>CM038225.1:82679704-83879704 GCA_021442155.1 Cymbidium sinense | reverse complement strand
CATGATAAAATCTTAGAATTCAGATTGAAGAGGATTTGACTAAGTCCATATGATTAAGTCATGGGCTTAGGCTCGGATTTGATTTGATCATGGATTTGATTTAATTGGAGGATTAAATTGATTTATGAGAAAATCAATTGAATTTGATTTGGATTGAAGGGTCATTTAGCTAAGTCCATAGAGTGATGTCATGGGCATATATTTGGTTTGGTTGAATTGATTTGATTTTGGTTTGATTTAGAATACAGTTATGTGGATTTGAGATTGGATTGAGTTTGGACAAATTGAATTTAAGGTTTGGTTTAGGTTAAAGAGGTAAGCATGGATTGGTTAGGTTATAGGGTAGGTGAGTTTCCCTATGTCCTAAGGCATAGCTTAATCTTATGATTAACCCTTCTAAGTCTCTAGGCTTAGGTTAAATATTCACCTAATCAGTAGAAGTGTCTTAGAACTAAGGAGCTCTTAGTGTCTAGAAGACTCCTATATCTATGATGGGAAGATTGAATCCTCACTCCAAAAGTGAGGTCAACACAGTCCTTAAGGGGATTAAATTAGATTAATCTAATCAAATAATCATGACCATCCATTCCGATCATGCAGAACAGATGGAGGATTATCCATCGCCCCCCAAGCAATGGAAGACGGACACCGTCTACCTTCCCCCGCTCGATTTGAGCTCACAAGAGCTCGTGAGACTTCGAAATCAATCCCACATGTTCACAAGGAAATCTTAGGGAACCTAACGGTGGTAAACACATGACATTAACATTTCCTTCAAAAAGGCCTAATTTATTTTGAAAAAAATCTCAGTTTGCTGGAAAAGTACCTCGCCAGAGCTTCGGACTAGTGGCTAATAGACCGAGGTAGCTTTGCCTTGAAGAGGTGAAGCCCTATTGAGAAGATGGCACCTTGACTCCTCGTCAGTGCCTCTGTGGATCAACCGCCGCCAGAAAACTCATCAAAGTTATACTTGGGGTGGTCTTCGGTGCTCGAATCGCTCGGGAGAAGGTTTGTTTTGCCTCGCCGGAGCTTGGTGAATATGTGGGTGAAGTTAATTTGGGATTGGTTGGGATTTGGTGGAGTTGGATGAAGTTGACCCTTGTCCTATTTCAAGCAGGCTCGGCTTCATCGTCTCCGGTGATAGGGAGGCTCGGGAAGTTAGGAAAGTGCTTGGGGGAGTTCCTCTCAATGTGTTAGGGCTCTAAGGAAGTCCAAGTGCTCAAATTGGATTGAAATGAGGGGGGTATACCCCCTCCTCCCTTGGATCAAATGGACAAGATTGGTTTGGCTTCTTGTGATCGTCAGCCACATAGCTGCGTGGGTGTGGATATGAGGAGTTTCCGTTTGAGTGGGTGAGTGAGGCGGAGTGGCTGTCAAGGGCCGAGGTGGCTCGGTTTGGCTTTCCAAGTGTCTTAATGGTTTTGGAGAGGTCAGCTCACCTCCACTTGGCTCATGGCTAACCCAAATAGCTTTGGGTTAGGTGAGCCAGTGGTCCTTGAGCCCATTTAGAGCTTAGGATGGCTGCCAAGGGGAGGAGAGTGGGTTGGACCATTCAAAATGGAGTTTGGTCTCATGTGGGAGGCTTTACCCATTGGGTAATGAGTCAATTCAGGTTCATTATGGGTTGGGTTGGATTTGGGCTGACCCAAGGTGAGCCAAGGATGGGTCATGCCAAGTTTCAATGAGTTTGAGCTTGGTTTGAATGGGTTTGGCTCAATTTGACCCATGTAAGTCAAATTAGGCTAGGTTGGATCAAGTTGACCAATTGGTCAAATTGGGTGAAACCAAGAGTTGAGTTAAGTTAAAATGAGTATTTGGAGTGTTTTGGTTAAATTGATTGGGTTCAATTTGGATTGGATTTGGATTTGACCCATTTGAGTTCATATGGGTCAAATTGGTCAAGTTGACCAATTTGGCCAAATTGGCCAAATTGGCTAAATTGGCTTGGGTTAGGCATTGGCTCATGTTCAATTGATCTTTTGAAAATGATTGTAGCCTTTGATTTTAATCAATTTTTATTTAAGAATGATTTAGGCCAAATTGACCCTTTAGGCCAATTTGGGCTAATTAGGTCAATTGGCTTCAATTGGTCAAATTGGGTTCAATCAAGGCTTTGATCATGTTTACTAACCAATTTGGAATGAATTTGAGTCATTGGTTTGAATCAATTTGGATTTGATTTTGATTTGACCCAATTTGGCCTTTTAGTCAAATTGGGTCAACTTAGGTCAAAGGGCCAATTGGGTTTGGTTTGGCTCAATTGATGGTCAAGTCATATTCAAGGGTTGATTTTAGGTTGGTATGAATCATTGGTTTTAATTAATTTGATGTAGGATGAGATTTGGTTCATTTGGCTCATGTAGGTTAAGTGGGTTGATTTGGTCAAATGATCAAATTGACTTGGTTTGACCCAATTGATGATAATTGATCAATCAAGGATGATCAACAATCATCATATGAGATTTTGAGTGGTTTGATTCAATCCAATTTGGATTGGATTGAGATTTGGTTCAAATAGGTCCTTTAAGTCACTTTGGTCAAGTGAGTCTAAATGAGTTAATTGGCTTGATTTTGGGTTGGATTGAATTGAGTAGAGTTTAGATATTGATTTGGTATTTATTTATGGCTTTGGTTGCAATTAATTTAGGTTTCATTGGATTTTGGCTCATTTGAATATTTTGGGTCAAATGGGTTGGGTTAGGTTGATTGAAATGGTTTTGGCTTTGATTGATTTGATTGTAGATTTTGGTATGGTTTGGAATGATGATTGAAAGATTGAATTGATTTTGAGAAAATCAATTGAAGTTAGTTTAGATTGAAGGAAATTTTGGCTAAGTCCATAAAGTTGAATCATAGGTTTAGGTTTAGATTATTTAGATTTGGTTTTGGTTTTGGAGTTTGGAATTGGATTTGAATTGAGATTCATTTGGATTTGGTTGTATTGATTTGAGTTTGGATCTTGGCTAAGAAGCTAGACATGAGTCATGGTTTGGCTATAGGCTAGGTAGGTCACACCCTAGGTCCTAAGGAATAGCCTAATCCTATGGCTAATCCTCCTAAGTCTCTAGGTTTAGGTTAAGTGTTCACTTAGCCACTAGAAGTGTCTTATGACTAAGGAGCTCTTAGTATCTAGAAGACTCCTAGATATAAGATGGAAGAGTTGAATCCTCACTCCAAAAGTGAGATCAACACATGCATGATGTTAGGCATACAACATATAGTTAAGGGGTTGTTAAATATTTTAGTTATCTTAATTACAACCTAAGCTTTAGAATAAGGTTGAGTTATTTTAAATTTTAGTTATGAGATGTTAATTGGGTAGAAAAATTAATTTTATTCTAAGAGCCTACTGCATCCAGAGCACACATTAAAACATCAATCATGAAGAAACTATAAAAATCATGCTATTTTAGTACTCAACCTAAACACAACAACAATCATTTTATAGACTATCGTGAAAGAATACGAGGCCGGTGCAGCCGGGTACCACCATACACCTCGAAAAAGAAAAAATTGGGTTGCCGAACTCTACTCTTATACAACCTAGAATTACAAAATATATTATAATTTAGAATTGAATACATGTTATGGGGGTCTTCAGTCTTCATTTCTTCTTTCTTTCTTCTCTTGATTTGATTTGCACTAAGGCTTCACAGGGCCTCCTAGGACTAAGCCTTCTAGACACTGCACATCCTAAATCCCATAGCATTAATCCTAATTCCTATTGTAAAATTATAGTTTTATATAAAAAGTAAATTTAACTACACCTGCAAGATAATTATTAGCTAAACATACATACATTCTCAAGCAGTTAACATGCCATCACAAAATAAAATACAACAACATACATACTCCATCCTAACCTAAAGTTAGAAGTGGTGACTTAGCATTCTAATGTGTGTGTTTAGGCTAAGTGTGGTATGTCTTAGCTAGTCTTTTAAATTATAATTTTCTATGTTCGAAAAAGTTTAAGTTAACATGATGGATAGTTTCATTTTAAGTTGTTTGGAGGATTTGTAAGTTTTAATTTTGTATTTTTTTATTTTATTTGATTTACACTTAGCATCTAAGTGTTGTAAAGTGAAGAAGAAGGTTTAACCTCCTTCATTCCAACCATAAGTTATTTTCTAAAAGCACATTTTTATGATTTAGTTTCTTTTAATGAGTGATTTGTTAAATATTTTATTTAATCCTAAGTTTAGGTTAACCTTAAAAAATTTTATTCAACATGAAAGGAATCTTAAGATTAATGTGGTTGAATTACCATGACATAAAATATGTTAAATCAAATATGAATGTATATACAACTATAAGAATGAAAATCATGCAAAAGATTGTATTTTTGATTGAATTGTTTATACATGTAAAGTAAAGCTTTATCCATATTCTAATATAAATAAACATATGAATGAAATTAAATAAGTATGTGCCTTTGTTAACCAGGAAAGTAAGATAATCAAGTGACCTCCTTGGGGATACTTTAAGCCTCTTATTCTCGGGATGTCCAAATTATATACTTATTATCATTCAAACATATGTTAATCCATACATGAATGTAGAAAAGAAAGTACTACCTTCACATGCTTAAGCTATAAACACATGACAATCCTATACATATATTCATGACTACTATCACTCCAAATGTTATTATCAATTTTTAATTTTTTAGAAAATAATTTTGAATTTATTAGTGATAATAGCCACACATATAATGAGATTAAGACAACACATGCAATTTTACATGAGTAAATTTCATTTGATTTTGAAATATGAATGCATGATATCACATGACATACAATATTCAAGGTGATTGAAAGAAATGGCCAAACATCTCTACATAATTCATTCAACTACACTAATTCCTAAGGATAATCACATTAATTAAAAACCATTTAAAGAAAACAAAAGCATCTTATTGATTTGATTTTGGATTTTGATTGAACTTAAAGAGGAGAGATCATTTGCTATTTTTCAATCCCATTCCCATGTTGGTAACTTTAATTCATTTAAGGAGAGATAATTAAGTGATTATTATAATTTAATTAATTTGAATCATTAAACAATCCACTTAATTCCCATTCATGTTCTTCTTTAATTTAATTAATCATTTAATCATGAGCCACAAATGATATGCACATGAGAAAAATAAACTTGCAATGCTCCTAAAGGACCCAATTGGCTCATGATGAGAGATTAATTAAAGAATTTAATTAAGTACTTTCATAATTTTTCCCACACTTATGGGCTACTCATAATTTTCTTAAAGATCTTTATGTTATTGAACATATAAAGAGAAACCCATGAATTGAATGTTAATCATCTGAAGTGATTATAAATTTAATTTGATTAATTTTTATTATTAATTTATTAATTAACCTCTTAATTAAATCATAAGTTAATTAAACCCTCCATGCAGAGAAAATTAGGAAAATGGCTAAGGAAGGGGAATTAATCATTTACCCCAATCAATCTCACTATAAACAGCCACTATTTATCATTAATTATTGAAATTTCAATCTTTAATAATTTGAATTAGGGTTAATTTGATTAAGGAGGGTGATTAAGCTTAAGATTTTAAATTTCTCTAATTACGTAGCCAATAAATCCCAAGAAAAATATAATAGGCAGAGGACATCCTAAGAAATCAACATGCCAAGTTTGGGATTAATTGCTCAAGTAATTAGGACTTAATTAAGCTAATTAAAAATATTCAAATCCTAATTAAGCTTTCATCACTATACAAAATTAAATAAAACTATTTTATTAAAATGTCCTCTTTTTAACCTTTCCAAAATGGGTTTATTTGTATTTTTGATTTTTCTATAATTAGTTATGATTTTATGAAGTTTTAGTGCAATTAATCATATTTTAAACCCTAATTAATCCCTAATCCCATCGGCCATGCACGAGCTGATGTGGCAACTCTTTCCACATGGCAGTAGGATTGGCCACTAAATTATCCGACGCTGCAGTTAAGTCAGCTATGGCAGACATGCTTTCATCCCTGCCATCCAATCTTAGATCGAATGGTGGGGATTAATCTTGTGGTTCCTATAGGATTAAAATTTATTTATCTAGCAAATTAAATCTCGATCATCCATTCTAATAATGTGGAACGGACGGCGGATGATCCTTCAGCCGATGATGAAAGGCGGACACCATCTTCCCTCCTCGCCAAGAGCTGCCAAAAGCTCATGAGGCATCAGGATCGACTGCAAAAGCTTCACGAAGGGAATCTAGAGGGATCTAATGGCGAAAATCACATGAGAACATAATTTCCTTCATAAAGACCTAATAAAAATTAGATTTTCTATGGTTTATCAAAATTTACCTCACCTCCGCTCAGGGTCGGTGGTCTATCAACCAAGGTAGTTTTTTCTTGAAGAGATGAAGCCCTATTGAGAAGCTCACGCCATGCCTCCTCTCTAGTGGCTCTGGACCAAACACGTAATCCTCTCAGAGTTAATCTTGGATGGGTTTCTAGTGCTGAATTGATCATGAATCAATTTGTTCTTGATCTTGAGCTAGGGAAGGTGTGGGTGAAGTTAATTTGAAAGTGGTGGAGGTTAAGTGAGGTTTGATGGAGATAGGCTGGCTATTTTGGGTTTGGTGTTTTCGTGGGGAGGCTGGGAACTGGGGAAAGCTGGGAGTTTATTTTGACTCTCTCAAGCTCTAGGAATGCTCTGATGTGTGTGAGAGTTAAATGGGGAGAAGTATACTTTCCTCCCCCTAAAATCTGATGGCTTGGATTGGATCTACCTTGGGCAAACGTCTGACCAGTGCAGGCGGCCGGGGATGTCAGAGTAGTGCTGATGTAGCTCAGTTTGAGTAGGTAAGTGAAGGGAGGAAGTGCTGATGTGTCCTTTGTTTCCTAGGTGTGCCAATGGGAGGAAGTGGGTAAGCTCACCTCCCTTAACATATGGCTGGCCCAACTAGCCTTGGATCAAGTTAGCCATAAGGTCAAGGGTCCAAATTAAGCTAAGGGTGGTTGCCAAGTGCAAAATAAGGGGGTTTGACTACTCAAAAATAGATTTTGTCCTATGTGGAGTGCTTTACCCAATGGGTAATGGGTCAATTCGGGTTTGATTTGGGTTGGGTTTGATTTGGACTGACCCATGGTGACCCAAGGATTGGTCCTGCCAAATTTGAGTGGGTTTGGAGTTGGTTTGGTTGTGATTGGCTCAATTTGACCCATGCAGGTCAAATTGGGCTACATATTAAGTTGACCAATTCAGTAAATTGGGTCAAACCATGTTTTGAGACAAGTTCAAATGATTATTTGGGATGTTTTGATTCAATTGGTTTGGCTTGATTTGGATTGGATTTGAATTTGACCCATGTGGATTCATATGGGTCAAATTGGCTAAGTTGACCAATTTGGCCAAATTTGCCAAATTGGCTTGAGTTAGGTGTTGGTTTATGTTCAATTGATCATTTGTAGATGATTGTAAATTTTTATTTCAATCAATTTGGATTTAAGAATGATTTAGACCAATTTTACCTTTAGGTCAATTTGGGCTAAATGGGTCAATTGGGTTGACTTGGTCAAATTGGGTTCAACCAAGGGTTTGATCATGTTCAATAATCAATTTGTGATGGGTTTGAGTCATTGGTGGCAATCAATTTGGATTAGGATTTGATTTGGCCCAATTTGGCCCTTTAGGTTAAATTGGGTCAACTTGGGTCAATAGGCCAATTGGACTTGGCTTGGCTTAATTGATGGTCAAGTCATGTTCAAAAATCAATTTTGGGTTGATTGGGATCATTGGTTTCAATTAATTGAATTTGGAATGGGATTTGGTTCAATTTGGTTCTTGTAGCCTAATTGGGTCAACTTGATCAAATGACCAACTTGACTTGGTTTGACCCAATTGATTGCAATTGATCAATCATGGGTGATCAACAATCAATATAAGAGGTTTTGAATGGGTTGGTTCAATCCAATTTGGGTTGGATTGGAGTTTGGCTCAAATGGGTCCTTTAGGTCACTTTGGGTCAAGTGAACCTAATGGGTCAATTGAATTGGTTTTGTCAAATGGCTTGATTGTAGATCTTGGAAGAGTTTGGAATGAAGGTTTGAAAGGTTGGAGTACTTTTGTAAAATTCAATTGAATTAAGTTTGATTGAAGGAATTTTGGTTAAGTCTATAGGATTGGCTTAAGGGAATAAGATGATTTAGGTTTAAATTATTTTAGCTTGGAACTTGGATATGAAATGGAATTCAATTGGATTTTGCTTGGATTAATTTGAGATTGGACTTGGCTAAGGGGATAAACATGAGTCTTGGTTTAGGCCATAGGGTGGGTAGGCTACCTTTAGATCCTAAAACATAGCCTAAACCTATGGCAAGTCCTCCTAAGTCCCTATATTCAGGTTATGTGTTCACTTAGTCACTAGAAGTGTCCTATGACTAAGAAGATCCTAGTGTCTAGAAGACTCTTAAGCCTAAGATGAGAAGATTGAATCCTCACTCTAAAAGTGAGGTCAACAAGCCTCTACATCATAGCACTATGAGTCAAACATGATGCTCATTCTGCCTAGTCCATGGTATAGGTAGGTTAATGTTGTAGGTGCTAGTGCAATCCTCTCACCATGTTCCGACAAACTAGCAATTGAATGAGTGGATGGATGGAAGAGTTTGTTGCGAGCTGGGAACACGGAATAACATAACCATGTGGCAATGAGGATCACTAAAAATAACTCTTCTTTAATGTCTCATACTAGAACATGTTGAGAACTGGCTCATCTTTCAAGTTCAAATCTCATGCTAAAATCTTATTTAAATGAATGAAAGCCAATGCCAATTGGATCATCCAAGTGTGCAAAATAAAGAAAGCATAATGTTGAACAAAGGAAACTCTCATACAATATATCAAGAGTAACAATATTATGTTGTTTATATGTCAATCTCTCAACAATGCGTAGTGAGCTATAGCATAATGAATGTTGGAAGAATATACATGACTATTTTTTTATCTGCTAACCAACTTACTAATGCTAAAAGAGCTCATGATCTAAATGGATGCACTCCTCATATGGAATGCCTAAAATAGGGAGGCCCATTATATCATGAATATCCATCAAAGTAACAATCATCTCATGTGGACATATCCAAAAATTATTGATAGTCTTATCCTAATGTTCTGTTATGCCATGGATCCAAGTGAAGGGAGGTGGTTGTAATCGAAAAGTGATGCATAGACTACATGATATATGCCAACTCTCATGAGAATATCTCCATGTATCTATAAATGATGGCATACCCAATATATGTAGCCACTAATGATATGGGTGTACCAAACACTAACTTTGATTCTCAATCTTCTACCTCATGATGTAACATACAGGAACCCAAGAGTTTGATCATACCTATAGAAGGAGCACTATCTGTAACTAGCTGAAGTACATCATGATCCCCAAAACTAAGGTGATCTATAACTCACACCAAAGGAACATCATGAATGTGCCTTAGTTTTAAATTAATCACCTAATTTAAAGGATCATACCCTGATGAAAGCTATTAATTAAAGAGTGGAATGTGAGATGATCGAGCAAATGAATTCTCAAAAATATCTCTGTCCATCAACATGTCCTCATACCATAATAAACAATCATGCAATCTAGCTGAATAATGTGGATCATGTGCTTTAATGGTGGCCCATATCTGCTCCTCAAGACTCAGTAAGAGGCATATCATATAGCCTTCTCCAAATGAATATTATAGTAAATATGAAAAAGAAAAGCATATAAATTTTATAAGCCTCATAAAAGGGTAGTAACATCTGAATTTGTAAATGAGCTACACTTGTAGACTTTTTAGTCTTGTCTAAACCTTAAAGAGTTAAATTTATATTAAGATTCAATCTCATTTGGACTTATTAGAGATTTTATACATTTTACATTCACTTCATTTTAAATGTATCGAATCTAAATTATGTTTAGACCTAACCCCTTTGGACATGATAGGTCTATTTGATTTTAAATCATGTCTTTTTAAACATGTTTGATTTAAGTTTATTTTATATTCAACCATTATGAGTATGATGGATCTAATTATGGGTTTAGTTCCAACCTCTTTGGGCATGTTGGATCTAGGTTTATATTTAGATTCAACTTCTTTATAATATGATGAGTCTAAATTTGGGTTTAGATCCACCCCCTTTGGACATAATAGATATAAATTTAAGTTTAGATCCAACTCCTTTGGACATGATAGACCTACAATTAGGCTTAGATCCAACCCCTTTAAACATGATAGATCTAAATTTAGGTTTATACCTTGCCCCTTGGGTGGATCTAGGTTTAGATTAGATCCGGTCCCTTTAAAATGATAAATCTCATTTTAGATTTAGATCCCCTTGGATATGATGGATCTAATTTTAAGCTTAGATCTAGCCCCTTTGGACATGATATATCTAAAGTTAGGTTTAGATCTGGTCCCTTTGTACATGATAGATCTAGGTTTAGGTTTAGATTTAGTCCCTTTGGACATGATAGATCTAAATTTAAGCTTTAAGCTGTTCTTTTTGAACATATTAAATCTGAGTTTATATTTATTTGATTGGATATAATTTCTCTTTGATAGAAAATTTATCTTGCATTATAAGACATATAAAATTGCTCCCTATTGATAGAAGAATTTCTCTTTGGGATGAAAATATTCTTCTCATACTAAAATGCTGATAATGATTTATCATTTCATCTGATCAGTTTAGAGTCAATTTTGACTCTTATATTTATAAAGCATATTGCCTTCAATAGTTATTCATAATATTTTTGAGATATTATCCATTTATTGGGGGGCTTAGGCCTTACTTTGCATTGATAAGCGATTAGCTCCTCCTTCATATACTTTTTTGATAATGTAAGGTACTTCATAATTTAGGTTAAACTTTCCATGAACTCGATGATGGGAAATGATAGGCCTTCTATGCACCAGTACTAGTTCACTTATTTTGAAGCTTCTTAGGCTAACCATGCGATCATGGGCTTGGATCTTCCTTGCTCAATATATTTCTACATGTTGTTGAGCTTAAAGAAAAATTTCATCTAGAACTTCAAGCTCTTTGAGTCATATTCAAACATTTTCCTCTGTTGTAAGTATATTTCGAACTATAATATGAATTGAAGGTAATTCTACTTTAAGAAGAAGTATTGATTCTGCCCCAAAGACCAATGAATATGTTGTTGCTTATGTAGTAGTTTTATATGTAGTGTGATATGCCCACAATACCTCTATTAATTTATCATGTCATTCTCTTTTATTTTAGAGAGAATTTTGTGAGAAGTTTGACCAATGTTTTGTTGAATGCCTCTACGATCATTGGCTCTTAGATTATATATCAAAGAATATCATTGATAAATCTTATATTTCTCAATGAAGTGATAAATTTTTGACATTCTTGAAGGTAGTGCCATTGTCAAATATAATTCATCGATGTACTCCAAATTGGTAGATAAAGTGGCCTAAAAAAATTTATTATGCTATATGCTTTGACTTCTCTTAAGGGGATTTCTTTTGCCAATTTTAAGAAGTAATCAATGATAGCCAAAATGAACAAGTGCCCTCTTATTGATGATCTATTGGACCAATTAAGTCAGATCCCCAACTTCAAATGGTCATGATGTCACTGTTATATGTAAACCACTAGGAGGTTGATGTATCATGTCTATGTGTATTTGACACTAATGATAACTTTTAGCATGTTCAATGCAATCTTGAACCATGCTGGCCTAATAATAACTCATTCATTTGATTTTAATTTTTATCTTAAGACTGGATTAGTGTGTCGCACAATCTTTATGAACTTCAATCATTATCATTTTGGCTTCTTCTAGTCCTAGGCATCATAACCACATTTGGTCAAATGAATGGCGATATAATGTGTCATTCACAGGAGCATATCATAGCGCTCTTTGTATAATTTGATGAGCCTTTGGTTTATCTTTTGATAATCCGTCACCTTTAAGATAACTGATGAATATCTCTCTCCAATCATCTTCTTTATTATTGTTAAAATCTCTTGATTTTTTTACTTTAAAAGCTTGAAGAAGGGTTGGTGCTAATGCTATCCTACTTTGAACTATTATTATAATTGAGTCTCCTTCAAGGTCTATCATTTCTTTAGCTAATTTAGCTATGTGTCGGTCTTATCATTTTTCCGTGTGACACCTTTATAAATTGTTACTTCAAAGATTTATTTGGTGCTTTTAGGACATGTTCAAGATAAAGTGCTACTTGGACTTATTATCTTGAAAGTTCCAATTATTTGTCGAGATTATGAGCTCGAGTCTCCATAAACATGAAGTTTCTTGATTTTCATATTAACTACTAGTTCTAGACTCGCAATTAATACTTCATATTCAACCTCATTATTGGTTTGAGGTTGAGTCAACTATATGAATATTGAAGTATATCACCTTGTGGTGTAACAAATATTAAGCCAATTCTAACCTGTACTACAAGTAATCCTAGTGGTTTTGAAGTTCCATCAAAGTAAAGCTCCAATTCTATTAATTTTTTGAGTTTCTTCTATTTCAAAGATTTGCTTGTCAAGCAATTCATTATTGAGTGGATAATTTGTTGGTAAATGACGCGCTGCTAGAAAGTCAACTAGAGCTTGCCCTTTTATCACCTTTTGTGGGGGCAAGAGTATTTAGAGCTTGCCTTTCTATATAAAAATTGCCCCCTGTCGGGCAAGAGTATTCTTGGATCAATTTTGTGTACTAAATATTTCTTCCACCGAATGCCTTTTATTGCTAGAAGAATGTTATCTTTTGCATCTTGTCTTGGGGGTACTGTGATGACAGTTGCCTTCTCTTTTTTAAGATATAATAATACACTATTGAGTTGGGTGAGCTCCCCATTTCAATAGCTCTTTTCTAACCAACCTTTAAAGATAAAATAATCATCAATTGAGTGACTTATAAGTGTATGGTATGGGCAGTAGTTGGGATTGTTGACTTTATCTGCTTGGTCAGGTCGACATGGCTCTGGTAATTATAATCCCAACTTTTGGGCAAGAATTTTAATAGTACATTCTCTTTTAAATGAATACTGCTTGGTATTTTCTCTTGGAGGGTAGGCCCTTTATTTCTTATCCTCTATGGGATTTGCTGCATGTTGTAAGGTCATTGCACCTCCATTTTCTTTTTGTATCAACTGTAAATGTCAATGTTGCATTCACACCATTTTTCTTTAAATCATAGAACTTAAGTTGCTTTTCTTTCTTGGAGTAATTATTATTATAACTAGTGTTACACCCATTTTGTTTTGGAAACCTCTCAAATTTGGCTACATGATCCAGCAACTCTTGAATGTATTAATCATGGCCATGACTAGATATAAGACCATCTGATCATCTATATTCCACATTTGGAGTTCTACTACATCCTTTTCTATGAGTTATTGATCACAGTTTATGCTCAGATTTATCCATCTTGTGATATATTTTGGGACACTCGCGTCCTTTTTTCTCTTTTCTAAGACAAAATCTGCAATCATCACTTTCTTAGTTGCTCCCATAAATCTGTTGATGAAGAGTGTTTCTAACTCGACAAAAGGTTTTTACCGAGTCCTTGGGTAACTCAGCATACCATTCAAATGTTGTATTGGTAAGACTACTAACTAATTGTCGTACCAATAAGATATCATTCCCTCCAATGTTTTTACAAGTAGCTTTAAATTGATGTAAGTGTTGCTGTAGATTTTCTATGCCTAAGAAAATATTGAATTTCGACACTACATACCCTTAAGGATATTACACCTGGTCATATTCAATTGGGTATGGTTGGCCTTTTCCCACTAATTGTTCAACAGTCTCTGAAGCAATGATTGCTTTGACTTTTTGGCTAATGAGATCTTCCACTTGGGATTTGGTAGTGACACCAACCTCTTGGTGAGCATTTAGTGTAACTTCTCCTTCAGATTTTGACTTTCTAAAGAAGTTATTAGTAATGTTGAGTAAAACATTCAACATGCCCCCAATTTTAATTATTGGATTGATCATCTCTGATGGATTTCTTGGAGGCACTTGTTGCATTGCAGTTGCTATTAAGTTAAGCTGACCGCTCTTTCATTAGCCCATTCATCTCATTGAGATGATCATTAAGTTGGCTGATTTTTTGATATCTTATTTGAAGTTGTGAACCCATCTTGTAACCTTGTTACTACATCAGCTAGCTCTTGAACTTATTTAGTTTCTACTCAAATTTCACCTTTGGACATTTAGTGATTTGGACCCTCCTGATGCTTTTCCCCATTTTGTTATTTAGGTACCACGTTCTTATTTTGTAAACATGTATCAACTATATGAATAATCTTAACTTCCATGCAATCAATATTCTCATTACTTTTTAAGTCAGGAACTTATTGTTCTTCATAAATTAGGAATTCATCATCTTCTCACAAGTATTAATCATTTGCATCATCATCCACTAGTTGACTATTTTCATATCACCATTTCCAATTGATGATAGGCAATTCAACCTTTTCTTTTGTTGATTGAGCTTGCTCATATTGAGTCATCTCATCTTTAATGACTTGGTTTTCTTTAACTATCTAGATTGATCAAAACCTCTCAATGGTGGACCTCTAGAAATGCTTCCTAAATGTCACACACTAGTATTCATCAGATGGATTAAAATGAATTATTTACTATTACCTTTTATAAAGGTTATCAAGACTTTCCAATAATTTGGCACTTAATACCTTTGTACTGAAGGGGTCGTTATTGATGCTCACCGAACATTAAACCCTTAAGTCTTGAGTTCTGCTCAAGGTGAGCATGATATTTTTCAATAGTCCTACCTCTTTTAGAGTAAGAATTTATTTGGTTGGTGTTCTAGCTCACCAACTTCTTAATTTTTCTTTGAATGTTTCTATTTTTAACATCTTCAAAATTTTGTAGATTTTTTAGGAGAGTTTTCTCCTTATGTTGTTGATCTTATGAAATGGTGCATATGTTTATCCCTGAAAGACTTCTTTATAGTTCCTCTAGAGCTATTTCTTTTGACCCATCTAAGCAGCTTGAGTTCTCTTCCACAAGTGGTTCATATTGATGTTCAGCTTGTACAGGTAATCCAACAGCTTTGCAAGAAACATTATATTTTCTTCAAGCTCTCTTAGACATTTTGGTGCTTGAGGAAAATGTTTCATGATCATTATTTCCTAGAGTGAAGGTAGTACCTTGTGGAGTAATAGAATCCTTCGATGGACTATTATGTGGATTGATAATGATATAGTTTTCAGTTTAGAATGAGTAGCCATCTTCTCCTTTATAGGCACTATTGGAGTTGCCTTTAACAGTCTATTGAAAATAAAACTCCTATTACAAGTAGAGTTCTTTCCTTGATTGAGTGCCTTAGAATTCAACTACTTATGCTCATTGGGATGATTACATTCAATCTTTTTCTCTTCCACAACAAACTCTTGAATTCTTTTTTCATTTTGATGTCTAGGGTGATAGTGGGCATAGGTGCAGCCGATACAAATTATACAACCTTAAAATTATTCCAAACTGGAGAGTTGCTCTAGTAATCTATCATAGCTTGAGGGAATCCCAATAGATCACCTCTACTAACTTAATCATTAGATTTGTTAGGTTCTCCTTCAAAATTTTTAAACTTGATCGTAGATTCAAAATTAGGTTCTACTATATTTCAAGAATCTAAACTTCGCAAAGAAATTTTCAAATCTATAGTGACACCATATATTTGAATTTTCCAACCAAAGATGGAGAGAGAAGTAATCCCCAACAGAGCTAGTAGAAATCTGATTTCTCAAGTAAAGCACCTTTGCAAACTTCTTCCATCTTTTTAAGGATGGTTATTGAGTTCATTCTTTATGAGGTGGATTGATTTATATATTCAACAAAGTTTCCCCTAACAGTATGTTAGGGTTTATTTAGATTTTGGTTCTACTTCTTATGAATGCAAGCATTCATAGTTAACTACCCCTCTTATCATAGTAGGAGAGCACTCTCGATTAAGGTTGAAAGTGGTGTAGCGTAGATGATTGTAGTCTCGATCAAGATCTCATAGTTTTGTTGTCCCGGGACTACTTTATTTCAGTCTTCCAACATCAAAGGGCTATTAGCCTTAATGTATAGGGAGTCTGATTAGGAGCCATGGGTTGCCTCATCTCAGATATTTTGAGTAGACTAAAGTTTTAGCATAGATATTATGGTGCGGTTGATTTAGATTATGGTTTGCGCAAGCACATGTTACATCTATTAGAAATCCATATAGAGTTTAGATGTTCATATGGAGAACACATGGGTTAGACTTACCTCTGTTTGGAGTGCTAGATAGGTCTAGAGATTACATGGCAAACAAAAGGGTGGGTTGAACTTAAATATATTAGAAAGTCATATATAGTGATGCTTGCATGGAAAACAAAAATATTGGACTTATATCCCTTTGGAATGTCATTAGGGTTTAGATGTTTGCATGAAGAATGTATAGATTGGGCTTACATCTCTTGAGAATGCCAGTAGGGTTTATATGTTTGTATGATGAACATATAGGTTGGACTTACATCCCTTTGAAGTGCCAGAGTTTAGATGTTCACATCGAGAACATATAAATTAGGCTTACATCCCTTTAAAATGCTAGTAGGGTTTAGATATTCATATGGCGTGTAGATTGAACTTACATTCCTTTAGAATGTCGGTAGGGTTTAGATGTTTGCATGACGTCTAGATTAGACTTACATCCTTTGGGAATACTAGTAAGGTTTGGAAGTTCACATGACAAATGTATAAATTGAACTTACATCCCTTTGAAATGCCCAGGGTTTTATAAAAGTTTAAATGTTCAGATTGTGAATGTAAAGATTAGACTTCCCTTTAGAATGCAATATAATTTTTAGAGTTGTTTGCATGGTGAATGAAATGATGTTTGATTTAATTTCTTTATTTTTTTTCTAAGGGACAGTGCTTCAACATTGTATGAGTAATGTCGGAATGCTTAGGATTTAGCACCAAGAAGCTGACACTTCAGCACCTAATGCTCAACACTTTGGCCTGTGCCAGTTAGCACCCCAGTACTGGCAGAAATATAGGTCTCCAATAAGAGAGGTCAGCACCGCAGTGCTAAGAGCCATAAAAGATTATAGAAAGCAAGTTGACTATGTGTAGTGTTGAAGTGCCACCAAAGTGGCACCACGGTGCCACTCAAAAAAAGCTAACAGGTTGGCTACATTTAACAAAAAAGGACAATATTTTGACCAGCATCATGATGCTAGCTGACTGATGCCTAAGCATTGCATGTGGAGTGCCATGCTGATGGTCCCATATTTTAGAAACTGAGGCTACAAAAGCAGTGTTGAGGAGCTGGGAGTAACCTATAAATAGAACCCCTAGGCTACCAAAATTTCCATTTTAAAGCCTTTACTTTTTTTAGGAATTCTTGCAACCCTTTTCCTTCTTAGCTTTTCCTTAGTTCTAGAATAGTAAACATGGCGCTCAAGGTCATCCAAAAGGGCAAGAAGAGGGCGTCCTCTAGCAATATTGGTAGATTTATCAATGTAGATGCAGAGGTGAGGTATCAGCATGCCCTCATCCATAAGCATCTCATTCCATAAGGGTTTCTAAAATTCGTGGGAGTGTTGAGGGATTATCAATGAGCCTGGAGAAGGCGGCCTACGACAACAACGCTTGCATCATTCCTGTGGTGTGGGAGTTCTTCACCAACATGAAGGATCACCAGGATAACTAAATTTTTGTACCAGAAAATGGTTATGTTTGATAGTACATCTATTAACTCATATAATAATTTGCAAAATTTTGTGTATCATCAATTTCTTTCCTACTACAATGATTACCTCAATTTTAATAAAATCCTTAATTTCCTCACTGTTAGAAATTCAAAAGTCCATTGAAAATGAAAATTGAACTCATTATTGCAATAAAACTATTGTTGCCTCTAATCCATATGATCATTAAACTTTTTCTCTAGTTCACCAAGGTTGCTTTCACACCCTTCTTAATTTTGAGATTTTTCCTCAATATTATAGAGTTTGTTCGTTAATGTCTTGGAGGATTTGGATCTAGTCTAAGAAGCGTGTGAACTTTCTCCTAACTCCATTTTTAATCCAAATCCCTCAATCATTTATTTAGTTAGGAGAGTAATTTGTATAAGGACTTCTTCATCAAGGTCCTCTAATACACCAACCACAACACATAAAGAATAAATAAGAGAAGGGTGACCATACCCAAGGTAGTATACCTTTAAGCATATTACAAATTAAATTATAAATAATATTTCCTACATCTATAGTAAAGTCCTTTTGAATGGCTAATTCAAAATGGTAATATCATTAGTTACCTCACTAATATTACTAGTGGATATCAACTTGGCAAAATAAAATAATGCCAAGCTTTAGCCTTGATTGTTAGACCGGAGACAAAAAATTTGGTAATCTTTTGAAAATTGTAACTTTAATGCTGGCCCAAATAGAGTTCCTTTTCATACATCGCCTCCTTATCACCCCTATGTTAGCACCCCACCGGAGCTAGAAGAAGAGGAGAAGGAGGATGATGATTATGACTTCTAGGATAGTCTTCCCCAGCTCCTTTTTTATATTTGTATTTATATTTCTCTTCTCTTCTTTGTTTTTACTATTATAATTTTATTTTGCCCATTTCTATAACAAAATTTATATTTTATAATAAAATTTTATTTCATATTATTTACATGCTAGTTGGCTATCTCATGAATTTAATTGTAATATAAATATTTATTATAAGTTAAAATTTTAATAAAATAAAATTTCTAACCTTATAAAACTAGGTTAAAAAATCAAGGCCTCAACATTAAAAAGTCAATGCCATGGCACTAAAATATTAGCACGGTGTTGGGAATCTAGTGCCTCTGTGTTAAGTATTGAGACTTAGGCTTAAAACAAAAACGGTAGCATTGTGATACTAAGATTTTGTGCCATGGTGTTGTTCACATGCCTCAGTGCTTTCATGATAGCATTGTAGGTGGGCATATTGGCCTTATAACTTGAGAAGGCAGCACTTAGATTTCTCATTTCAAATGTTGATGTGTAGTCTCCAAGATTCAATTATGTCGATTATAAGTTAAAAATAAAATTTTAACTCAAGATTATGAATATCGAGAAGCCAACTCCTTGACATTGAAAAAAATCCAATGCCTAAGTGTTGAATGGTAAAAATTTAAGATTAAAATCAAAGAAGGTGGTTCTTAGGAACCAAAACAATGACATTATGATGTTGGTGTAGCGCCTAAGTGCATTCAAGATAGTGTTGTGGCACTGTAGATGGTTATATTGGCCTTATAATTGGATAAGGAACTGCTGCAATGCCAAGATTTACTGCCACAATGTTGGTCACAGTGCATCGCGCTTTCAGGATAGCACTACAAGTGAACATTTTGACCTTACAACCCGAGAAAGCAGTGCTTTGGTGTAAAGATTTAGCACCATAGCTCTAGTCACAATGTCTCAGTGTCATACAATAGTGCTACGATGCTATAAGTGAAGTGCTAAAGGTTCAAATTCACGAGTTCAACATTGTGGACTAGGTAGCGTGCATACAAGTTTGAAGACCCTATTCTAAGGTTTTCTCATATAATTTGATGATTTTCATGAAATTTTGGTAGCATAATGACTTAGCAATTCTAGGTTTCAAAATATTTTAGTGCAAAATGCACTTTTCTCCCTTATTAATTCAAGAATGGAGGGAGAGTTTTTTATCTCATACTAGAATCAAGTTCGGGGAGCTCTTGTAGTTTTAAAATTGAATTTTAGTGAATTGATACCAGATTTAACCTTGATTTTGGTAGAATTTTACCTTGGTAATGCTTAAAATTTTGTATTTTATCCGATTGTTTCTTCTCCATTGATCTAGATCTAAGATCAATGAAGGGAGGATCTTCATTTCGCACTAGATCAAAGATCAATGAGAATTCTTCAAAACTTTATTTAGAGTGAGGAATCATATGAAAAAGTATTTCATTTAGAGTTTTACCTAGAATATTACCTTATGCAAGAAGAAGAGCGTACAGAGAGAAACTTGTAGTGGAGTCCGTAATAGTGAGGGGGAAGAGAGTGTGGCTAGAAGAAAAAAAAATAAGAAGAAGAAGAAGAAGAACGTTCAACCCTTCTCTTCTTATAGGACTCAGTTCTCAACTGTTGCCACTCTCCTATTAACCATTCTCGCTCTCCACTGCTCCCACTTTCCTCTCAAGTAGTTATCGTAGATCGGGATGGCTGGTGAGTGGTTGGTGTTTTCTGAACTCTTAAACTTAGGGGAAATGGAGCCTACGCTATGGTGCTAGAGTCTAGATGTTTATTTTTTTCATTATTATTCATTATTTTTTTTGCTTGCAAATCTCTTAACCAATTTAAATTGGTGTATGCAAGTTCACATCCCATTCTACTAATATAATGATGAGTAGAGTATCAATCTCACGAGAATAAGTTTGACAATCTTATTTAGTTAATTACTAATTTATTATTAGTCTTGATTTTTATCCAACAAAATAAAAGACTAAAAGTAGTAAAGCTACTATTTAAAATTATTTTTTTTGGAAAAGTATACTCTTAGTTTGTAAAAATTTATATTAATACTATGCACTAAGTTTAATGTGAAATTTTCAAAAAATATGTTGTTTTCAATCAGAAACATCAATGTTTTATTGTCTATGTCTATATCAACATAACTAAACCACTCCCTTCAATTAGCTCTCCTCTAGTCTAATTAAATTTTAAGTGGTTGCGTTACCCACATCTCTCTTAAATGATTGTAGGTGAAATATCATATTACTATGTATTCTTAGTAAATCTAATTATTTCTTGATTGCTCCACTAGGACTCTTAGATATATGTAAATCACACTTAATTTTAACATTGCAATTGACTAGATCACAAGTAAATAAAGCACAAAGAAAAAAATAACTTAAGTATTTGACCCAAATAATTTTCTTATATTAATATTCACATCAAAAAAATACACAAATCAACATGAGAAAATCATAAATCTATAGTATTATATAATTAAACACATTGAGAAAGAGAGAACAACAAATTTAGAGTATTGCTAATACAAGATAAATTAACAGTAAAGAAAGAAAGAATTAGGATGTCCTCCTCCAATTCTGATTTGCTTCTACTCTTAATCATTCTGCAAGCATCCTCTTTTAATGGATCTAAGCTTCCTCCAAACATTTACACACACACACACACACACACTACCACTCACACAAAGAAAAATACTAACACACTCATACACTAAATGATATTCACTCCCAAAGAAGAGAAAAGAGAGCTAAAAATCATAGAATAATGTCATTTTAAACTATCCCCTATTTTCTTTTCAAATTAACTCCCCAAATTACAGTTACAACCTCTCAAATTGACTCTAAATTTTGTCATGTCGTAGAGCTTTGGCACCGCTCTTTAGTGTCTCGGCACTATGCCCTCTAATTTTTAGCACAAATTTCTGGTTCAAGCACCTTGGCATTGCAATGTAACACTGTGCATTGGGTATGTTGTCTTGGCATTGCAAATCTGGCACTATGGCATTGTCTTCTCTATTTTTGTATGACTTTTTTTATACTATCACCTCAACGCTATAAATGTAGCATTGCAGTGGTGTATCACAATTCTATATTATATATATATATATATATTTCTCTAATAAGAGATTTTTTTGTCATATATGCTTAAAATTATGATAATAAATCATAAAATAATATTTTTACTTAAAAATACATGTTAATTTTACTAAATTATTTTTTTATCGAACACCCCCAAACTAAATTCATTGTTTGTCCTAAAGTAATCATATGTATTTGTATGAATCCTTAAATTTATTTGATTATAAAAATTTTAGAATTTAAAATCATTAAATATTAATTTTAGTTGAAGAATAAACTTACAAGACTCATTATTAAATATGAAAAATAACTTAACTACAAAAGCTTAAATTTTAACTCAAACTAATATTTCAATTGAGTTAAGTCATTCAATGCTTAATGTTAATATATTTGATTCTTTTGAATTTTAGTTAATATACTACTATAACTAGTAATCACTTATTATTTAAATAATCATGACATGATTTTCTTTCTTGAATTTAGAACATTTTCTTACTTTAATAACTTTATTGACTTGCTCAGATTGTTTGGAGAATTTCTAAGTATTATTATTGTATAACACTCAATCTCAAGTGTTTTCTCTCCTCTCTTTTTTCCTTCTTCTTTACTTTTTTTTTAATTTCTTTTTTCCATTTTTTAAACCTTAGAAGTTCACCTTATTGTCTTTGTGCCCATAATTATTATTGATTTTCATACTTTTATATATCCAACACAATTCAAATAAATTATTATTTTTCACTAAATGGTCTAATCTCTAATAAATACTAATCAAAATTATGTTAATGAAATAATAGTGATTTTTTCTTTATTTCAAGTCAATTACAACAATTCAATAAGAGTCTTCTATGTGTGGTGTTATAAGAAATTTCTTAACTCATTTGAAATTAGTAATTTTTATAAAAAAATAAGTTATTAATAGTATAAGTTATACTTCATTATTTAATAATTTTAATGCAACTTTTATTTTAAAATTAAAATATTATTTAATTGATTTTAACTCAAAGTTTTGCTTTTCAAATAAAATTTTAAGTTTTAGGAAGTGAGACAGTTATCTAAGACAAATAATAATTATAAACTTTTAATATTGAAACAAGACAAATTTGATAATTTAAACACTACTTTGTATACTCATACACTTCAATAATGGAAAAAACTCAGACCCCACCCCGCCCGCCCCCATCCCCAACCCGGCACACACACACCCCTCCTTAAAAAAAACTCATGTATGACTATAATAAAATAATGAAACACACATAAAATAAAGTGCATGAACTCCTCATTTTTTAATCTTCTTCTTTTACTCTTCCTCTTCTTCTTTACCATCTTTCTAACTAACATTTTTTTTGGTCATAAGTACTTTTAGCAACAAAAAATAACTCATTAATAATTTTAGAGTTTCACACATGATGCAACTAGTACTCACAACTATAAATCATGCAACAACATACCAATCAAACCAACCTTAGGTTTCCTCCTATTCATCTCTTAGTTTATAGTCCTCAACTTAACAATGTTAAGATTTTGTTTTTAACTTTGAACAAACCAAATTGATGAATACTTTATGGTTGCAATCATCCATTTAAAATCTTTTTTATTGATCCTCAAGATTTTCATTCACTTTTTGCTCAAATATCATCCAAATTCACAATGATTATGATTGGTGAAGTTGATGATTCAACTAAAAAACATACTTAAGATGATTCGTCATTACGTTCTACTTTACAGTAGGTGCTTCGTCAACCAAAGGCCTTGATAACTAAGCTAAAGATGATTTTTCAAATATTATATTTTGTATACTCCCATTCACCAAATTAGTTCTTAAACATTCACTACTAAAATCCTTAAGCAATTGTATTGAACTTATGAATATTAAAAGTGATCTTTTAATCTTGTACTCTCAAATTTCAATTCCCCTTTTTGAACTTATGAACTTTTTTATAAGTATTTTTTTTACAAGTTCTCTCTATTTAAGCATTAAATTGCACAAGTTCTACGCTATATTTATTACACATAAAAATAGACAAATTACATATAAAAATAAAACATATGATTTCAAATATATTTTATAAAATCAATTAGTTACAAATTTAAAAATAAATTTAACATAATTAATTACACAATTACAAACCATACTCTAAAACTCACTACACTTGAACAAAATTAACATAGATAATAAGTTGAATTAAAAATAGACTAGCGAGATTAATATCAACTTAACTAAATTTTTTGTTAAATCCCTGGCAAAGATGCCAAAAAATTGACCAGGCTAAAATGGTATACGCAAGTATATATGCCATTCAAGTAATATAATAATAAGTATAAGGGGACTTTAATAAAAGGGCTTCGTTTCTACTAAATAAAGCTATCTTAGTAAATTTAATCACCGATTTTAAGTTCGATGAGGTAAATCACTACAAACCATAGATAACCCTTTAGGTGTTGGTCTTTCATTCTACGATTTGGTGTTTCACATAGATCATACCATAGAGAACCCTCTATTTTTATTTTGATCCTAATATATTCAATTTCACTATGAAATGATTCGTGGTTGGCTCAGATTAAGGAGAAAAAGCTGGACAGTCTTTATGTGTCTCACTGAAGGTTGAATATGAATCACGTATTGTCCATTCTTCATAATTAGAATGGATGGTTATGATAAATTCATGTTAGATTTTTTTAATTTAATCCCTTTTTAATCATTGCATTAATTAGAGCCCTTTAATCTTTTATCAAATGACTCGAGGAAACCATATCTATCATCGGAGTCAGTAGCCACATGGGATGGTTTAAATAATCAATCCTATGGTGCTATGCATAAAGCATATCTAACTCAAAAGCTGATTATGTAATTTGATTAAATAAAATTTAAAATATGATTAATTAACTTGAATTTTAAAAATCATAACTATAGAAATATAATAAAATAAAATGAGGGCTTTTGGAAAGTTTAGACAGAAAAGAATTTAATAAAAGTAAAAGCCTTAATTTTTATTAAGTAGGCAGAGACTAATTAAGGTTTTAAAAAAAATTTAATATCATAATTAAGTTTTACTTAATTGGCCAAATGACTTGAACTTTTGGGTGAACATTCCATGGGATGACCTCTACCTTCCATAATTATCTCT
Organism: Cymbidium sinense; assembly: GCA_021442155.1. Taxonomy (NCBI): domain Eukaryota; kingdom Viridiplantae; phylum Streptophyta; class Magnoliopsida; order Asparagales; family Orchidaceae; genus Cymbidium; species Cymbidium sinense. The sequence continues at coordinate 83,854,955 of CM038225.1, read as the reverse complement.
AGTCAATTGCTAAGTGTATTAGTTGATCTATATTTCCAGTCTTAAATGGCCATTTTGGCTATTTAATAAATCTAATAAATTATAAAAATTATTTTAAAGTCTAAATGTGTTTTAGGAACTTAATGATGACGAAAGAAAATTATTAGGACTTCTAATCTTGATTATTTCTCAAAATCATCATTAAGGGTGTTTTTATTGATTAAATAATTCATTAATTATCTTAAGACTTAGAAAATTCATAACTAGTTGCCTAGATCTCTATAAAATTATGATTAACCCCTCTCTATGCTCGCTAACAAAGAGGTTTCCAATGAAATCAATAGTGTTAATTGGTTTGGGACATTTTAAGAGTAATTGATGATTTTAATTCTCTTCATTCATTTAATTAGTCATTAAATATAAGATCATTTGCATTAGAACTTTAAGGATATGTTTATTTCATGTTTACCTATTTTCAAAAAGTTTCTCATAATTTTGTTACTTATATTTGATGCTTAATTAAAATTTTGGAGGCTTTTGGGCTTAATTGGATTAAATTATTATTAAATTCTAATATCAACTCAAATCACTTTTAAATCATTTAATGAATATAAGAAGCCATGGGATAATTTTAGAATGTTGATCTCCTCAATAGGTCTGATCAATTTTAATTTGAATACATTAATTAATGAACTTTAATTAAGTTTAATTGTGATTATTTTAATGTGATTAGCCTTAAGGTTTAATGATTTAAGTATATTTTCTTATGATATCCTTAAACACTCTTTAGCCATTTAAAATGTGTGCTTAATTCATGGTTCATATGCATTCATGTTAAAATCAAAATTCTTAAATGCATGTTACATAAATAGTGCCTATTATCACTAGTAAATCTCAAAATATTTTCTTGATATAAATTAGAACATATGTATACATTTATGAACCTAAGTTAACAAAAATAAATAAAATCCATGTATACAATTCATGTTTATAATATACACTCCTTGAAGGTATATAATCTAGACACCTGAAGGCATAGGGCTACGAGTTTAAAGGATCTTAGATACCTCATCTCCATGGTTTAACAATGACATGTACCTAAAAAGTTGTATGAAAAATACATATGAAGTTTAAATTATTTTATACTCATTATTATAAAAAATTTCAAAGTTTCATTTTATACATACATATATGAGTATATATATATATAGACATCCGAAATCATAGGTCTACAGATTTGAAGGAGGCCTTAACCTCACATTTCTCATTTAATAATGGCACATATTTATAAAAGGCCTAATATATATGTATATATACTCATGTGTATGAATTGGTAAGCCCTTTTTCATAAAATGCATGCATATTCACACAAAAACATGCATTTACATGAATTCCTAATTAATATTTTTAAAAAAATGAAGCATGCATGTTCTTGCTTATATTAGTGTATAAAAATTATAAATGACACACACACACACACACACATATATATATATATATATATATATATATATATATATATATATATATATATATATATATATATATATATATATATATATATATATAAAATAGATCTTTGTAATGAAGTATTAAAGTGGTAAGAAGAGTTGAAGGATATCATTAAATAAATCATAACATATACTCATTGGTTTTAAGAAGTCTTTCAATTGTAATTTTATTTAAGCTTAGTCCAAATTTAGGAATTAATGAAGATCTTTATTCTTTATTAAGAAAGCTTAAAAGCTATAAAATGTATCTTTATATCCACTTCAAGGTAGGGTGTTTAAAAAGAATAGGTTTACCTCAAGTGAAACTTATAAATTTTTACACTCTTTCGAACATTAAGTCTAGTTTAAACAAACTTGACTTTATAATCTAAAAGTTCACTTCTTAAATTAGTAATCACTTGAATCAAAATCACCTCCTTTGGTTAATTATTTAAACTTATCATTTAAATCATAATTTAAACATTAAAGCCTAACATTATCATACCACTAACCTCTACACACACATTAGATTGATAGGTCATCAATCTTAGATTTGGATTAAGTCAGCGCTTTGTTGTGATATACTAATTTTTTTTATTTTGTGATGTAATATTTTAGACTGAGTGTTAGGATTATTTGTGCATAGGTTAGATTATAGTATGATATTTATTATACTAATATTATTTTTATAGTGGTTGCACTTAATAAAGGGGCCACTATAAAAAAATTAATTAAATTAAATAATTTTGTTTGCAAGTATTATTTACCCCTTAAGCATAGCCCATTAGGATAGGTGGACTTGGCACCCTTGCTAAGTATAATTGTGTGAATCATAACTGTTTGGTGTATATTTGTGTTATAACTAACCTCTGTTTTATAGATTTAGTTAGGATTTTATTTTAGAATGTTCAAATATAATTTTTATAATATAATTAAGATTAGAGCCATGGGGTTTAGAATGAGCAGCGGATAGAGGGCATAGATCAGAGATGCTCTATAATGCTTAGGATCCAAAACTTTGAAGATCAAGAGAAAGTTTGAAGACCTCATAGGTTTCTTTCATTTATTATAAAATTTATTATAATCTAGGTTGTATAAGAGTTGAGCTCGACAACCCATTTTTTTCAGGGTGTATAGCAGAACCCAGCTATAGCTGCTTTTTTATTATTCTTTTAATTTGATTTCTTTAAAGTGTGATGCTTATTTTATGGTCTTAATTTTGGTAGGCTCTTTAGACATTAATTTTTCTACCCAAATTTAATAATCAAACTAATGACTAACATAGCTCATAACCTCACCTTAAAGCTTAAGGATTAATCAACTAAAATATTTAGAACCAACATGTCTAGGATGAATGTAAAATACCATGCATGCACCTTATCTTCTTGCCTTGAATATAGGGGATCTTAACTTATTGCACCATATGGGGAGTGCAAGATCGTTGACAACAACCCTTTGAGTGAAGAACACCCTTCTCGTAGGTTTCTCCCATAACTTTATTTCATCATGCATATAAACATACTTACCCACCCAGCTTGAGTCAAATTGATAAGTCAAAAATGAATAAAATATGTATTTTTATTGCATTAGTTTAGGACATGATTTTCATGATAGTCATAATCTAAGCTCTTAATGAGTGAGTTTAGGCTCTTAGAATTTTCCTTCCTAATAAACAATAAGCCAGCCATCGTACATTCATATGGCTTGCTTACATGGATTTAAAGCATCGAAGGTGTTAGTTGGCAACCATTCCAGATGGGTGTAAGTCCAAAAGCATTGAAATGGGTTCACATCATTAGGTAAGGATGTGTCATTATATCTTATTTCTCCAAGTAGAATTAAGTCGAGCTTCTAGCTTATATTGAAGTGCTATTAAACATAAAATTAGAGGATACTTGTTTCTCATTTCTTATGAGTTTAAGTCTTCACCTCTTAGGTATATCTACAATCTTATATTATAAGATTATATGTCTTAGCATTCTAATGAAATTATCAAGTAAATAATAATAATCATTAATTTTCAAAAATATAAAGCCTCACCATAGAATATATTTGAGTGTTCACTAGACTTCCTAGTATCATGAGTGCTTCATACTTATCTCCCTTTGGACTCTATTAATAACTTTTCTTGTTTGAGTTCTCCCACTTGATTTTTTTGAAAATCACTACTCCTTTAATATCAAGCTTTGAAATCCATAGAGATGTTAATTGATTATTTTAATTGAAAGTTTTCTTAAAATATTCATGTCTCATAAGATGCAATTAACTATAGTGGCTTGCCCCCATAAGAAACTTATGAATCTTAAAATAAACCCTATTTTACTTCATCCGTATAAGATAGAGTGAAATTTCTAGTACACATAAACTCATCGGCTTAGGAGTCCTTATTAGATGATTAAGTCCATCTTAAGATGATATTTCTTCTTTTCGAGATATTATATCATTCTTTGATGTCATAGTTGATCATTAATAAGTACCCCTAAGATCTAAGTGGTATACCATTATACATTTTAACACCATAGAAGAAAATCATTGCTTGACCAACAATGAATCGCTCTTTGCACCTCAAATATGATCTACCATATAAAGAGTAAAGAATGATGCATGAAAATATCCTAAATAAATTTGTATTAACCCACAAGAATATCAATTTTTGATATGCCTTTGTGAGCTTTTAGAGTTGACATATATTTCATGAAGATTTATGTATGTACATGTGCCCATGTAATTGTTATAGTTAGTGTAAGAAGTCTAGATCATACATACAACATTCATTTTAAAATTTTCACTCTAGAAAACTATATACAATCATATGGATGTGTGTTCCATGTTATTTTTGAGAAATAGTTATGCCCACTATATTATATATATCATGGAATTATTCCTCTAGTGGCATTAGCTTTTAGGAGACAAGAAGGCAAGTCATGAATAACTAATTATAAAAATGTTATAGATGATAGTAGAAGTAAAAGTAATAGGCTTTATGGATTTTATAAAATTTTGGTCATAATAATACAACTTCACCATATAATATATGCAATTGAACGTGTCATGTTTGTTAACTATTGATAATACTATGTATTCTATATTATTATTTATTATGTGGTAAGATCTATGTAAAGATGACCATGGATGTAGCTAGAACAAATAATCATAGGGTGATGTGGCATACAATAACTGATGAAGCTGTCTCAAAATCCATAGCCTAGGAAATTGTGGCTCACCATTGCATTATTATGTTGATCATATAGAGCTACATATATAGATCAAGTAATTTGATGCACAATAATTTAATTATAACTATAATATTTTTATATATTAAAACTTCAAATTAAAATATTACATGCTATGATGTGGTATATTTATTGTCCACGTCTCATCCAAGCATTAGAGCAAACACACCTGAAGACCATAAACACTTACATTTTAGAAATCTTAACCTTCATTTCATTACAACATTGGTAGAACTATGGTATTGATAAAGTAGCACCTTCTATCTACTTGTAGGTGAGATAATGATCACCTTACATGATGCACAAATCATCCTTAGCATTAAGATTGGTGGGGATATTTTAGTCAGACCTATCATTAAATATTTTAATAGGACATGCACAAGTGGCCTGACTTTTATGATGGGTTACTAGGGAATCACCCCAAGCAAGAAGTTATGTATCAAAAATAAGATGAAGAGAATGCTGCATTTAGTTTTCATATGGGTCATTCATAGGCTAATTTGATTATACCACTAAAATGGCTTCAATGGATACTTCCTTTGAAGAAATACAAGGACTTTCCATCTATAATTTTTGTTAAACACATTAGAGAATATATTTTATAAATGTTAGAAGAATTTTTATTATCAAACACATCAAGATCTCATTTATATTTGTAATATTTACCTTTGCTTGTGGATTAAAATAATTTTGTAGAATATTCACTAAATAGGTCTATACTTGCACACCAATACAAATAGCTCAACCTAGTTGCAAAACCCACACATGTAATTATAGTTCGATGCCTTTTCTTACTTTAACTATGATCTTCAGAAAAATTGCATTTGAGTATACTAACACTTCATATTGCATTTTCAAGGGGCATCATAACAAGCCACTTGGTTACAAATCTAATATTTTTAAAATATATTCAATTATTTTTTTTATAATTTTAGTTGGTAGTCTTGTATTTTCACTTAACAATTTTTATTACAGGTGGAATGAGAGAAGAGTTAAAGAGATGCCCATTAGAAATGTGAGGGTATATATAGATGAGATTGATGGGCTTTGGTGGAGTAGAATATCTATTTTATGGGTTCACTACCATATTTGATATTGTAATAGTTAATTTTATTTAATGTCATTACCTTATTTGGCCTCTATAGGTCAATTAAGAATTATACTCTCTAGAGCTGACAATTTAGCAGTACAAATTTGTTTGGATGGTTTTGAAATGTAGCCCATGTTCTTATGATTAGTGGAAAGCATATCAAATATCACCTATCAAATTGAGTTATGTGCCAATTTAGGGGTATTCAATCTGCCATACATTTTATTTTGATTATATTCATATGTGTTAATCACCAAAGATGGGAAGATGTGTGCTTGATGATATATTATTATGTGAGCATTATTAGTAAAATAATAAAAGAGGACATATAACTCCGCAACATGCCACCACAAGGTGATTGTTGAGAGGAGCTCATTATGAATTTATGGTGGTACAAGTCTCAAGCATTCTTATACTCTTTGAAGGTGTGAAAAGACCTATCAAACATATATTACCCCTGACATCCTAGTAAATAAATTATAGTATGTGTTATAAACTTTAAACTAATAATTGTTTATACTATTATATCATTATGCAATTGATATTTTTTTAATATATTTTGATTATTTTATAAGAACAAGAGAGATTGCACAACCTTCTAGTGGTGATTATGGAGAGAATACAAACTCAATGTAGCTGACTTTAGATGAGATGGTGAAACTCTTCAATTGAGAAGCGATACACTTGATCAACAAGAGTGAGGAGATTAAGACAAGAGATAGTGTTCCATGGACGAATATCATCAAAGAGTTCTTCTAGATATCGAGTCCTTAGATATCTACCTATACTGTGCATTATAGCTCCAAGCATCCAACATCAATTCCAAGTGCACCTACTACATATGTTGATCCAAAGCCATCAATGATTTTAGGGACTCAAGCACCTAGAGCTTTCCCATCAGAGCATCAGTGGTCATCATATGTTGCTTTAGGGTGGAGTACCCTTAAGAGGGATGAACCAACACATATGCATCCTCAAGTTCCAGACATCCCTATACCTTATGGAGCAACCTTGATGTCTCTAATGGGAATGCTAGCAGTTAAATACCACTTAAACTCGTATTGGATGCCATCACCAATACCTCCTAAGCAACAATACATGGTGTCACAACCCACTCAATTATTTGGCATGACACTGCAAGAGCATGATGCGAGGCAATTATTGAAGAGCATCAACTAAGAGATCACCTAGTGTTATCCCCTAGTAGGTACTCTACACCATAATTGAAGGCAAAAATATAAAATGCATTATTTTGCTAAACTTTTATCACTAGTAAGTATAGTTTAATTGATGATGTGCTTGAGTGAAAATTATATATGTACTTTTTCACATATTATCTAATTAATATGATGATTTCAAATGATGTAATATGATTCATCGTATACATAAATATTTATAATTAAAGTTTTTTGGAATATTTTTGGTTATTTAAAAGTAAAGTATTAATGAAATGTTAGGAGATTGCATAAATATAAAAATATAGGACAATTGTAGTTGTATTAAAAGTTGTCATTTGGCTTCCTCATCATCAAACTTTGGAGAAAGCTCAAAGAGAGGAGGCAAGCCATTATCATAGGAATGCAAGTGTAATTAAGGACATTATATTTAAGGACAAGTCATGATCATAAGACTTTATTAAGATTTAGAGTTTTTAGCACTTAAAGGTTTAATTAAAAGAATTATTTTGAAGAAAGCTTGCTAAGATGTAGATCATTGAAAATAATGGGTTTCCTTATACCATAAAGTTTTAAATTGTGACAAACATAAAGTCATTAATAATCAATAAAAGTTTATAATAAATACAAATATAAAAATCTTTCATAATTTTTAATCATTATTCTTAAGATATAACTCTTTCATAAATGAATTCATGTAATTATCACATGTAAATCATTTCACTAATAACTTACACCTTAAGCTTATGATAGTTTAAAATTTTCTATACTCTTTAGTGGGTTTGCAATCTCATGTGAACGTAGAATAAATTATTGAATAATATTAAACTTTTATGCTCTTATGTCCAAGTTCTTTTCCCTTCTTTGATTTTAGAACATTTTTACATCACATCAAACTCAAATTTTATATGAAAAACAAAGATACGAAAAAATGCAACAAATGTTGGTAGAATTGATGTTGCGACCATTCTACATAAGTAATAAAATACATAATAGAATTACATTAAAGAAACAATTTTGTTTAAGCAATTGTAAGCATGCTTTGATGTAATGTAAGTCTTCCATTTTCATGTAATTTCCCAAATACAATATGAAAATAACCACCTTATTTTGTAGTGATGTTATACCATGAGCATAAGAATGTTAGTGAAGGATTTTATAACAATTTGTTAGTGTTGGGTGGCCTCCATCTCTAATAAGTTGTTAAAAGATTGATCAGTGCATCATTAGAGTAGCATTTGATGTCAAATAAAGCTTATCCATACTATATGCATGTTTGGACATTAGGTTGGGATAAACAATATACTACATAAGAAAGTGATAATAATACATTATGATGGTAAACCTAAAAAAAATATAAACAAAGCTAAACTCAAAATTCTTTCTGAGCAATTAAAACAATAGACCTAATCATCCCATTAGGTTAGCCATAGTAAGCCTCAGGGGGTGCACGGTGGAACCATGTTGGAGGGTCTTTGTTAACTCTTTCCTACAACTTTGGTCTCACTCTAACTAACCCTAGGGTAGAGTTCTTTTATTTCTTGGGTTTACATTTTTCTTGGTGGATATAAATATTAAATCTAAGTAATTGAATCTATTTTATTAATCTAATTGTAATTATAATTGTTACTTAGATATAACACCTAAGATGGGAGGTAAATTGGGTTTCAAAAATAAATTTCAAAAAATTTAATTTTATCTTTTGTAAAAGACTTAAATATTTAATAATAATGCTTTAGTGAAATAAAGCAATAGAAAAAGCAATAGCAAAAATGTAAAGTGTTGAAAAGTAAAAAAAATATAACACAGAGATTTTATGTGGTTCGACCAAACCCTAAAAACCAGCCTACATCCATGCCTAGCCACCCAGGCTAGGAATTTACTAAACTAAAATTGAGATTATAATAAATCTCTCGTACTCTCCATCATGGGAAAGTACAACCCAACACGTACTTTCCTTAATGGGCAAGTACAACCCAACAAGAAATCAATACAAAGCAAAGAGAAAGATACAAGTCTAGCTCTCAATTTTAAAATATTTTTGCACTCACAACCCAAACTAAAATGAAAAAGAGAGCTCACTTTAATTATAAATGAAATTAAAATAAGATTTTTAATTAAATATTTAATGCAATTAAGTAACTTAATGTTGCTCAAATGATCTTTAAAAGTTTGAAATGATTTTCTTGAATGACTTTGAAATGTAAACTAAAATGCAATCACCAAAAACATTACTTTGAATTCTGTTTCACACAAGCTAACTTTCATTCAAATGACACATGTATTTGCAATTTGAATAAGCAAAAAATTATTTGAATAAGGATTTGAATTATATCACATGAAAGCTATCACATTACATATACATAAACAAATTGAATATAAGTAATCAATAAGTAAAAAGTAATTTATGCAAAATGTGGTGTGATCGGCCAAATGGAAAAAGAGATGTAATAAAACTTTAAACACAATCAAATTTAACCAACCTCTATGAAACTTTAAGCCAAAGAGATAAACAATGGATATTCAAATGATTTAGTACTTAGGAAATTAATAACCTTTAAAAAAGACTTCAGCCTAAACAAGAAACAAAAGGAATATCAAAATAAAATTGATTTCCTTACGTTAGCTTTAGGCTAAACAAGAAATCAAAAGATTATCAAGTAGTTAAGTCTACACAAATTGATCTTCTTATCTTTGTTCTTGGCCAAACAAAATTTAAATATTATGTCATGAATGAACATAATAAAATTTACATAACCTTGTAAACTCCAAAACCAATAAGAAATAAAAGAAGTTTAAGAACTTAGCACCTTAGAAAATAAACACCAAGGAGTTGATGTTTTCAAACAAGGGTGGAAACACACCAAAATTTTACTTTTCCCAATCAATCTTCAAGCCAAAAAAATGTCCAAGAAAAAGGGAAGAATGATGAGGAATGCTTGTACTTGAATCACCAAAAATCTCTAAGAGATTGTATAGCAAGAATCGACCAAGGGTTAGTAAGAGAGCAAGAGAGTTTTAAAACTTTGGAACCTTTTTTAAGTTCAAAATGCTCTTAAATAGATATGGGAGGAGTCTAGGGTCAGCCAAAAATTGATCCAATGAGAGGTAAATTGATTGGCATCAATTTAATTTCAAATTCAAAAGAGGGGGATTGACCAAACAGATCTTCCATGGGCTCCCTTATAATTTTGTTTAAACCCAATATGGAATGTATGATATGTGATTCATAGCTAAGGATGGAGAATATCTCATAGAAATTATTTCCAAGATAGTTTATATAAGAAGGAGAGAGTTTTGAATAAAATAAATCCATGGAATATCACTTCAAAAAATTCGGCCAAAGAGGTTTTCTAAAATAAGAAATTCTTAAGATAATGCATGGATTAATTTAAATCAAAGCTAATTGTATTCTATACTTATTTAATTTTTAAAAACATATACATTTATTAAATTTAAAGCATAGTATCCAGCCTCCCTTAATCTTTCCTAAATTAGTTCAAATTAAAAAAAAGGAAAGGAATTATTTTAAAAGAGGGTTGATTTGAATATAAATTTAAAATAGCTTGAAATAGATTAATTAGGCTATAAATAATCATAATTCATCATGCTTGGGACGTTCAACATATTCCATAAAAAAGTTGAATTGATTTATCAAGTACATCTCATGCATAAAGGAGTTTGAATTAAAGAATAATTCAAATTCAAAAATTCAAATAAATGAATTTTAAAATATGAAAAATGAGGGAAAATAATATGAAAATAAATGAAATTATTAAAAAACTAAAAAATGCTAAGATGAAAATGATAATAAGAGAGAGAAGAAAGAATGATATGAGAGAGAATAAGAGGAAAAAGAATCATTTTGTCATAATTCAATTTTCATGCACTAAAAATTATGAATAAAAATTATGAATGACATGGAAATTATTTAATAAAGTTTAAAATAAATTATCTTGCTTGAACACACATTTAACGGAACTTATATCATGCTTTTGGTTTATACTATCTAAAATGAATAACCTAATGAATAGTTCTAAATATTAAAATATAGAAAAAATAAATAATTTTAAAATGATGAATCTAAAATTGAATGAATCATTTATTTTATCTTAGTGAGCTTTTCATTTTCCTTAATACATTAATTCCTTGAAAATTTTCCACCCAGTCTATCTCCAATAGCTTTAACAATTTGATAAAACTGAAGAACTAGAAGCTAAAGAATTTTTCCTGCACACTTAAAATTTGACTTGATTGGTAGCATCTGAACATGTTTTTGTTATCATCAAAATCAATCTCATATGAGATGGGGCTTATGGAGTCAACAATAATTGATCATGAGATTCCAAAGTTTAACTACCCAACCTTAGAAAAGTTTTGAGAAATTTAGCAAAGTTGAGTCAAATAAACTCATCTACCCACACCCTATACCCAGATTCATAAGTATTTGACTCCCATTGACAATCCTATGAATCTTATTGATCAATTTTAATTCTTAAATATTTCTCTTGGATAATTAAAAAGATGATTATAAACTTAGGTTGAACTTAAATTATGAAGTCAAAATTAAGTCTAGCATAAGTCAAACTTCAATCTAATATGAGTTTCTTTAATATTTCTATCAAATCATCCAATATGCTCATTCAAAAGTAAATAGATTGTTCATGGGTCTATTGGTACGTTCAATCACATTTAAGCAAACCCCATTAATGCTTTTGACCCAATTTGACACTATTTGGTGTTAATAACATTGAAATGGCTTTTAATAGTAATTTAATTAACTTAAATTAAGCCTAAGAGATTTCACTTGATCTTTGATATATTTTTCATTATTTTGTTTGTCAAATTACCCATTGGTTTAAAGTCAAAGAGTACTGAGAATGCCATTGATTCATTAACACATATATGCTACTTGGGACTTTAATTAGAATATCATAATCTTTATTATAAATCCAACCCTTGGTTATCATTATATCCAAGGATGTCCTAAAAATTTTCTATTTGTGCCCATGTTGATTTTCCACCCCTTGTGAGCCAAATATATTATATAAGTCAAGTTGTCCAATTTATAATTAAATGATCATCCCTCCACTTCCAAATTTAAATTAATCAGCCAAATGGTCAAATATCTTTAAAAAAATTTAACATAGTACTAGGGAGAATGTCCATAATTATCTTTTAATTCATCTTAACTTTGGTTTGACCAACTTTAATGAGTCAAATCAATGGGTCAAAATGATTGGTCTTAATGGTTCAAAGTAAACCATTAAGCAAAATTCACTAAAATTTCATTTCAGTTTTAGCAAGAAGGTGAAGTTTCAATATTTCTTCCCTTGGGTTGAGGAGACTTGGACCCACTTTTTGAATGGGTAAAATGGATTTATGACTCATTAAACCTACCATAAAACCTACTAGGTAAAGGAGAGAAACCTTCTCCAATGGAAAGAGATTCATTGATCATGATTGATCCTTGTTTATTCACCTAGTTAGTTCTCTAACATCTCCCCATCCCTCTATGGATTTATCTACTCTATACTCAACTTTAGTCAATAGTAAACTTAGCTCAACCATTGGTTGAGCTTGGGTTCACTAAGACCTATAAATAGACCTTTGATTGCCTCAATTAAGAGGTTAGACATTATCCCCTCAATCCACAATCCCAAATGAGACTTCCCATTACCTCTTTGATCATAGAATTGATCTTAAGGCCACGCCACAATCATATTTTGCCAAGATTTGGTTTACACAATGAAGCAAAGAGATGCAAGTTGAGAATGCTTGTAGACAAGTTCATTCAAGCTAAGTGAAGCTTCTCAAATTAGCTCCCAAACAAACCAACTCTCCCAAGGTATGAATTTGATCTATCCTCTTTCTCCTATTCTCAGGTATGGTAACCTAAGCTCACTAAGCTATGCCATGGGTTCGCTTGTTCCCTCACCTCGTCTTTTTTTTTAATTTTTTTATAGTGTGTGGATTAGCTTATGATATCCCAAGGAAAGTGAATTTTGGGCAAGTAAGGCTCAAGTCAATTTGACTTGAAGCTAGATGATAAACCCTAGTTCAGTACTTGCTCAAACTGGGAAGGCAACTCATAGGACACTGATTTTCAAAATCTAAGAGCCTTAATTTATCCAAGGTCAAATTCTTAGGTTTGTATTTTGGATTTTTTCTCTGAACCTTCCACTATGCATCATACTTTGAAATTTTTAGAATTGATACCTTATCAAGCATTGAACTTAAGAAAAAATATTGAACCCTCACTAATTAACTTAATTTTAATTTAAAAATTAAATTATTTTAAATGGTCTAAAAACTTAAACATTTTCAAAAATTACGAAACTTAGAAATAAGGTGTAGAACAATAACTTAAACATCCTATAAAAATTTCAATATAATTACAATAAAAATAAAAAGTTATTAATTTTTGAATCAAATATTTCATTGTTCAAAAACATATAAACAAAAATATCCAATAAAATTTAAACAAATTGGTGAAATATTTAAAATTTCATTTTAAGCATGTGGATAAATTTTTATAATTTTATGAACAAGATTAAGCAAGTTGTATAATTTTCATTATACCAAACAATTATTCAAAAATACAAAAATATTAAATAAATTTTAGAAAATTATGAAAAAAAATTGGGGAATGTTTAGAATAATTATCTAAATTAACTAAAAAAAGTTTCATATTTTTCTAGCTTAAAATAAATTAATTATTAATTTTAAATATATTCAATATTTTTCAAAAGTAAGAAAATAAAAAAAATAAACATACATTGTAGAAAATTAGGAATAAATAAATAAATTTTAGAATATCAAATTAAGATCTCTTTGAAAATTTTGCATTTTTATGAATTAAAATTAGAATTTTATGAATTAAAATTAGAATTTTATGAATTTTAAAATTATTTAAGTGACATTAAAAATTTTAAAATTTTCAAAAAAATTTATAAATAATTTAATGAATATTTAAACTACTAATCAAGATATTCTATATAAATTTCACAATTTTTTAATTATAATTTGAACAAGTCTAATTCATTTTAAACTAAATTTGGTAATTTAATAAATTCAATAAATAATTAACAATTTCTTGAAATTAAAGAAAAATCATAAATGATTGAAATAGTAACTTATACCCATTATAAAAATGAAATAAATCATTCATGGTCAATATAATAATTAGAAAATCATTTTTACAAAATAAATCTTTAACTTAATAATTAATTTAATAAAAACTAATATTTATTAAAAATCATTAAAAATTATAAAATAATTTAAAGAATTTCATAGAAGAAATTAAATTTATTATGAATTCAAATATATTTTAGAACTCTTACAAACAAATATGATTAATAATATTGAACATTCAATATCATTCAAGTACAAATTAAATATAAAATAATATGGGACCACATAAAATATCTAATGAATATCAAACAAAATCCAATAAACCCCAACAATTCAAGATAATTCAAAACCTTAAATAATCGAGCACTAATCAATATAAAAGAATTTTCTAAAATAAATAGCTTCTGTTTGTAGGTGATTAATAAGTAAAGCCCACTCAACCAAAAGGGCCCCATTAGTTAAACATTGCACTTGAACATGAATTAATCTAGAATCTCATGTTTTGAACTATAACCTACATCATTTCCGACCATGAAAATCTTAGATAATTCAAGACAAAAATCTTAGAAAACTTGTGCATGTCTATTGACATCACTTTTGGAGTGAAGATTAACCTTTCTTATCTTAGATTTAGGAGCCTTCTAGTCACTTATATTTCTTAATGTTAGGACACTTTTAGTGATTATGGGGACACTAAAACTTGAGCTCAGACACTTAAGAGGTGTGACCATAAGCTCAGAGTCCACCTTCAGACAAATAGGGTTCATCCATCCTATGGCCTAAATCAAGACTCATACATATTCACTCATCCAAACTCAAGCTCATGTAGATGAAGCTAAACAAACTCCAACCCATTAAATTAATCTTACTTGAATTTGGTTTTCTAATCCAAGCTCCAAACCAAATTAACTTGGGCCTTTACCCAAGTTAACCCCACCACAATCTTATAACTCAACTCAAGCCTAAATAAGCAAACTAAATCCAACTTAATTTTCTCAATCACTCTAATTATTCAATATATCATTTCAAGTCATTCCAATATTGCAATCAAGCCATTTGAACCAAAGGAAGATGACCAACCCAAGTTAGCTCAATTGACCTAAAGGTTTCAAATGAACCAAACTAATTGAGCCTAAATCAATTACAATCAAAGCTACCAATCAACTTTAAATTTATCATTGAACACACCCCAACCATCCATAACCCCAATTGATCCAAGCTAGCTTGACCAAGTCGCTTGACCCAAAGTGACCAAAAAGGAGTAATTGAATCAAATCATATTAAACTCCTATTAGATCAAATCAAGACATCCAATCCCTTCATTAATGATTGTAGATCATTATTGAACACTCCACTCCAATCAATTGGACTATCGAGCCAATTGGACTATTTGACCCATATCGACCTAATTTGGCCTAAAGGATCAAATTGAACCAAATTTATTAAAACCAATGGTTTCAAACAATCACTAATTCAATATTAAACATAACCCAACCTTCAATTGCATCCAATTTGATCAACCTAACTCAACTAGTCAACTTAGCCCAATTTGACCTAAAGGGTCAAAATGAACCAATTCACTATATAATCCAAATTAATTCAAATCAATTCTTCCAATCAATCACTGATGATCAACTGAAGATAGACTAACCCATGCTCAAGCCAATTTGGCCAATTTGGTTGAATTGGTCAACATGACCCATTTGACCCAAATTGAACCATATGAGCCAAATTCAAATCTAACCCAAATTGAATAAAACCAATTGCTCTTATTCACTCAAAGTGACTAATTGAACTCACCCAAATCATTGCTTTAACCCAATTTGGCCAAAATGGCCAACTTAACCCAATTGAACCCATTTGATCCATATGGGTCAAATTGAGCCAAACCCAACCAAACTTGGCATGACTCATCCTTAGGTCACCATGCGCCTGCCCAAGTGGACCCAACCCATGGTGAACCTGATTTGGGTCAAACTCATTGAACTGACCCACCTAAATGGGACAAAATCCCCATTTGGATGGGTTCTCCACCTCCTTACCCCATGGCAGCCACCTTTGGCTCTTCTTGGACAAGAGGACCACTGACCAACCTAACCCAAAGTTGTTGGGCTCAGCCTTTGGCCAAGAAAGGGTGAGTTCACCCATAGAAACCCATTGGTCCACCTAAGGAAGAGGGTACACCTCATGCTATCCCACTACATGCACCCTCAGCCTCTCACTCTCAGCCACTTCAACAGTCTCTTACCATCTCAACCACCTACTCGCCAGGCTGAAATTTGAACCAACGCCTTGTGGGAGGAGGTATACTCCTCCCCATGGATTCAAACCAAGCACACACCTTCCCTAAAGCATTATGCACAATCCTCTACCCTCTCCTGAGCTCGTCGTGCACTCCACCACCAGTGAGACCAGCTCCAGATCAAACCCAAGAACTCCATTCGTTCAAGTTTCCAAAACCTATACCAAACCCAATTTAACTCTTCTCACCTTCACCTCACTCCTGAAGCAAATGAATCATTTCTCGAATCGACCACCGAAAGGCATCTCAAGGCCAACTATGGTTAGCTTTGCTGTGGCATTTGGTCCACAGAGTGATCAATGAGGAGGCAACTCATGATCTTCTCAATAAGGCTTCATCTTTCAAGATGAAGCTTCTATGTCGGCAGACCGCCGGTCTATAGCTCCCATGAGGTAAAAATCTAGAAACCGTAGCTTTGGCCCCTAGGTGTTGGTCTTTTTTAAAGTGAATTGTTTTCATGTGATGTACATCATAGGATCCCTTTAGATTCACTCCCTGATCATTTTGGAGTCAATTTTGCCATTGAACAAGGTCTAGTGAGCTCAAATCAAGTGAAGGAAGGTGGACGATATCCATCTTCCAGGGCTCATGGGACAACGAATCACCTAGTCCATTTGCATGATTAGAATGGACGACCATGACTAATCATGTTAGAAATTTTGATTTAATCCCTTTGGAATCATGGGATTAATCATGACCGTCGATCTAAGATCGACGGCTGAGATGAAATCGCGTCTGCCACCACTAAGTTAGCTTCCGCATCAGATGATTTAAGCAACCAATACTACGGTGTCATATGAAAAGTATTATTGTGCGTCAGTATTTTGCATGGCATCGGCAATTTAAAATCTTAATTAGGCTTTAAAAATATAATTAAATGGATGGAAATTCAAAAAATCATAAATAATTGTAGAAAAATTCAAAAAATACAAATAAACCCATTTTGGAAAGGTTAGACATAGGAGGATTTAAAAATAAAATAAAATCTTTGATTTATGATCAATGGATAGTGATTAATTAAAGTTTAAAGTTTAGGCTAATTATCTTAATTAAGGCTTAATTACTTGGCAAATTAATTTCAAATTTAGTGGGATGATTCCATGGGATGTCATCTGCATCCCATAATTTTCTTAAAATTATTTGCCATGTAATTTGAGGAATTTGAAATTTCATCATAATTATAATCATTATTTAAATTAATAATTACTAAAATTGATAAACATTATAAACTAAATAATTAATGATAATTAATCATTATGAATAGTGGAAATAATGAGAAGTAATTAGGACCCTTCTCTTAATTATTTTTCGAAATATATTTCCTTAGGAGGGTTAATTAATATATGTAATAATTATGGATTAATTAGAAAAATTAATGATAAAAATGGAGATCAAACAAAATTAATGATTGGTTTAGGTAATTCAAATATAATCAATTAATTTCCATTTATGTATTAATAATATAAAGTTATTAAGGAAATTATGGTTAACATATTGGTATGGGAAAATCGTAACAGTACTTAACTTAGATTCTTTCTTCTTTAATATAGTTAACTCTTGAACATGAGCCTAATTGCATTAGATTCATTTAGGTGCATTGCAAATTTTATTTTCCCAAGAGCATATCATTGAAGGCTCATGATGAACTAGTTAGCTAGGTTAAATAAGTTTAGGGAAGGATAATTAAATTGATATGCTTAATGACTTGAACCTAATCAATCCATAAAACCCACTTAATTGCCCTCTTTAAATATGTTAAATCACCAACATGGGATGGGGTAAGTGTTAAGTATCATCTCTCCTCCTTAGGTTTCAATAACTCAAGTATCAAAATCAAACCTTATAAGAACTTTGATTAGTCTTAAGGAATATTTATTTGGCTTGATTGTCCTTAGGACTTAATGTAATTGAATATGTTATGTGATAATATTTAATTACTTCTTTTCAATCATCATAAATGTGCATGCCATTTTCTGCATCTTCATGTTTTAAAAAAAAAAGAATCAAAAGAACATGATTACATCTAAGTAGCAAGTGTTGGACAAATATTATTATATGGTGGGTTAATAAATCCTAAATTATTTTCAAAACCATAAGCTAATGATGTAAATTTTAAGCTAGTGTTGACTATAATTATTCAATAAAGTTTACATTTAATTATAATTATAAAATAATAAAGAATTTGTTATATCTATATACATTTGAATTGGTAAGTATATAGTCTGGACATCCTGGGAACACGAGACTTTAAGTAGCCCCAAGGAGGTCTTAAATAACCTCACTTCCCTAATTTAACAATGGCACATACTTGATTAATTTCATTTATATGTATTCATGTGCTAGAATTTTAGATAAAACTTTGCTTTTGTAACACTAAGCTTTGCATGAAAAAAGGATTTGCTATTATATAATCTTTGCATGATTTTTTATCTCTAAGCTTATGTATATGCTATGGTGTTTTGATTTGGAGTCATTGGGACACAACGCAGTCTTAAAGGATACTTATTGAAGTGATCGGGTATGATATTAAGTATGATGTATCTACAAAGATGAAAATATCACTCTACAATGGACCTAATCACCTAATAAGGACTCCTAAGACAAATGGGTCTTCATATATTCCAGAGATCTTTCCCCTACTTTACATGGAAAGGTAAAGTAAGGTTTATTTTATGTTGGGTTCTTTAGTTCCTTATAGAAGCAAACTTCCATAGTTAATTACATCATAGGAAATAGGAATCTCCTAAAAAAACTCTTGATTAAAGTAATCAATAAATATTTCTAAAGATTTCAAAGTTAGACTATCAAAGGATTTGGTATTTTTAGAAATCCAATGGGAGAGTTCAAGTGAAAAACTTATTTACAGATCCTAAAGAAAGATAAGTAGGGAGCACTAATGATACTAGGAAGCCTAGTGAGCACTCCAGTCTACCCTATAGTGAGGGCTTTATACATTTGAAAGAGAGAGTTTAATTTTATTTGAGTTAAAATTTTATTAGAATATTAGGGCTTATAATCCATCAACACAAGATTATGGAAATGCCTAAGAGGTGAGGACTTATATACTCATAGCATGAAGGAAATAAGTAGTCTCAGATCCTAAATATAGGATGCTTTAGCACAAGCTAAGAGCACAACCTAAGTCTAATAAAAAATGGGACATAATTGTTTATCTCCATAAGAGAGGATAAACCCATCCTAACTCTTCGGGACTT
This sequence comes from Cymbidium sinense, assembly GCA_021442155.1. NCBI lineage: Eukaryota > Viridiplantae > Streptophyta > Magnoliopsida > Asparagales > Orchidaceae > Cymbidium > Cymbidium sinense. The sequence goes on along the minus strand of CM038225.1, from coordinate 83,835,337 downwards.
ACAACCGTCTGGAGTGGCCGCCAACTAACACCTCCTATATTTTAAAATCATGCATGCCAGTATATGTAAGTGCAAGCTAGCTAGGTTGTTACTTAATTAGGAAGGGAAACTAGAGTTCTAAACTCACTCTCTAAGAGACTAGATCATGATTAGCATGAAAGCATGACTTAGACTAATGCAAAATTTACAATCTTTTACATCATTTTGGCATATTCATTTGGACAAAGGTTTGGGAGGATTATGTCTAAATGTATGTATTATGGAAGATATACAGAGGAGGTGTTCTATCAGAGAATGGAGACCCTCATTCAACAAGATGGAGAGATTATACAAGATTACATTATTATTTTTAATATTCTAATTATAATATTTTAAATTATTATATTTATGAGTTGTTTGAGTAAAAATTATTATTTTATCCTATCCAACACATTCAATCATCAAGCTTTAAGAAACCTATGAAAGATATGTCATTTCTATTGCACAAGTTAAACACAAAAATCAAACATTCATAGGTTTTCATAAAAGAATAAAAGGCCGGTGTGACCGAGTACCACCATACACCCCAAAAAAGAAAGAAATTGGGTAGCTCTATATTATACAACAGATTATAAAAGAATATTACAATTATAATTAAATAAATACTATGGGGTCTTCATTCTTTTGTTTTCATTTGCTCTTCTTCCTTTGGTTTGATTTACTCAAGGCTTCATAGGGCCTCCCAGGTCTTTGCTTTCTAGCCAATGCTCATCCTAAATCTCATGGCACTAAGCCTTATTCCTATTGCAAAATTAGATATTTATGAAAAATAAAATCTAACTATACTTGTAAAATAGATGTTAGTTAAACAAACATACAAACCAAGTAGTTATATTCTATAAATCTAGATTTAGTATCCTGCATATGGGTAACCAATCCACATGTCCTAATGTGGATTATGCTTAAGGGCATAAGCAACATGCAAGCAAGAGCATTTATATTTATTTATTATTTCAATGGCCCCTTTAACACAATCCCCTATAGAAAATATCAATAAGCTAGTAGTAGCCTAACATCCATCTATGCATAAATGATCTTAACATCCATTCTAAAATATTACATCACAAAATAAAACATAACATCACAACATACATCATCCTAGCTTAGAGCTAGAAGTGGTGACTTAATATTTTAATGTGTGTGCTAAGGTTATGTCTTAGCAAGGCTTTAGATATGATTATCTACATGAGGGAGGTTTCACTTCAAGTTATTAAAATGATTAGTGGATTTTAATTTATATTTCTCTTTTATTTCACTTAATATTTACTTAACATCTAATTATTATAAAGAGAGGAAAGAGGTTTGACCCTCTTCATCCCTGCCCTAAGTTATTTTCTAAAGGCATATTGTTATGATTTTGATTTCTTTTATTGAATAATTTATTAAATATTTTATTAATCCAAATTTGGGTTAATCTTAAAGAATTTTATTCAACATGAAAGTCATCTTAAGATTAAATAGATTGAATTACTATCATATGGACAACATTCCATCATTCATTTTCATCATTAATAACATGCATATATATTCACTCTTATAATATTTAATTTAATATACCTATTCATGCAATGTATATGAGTGTATTTTTGGCACACTTATGATTATTGATGCATGTATTTTTAATAGAAAAGAGAGATTTCATTCCTTAGCTAAGTATACATACACATATATTAGAGATTTAAGCAAGTACGTGCCATTGTTAAACCAGGAAAGTGATGTAATCTATGACCTCCTTAGGGTTATTTAAAGCCTCATGTTCTTGGAATGTCTAGAATATATACTTGTTATCCTAAATACATATAAATGTATACACTAACATAGGAATGAAAATCATACAAAAGATTGTATATTAGCAAATTATTTACTCATGTAAAGTAAAGTTCTATCCAAATTCTAGCATATATACACATATGAATGAAATTAAGTATGTGCCATTGTTAAACTAGGGAAGTGAGGTAATCTAAGACCTCCTTGCAGCTACTTAAATCCTCGTGTTCTTGGGATGTCCAGACTATATACTTATTAACATTCAAACACATATAAACACACACATGAATCATGAAAATAGAACAATCCTTTAACATGTTTAAACTATAAGTGAATGTAATTCATATAGAATATTCATAGCCAAAATCAATTTAAATGTTTATCATTAGTTTATAATTTTAAAAATAATTTGAGATTTATTAGTGATAATAGCCACACCATATAGTAAGATTAATCCAACACATGTAACTTATACATATATAATCTTGTTTAATTGATTCTTTATTTGAAAACATGAATGCATGATACAAATGGCATATAAATTTCTAATGATTGAAAAGAATAAATAAACATTGCCACATGATACATTCAATCACATTAATTCCTAAGGACAATCAAGTATAATAAAATTCCTTAAGACTAACCAAAGTTTCTTATAAAGTTCAATTTTTGGATTTGAATTATTAAAACTTAAAGAGGAGAAATGATATTTATTATTTTGCCCCATCCCATGTTGGTGGCTTATTGTGTTTAAAGAAGAATAATTAAGTAAATTTTATGGATTGATTAAGTTCAAGTCATTAAGCAATCAATTTAATTACACTTTCCTAAGCCTCTTTAAATTAACTAACTACTTAATTATGAGCCTCCAATGATATGCCAATGAAAAATTAAAATTTGCAATACACTTAGAGGACCTAATGAAAATTATTCTCTTGATTAAGAGTTAATTAGATTAAGGAAGAATCTAAATTAAGTACTCTTATGCTTTTCCCACACCCATGAATTACCTATAACTTCCTTAATGATCTTTATGTTATTAAACACATAAACAAAACCCATGAATTCAATTTGAATTATCTGAACCAATCATCATTTTAATTTGATTGATCATCCCATTAATTTACTTAATTAACCTTTAATTAACATATACATAATACCCTCTTATGGAAATGTACTTAGGAGAATCATTAGGAAAGAGGTCCTAATTAGTTTTTCTCACCATTACCATTATTTATAGTGATTAGCCATTATTAATCATCTGATTTTTACTATTTAGAATTTTTAATAATTACTAAATTGATTAAGAGGATGATTAGGGTTAGAATTTTAAATTCTTTGAATTACATGACCAATAAATTCCAAAAAAAAATTAGGGAGGTAGAGGACATCCCATGGGATTAACCCACCAAATTTGAGATCAATTGGCCAAGTAATTGAGCCTTAATTAAAATAATTAGCCTAAAATTTAAACCCTAATTAAGCATAATTCATTAATCAAACATTGGGAATTTTATTTTTATTAAATTCTCCTATATTTACCCTTTCCAAAGTGAGTTTATTTATATTTTTAGATTTTTCTACAATTAGTTATAAGTTTTCAAAGTTATGTCCATTTAATTGCATTTTTAACACTTAATTAATCTCTTAAATGGGTTCCACATGGAAGTTGACACGGTAGCATTTTTCACATGGTGCCATGGGATAGGTTATTTAAAAAAATCGATCGACAAAGTCGGCCAATGAATGTGATTTCATCGCCATCCAATCTCAGATCGGAGATGGGATGGCGGAGATCAATCCTGTGGTTTCTAATGGATTAAATCAAAAAATCTTACGGATTAAATCACAGCTGTTCATTTTAATCACCTTGAATGGACGACCGAAGATCCATCATCCCCCGAGCGCTGGAAGACGAATGCCATCCACTTTCCACCGCTTGATCCAAGCTCACTGGAGCTCGTACGATGACGGGATCATCTCTAAAATGTGTGGGGAGGAGATTTAAGGAGATCCTACGATAAAAATCACATGCAATTACAATTTACTTCATAGAAGACCAACACCTAGGAGAAAAATCTATAGTTTGTCAAATTTTTCCCACACTTGAGCTAAAGACTAGCGATCTATCTGAGGTAGCTTCGTCTTGAAGAGATGAAGCCTTATGGAGAAGATCTCGAGCTGCCTCCCCGCCAATTCCTCTATGGACTAAGCGATGTCATGAAACTCACCAGAGTTTAATCTTGGAGTACCTTTTGGTGATAAAATAGAATAGGGGTTGATTTGTTTCGACTCATCAGAGTGAGGGAAGTTGTGGGAAGAGTTAATTTGAGTTTTGGTGAGTTTGGATGGATGTGATCTCAATTTCAATCGGTGGTTGGTCTTGCCAACAATGGAGAGTATTAGGGATTCATGGAAGGGTCTAGGACTACTGGAATACTCTGAGGAAGCTCTGTGTGAAGTTTGAATGGATTGGGAGGAGTATATTCTCCTCCTCAAGTGAACCAAGGGCTGAGATTGGCTCACCTTGGCGTCGCCAGTGGGGTAGGGGTGGCGGTGGATTTGAGGTGGAGGTGCTTGAGAGGTTGAGATAATGGCATGGGCTGGCATGGGGTGTACCTCCTCCAAGTGAACCAATGGAGAGCCATGGGTGAGTTCACCCTCTCATTACTAAAGGCTGAACCCAACAACCTTAGGACAGGTTAGGTTAGTGGTCTAGTTTCCAAGAAGGGCTAAGGGTGACTGTCAAGGCTTAGGGAGTGGGTGAACCCATCCAAATGAGTATTTTTTCCTATTTTGGTGGTTTAGTTCAAGGGTTTTGACCCAAACTAGGTTTACCATAGGTTGGGTCCACTTAGGATGGCCTATGGTGACCCAAGGATGAGTCATGCCAAGTTTAGTTGTGTTTGGACTTGGTTTGATATGGTTTTGCTCAATTTGACCCATATAGGTCAAATGGGGTTTAATTGCACTAAGTTGACCAATTGGTCAAATTGGGTCCAACCAAGAGTTTAGGTATGTTCAAATGATCATTTGGAATGTATTGATGCATTTGGTTTGTTCAATTTGAAGTGGTTTTGATTTTTTTCTCATATGGGTTCATTTGGGTCAAATGGGTAAAGTTGACCAATTTGGTCAAATTATCTAAATTGGCTTGGGTGGAGGGTTGGTTTAGGTTCAATTGATCATTTAAGAATGATTGTAGGTGTTAGTTTAAATCAATTTGGATTTGGGAAGGATTTGGTTAAATTGGTCTCTTTAGGTCAATTTGGGCTAAAGGGGTCAATTGGATTAGGTTGACCAAATTAGGTTTAATTGAAGGTTGGATCATGTTCAATAATCAATTTGTGATTGATTAGGGGCATTTCTTTCAATCAATTGGGTTTAGAATTTGATTTGACTCAATTGGCCCTTTAGATTAAATTGGGTCAACTTGGGTCAAGAGACCAAATTGGCTTGGTTATGGCCAATTTGTTTTAATTTATGTTCAATATTCAATTTATGATTGATGGAGTCATTGATTTCAATTAATTAAGATTGGAATGAGATTTAGTTCATTTTGGTCTATATGGGTTAATTGGGTCAACTTGGATCAAGTGATCAAATTGGTTTGGCTTGACCCAATTGATTGCAATTGGATTAGATGATTAACAATTATTATAGAGGAGATTAGATAGGTTGATTCAATCCAATTTGAGTTGGATTGAGGTATGAGTCAACTTGGTCATGTAGGCCACTTTGGGTCAAGTGGACCAATTGGGTTGGTTGGGTTGAATTGGATTAAATTAGGTGTTGAGAAGGGTTCAATGATGGATTTAGGGTTGATTGGTGGCCTTGATTACATTGATTTGGCTTTGAATGGATTTTGACTTATTTAGGCCTTTAGATCAAATGGACTAACTTAAGTTGATTGGATTCATTTATTATGATTGTAAGTATTGGATGGTTTTGAAATGGTTTATTGAATGGTTGGAGTGCTTTTATGAAAACCAATTTTGGTTAAACTTTGTTTGAATGGGTTTTGTGTTAGATCCATAGGACCATGGTGAAAATAACTTAGGTCAGGGGCTAAGTTAATTTGGCTTGGAGCTTAGATGGGAGACAAAATTCAATTGAGGTTTTTTGGATGAATGGGCAAGTATGAGTCTTGGTTTAGGCCATTGGATAGGTAGAACCTATTTTCCATAGGGTATAACCTAAGCTTAGGGTATGCCTTCCTATGTCTCTAGGCTTGGGTTCAGTATTCCCTTATCACTAGAAGTGTCCTATGATTAGGAAAATCAAGTGCCTAGAAGGTTCCTAAGCCTAAGACGGGAAGGATGAGTCCTCACTCCAAAGTGAGGTTAACTTATACTTACATGCATTTAATTTAGAAAGTATATAGTTTGGACATCCCGGGAACACGAGGATTTAAGTAGCCCCAAGAAGATCTTAGATAACCTCACTTTTTTGATTTTACAATGGCACGTACTTGCTTAAATCTCTAATACACGTTTACATATGCTTACCTAAGGAGTGAAATCTTTCTTTTTTTACCAAAATACATGCATTAATGATATTCAAGTGTGCAAAATATAAATATATATTGTATGTACAAATATATGCATTAAATAAAATATCATGAATAATAAATATGAAGAAATGTGTATACTATTGATGATGGAAAGAGGTGGTTGAATGTTATCCATGTGATAGTGATTCAGTATTATTAATCCTAAGATGTCTTCTATGTTTGAATAAAGTTCCTTAAGACTAACCCAAACATAGACTTAATAAAAATATTTAATAAACGGTCCACTAAAGAAACCAAAGTCCTAATAATATACCCTTAGAAAATAACTTGGGATTGGGATGAGGGAGGTCAAACCCTTTCTTCTCTTTATAATAATTAGATATTAATCAGGCATTAAATGAAACAAGAAAGTGTAAATTAAAATTAATCAATTGATTAAAGATTTGAAGTGAAACCTCCCCTAATGTTTAACTTAAATAATTCTAAACTTTAAATAATCATACTTATAAAGCTTAGTTAAGACATACCATACTAAATCTTAACACACACACTAGAATGCTAAGTAACAAATTTTAGCCTAAAGTTAGGCTAGTGTATATTATGGTGATATGTTTTATTTTATGATGTAATGTTTTAGACTGGATGTTAGGATTATTTATGTATTGACTCGATGTTGGTCGCTAGTTGTCTAATAATATTTTCTACAAGGGATTATGCTAAAGGGGTCACTGTAATAATAAGTGAATATGAATGTTCTTATTGACATGTGTTGCTTATGCTACTAAGCATAATCTAATTATTATAGGTGAGCTTCATTACCCAAGTGCAGAATGTTAAGTCCAAATATGTGAAATATAATTGCTTGGTTTGTATGTTTGTTTAACTAACATCTATTTTGCAGGTGTAGTTAGATTTCATTTTTTATAAATATGCAATTTTTGTAATAGGATTAGGATTAGTGGTATGGGGTTTAGGATGAACAGTGGCTAGAAGGCAAAGACCTGGGAGGCTCTATGAAGCTTAGAACAAACCAATCCAAAAGAAAGAAAGAAGGACAAGAAATTGAAGACCCCCATTACATTCATTTTAATTGTGTTATTCTATTATAATCCAGGTTGTATAAGGGTAGAGCTCGACTATTCAATTTCTTTTTTTCTATCGATACCGTATTGGCCTCTTATTCTTTTATGAAATTCATATGTTTGATTATTGTGTTTAGATTGTGCAATAGAAATGACATGATTTTTATAGGTTTCTTAAAGTATGATGATTTGATGTGTGACATGGATGCGATAGGCTCTTTAGAATAAAATTAAATTTTTTAACCTCACTAAAAACTCATAATTAAATCCTAATGCAACTCATAACCTCATCTTAAAGACTAGACTTTAATCAAGATAAATAAAGATTTAAAAGCTCCTTAGCTGAATGTTGTATGTTATCACACCATGCATGTCATATTATTTCGCTCTTGAAAAAGGAGGGTCTCCACTCTTGCACGATAGGGGATATGCTTGGGCTTTGAGGGTGATCCCTTTTAGTGGAGAACTCCTCCTCTAATTGATTTAGCCCATGACTTAATTTTATTATGCATATAGGCATAATTGTCTCAAGCCTTGGTCCAAAATAAATGTGTCAAAATGGTTTATAAAGTTATAAATTTTGGCATTAATCTAGTCATGTTTTCATACTCAATCATGATCTAGTTTCTAGGGAGTGAGTTTAGGATTCTAGCTTCCTTTCTAATTAGACAATAGCTTAGCTATCTTCCATCCACATAAAACTGGCCTATATGATTTTAAAGTGTAGGAGGTGTTAGCTGGAGACCACTCCATGCGGTTATAAATCCATAAGAGTCGGGGTGTGTTCATCTTCCCTTGTGAGGTGAAGCATTCTATCTCATCTATCTCAATTAGACTTAAATCATGCTTTTAGCTTGTGCTAAAGCATTTTAAATTTAGGTTCTGAGGCTGCTTATTGCTTTGGGCTACGAGTACAAGTCCTCACCTCTTAGGTGTTTCCACAATCTCATATTGTTGGATTATAAGCCCTCACATTCTAATAAAATTCTAACTTAAACAAAAGTAAATTCTTTCTCTCAAATATATAAAGCCTCACTATAAGGTAAATTGAAGCATTCACTAGACTTCTTAGTATTATGAGTGCTTTCTACTTATTATCCTTTGAAATTCGCAAATAAGCCTTCATATTTGAACTCCCCATTTGATTTCCATAAATACATAATCCTTTAATAGTCTAGCTTTGAAATCTTTTGAGATACTTATTAACTACTTTAATCGAGAGTATTCTTAAAAAAATTACCACTTTCTAAGATGTAATTATCATAGGGAACTAAAGAACCAACCATAAAATAAATTCTACTTTACTTCTTCATGTGAAATAGGAAAATATCTTTGGTATATACATAAACTCATCTGCCTCAAGAGTCTTTATTAGGTAATTTGGTTCATTCTGGGGTGATGTCTCTATCTTCTGGGATAGTACATCATACTTTAATATCGCACCCGATCATTTTAAAAAGTACCCCCTAAGATATGTGTGGTGTCCTTACGGTTCCAAATTAAAATACTACAATATCACAACTTCATATTCATGCATTTTACACTAGATTAAGCATCCACCATATGCACACACACTAATACAATAGATCTCATAGTCTGATTAATATGATCTCAACTTCTGTTATCTTTATGAGATTTAATTATATCGATTAACCTAGTTTACACTATTTCATGTCAACATAAGGTAATCACCTCGCTGAGGTAGATTAACTTGTTGGGGAAACACATAAACTAGGATTCGTTGTAGGATTCATTGCATACATTGTTGGGTTTACTTAGTATGTTTTATTTATTTGGCAATTTCTTTTATTTATTCATTAAATCACTCTAGTATTGTGAACAATTTTTAGGGTTGGAGACCTCAAATGATGGAAGAACTTAATGGACACACTTCAAAAAATATAATAGAAATCTAATTCTTTGTTGTATTCATCTTCATTCTTTTCACTTTATTATAGAAATCTCAATTATTCTCATTATTTAAGTTTTCTAGAGAAACGATTTTCTTTATGGGATTTATATTTCATGTTTCCTCCAATGCACAATACAAAATGGTCAAAATAATTTTATTAAAAAAATTAAAATTTTACCTTCGAATGCGGTTGGTTTAATTAAAATATAGTATATTAATATTGTATATCTACCCTCTAACTATTAGCTCTCCCAGCAGTGTCCTCGCCTAATAATTTTTCCATAATGAGGGTACCAAGTTCTAAGGAAAAATAGGTGATTCCTAGGTTTGCCCAACTTAAGGATGTGATATAAGTTCTTTTTGAGCTAAGTTCTTTTTTCCACATATCTTTAAGCTCGTTAATAAATATATTAATGCGACGGCATGTTAGCATCACAATTCAAATTACCGATAAAATTACTGAAGCTTTTAATGAATGAATATTTGATCAATATATTAATTTAATTAGCATATATATAAATAAATAAATAATTTTGTCAATGCTTAATAATTATTTTTTATCAAAAATTTTATTAATCTCTTAGAATTAGATCATTCAATAAATGATCATCATATTGATACAATTTGCGTATTCAATATTAGAAATAGAATTATCAGATTTTAAAATTGATGCTATTTTAGTCCTATATAATCATATTATATATAAAATAATTTCATGTCAGTAATTGACATATTAATAATTCGAATAAGATTTTCATATTTAGATTAATAAAGATAAATAATAGTAATAAATATTAAATTAAATATTTCAGCTTTAATATTAATAATGACCATTTCTTAGATTATTAGTTTTAAATATTGTCTAAACATATAAAATTACTTTTTTATAAAAATTAAGATCACATTAATGATGAAATTTTAATAATATTTATGCATATAAATATCAAAATAAAATATTATTTTATTTTATTTTATTAATTAACAATAAATCATTTTCAAGATACAATCCCAAACATGTGCTTCATTCTAAATGAATGATAGGGAATTGTTTGGGAGTGCTCTTAAGATTTGTGTAGTTATGAATCTTCTTTGAAATGCAGTGATAGCTTTGTCGTGAATTGTAAGCATTAGAGCATGTGACATCCCAGAGAGGTAAAATCGACTCAAGCTAATTCTTTGGAATCTTAGAGCCAAAATTTTCTCAGTAAATTATAATTTCAATTCATAAGAGCCAACTTAAGATGATATTGAATGCAACTTAACAGAACAAAATCGCTTAAGTTCTCCTAAGCTAGAAGTAGTTGTACTTGGCCTCACAAAATGCTAGTGTGAAACATCTCAAACTAGGCTCTAATTTCACTGCAGTATGTAATTTATCTACTAATCATGAGCATAATGCAAGAATATACTGAAATAAATCATACAAAAGAGTGCTTAACTAATAAATTATCCCTTATGTTCTTCATCTTCACTTTAAATATAACATCAACATGAAATGCGCTATTACAAGTATGCTTTCACTTTGGCTATTTCTATTCAATGAAGAAAACCTTATCCTCGAATCTTTCATGTTAAGTAGTCATACCTGACAAGCGTGGCATCCATTCAATTGTATAATCAACCAAAAGGCTTAAACTATGACTAAGTATGTTGCTCCTTAGTAAGTGGAGCTTTTGAATAATTCTTTAACTTTACAAGTTTATGTTCACAACCAAGGGAGAATCCCCCTTGTCAACATTGAATGTTTGAGAGATCTTCTTCCCGTAAGCTATAACATCCACACTATAAGTACCATGAAATCCTCTGAATTTAAACTCCCCTTGATCATCAGCTTTTCCTTGAGCATTTGAAAGCCACTCTTCCTTTAAAGCAAGAAGCCTCTTACCTGCTTCATTTATGTCTCCTTCAGCATTAACCAAGTGTGCATTCTCTCTGCTCATGAACAGCTCCCAGAAACCCCAAAGCATAATTCCTTCAACAGCTGGATGAGCATATGCTTCTCTAAGCATCACTTCCAAGTCATCGGCACGAACATACTCATTTTCTGCTGAAACATCAAGCTCAGTAAACCAGATTGGAAGTCCAAGAACTCCCAATTTGTCCAATGCTTGGTTCACTATTGGCCCTACTGGTTTATCAATATGTCCTTGTACTCCAATACCTGTAACATCTGCTCCTTGCTCTTGCAAATCTAGAATTTGTTGAATATACTTTTCAGGACATGCTCGAGTGTCAGTTGCATCCTCAATATGATAATCATTTACAAATAATTTAGGAGATGGATCTATCTTACTAGCAGTTTTAAACATATTGGCTCTTATGTCTTTTCCTAGTCTATCCTGATAGAAAGAACCATGAAGCATTTCATTGTTCACATCATAGTGTTTAAACTTGCCATTGTACCTATCATGAGACTGGTTATGCGGTTTTGAACTGCAATCATCAGGTCATTCATGCTCAAACCCTTCACCCATGGCTGCACAGCAGAGTCTACTTCCCAGAATATGCAGTGACCTCTAACATCAATTCCATTTTTGTTGCAGAAATCTAAGAGCTCGTCTGCATCTATATAGTTCAAGTTTCCCTGTTGTGGCTCTGTCCAGTACCATTTGAGCTCATTTGCAAAAACTCCCCAGTTGAAATTTTTTAAAAAGAAGTTGGCGAAGTCATCATTATCTATGTTCATTCGGCTAATACATGATCCAATTGGAAAACTGTTCATTATTTGTTTGACTCTCACAATTGTTCCCATGAGGTCCATAGCATTTGATCCTAAAATTTTCAGTATGACGTCTCGCTTTCTGACCTGTAGAAGAGATCTCTACGTATAAGCTATGTAAACTCTAATTCTTGCATGAATTTATTTTTAATTTAATGTAAAAAATTATTTTCAAACATAAAATAGTAGAGATAGATCATTCAGACATTAGTTTCAAATGTAAATGGTTAATTTCTACTAAATAAAGAAATGATCAATGTTGAGTATTAAAGCATTTACCTTGTTAATGTGATTCTTTAGATGTTTAAATCTTACTTTTCTATCAACTGGAAATATTTGTAAACCTGCAACCATCAAATCAATGCCTGGAGAAGGACCTTGAACATACACAATAACTTTTGAAGGTAACTTCTCGATGCGAAACGATCCACCAATTTCATACCATCTATCATCAACAGCTTCTACTTGGCCACCATTCACCCATTGGCTATCAACACCAAGAGCAACATTAATATTTTGAGGACCACTTTTGATTGAACCAATTCTAACCCAAGCCGATACTTGATATGTCACATGGAGCTTAGGCTATCAGTGATTGTCTGAGCTGGTCCATTCCAAGTCTGGGAGCGATTAGTGACAAGAATGTAGTTTCCATTTAATGGCTCATGGTTTCCTAAAGATTCCTTTGCCATGGGAGGGAGAAGAAGAGGAGAGCCACTAGCGATGGTTAGAGTGCACGAGCCAAGAGGAAACCATCCATTCATGCTATCATTGAGGTTGTTATTGGTGATTATATTTACACCATATAAAATATTCTGCAAAAGCAAAGAATTTTAGTTTGCTTTAGAAAATTAGAATGCTCGTAGTTGTGTTAGCTATGGGGACCAAAGAATTTTTAAAGTTGGTCAGATATTTTGTAGAAGTGGTCAAATGTGTTTTTTAACACACAAAAAATAATGAGTAAAGTGCATCATTAAATAATATATGAAACTCAGCAAGAAGTTCTCTTTTAAATGAGAGCCATTCACATTGGTTATCTAGTAGTAAATTTTAAATGGAAGATTTCATGATCATCACATATCAAGCACTAAAAGCCAAATCAATGATATGGAGGTGACATTGGAGTCTCATGCTCTTTAAATATTGCTCCATCATAATATAAATTCTCACAACTCATCAAATCCCAAAGTAAAAAATCACTTTTGATGTGAAACTATTATGTTAAGGTGTGTGAAATTTTGAGTTTTGTCCCACATTGGATAGTATAAATGATTTATTATTGTGAAAAAATTAAATAACAAGCCCACATTCATATAAGTCTATGCTTTTGGGCTAAAAATGTCTTTGACCACTAATGAATATTATAATAGCATAGATCATACTATATATGGTATGTCCATTTTAGCCCAATTTGTCTCATACCATAATGAAGTCCACAATTTTATCATTTTTTCATACAACTTCTTAAGAGCCCATCACATGTGTACTTATTACTAGAATGCTTAACAATGGAGTTTAAAAAATTTTAAAAAATCACTCTTCACACCAAAGGACTCTTTACAAATTATACTTAATTCATTCCTTATATGACCCAATGTATGATTTCATACCCTTTAGATACAGGATTTGATTCATTTTCACTTTGTGTTTCTTAACAAGTTTGTCAAGGTAACTCTTTTGAGATTCAGTACTAACAATCACTGTTCTCATAAATCAAGTTGTGCTCTTTGAATTTTAAATGCCACATATCTAGCCCAACTTTTGTCACCTTTGTGGAATTTCCAAACAATTGATATCATAGTCTATGTTTTTCAACTAGGTTCAAGTGACACTTGAAGTTTGTAGCTCTCATGAGTTTTTGATATATGTTCTATCAAAGTTGAATAAAGTTTAAAAGCTAGCAATTTCAAATATGCAATTATATGTATGATACCTAATGAACATTCCTTTGAGGAGTGATGGATAATGCAAAGTGCTAACACATAAATGATAGATTATTAAGCCCTTTGAAGCTTTGAGTTTAATTTCACATTAGATAGTTAAAAATATCTTGATTGAGAAATACAAAGCGATTGACTCTCACCCATTAGCATAAGCTTTTGTATCTAAATTAAATTTGATCACTATTATATATAGCCTAACTCTAATCCCCATTTGATTTACTCCCTAACATATTTCACTTTCACATGCATTTTAATAAATTGAGCCAATACTCTCAACTTCATTATTAAAGCAAGAATAAACATGATATAACTGGTACTCATATTAAAGTTTGAGTACCATGTTCTAATCTTATGGTCTTACCTTAGTATCAGGAGGAGGAGAAGGTGGAGGTTTCTCTGCATGTTTAACCACAAAGCAATTCACAAGGACATCAATCCCCGATGGTGGCCCTTCAAGATATATAACTGCCCTTGAAATGACACTATTAATGAGAAACTTGCCTTTCAATTGCACCCAATCCATGTCTGTGGCCCGCACACTAGAATAACAAAATGCATATAATTATCATGGATGAATTTGCAACTTAAGACTATTGTTTGCATAGAAATTGTTTTGGAGGATTTACATACATATCATATAATTTATATGTATTTACATATCTAAGAAATAAAATTTTATATTTTTTTAAAATTTTATTCATGTATGAAAAGATGTATTCACTTTTAACAAAATAATAGTAAGATTTTTGATATGATGTTAAAGATTGGAGTGCCATGTATATAATTATCAAAATTAATATTTTAATATGTAAATATGTAATAATTATGTGGCATGCATGTAAATGCCCCTTATTTTATTGGTTGTATACTTTGACGAATGAAATTGAATTATTCTATTTTGGTGTATATTGCTCTAATCATAAGATTTTCTTAGTGTAATCACTTAATCTTTGACTTAAAGAGGTTAGTATTCGTAATTAACATGAACGTTTTTTTTTTTTTTGAAAAAATTATATGAGGTGATATCTTTGTATTAGTTATTTAGGATTTTATACCAATATCATTAAAGATTAAAATGATATTTTAGTATAGAGAGAGAGAGAGCCGTACAGTTGTTAAAACAAATCTTATTTTATATTCATTTTTTTACTCTCAAATATTTTAAGACTAATTTTCATCTTTTTTGTTCATAACATAATTGTCGGGGATCCAGATTCTCTACAGTCAAGGACAACAAATCTATCTCATCCTCATTGAATGATTGAGATTATAAAACCTGCAATTTTGATGATTCAATCTGGGTCATCCGATCAGGATTCATCAAAAATGTTGGATTCAATCTCAGCCATCTAATCAGAACTGAATGATTGAGGATAAACTGACTTACCTGCCCAACGGTAGAGAATCTGTTACCTAGTTATCACGGATCAAAAGAACTCATAACATTTAAGATAGATTTACAAATATCCTAAAACTTCTAAAACCTCATAAGCGAAGAAGCAGCTTCTCACAGTAGAAAACTTCTTAAGTGGCCATAGAAGTAAGAAACGAAATAAGAATTACTCACTTAGCAATACCAATGTATTGTTTTCGTCCATTCTGTGTTTGTACCCACAATGAAGCTCGCACATCAAATGGATCAGAATTGCCAAATAACCTAACAACTGCACTGATTTCATAAGCAAGCTTCCTCGTCACTCTGCCAGTTATCTCTTGCTGAATCCCATTCCAGTTTTGTGTGCGCTCAGTTGCAGTAGCGAAGAACTTTCCACTGAGAGGAAGCACCTTTCCATCTCCCATGGAGTCGTGCAGAAGTATCTTACATCCTCTAGCAGACCAGTTATTCAGGCCATCCTCGAATTCAGGGTTGAGTATTATGTTTTGGTCTTCTTCAGCAACTTGTGTTCTGGTAATCTCCTTTGAAGTAAAAGAGAAGAGTTTCTACTTTTCAGTAACTATAAAGAGAGGTGTGGAGAAACTGAGATATTCAATTCAGATTTTTTCAGTCTGATTTGGACTCTAATCATGTAGTCATGTTCTAGTTTATGTCAATGGCATTCAATTCAGTTTTACATAAGACATTTCATATAAAAATGTGGCATCTGACCCACAAAAAAAAGGTATTATTCTTGCATAAAATTCTTTTATTTTGAAAGTTAATAGAACAGTATATATTGAAATACAATATATTTATTATTTTAAAATATTTTTCATAATAAAATAACATCGAAGTGTTATATCTAAAAAATTCTTTGAAAATAAAATTTTAGCACAAGCACTACAATCATATTCAAAAACGTTTTATACAAATATATTACAAAATTTAACTAATCAAGAGTCCTAAAATAATAATTTCCTAAATCCTGGATGCCAATTAGTCTGATTGATAAGGATTTTGGAAGTTATTGTTAAAATTTTTAGTTCAAATTTCACTTATATCCTAATAAATCTCCACCTTATAGATTCAGGTGGAAAAAAAAATCCTAAACTATGGAGCCACAAAAAAAAAAAAAAAAAAAAAAAGCTGAAGCGAAAGTGGGTCAATAGGACAAAAACCTCTGAATAATCCATGTTGTTCCAGCAGCCCCACTGTATTTGAATATCCAACTTCCTTAATAAGAAAAAAAAAAAAACTATAATATCAATAAAAATATATGAAACCAAACCAGCTAATTAGAACATTGACTTATTGAGGGAAGAAAATAACTATACGACTTCTCGCTTACCTTAAACTGATATATTTCTAACTTGCTCTAGACTTCAATTTCGTTGGCAGAAAGCAGAACCTCATTAGCTCTTATATACAATTCTTAGGTTTCCAGTCTCTATTCTGTTCTCAAGTAAGCTTCAAGGCGAGGTGGAAAATAAAAAGTGAAGGGCACCAACTACCCAAAGCTAGCTTAACCAGAACTGCAAGCCAAAGAAATTATAGTTTAAATGAGAAATATTAAGGATTTCTTACGTCTTAATTGTCATTAACACTATATGAATTTATAGCTTTGCTAAATGGACTCTGATGGTTAGAGAAGAAGCTTTTCTTGGAGTTGTAGATTGCTTAAGCTTAGGCATTAGGACTTAAAAAACTTGCACTCAATGGAAGACTTCTTATCTTTTGGGACACTAAAAGATACACTTTTCCTCCCCTTTTCTCTCTGTTCTTAGTTTAAAACTTGAAGCAACAAAACAAATAAATGGTTTTTGGGGGTGAGATTATTTAAGGTTCTTAATTAGCTGTTAATGCCAAAAATGGGACTGTGGAGACAGATAGAATTTCAAGTGATAGAATACAGACTTATTAAAATAGCATTTTTAATGATCACTTGAACCAAAATAGTTTTGGTTTAACTGCGAATCAAAACTTCTGCATTCACTACTTTGAATAGCAGATGCTTCAATGCTTCATAAACAAAATTTTAGGCCTGATAACTCTTTTAAGCTTTTGTTACATTTGTCTTTTTTTCATTTACAAAAACACATGCATTATTCCGCATATATTCAATAGCGTAATTATTGGCGAAGAAAAATATTTATGTATGATTCGACTTTTCATGTGGACAAATAAACTTCAAATTTAATTATTTTTAATACTATAATCATTTTTTTATTATTATTAATTTACATGATTGTAATTTTTTAATCATTTTTAATACTACATAAAACTCCTAAGCTTTATTTTGTGTATATGTAATTTCACGTAAGAGATTTTATAAACAAATAATATGTCCCTATCTAAGTCAAATATATATATATATATATATATATATATATATATATATATATATATATATATATATATATATATATATATATATATATATATGTATATATATATATAGATAGATAGATAGATATATATATGTGTGTGTGTGGAGATTTACATACATACCACACAATTCTTATGTATTTACATATCTAATATCTAAAATTAGATATATATTTATCTAATACTTATCTAATATTTTTCTATGATTAAAAAGATGTATTTCACTTTAAAAAAGTGAACAATTATAGTATTTTTGATGTATATTAAAGATTAGAGTGCTATATATATATATATATATATATATATATTAAAATATAAGTGTTTGATATGTAAATATATAAGTATTGTGTAGGATTGCAAATAAACCGAGCATTCGATAAGCTACTTGTGGCTCAACTCGATTAGAGCTCATTAATGATCGTTTGATTAACTAATCAAATGAGCTTGAATATTTTTGTAAATACTCGAATGCTAAATGAACAAGATTGAACAGCTTGTCGGTTTATTTATGTTCATGAAAATTATCATTTAAAGTTCGTGAACAAACTCATTAAGAAACTTAATTATGGTTTGATTACGGCTTTATTAAGGCTTGTTTGTGAATAATATTATTTAAATTATTATTTTTTAGCCTTACTAAGCTTAAATTAATACAACTCATGTATATTTCTCAACAAGTTACTCATGAACAAGTTCAATTAAGTCTTAATTAAAGCTCATTTATTTCATTAAACAAGTTACTCTTTAACAAGCTCGATAATCTAATTTGAATTGAGCTCATGAACAAACTCGAATTGAGCTCAAGCTTGATGATGGTAAACAAGCTCAAGCTTGATGGTAATCAATGAAAAACTAATTATTTTGAAATCATCCTGAAAGCATGATGAGCTAGCTTATCAAGGTTAGATGCTTGAGTCTGCAAAGTCATACTTGTCGTGCCTCGTGATTTTTGTCACCATAAAAAACTACACTCAAATTGTATAATGTTGGAGGTAATTTAGCTCTATTTTTTATGACTTATAAGGTGTGGGTGAGTTTCTGGGTAACTATTATGGTGGAAGAATTGCATTGCAATTTTTTGCAGTTTTAGAATTTTGAAATTGATTTTGTCACGAGAATGAAGGGCTTCTTTTCTTCAAGAGATGGAGAAGTGTAATGCTTTTTAAAAAGATTTGAATAGATAGACATCTCGACCAGCACTGAAAGATCATAGAAATTAGTAAGAGGAAAATCATTGTGATTCACAAAATTATGAGTTAGAATCAAACAACCATTGGGTATTTCTACATTAATATATTTTTAAAATTACACTTGTTAGGATAGTGGTAGAATGTCAGGCAAAACTAAATAAAAATAAAGAGTAAGAATACTAAAGATCATAATCACAAGGCAAGCTTATGTAGCTCAATCATGTTCACCTAAATTCATAATTATATATAAATCAAATATTCCATTAAGATTTAAAAGAGAAGTATATCAAAGATTTATTTTTATTCATAAAAAAATAGCAATAGAAATATTATTTTCTCTATGTTAGATGCTGGTAGCACATGCAATCATTTGCTATAAAAATAAGTGTTGACTATAAAGACAATATTAATACTAGCAATAGATATCATAATGTAGATAGTAGGAGGAGGATGATAAGTAATAAATTTATAAGAGGTAGGTAGAGAGTAATAAAGAGAAAAATTATATAAGTAAGAAATTTATCTTTATATTTCATTAATCTTTTACTTGGTGATAAAATTTCTAATATATCTCTTTAGTGAGCATTGTTTGAATACATTTATTTATGGCATCTTCATATTATCATTCATAGAGGTTCATTAAAGGCTTACAAAGTCTCAGTTTTAGTACATACTATTTTTATAAGTATATCAAATATTGATTATTTTTAGTGACTATATTTTATTAAAAATTTTAAATGTCATTCTCTCCATATAAATTCTATTAGTAGTATAATAATTTTTAAACTCAATGCTATCATACTCTCTACCATTATCTAATTGAAGGTATTCAATTTTTGGAAGATTTACATACATACCACACAATTCTTATGCATTTACATATCTAACACCAAAAGTTAGATATTTACTTATTTAACACTTTCTTTTGTGTAAAAGGTGCATTTTTTGTTTTAAAAGAGAGTGATGATAGTATTTTTGATGTGATATTGAAGATTAGGGTGTTATATATATAAAAAATTGAAGTTTGGGTGTTAGATATATAAATATATAAGAATCATGTGGTATGTATGTAAATTCCCTTTAATTTTTTACACTAGTCTCATTTTTGCTAAGTTTTCTCTTTTATATATTTTATTAGAGTTTCTTGCAAAGTAATTTATAATGTACTTTTTATGAGAATAAAAATATAATGATTTATGTGAGTCTAATATTCATGATTTTATTGAAATATCGATAATAAAGATCAATGCATCATTCATAATTTCTTTTATTGCCCTTCTTCCTAATTTCTTTTATGAAAAATTTTAATGGTATATTCTAGCTTTTCACAATGCTTACTTTCACTTGGATGAACTCAAGATTTACTTCTATTATGATATATATTAGCTCTAATTTTGTGATTTAGATCTACCTTTGTCTTAATAATTGCTTTACAAAAAATAAATGTCATCTATCTCATGCCATTGCATATCTTTAGTAAGGATGAGATTCTTAAAAGTATTTAACTTCAATGTTATTTAATCCATAGAACTATTAAGGATTGTTTCTATAATATTCTAATTTTTAAAATGTGAACAAAAATATACTCAAGGAAAAATTTATCATTGAAATTAATGTCCATAGATCTTCACTAACTTTTGATCATGGTCAATAATAAAAGCTTTTTCAAACATCCTTGAAAAAAAACATGCAAGATGTAGCTTATTAGCAATGAAGGACTTCTTAATGAGAATGTTAAAGAAATATTAATCATTAAGGTTAAGAAACTAACATCTAATGCTTTCCTATCCTTCATTTCTACTCATATGGATTAATAGTATAAGGTTTTGATTCTTTCAAAGATTGAAGTTTTTTTTTTTAATAAAGGCAATGTTTACTCTAACAATCAAAGTGACAACTAGAAAATTAATTGATCTTGTCTTTTCTATTCTCTACACTCAAGCTTAAATGTTTTTTAGATTAAAGCCCTAATAATATTTATTACAATATTGATAGAATATTAAGTAAAATTAAAAAAAATATTAAATAAATAAATTAAAGATCATAATGACAAGAAATATAAGTTCATGCGGTATAGTATTATACACTTATATCCACAATCATACAAAAATTAAATATTTGACTAAGCTTTAAAATAATATTATATCAATAATTTTCTTCATACATATCAAGACATAAGATAAGAATAAATATATACTTTTTCTATATCTTAGACTAATAGAAAATGTAGTCACTTGTTATAAAATTGAGAGCTAAATATAAAAAAAAAGAAGATGATGCTGCTACTACTAGTACTATTACTACTATTATCATCTTCTCTTTTTAACTAAAAGATTTTCTTATTTACTTATTTTTTTCTATTGCAGGAGCTTCTTTCTTTTGTGGTTAAGCACTTAAACCTTTCTTACATCTTTCTCTTTCTTATTTGTTTTTAGGGTATGTTCCAACACATTTGACTTATCTCTTTATAAAGTACTTGAATGCAACTTGAATTTATTAGTTAGTTGGTAGTATGTATCATAATATGGATGTTAAATAGATGTTATTAATTTAATCATCATATTTTAATAACTCTTTATACAAAAATGCAACAACATTACCCCAAAAGATAATGATGAAAAATAATGCATTATAGTATTATGATGGATTACAATAAAAAGACAAATATTATTGTATCTTTTAAAATTATTTGTAACAAGCAAGAAAATCGTAAATTTTATAACAAAAAAAATGTATATTAGATTTATTTCATCACAATCTTGTTCAAATACATACAAAAAATGAAAAATGCTTTATGATTTTAAGTTAACAAGAGGCAAATCAATCCTTGAAAAGTTGTTAGACTTAGGGTTTCTTATGCATTTGATGGCTTGATGTGTTTGCACTTTTAACCTTATCAATAGAACCCAATTTGGTGAATTTTATTCATGAAAGAATTTTACATAATCACAATCTAATAACTAATTTCTCATTAATTTAAGATATGTTAATATGTATTTAATAAAATCAATTCATTACAACACCTTCACAAAGTTATGTTAAACTAACAACCCTTGATTCAAGTTTATTCATCCTTGTGTACTTATCCTTTCATCGTTGTCACCTCCATCCATCATTGCCCTAGTTTCATAAACTCCTTCAACATTGCTTAGCATCTTTTCACTCTAACTCTTTCTCATCCTCCCTCACAAATGATTTTAACTTGTTGTAATAAGATTTTTAGTGTGAATAAAATGATGTTTCCTATAACTATACTTTAGGGTTAGTTTTATTTTGTTATCAGCATTATGATGTTAGATTTAGGTTAGATTTTTGTTATATGCAGAGTTAAAATTACATTAGTGTTTTATAAAGAATTATATAATTTACATGGTTTGATGTATTCAAATTAACTTAAGTGAAAATAAAATTATGTTGTAATTTAATTTTAATATCACATCCAAATAATGATAATAACAAATAACTTGAAGCTAATTCTAAGTCAAGGTTGAATTACACTAAATAAAACTTAGAGTTTGTTATTATTATTATTAAAAAATGAGACATATAAACTCAGCACTAAAACATAAATAGCCTAACCATATATACTACTAAAAATTAAGCAAATAACAATAAACATTATTAATAGATAATTTCTAATAAAAATACTATTTGAATTTCTATAGATAATTAATGAAGATATTGACTTATTATTGATGGATTATTCATCGACAATTCTTTTTATTTATAAGAGATTATCTGCTAGTGATCTATTGACTTATGTCAAATTAGGTCACAACATTAGCCATTCCTTATTCATACCTTAAATCTCCTCTCTTTCTCATCATTCCTTTCTCTCTCTCACTTTTGCAATTGCCTATACCCATACTCTCTTGAACCATCCTTAATGTCTCTCTGCTCACTTGTTGACATCATTATTGTTTCATAAACCTTATTAGTCTTCCTTGCTATGCTTCC
The DNA here is from genome assembly GCA_021442155.1 of Cymbidium sinense. NCBI lineage: Eukaryota > Viridiplantae > Streptophyta > Magnoliopsida > Asparagales > Orchidaceae > Cymbidium > Cymbidium sinense. The sequence goes on along the minus strand of CM038225.1, from coordinate 83,812,452 downwards.
TCTCGAAAATTTTTCAAGGTCAAAACAACATAAAGTATTTTATAAGAATTAGGCAATTAATTATTTTCATTATTTAAGTTATATTATAGATTCATTTATTGATATTAGAAGATTTGTCTTATAGTAATATGGTATGAAAATGTATAAGGTTATGTAAATTTCCTTTATTTATTTATATAGCCCTAAAATAAGAGTGCAATTTATATACTATGATCCACTAAGCTTTCATATAATGTTTATGAATGGAGAGTTATTTGTTGATTATAAAATGAGCTACAATTTATAAATGCATGGTTGTATAAACTAATGTCTATGTCTCCACAAAAACAAAAATGAAATAATTTTAAATTACTTTAATATTATCAACTTAAAGAAAAGTCATGTGATAATATTTATAAAATTAAGATCATATGGAAGCTTCATGATGATCAAAGCAATCATACTATATAAAAAATTGGTGAAAGCCAATGATGTGTTATAGTAAAAATAAGCAAATACTCACATTAAGATAAAAAATTCAAAAATAAATATTATTTGAATGGAACTAGTTCACCTTTTAAAAATATAAAATAATAAATATCGATTAACTTTAAGGATCCATTTAGGGCAGCTGTGCCTATTTGTAAAGATGGTTATAAAGTTGTTGTAGAGAAATCAATTTTTTTAAAAGCTATTGTAGGTGTTAAAAATATTTTCTTTAAAAAAAAAGTCAGGCATCGACTTTCTAATAGCCACCACACTTTAATAGCTCTAGTTCTCAAAAGTAACTTTTTATCATAAAACTTTTTGAAAATAGCCATAAAGGTAATAGTCAAACACATCTCTGATTGCTTTTTAAAAAGCAAAGTAGCAAGAAAGCCTCTCAAATGCATCCTAAATTGTGATACACTAGTGATTGCAAAAATCTCTGCATTTATGATATCTTGGCACATGTTTGGATTATAGCTTAAACTCAATTTCAACTTGATTTTTCCCATACCAACTAACTATTGTGTCTGCCTTGTAGCTTGGCATAACTTGATGATATGGGCTAGCTTTATATTAGTAAAAGAAGATAATATCCACTACATATAAGCATGCCTTATAGAAGAATATTTGTGTAAAAATCTTAGCACATGATTTTTCTCATATATTTATGCAGTCATACTAACACCACACATACTCTACACATTATAGCCATCTTCTCTTTGTGAAATCCATTGCATGTTCCTTTAAGGAAAATCATGATAAGGTGTTTAGGGAGAATTAACATCAACCTCTTGAGTTTTTTCTTTGAAATGTATGAAATCGTTGTTCAACAGAGCTTCTCTTAATTTAACATTTCATATAATGACTCTTCTTCTCATATATAATTTAAAAAGCTTAGTCTTGCCAACTCATGCATTCAAGAGATAATTTCTTTTAGAAACTTTATATTACTTCTTATTGTTCAACATATTGCTTATTTCCCTTTTCTCTCACCCGCCATGTATTTTAGTTCAATTGGAAATTGACTAACCTCAACCAGTCCACTCATAATTCTTGTTTGTCATTTCTAATCAATGCCATTACCATCTATCGCCCTTTGCCAACCATTGTCCCCTCCCCATTTTTGATCTCCCAACATTTGAAAATTTTCAACATAAAGTTATAGCCAATCAAGATTTTGTCTACCATTATCTCCCAATGCTACCACCCCATTTTTGATTTCCCTCATCAATATTTGAGGTTCAATCGATTGTTTGTCATTCGGGCTTCAATTAATTTTATTTTTTGTGTTTTATTTGTGGATATGTAACTATGCTTCTAAAATTGTGTGCTTTTATTATGATTGTCATAGAAGAAATTTGAATAATCTTTTTGGGCTATTGTGAAAAGGATTGCTTTCAACTAAAGCAATTTGCTTTAATCAATTTTATTTTATGTTTTATATTTTTGTTATTATGTTATTTTAAAAGAAATATTTATTTAAAGTATTTTTAAGTGTTTTATTTTTTATTTTAAATCACTCAAAAAATCATTGGATGTTTTGAGTATTTAAAAAAAGCTATCACTATCAAATATATTTTATTTTAAATCAAAATATAAATACAAGTAAAAATAAAAATAGAAAACTAAAATAGAAGTCATCTCAACAGGTCTCAACCATCATTCTAACACGAGAGATTATTACGTGTGTAGTCCAGAAAATCTAAATTATTATGTATTAGCTATGTATTATTATGTACATAAGAGAATATATATTATATACACAATAAGATGTAATCAATATACAACAATCCGAACAATTTGAACTACGCATGTAATAATTTCTCAACGCATAGCATGCCTTGGGCATGGTCTTTATGATGCATATTTTTGTTATATAATTCCTTCTAACAATTATAGAATATCTTGACTTTGATTGTACTGATAGGTTTATTATTATTATTTGAAGAAAGTTAATATGATCATAAAAGGGAAATTGAAGCAGGTAAAAAATAGCTGATACATGATATTTTGAGTGCAAGAAAAGTGAGGTAACTTCTTCTTCTTATATTAATCATATCAATGTACCAATATAAGCTCTGATTTTTCTTAATTACTTACTTTTGTCTAGTAACATGCTATCAACATAATTAAATATTGTTTAAGTGCTCTTAATTTTGTTCAAAATTAACAATTGAAATTATAATTATAAAAATTAAATTATAATTATTTATTAATTTATGTGTTTCTAATTTCTTATTGGACTTTTCAAATTATTTTGATCATTTAATATTAATAAGATTTTAATTATAATTTATATGTTTAGAGCATTTACATTCAATCGCACAATTTTTATATATTTAATATTAAAACTTTTATATTTATCTATATAATATTTAAATCTTTAACATCAGATAAAAATACAACTATTATATTTTTAAAAGAAAATACATCTTTCATGCATGATTAAAATATTAAAAATATAAATATTAAATTTTTTATGTTAAAATATAAATACATAAAAATTAAGTAATATGTATATAAATTTTTTATTTTACTTATCTGATTTAGAAATAGTGTTTGCATAATCTGATGGATTGCAATCTGTAAATTGTTCAACTTATTTTGCGTGCAAACAAGCAACACATTATGTTAATCGTATTAGAAAATATTAGTTCTGATTCATTCTGTCTCTATGCCGAGCAAGGAATCTCAAAATTTAATATATATCAATTTTAAATTCAAAATCTTGAAAGTCTAAACTCTTAATCACTAAATTAAAATTATTTGCATAAAATATTAAGATAATTATATGCTACAAGAATGAAATATTAAAATATAATATAATATGAATATAAATTATTTATTATAAAAAATAAAAAATATGGCTTTATATTAAATACAGAATTATAATATCACGTCTTAAATATTAAATAATTATTAAAAAGTATGTAAATTAAATAAATGCAAAACAAATTATATAATAATAAACTTATTTTAATTTCTCATCAAAGAAGAAATATATTAAATTTTATAAAAAAATTTTAAAATCAATTAAAAAATAAATAATCATATGATATTATAGATTATATTCTTGAAATTGACAAAATTGAGAAAAATTATTATGTTCTAAAAAAAAATAGAAGAGAGATTTACATACATATCACTAAATTCTTTATTATTTATATATCTAAACACTCAAAAAATTGTATTTACTTTTTCAGGATTCTAGACTTCAAATCTCAACAAATATATCACTCTCACTTAGAATGACCTCGCGTTATCTCCTTCACATACTTCTTTCGCATCGCTATAGCATCTCGTTCACAGGCTTAGCATGTGAAATAAAATTTGCTATTTTGCAGGAGCAATAATTGGGGTTTGCAGCTCGACCACAAATGAGACTTTTTTGTATGCTTTCCTACATTTTCTTTTGTTTCTGCCTCTATGTATCTTTTCTCTTACATTCTTGCTTAGATGTTTCCTGTGTAGATCATTTTCAACCGCCTCTGTGTATTTTTTTTTCTTTCATTATTGCTTCAATATTTCCTGGGTAGATTTCAGATTTTAATTAAGAAAATATAGTCATCCTCGTGCTATGATAATGCACTCTCTTCCCGATCTATTTGCAAGTTTTCCTAACTGAAAGATAAATGGTTGAGACCCAATAGTAATTGAATAGCATAAAAATATTGTCAATAGTGCTTATTGTCATGGAATTTTGGTCTTTTATTTGATTGAGGTTGTCATGCAAATTTGTATTACTCTGCATTAATTTACAGCAATTTACAACAGTTTGCTATTGATTTAAGCAATTTCTTATACTTCGCAGATTATAGTTTGCTATAATTAATTTTAAAAATGAGAAGAATGAGTTTGTTGTAGTTTTCATTCAAAGCTCTTATAATTTGCTTGCAGTTTCAAAAAATATCTATTGTCGTTTGTAGTATTTAGCAGCAGTTGCTACAGTTTTTCTTTTTAAATTACAACAGTTGGCTGTAAATAAAATGTAACTTTGTCATAATTTATAGTAGATTTATGTAGATTTCAGCAATAAAATTTGTTGCAGTCTCATGAACAATGAGTCTGCTGCAATTTTGATTCAATGCTCCTGTAAATTGTTTGTAGTTTCAGTGAAGATCTGCGTAGTTTATACTATTTCGTACTAGTTAAATGTTGTTTGCAGTAGCTGCTTGTAATTTTAATTCAAATCTATTGTAGTTTACAACAGCATAATACATGTTCCAGCAGTAGAATTTGGCTCGAAACTGTTTAGTACATGTCTTTCAGCAGTAGAAATATAGCAATTTAATAAATGCTTTGGCTCCAATATGTCGAAGTTTCATAGACAAATATTTCTCTAATTATTCTTTTACATGACGCTTACATCTGCAAACATTGATTGTAACTACCATTTCTCATGTTTTAATAGCAGCAACTGCATGATTCATAATTAGCATCAAAATTATGACGGATTTATCTTACATTCTGTAATAGTGTGTTTGCGATAAAATGAGTTCAAGATAATCAACCTCATCAATCAACAAGCAAGGCCACCAAACTTATTGTCACTATAACTTGTAATGTACATTATTTTCTTGCTACATAGGTGAAAATCAAGGACGAAGATTTTACCGATATCCTCGAAATAGGTTAGAAGATGATTGCAACTATTTATAATGGATGAACAAAGCTGAGAACTCAATATCAGATATGGAGTATCCATGAAGATAGCTTTCGAGGAAAATGTTTTAAGGAATTTTGAGTCAATCAATTATTTATTTTTGCAAATTAAAATCATAGTCGTATTCTAGTTTGTAGTCTTACCATATTGTTGTTTTTTTAGACTTTTTGTTGTAAAATATCAGGTGAAGAACTAGTAAATAGATTTTGAATCATGATTGTAAAATACACCTTCATATTTATAAAACCATCATGTTTTTGGCTTATTATTACTAGTTGTAATGGGAAGTTTGTGATTGCAACAACTATTGCTAGAATTTTTTGTAGTTTAAAGGCCATTTTCTTTGTTACTGGTTGCTTCAAGTTTAATGTACTTTTAGTAGTTATTGGCATTGGTCTTCATAATGATGGCAAGGGTTCAATCTGCTAAATATGCTTGTGACAAAAAGAGAAGGACACCAATGAATAACAATAATAATATAAGGAAGGTGAAATGCTTTTCAGTGTGAGTTGAATAAAATTGTTCCATGTTGTAAATGCTTGAAACATATCTTAATAGTATTTTATTACTTAACTTTTACATTGAAAACTTGTTGTATTTATTGAAATATGTGGAGGGACTGGCAAAGAATTGTAGTAGTCCGAGATCTAAATTACTAGAAGACTTGAGTAGGAATTAGGCAATTAGGATCTATATGAAAAGTTTGACTTAAATGAGTACCTCTTGACAAAAAGCCAAATAAAATCATCCCCATCTAATTCTCTTGTTGTGGATTGATGAAGACTAATACTATTTTGATAATATAGTGTAAAAACATATCTATGCAAAGGATTGTACTGGATACATTGGTAGTACTTATTGTTTACAAAAGCTATGAAATAATGTATTTGATGGAAAATATAGTAAACTCGAGAATTTTATTGGTATAAATGAGATGTTAAATCTTTATTACAATTTTTTTTGTTGCAATTTTTTCTATTTTGTGTTATATTAATTTTAATTAATTGCTTGAAATGAGTTTAGCTACTTCATTGTTTGTATCAGCCATTTTAGCAAGCAAACATTCTTGGTATTGTAAGTAGTGATTACACAGCAAGCAAACATTTTGAGAAATTAAACCATGCCAATTAAGCTTTTTTTTGTATCTAATAAGACTCGGGATTCCAAATAATTTCTCTATCAAAGCTGTGCAGTGTGCTTTTCAAAAGCATTGTTTTCTTCATGGAGGCCATGGAGAAGCTATACTTTTAAATCATGCGAGAGAGGCGTTACTTAAAGTACAACAGTCTCTTAGAAAGTAAATTAAATCAAATTTCATATAAAGTAAATTAAGATTGTTTTCTTGTAAAGTAAAATGATTATAGTTAGTTATATCTTCTTTTAATGAAAGTTTGAACATTTCATCAATATTTACAAAATGCTTGACTAATGTATCTGGCATACACCATTGGAAGACCATAAATAAATAAAAAAGAAAAAACTATCACTATTCTCATAATTATTCAATAGTAGATCTCAATCCCTCAAGTTGCAATGGAAGCTTTGACAATGATCCAAAATCAGTAAGTGTAACTAAGTTCTGAGACATGAGTCGATGTAAACATTAGACATTTTTTAATGTGTTCTTATGATGAGTCCAATTCTCGCAACGACCACACTTAGCAAATGTTTTCAGTCCTTTTGTTACTACTCTCCAAAAAGCTTTATGTCCTTTTTCTAAACCTGTCTCTAGGCCTTATTGGATTTGATATGGAAATTTGAACATCATCATTTGGTGCAATTCACTGATTCTTCACTTTATAGGTCAACTTACATTTGTAAATATGAATAAAGTCAAACGTTATATTATGTAAATGCTTATCTCAACTACCAAAGTCAAGAGAAACAAATATATAAACAATATACCTTGCTACATGATAAATGAACTTCAAAGTAATCTCCAAATTGACTTAATCCCTAAACACCTTTCAATATTACTTTGGTCATTTTTGTGGCAAGATTAACTTTGTTAGGATCAAGAATCCATTATATTGGTTGTTTCATCTCCTAATATGAAACACAATAATTGCTTCAACGACCAAGAAAATGAATGTTTGGAATTTTATGAATGAAGGAAGAAGCTTCAAAACTTCATACATTGACCTTATAAATTTAGTGGTTCAATGACAAAGTAGAAAGTTTAAGGGGATGTTTGGGAGAGTTACAGCAGTATGAAAATACAATGATAAATCTGCTACAATAGAAGTTGTTGTCTAATAAATTACAATGAGTATTAAAATTTTTATTTCAAAAATGACAGATCGTCACCTTTCAAGCAACCATCGTACTCTACCAAGTCAAGTTGGAAAATGCAGCTCTTCTTTAAAATGTAGCCAAAATATAGTTTCTCAAATTTCACATATGGTGTGATTTGGACCAAACCGAAAATTACCCCAAACACAATATTAGGGGATACTTAGGGCAGCTAATATTTTTTGTAAAGATAATTGTAAAGCTATTTTTGGGAAAGTAATTTTTTGAAAAGTTGTTATGGGTGTTACAAATACTTTTTGAAAAAGAGTCAGATAGTATCTTTCTATTACCCATCGGGTTTAACAACTATAATTCTCAAAAATATTTTTTACCACAAAACTTTATAAGAAGTAGTTAAGAAGCTAGTAGTCAAATGACACTATGGTTGCTTGTTGAAAATAAAGCATATAGAAAGTTTCTCCAAATGCATACTAAGTTACCAAAATTTTTTAGTCAAATGCTGATAAGGGAAGTTCTTTACATCATTGTGGGCTCCGAAAATTCACCACCAACCTCTTGACATATTGAATGAAGAGAGTTTGATTTGAATGTGTCGGTGTAATTTTCAGAAGGTAAATGAGATAGTAGATAAGACACTACCCAGAGATTTCACGCTCATTTGGTGAGGACTTTAGATCCGGTTCCGGGTTTCCTATAGCAGTTAATTACCACTCTGTTGTGGAGAGAACTTTTGATTAAGGCAAGATCGATGCATTAATAGTTTTAAAGTTTTGAGAATGAGAAATTAATCTAGATCCCATGGTTCCGCCATCTCATCCTGGGTTCTACTTAGTCAGGAGGAGAATCGACCCAACCTGATCGAAGGATCCTTATCAGCAACACATGGGTTACGTCGTCCAAGAAATCCTTGTAGACTTAGGGTGGTGTTTGTCTAAAGAGACATGCTTAAGTCTACCTTAGGGCTTTTTTTCTCTATCGTTCACATTATCAACTCAAAGAGACAGAGCCATTGGGGAGCATATAAGCTACGGTAGTGATTGTAATATAATGGAGCCTTACTAGCCAAACCACCTGATCAGAGGACTCTGGTCATAACGGCATCATCTATGGAGCCTACCGGCCAAGCCATGTAGTCAAAGGACACGGGATACATCTTTACTAGCAGGAGATTGATTGAGAGTGAACATAGTAGAACACTTGATTTAACATTGACTCCTTTGTGAGCTAGAGTTTTCTTAATTTGTCACATTCAACAAACTGTTGCGGAAGGTGGATTGAATGGAGTTTTCTTTAAGCTTTTAATGATTGAATTTCATTTAACCTTAGATTGATACTTGATTTAAGTTATTTTGATTTGAGATTAGAATTATATTTTGATGGAAGTATCCCCTCCGATTAAAATCACCTTTTAACACATCCATCATCGAGATAGTTAATTGATTGAATCGAATATATTTGAGAACTTTAGATCCTGTCAACTATATTTAGCTCTTAATATAGGATGAGATCTACTGTCATATAACAGAATTATTTTTTCAAATATTTTAGTAAGTTGAAATTTTTATGATAGATTTTTAGGTTTTCTTAACCCGAACCCAGTCCTAAGTCTAAACCAGGAAGCAACCCGTGCAACATCCTCAGATACTTGAATTTAAATATTCAACAGTGTGGGGCCCATGCGGGTGTATTTAATAATGCTTGCATAATTTTGAAACATTAAATTTGAGTTTTAATCTTACTTTAATTGAAGCCTTAATTAAAGCCTGCTCACAAATGTTACACAACTGGTGACATGTAGATAAAATTGATCTAATATCTTATTAGTTTTTTCGGATTAATATTTATTTGATTCCAAGTTATCTAGTCTTTGAATATTCAATAGACTCTCTTTCTTCAAATTCAAACTATACTCAATTTCTCCTTGATCTAATTGTATTTGATAAGACGAATATATTTCAAATATTTTCCAAGGATTCATTACTTATGCTTATTAGCAATCTCATGAAATCTCAAATCTGATGAATTATTTAATTTTCTTCAATTTATTTTGATGTATTTGAAGAGTATATCTTAATTCGAAGAGGCTCTCTTATGCTTTGATTTGATGTTCAATCAAGATTCCTACTTCTTTAATTTCTAATTTTTTAATTAATTAGTCTTATGATCACTTTTTTGTGAATTTAATACTTTAAGTATTCAATAAGAGGCTCTATTCACATAAACAAACATCAACTCTAATATCCCTAGCTCCTCATTAGGTTTTATATTTAAGGAACAACTGGACTTCAAGTTTTGTTATAATTCATTTATGAATTTAACATTTAACTCCCCCTATCTCAGTTAAAACTTGTTTAGTTATCCCACATTTTTTGTTTGAGAAATTTGCGAGAACATGGACTCACTTAATTTTTTTTTTTAAGAATGGGTCTTTCATTACTCCTTCCAATCTCTATAAATAAGGCTAAGAGGGGGTCTTATATTTCATTCCATTTGTTTGAAGAGTTGGAGTGCTTGAAAGAGAAGGGATAATTTTTTTTATAGTGGGCTTTGAACTTTACTAAGATAAATCTTGTAAGTACTTTTTACCTCTTTTCTCTTTGATTTAATGTTTTACTTTTGTGTTCATTGTATGTTCTTTTCCCTCCCCTCTTTTTTCTTGTTTGATTCTTTTAATTTGAATTTAGATTTAGATTTCTTTGTTTAGTGCTTTTAAGCTAGTTCTTTTTTGATTCCTCCATTTTTTTAAGTCCAAAGATTTGAGAAAATTTCGAAGATTTCAGTGGGGGAGATCTAACAATTTTGGAGGCCTTCTCATCCGATGAACATGTTGGGAAACACCTCGATCAATTTCATGTAGTCCCATGATATGAAGAGGCCTTCAAAGCAAAGAAATATGCATATATATATATATATATACTTTCACATTCACATCACATGTTCAAACTTTTTCTGCTTTTGCAATGATCAAGGAGAAGGAGAGGAGATGCCAAGAGAAGAACTGATGATGGTGTTTTCCACCAGAAAAAAAGGTCAAGGAGGAAAGGAGATGAAACTAAGAGAAGAACCACCGATGTTGTTTTTCTCTCTGTACAAAGGGAATTGAAGGAACAACCACTATGCTGAAGAGGAGGATGAGAGAGGAACCCACCGATGATTGTCCTCCACCCTAAAAGAAAGGAGGTAAGGGATAAATGGATAGAGTTGGAAAAGGAAATTTTCAAATTGCATTTAGATTAAAGAAGATGGATTTCAAAGGAGATTGTAGATTTTGGCAAAGGAAAATTTTTGTTTTGTGGGGAGAAGAGGTGATTGGGAAGATGAGGAAATGGAGAAGATGAAGAAAAGAAGTGGGAAGGGGAAGAGAAGAAAACCACTTTGATTGGAGAGAAGAGGAAGGAAGTTAGTGGTTTGAGAGAGAAGTGGGAGAAAAGAGGAAGAGAAAATGAGCCCTTTGTCTTTTGGGAAGGAAGGAAGAAGAGGGGAGCGAATCATGAAAGAGGAGAGCCGTGCCAGCTGTGAAGAGGGAGATCAATGAAGGGAGGGATTCAGCATTCAAGGAGAGAGGCCAATTGAACCATGCATGAAGAAGGACTCGGGTTTTAGGGATTTAGGTTAGATTTAGGTTAGTTAGGATTAATATAATATTTTTATTACTTAATTGACTTTAATATGAACTTTACACCAACCTTAATATAAGGTTGATATATATGTTGATTCAAGATTATTTTGATATTACAAACACAAGCAACGCCACAATCAGTCGCTTTTGGTTCAAGTCATCAAATTGATCAATTTCAAAATCGTTATCATTTCAATCGATTTTCATGCAAAATTGTCTGAATTGAGTATGAATAGTCTTACTTGATATATTTTAATATTTTGAAACTAACAACGCAATCAATTTCATGAACAGAGATAGTTTGGTTTAAGTTGGTGCCTCCTGACCTCGATATGCATTTAGGTGCATTAATGACTTGATCGATTGATCGGTTGATCATCAGGTTATGCAATATTTATATTCTAATTAGTTTCGATGTTCTAAAAGCAAGTTCGTTCATTAATCAGAGATAATTTTGACTAATTTTGGCGATGTCCATTGTATTTCAGCCTCAATTTCTGTGTTATCACTTCTGATTATTTGACATTTGCACAGACTCATTTGAATTGAGTGTAAATAGTCTTACTTGATAGATTTTGACATTTCTAAGCTAACGGTATAATCAATTTCACAAACGGAGGTCATTGACCTCATCGAGCCTCAACCATATATCAACACATCGATATCCACTTGATTGATCTTATAATTCAATCTTTATATCTTAACCAATTTTGATGTTCTGGACACAATGGTGAAGTCTGTTCATCGATCAGAGATCATTATGGCTGATTTTGACAATATTTGGTGTATCTCAGCTCTAATTTGTGCTCATTCAAGTCGATCATCAATCTCATAAGCTCGATTTGGTTCGTGGTATATATGAAGGTCAATAATCCCCAACAAATGTGATTCATGGAGCAAGTCACATTTGTTGAATATGACCAAAAAGAACTTGGATCACTTCAGCTTCAATTGCAATAGCTTACGGAGCTTTGATAGGATTTATCATTAGTATGATTCCTTATTTTGGACATGCTAAGTGATGAGATTGACTGATTTATCAGAATCGACTTATCGGATAGATAAGAGTTCTTACACCATATATGCTCTGCTTTAATGGCTTTGTTGAAGATCTATTTCTTTTATGTCATTACAGATTTGAGTTTCTTCCAACCCTAGAATCATGCTTAGTTGGGTTTGGTGGAGAAATTTATCTGCTTGTTTTGAGATTTTGAATTTCTTCTACCCTAGTTTTAAGCTTGACAGACTTGATGAATAACTGACCTGATTTGTCCATATTGACTTGTCAGAAAGTGTATGTATGCCACGGATCCTGTGCTTGCTACTTTGATGAATTCATTAAAGGGTGCATACTGATGACCCAACCTTCCAGCATATATTAGGTCTATATTGAGTTATCGGCCTAGCAATGTGTGCTTTAATAGACTGAATAACTATAAAAATTTTTTAGTTCGATCATCGGTATTGTATGAACTATGCAATTGTTTCCTCGGTCCGGTGCTTTGATCTATGCTTTAAGTTTGATCAGATCATTTGAGAATAAATTAAAATATCACCCTGCAGGTAATATAAAGATTGAAGTGAGGTAGCTCTGAATTGAAAATTTTCTCAGATTATCTTGGTCTATCGATCAAGTAAAAAGATCTCTTGGATTCTAGTGGCTTGTAGTCACTAAGTTGGATCTAGTTTGAGATTGAATAGTTATCATCGTTGAACTGACGAGCAATGACTCTTTCACTATAGCCTTTTCTTACAGCTTATTGAGTGAGGAGAATGTTAGCAACTCGACCACATTTGGGCTTATTGAGTTCGACCATTAACCTACCGAACCTCATTTGATGGGTTGGTGATTTCTCATTAAAGCGAGGGGCTCTTTCCTTTGTGGCCTTTTCTTGGCTTATTGAGTAAAGAGAGCATCAACAACTCGACCATTTGTGGTCTTATTGAATTCAACATTTAGAACACATCCGTGTCCTAGACTTCAGGGTGTAGAGGTTGATATTTTTTCAACTCAGTTGATTGAAGATTCCAAGATTGACAGTTCTTCTGACTTGATCTCCGACATTTGACAAATCTTGGAGAGAATTTTTTGATCTTTAGGGTTGTCTTTTCATGCTTAGAAATAGATAATTTTGTTCCAAGAGCCTACAACTTTAGCAATAATAGTTATAGTTAAATTCAGGAATTTTAGCGTAAAGCTCGATGTCAACCTGAATCAGAATATATTCAAGAATCTCGTCTTATAGCACGATGTTAACTCCAATAAACTTAGCATAATAATTCCCCTTGTCTTACTGGAGGAATTCTAAAGCACATTTAGAAGAACTTTTATGATGGAATTAAGCAAATACATCAATATTTGAATTGATATATGTAAGAGGATTTTTATGTAACATGATTTCATCATATATATATATATATATATATATATATATATATATATATATATATATATATATATATATATATATATATATATATATATATATAAATCCCTTAATGGGAGAATTTTCACAAATTTTTTTTTCATCTTGAGTAAGTATATTTATTTAGAGATCTCGGCATAAAACACAATATTAACCTAAATACATATATTAAAAAATACCCCCTATCTTGTAGGGGATTTCTATTTTACTCGAGAATGTATTTGTCATGTATAATATGTTTTCAAGTATCGACCATTAATTGGCGGCATTGGTCTTTCACCCTTTAAGTTAATGAGTTGGTATACCCCTCCTTGGTATACTTTTTTAATGACAAAAGGGACCTCCCAATTAGGCTCAAAATTTTCACCAATTCTTCGATTATGAATAATTGGTCTTCACCAGACCAATTCTCCTTTTTTGGAATGTTGAGGGTATGGTCAAAAGCCACTGACATCTTTTTCGATAAACTTCTAGATTTTGATGAGCTTTGCAATCTAACTTCATCAAGTGCATCGAGTTTCTCCATTCTGAAATGAGCATTTTGATCTTCAGTTAGATTGTATTGGATGGATACTCGAAGTGAAGGTAACAACTTCAAGCGGAAGAACTACTTTAGTTCCGAATACCAATAAATAGGGAGTGGCTTTAGTCGGCATCTTGTAGGTAGTTTGATACGCTCATAGTGCCTCTATTAGTTTAGTATGTCATTCTCTTTTATTTTTAGTTAGGATCTTCTTGAGCAGCTTGACTAATGTCTTATTAAAGGCCTCAGCCAAACTATTTTCTCTTGGATTATATATTGAAGAGTATCACCAATCAACTTTGTGTTGCGCGATGAATCTATAAATCTTTGTATTTTTGAAAGCTATGCCATTATCAGAAATTATTCAACACGACACTCTAAATCTATATACCATATTATGCGTAAATAAGTTAATCACTCAGTCAGCAGTAACTTCTTTAAATGGGATAGCTTTAGCCCACTTAGAAAATCGATCAGATGGCGATGGTAGTTGATGGTGGATCAATTGGTCCAATTACATATGTGCCCCAACATTCAAAAGGCCAAGATGCTATTGTTGGGTGTAGTGGATTATATTCCCATGTACTTGATATTCATGACACTTCTTAGCATGATTAATACAGTCTCTCATCATATATGATAAATAATAGCCCATCCTTTTGATCTTTACTACCATCTTAGGACCTGATTGATGTGCATCACAAAGTCCTTCATGAACTTCAACCATCACTTTGCTAGCTTTCATCTACATTTAGGCATCATAGCCACATTTGTTCAAAGGATCTGATATAAAGTGTTGTTGGAAAGCATAGTGTAACATTCTCTTCTCTATTTGATTTTGATGATTTATTATTTGGTGCCTTCTTTAAAGTAGTCGATGAAGGGTTGCCTCCAATCATGTGGCTCCTACAATAAAGGCTTCCCATTGCTTTTCTAAGCGTCATTCTTAACTCTTCGGTATAATTTCTTGTTGATTTTGTGAGTACTTTGGTTGCATCCTCTTTTGTATCCGAATTTGATAACCCCTCTACCACTGGGGTTGATACTTTCTCACAGAACTCGGTAAATATCGATCATGACATAATCACCATTCATACTTGTCATTTCCTTAGCTAATTTTACTAAGAAATCGGCTTTACTATTCTCGAATCGAGAGACTTGAGTTAATATGATATTTGGTACTTGCTTCATAAGCTTGAGAACTCACTTGTGATAGAAAGCTAACTCAAGCTTGTTGATTTTATAGATGCCAAGTACTTGATTTATAATAAGGAATCACCAAAATATGCAAGTTTTGAATGCTATGAAAATAGCTTCTTCAAGACCTAGCTTCATACTTCTTCATTATTAGTTCTTGGCTCGGTCAATCATATGATCATCTCATTATCCCTCCTTGGTGTTATGAAGATGATGTCGATTCTGCTATTGCCCTTGGGAAATTTGGAGGTTAGATTTGTTTTTTGATGAGCTCCATCAAAGTACATTTCCAAATTTGTGATTTTTCTCTTTCATGAATGAGCATAATTTGCTCATCAGGCAAATCATCATTAAGAGAATAGTCCATAGGGATGGGATGTGCAGCTAGAAAATCTGCTAAGACTTGTCCCTTCACTTTCTGTATGTGATATCAAATTAAAAGCAATAATGCCATCTTACCGATCATGGTCTTGTCATCAAGTACTTGATTGGATCAATCCTTGAGATGAGGGTAATCTTGTGAGATAACATATAATGATGAAGCTTTTGGATGCAAAGATCAATGAAATAGTGCTTCTCTATCGAGAGTATCTCATTTCTACTCTATTAATCTTTTGATATAATATAAGAGCATTCTCTTTGCTTTCTTCATTGTGTTATGCCAATAATGCTCTAAGGGACTCTTCTAATACAGCTGTGTATAGAATGAGGGGCTTCCCAAGAGTAGGCACTATAAGGATTGGTGGATTTAATAGGTAGCTTTTAATGCTATTGAAGGCTTCTTGGCACTCCTTGTCCCACTTGAATGGAGCATCCTTCTTCATCAACTTTGCAAATGGTTGACAACATCTTGATAGGTTTGATATAAATCGAGGATGAATGCTGTCCTTGTAAAGAAACGGAGACAAACTCTTGGTGGAGGCATCTCCATAATTGCTTTGATTTTAGCGATCAATTTCAATTCCTCATGGATTATAATGTAGAATTTTTTGGAGGATACGAATGCACATTTTAGAGGATTCATCTTGAGATTATATTTTTGATTCTCTCCAATATAATTCTCAAGTCTTCAAAATAATTTTCACAATTTAAACTCTTCACCACCAAATCGTCAACATAACATTCCACCTTCTAGTGAATCAACTCTTCAAAAATATGCATCATGGCTCTTTATTATGTAGCTCCAGCATTTTTCAATCCAAAAGGCATGACTGTATAGCAATAGATGCCAATAGGTGTTCTAAATGATGTATGTCTTTCATCTTCAGGTGCCATCTTGATTTGATTATATCCCGATGATCCATCTATGAATGAGAACATGTCGTAGTTGGTGTATTAGTAATTGATATTAGAAGTTAAAGTCATCTTTTGGGCATGCCTTATTTAGGTCGTCGCAATAGATTTGGTCTCTTCTTCTAAGGATAATGTTGGCTATCTAATATACATACTTCTCCTCGGATGAAACCTTTGATCAACTTCTTAGTTTTTATTGCAATTTCTTCTTCAATTTCCAATCTCATTCCCAGGAGCTTGCTTAATAGGTGTATCTGGTTTAATAGTTTATGATGCTACATCGAGGATAAGCACGGCATTTTTTAGAATATGTCCGGCAAATAATCCACAATTCACAAAGTAGCATTTTTAGCTCTTCAACTTTCTCATCGGTAGAAGAAGGACAAAAGTTGGACTGGGATCATCTTTAGCTCCTAGGTTGATTTCTTTGAGTTCATCCATAGTAGCTATTTGTTCACCATCTTTGAGTTCTTCAGGTGCATCCTTGGCTTCTACTTCTTCATCATTTGTAAGAAGAATTTCATAGAGATCATCTTCTTCACTATTATCTTCGATCTCATCTTCTATTATATTATAATAAACTTTATTTTGATAAGATTTGTTGATGAACCCAAGACCTTTAGTGATAAACTTATCACTTCTTCATGATTCTTGAGGACTTCTTTGGCTCCACATCCTCTTAAAGATTTGAGTTCTATATTTAGTAGTTCAATATGAATCCTAAGCTTATGCATAATTCCTCATAATTTTTGTGGATAGTATATTGGTATTCTTGTTGGCACTATCCCATCAACATCTTCATGTTGAGTTGGCTGACTAAAATTGTGAGGCTCAGACTCTTCAGATTTGTAAAATAGAGTTCTTGTTCTACCACTCTCACTCAACGATGGCACATAGAATGTTATCAATTCTTCAATATTATGGACCTCCAGTGGGTGATTTCTTTGAAGTACTAGGGATGGGTATAAAAGAGTCCTCGACACTCCAAATGAGCTATCATTCTTGATGACCATCGAACTCTATTTCCATAAGTAGATTCAAAGTCATAGAATCGAATCACTTATTTCATACTTTACCTTTCTTGAAAGCTTATAAGTTCCCTTAGGTTTGAACATCTTCTTCTTTTGTGTCACTTCCCAAATGAGGAATTTTCTTGATTTAGGTGTAAATCAAGTGCTTTAGGGAGTCGGCATTGGCCTTCTTTCTTCCTCTTTGCTTCCTCTTTCACCTTGTGAAGTTCTTTTTTAATTTAGTGGATTCTACCTTCAAGAGGCTCTGTTGGCTTAGGCTCTTTAGGGATGAGATATTTTGCATCTTCATAGATCTTTGCTTCATGGACGGAGAATGGTTGTAGGTTACCAGGAATTCTGAACTCTTCTCCCTCTTTTAGGTACTTCATACATTGATGCATAGTTGATGGGACCATGTCATACTCATGCAGCCATGGTCGACCAAGAGAGCTCTAAATGATGTATCGACATCGATTACATAAAATTTGGCTTATGTATATAAATCTCAAAACTTAAGCAGAAGAATAAAAGAACCCATAGTTTTCTGCCCTGTCTCATTGAAACCATGAACCATCAACTTATCCATTCAAATATGTTGGATATCAAGTGATAATCCTCTTAATACTTTTAAACTCATAAGATTGATAAAAGAACCTAGATCAATTAGTATTCGGCTGATCGATATGCCATCACTCTCTGCGGTAATATATAGAGGACGGTTGTGATCCACAATTCCCAACATAAGATATTCTTCAAAAAATGTAATTACTGGGAGATCTTGAGTTTGCAATGATTCAGTCATGCATTTTTTTTGGCAAAAAACTTCATAACTTTCGGATCTTTGAGCGTATCAACATTTCTCGGAGATCTTTTGACATCAAGAGATCCTCCACCAGTTGTGATCTTTCTGATGTGATAGAATATTATAATCTATCTTTTGCTTGATTTAGCCTTTATTCTAGGATTTTTTTGGGAATGATATCTTCGTTGACTTCAATTTATTTGTCTTTTATTTGCATTTTCCTTCTTTGATGAAGGTGGTAAGACTTTACTTCTCAACGAACTTGAATTACCTTATCTTGCTCTGATTCTTCTGAAGAGGTAGTTTCCTCAAATTCACTTCTTATTCTGGAGGATTGACCAAAAAGGTTTAGACTCATTTTTCAACTTCATACATTTCACACGTGATGATATCGATGAGTCTGACTCTTCTCCATCAAGAAAACATAAATCTTCATCTAAACTATTATCTTATTATTCAGTCATTAAACAAAATTCAGATGTTAACTCCTCAGGCTCTTCTTGCTTTCCGATAAAAATTTTGATGGGTTGGTCGAGCTTGTCTGACTATCCTTATCATTTTGGAGTAACTGATGATGAAGAACATCTGATATCACATAAATGATTCGGCATGTCTCTACTGAACAAGATTCACCATTATCTTCTTCATCTGATTTGACAATACGAAGTTTAGTCATAAAGTCTGCAAGCCTAAAGGTTGTCTTGTCGGTTGGTGATACTCCTCTAAATTGTTAATAATCTTTTGAGTTATAGTTCTCTTCTTATTTTCTTTTTCTTAGCTAGCTTCTTTGATTTATGAGGCCTCTATTTAGTAGACTGTTCTCTGTACTGTGAAGAAGTAGCTTTATCAAAATGTCATTGAGAAGCCCAAATACTTGGTTTAAGCATCTCTTTTAAGTCCAATATAGGTTCAAGTGGTGATTTCCACTTAACACTAGGGACGTCTTTTAGTTGCTTTAGCATTTTCGTCTTTTGACTACTTTTTTCATTCTTCAATCGAACTAATTTCTCCTTCTTTTTGTCTTTGATGGATGATATGAGGAGGATGTAATCATTCTTGTGAACTCTTTTTTTGGGTTAACTAGAACACTATCGGATAATATAAATTCACCTCACAGATACTTCCTTTCTAGCCAATCTTTGGAAGCATAATAATCTTCAATAGATGGTGATCATGATATGGATAGTAATTTGTTATTACTAACTTCTTGGCCTTTTAATTTATAATTGTAGGCTTTGATTGCTTGAAATAATTTAGCCACACTATCTCTTCTAAAGGAATATTCTTTGTTCATCTTTTCCTTAAGAGATGGCCGCATTTGCTTATCATCTCTTGTTGCTTATTTTGGATGCTCTCCACCATTTGGAAAAGTTTGAGGTTTATCATTGCCTCCCAATACCAATTTTGGCTGTGGATTAGAATGGACAAGCTTCTTTCCCTTATCATCATTGTACATTGGTTGTTTTCATTTATCCACATTATATATTACTCATTTTTCACTGCTTGAACTATAGGAAGCGGCATGAGTTTTGTTTCTTCTTGAGTTTGAATGTTTGTTTCTCTTTGCTTTATCATAGATTTGGACTTAGGGCGATTAGCTTTTCAAATTTGGCCTATCAAGCAAGTCCTTAATATTGTAAATGCATACATAAAATGGTCATTTTATCATCCATATTGCCCATTAGCAATTGGATTGTATATTCTTCTTCCAATTATTGCTCTCATTTCATACTTAGGTTACACCAACAACTTATGAATTTTGTCACTGACTCATCTTTTCTTCTCTTCAGCAAGGCAAGGTCAGCGATTGTTATTTTCTTGGTTGCACTGGTGAACCTCTTCATGAATATTGTCTCTAACTTCAAAGGTTTTTAAATCATTGATAATTGCATATTAAAGCGGTTGAGGTCGGTGATTGACAAAAAATAGCATCATTCCCTCTGTGTTACCACAAGTAGCCTTAAATTGGGCTAGATGTTGCTTTGGCTTACCAAGCCCACTAAAGTATTAAATTTTGGCAGTAACCTTTATGACACTTGATCATATTCAGGGTAAGTGACCCTTACTCACCAACTTTTCTTTCGCTATAATTACCTTTATCTTTTCATTGATTATTGTTTATAGTCGAGCAACTATTACCGTTCTGAGTGTGCTAGCCATATTTTGAATTATCGGCTGAAGAGGTAGTTGGTTAACTTCATTCCTAGCTTCAGGTGTAGCATGTACTGTAGGAGCTTGAGGTACTAGAGCGACTGGTGGTATAGAAGTTGTATTATTAACTACCTGTTGATTAACAGACAAAATAGGTTCTACAATTGATGTGATATTTTTCTGCAACATATCCATCATGGTATTCATTTGGACCATCATATCATTCATCTTGGTACCAAGCTATGTAATTTTCTTATCTTTGACTTCCATTTGACACTGCATTTATTTTTGCTCTCTAGCTAACGCCACAGCGTCAACAAGTACATGCTCCTCTTCTTTCTCAATTTCTTATTATTTTTTCGCTCCCTACACATCTTCAGGGGAAGAACTTGACTGTCCTTCTCCTTATGCATTTGCGAGGAGTTGTTGTTTGTGACGATATCTTATAAAAGCGTGTACCAGGCTGATCATTTCCTAGTTCAACCATATAAACAACTTCAACACCCATGATCTCTTTCTCATTTTGATATTTTTCTTCTTCTTCAGTAAAAATTGAAGATCCATCTCCTACTTGCTACTATGAAGACTCTCCTTCATAAACATCAAATTCAGGTTCAAGCTCCAGATTTATGTTCTTGATGATCTTTGGCGAAAGTTCATATCTATAGATGACTTCTTCCACTTTCATAGTGTCCTTTTTCATTATCTTCTTCTTGCACACGAACTTTCGATCAATATTTTTAGTGGATCTCTGGTTCAGTGTATGGAACAAACACATCTTCCATTAAAGGACTGCAATCAAAGTCAACCTTCTCTTGTGGGGGTGAATCTGATCGATGATGGGATCCCCTAGAGGATTCTCCAGGGTGTCGATCATCATGTCTTTCATCAGTGATATCCCTTCTTTTAGGTATCCACTTTTGATGAGTTATTTTTGAGGTAGATTTTTGAGTATATGCATCAAATGTCACACCTCTTTCTTTATTCAGAGTTTTATTATGAGGTCTTGGCCTACATACCTGCTTATCCTTTCGTCGGGACCTTTTGTGATTCTTAGACCGGTCAAGTGTCACGCTTCGATGCTCACCGTGCGAAGCATACTCGGCTCGATGACTAGTTACCATAAGAGATGGCAACCTCCTTGGCATGTCTTTAGTATTTTTAATTATCACAGGCCTTTGAACTTTTCTTTTCATCATGCCTCTTTCCTTGGCTACATTAAGAACATTATGTATTCTAGCAGGATAGTAGTTTGGGTTGTCTCCTCTACGGTGGTGGAGCTTGACGTTGTTGAGTCCAAAAGATTGCTTTACTTCACCGTGTATTCCTTTTTTACCCACTTTAGATTGTTAAAGTTATTATGGGTGAGAATACTCACTTATGGTGGCAATTTTACTTGTTCACTAGGTCATTCAAAGAGGATCTGCTGAGCCCTGAGCTTAGCATTTTTTTTCTTCTTCTCTGCCTTTTGGTTAATTTGCTTTCTGATTAGTAAGTTTCATGATCATACTTTCCTGATATTAAAGGTTCGATCGACAGAGTAGTTGTACCATGAGGTATTAAAGACACAGTTTATCCACTGATAATTCTTTTCATCACGGGGGGCTTCAGATTGACCTATTCTTTTAAAAACTGAAGTTCTCTATCGGGAGAACTCCTTAACAACTGTTAGCGGCTAAATTGGTTGGCGAGCATGACTAGTAGGAGTTTCAATAACCTGAGGTCTTCCAGCATGGCCTCGGATGAGTGTATCACGGGTGGGTACTTCAAGAGTTGCAGCTATAATAGTTGGGAAATTCAATGTACCAAATTGAATGGTAGCTCCAACATATCCTGTGTCGATGATGGCGTTGGTAGCGGATGTTACTTCCTATTTGACAGTGAAAATACTTACAAAAGTGAAAGATGGGGATTAATAATCAATAATTATTATTTCACCCCATACTTTCAAAATGTAGAGGTATTATAGAATAAAGTTATAGTGTAATAAAGATATACTCTACAAAGTAATTCATTCAACATAAAGCCTCATACATTAATAATTTGAATTTATTACACATTTAAATCACCATTTTTTATTTTAAATTTTCAAATAATGTGTTGCTACTATAGCACATATATAACTAGCCAAAGATGAAAATAGAATCTTGTCCCCAGCGAAGTCGCCATAAATCTATGGGCTCCAAAAATTCACCCCCAACCTCTCGACATATTGAATGAATAGAGTATGATTTAATGTAATGGATTGTAATTTTGAAGGAAGATGAAATAGTAGATAGACTACTGAGATTTTTCCCACATTTGGTGAGGACTTTAGATCTAATTCTAGGTTTCTATATACATAGTTAATTACCTCTCAATGAGAGAGAACTTTCGATTAAGGATGGTCATTAGATGCTTCATAGCATATAAATAGATGTGGAGTTTTGATTTTAGATTATGAAATTCATCATTATTAGCGGATGGTTGGAGGAATGATGGCGTGCCGATCTAGATCATGGTTCGTCATCAATCGTGGTCCCAGTCTACTTAGTCGAGGAGGTAGTCGACCTCGAAGGATCCTTATAAGCAACACATGGGTTATATCATAAAATTCTTGTAGACGGGGTGGTGTTTGTTAAGGAGATTGAAATTCTTGATAGATTTTTGCCTATCGGTACACCTATGATTCAATTCAAAGGGAAGCGAGCCATTGGGCATACGATCGTGATCGTAATATAATGGAGCCTTGAAACCATCGAGGACTCATCATACTTCATCATTTATGAGCCTCTTCATGATGAGGATATTACATTCTTCTTAGCATAGATTGATTGAGTTAGCTTAACACTTGATTTGACATTGGCTCCTTTATGAGCTAGAGTTTTCTTAATTTGTCAAGCGTTGTAGAAGGTGGATTGAATGAGTTTGCTTTAAACTTTTAATGATTGAATTTATTTCTTTAGATTGATTGATTTAAGTTATTTTAATTTGAGATTAGAATTATATTTGATGGAAGTATCATATTGAAATCACCTTTTAACATAATCATCTAGTTAATTGATTGAATGAATATATTTGATACTTTAGATCTAGATCTTTTAGTTCTTAATAAAAATCATATATCTTATCATGATCAAATTCTCGGATATTTTAGTAAGTTGAAATCTTATATGATAGATTTTAAGTTTTATTAACATCTTTAATGGGAAGCTCTAACATCTTCGCTTGAATTTAAATATTGATTGTATCAATGCAAGTGTATTTAAGGATGCTTGCATAATTTTGAAATATTGAATTTGAGTTTTAATCCTACTTCATAGCCTTTTAATTTGAATTTGATATTAATCTGCATATAGAGCATTGTAAATTGATCTAATATCTTATTAGATTTTTTGGATTAATATTTAATTTATTCAAAGTTGACTAGTCTTTTAATATTTAATGAATTTATCACTTATCTTCATTGATTTATACTCAATTTCTCCTTAATCTAATTTAAGTATTTGATACTAATATCTAAAATATTTTCAAATTCATTGTATGCTTGAGCAATCATTAGTTCTTGGAAATCT
This sequence comes from Cymbidium sinense, assembly GCA_021442155.1. Taxonomy (NCBI): domain Eukaryota; kingdom Viridiplantae; phylum Streptophyta; class Magnoliopsida; order Asparagales; family Orchidaceae; genus Cymbidium; species Cymbidium sinense. The sequence goes on along the minus strand of CM038225.1, from coordinate 83,788,493 downwards.
CAATTCTTTAATTTTATTTAATTTATTTGGATGTATTTGAAGAGTATATCTTAATTAGAGGCTCTCTTATGCTTTGATTTGATGTTCAATCAAGATTCCTACTTCTTTCGATATCATCTAATTTTCAATTGTTCAGTTAGTCTTATGATCACTTTTCCATGAATTTAATAATTTTTGTATTCAATAAGAGGCTCTATTCATATAAACAAACATCAACTCCAATATCCTTAACTCCTCATTAGGTTTCATATTTAAGGAACAACTGGACTTCAAGTTTTGTTATAATTCCTTTATGAATTTAACATATAACTAACCCTATCTCAGTTAAAACTTGTTTAGTTCTCTATCCTTTTTTTTTGTTTGAGAAATTTGTGCGAACATGGCACTTAATTTTTTTTTTTTGTAAGAATGGGTCATTATTCTCCCTCAATCTCTATAAATAAGGCTAAGAGATTTTATATATTTCATTCTATTGTTTGAGGTTGGAGTGCTTGAAAGAGAAGGGATAATTTTTTTTAGTGGGCTTTGAACTTTACTAAGATAAATCTTCTAAGTGTTTTGTTACCTCTTTTCTCTTTGAATTAATGTTTTACTTTTGTGCTCATTGTATGTTTTTTCCCACCCATCTTTTTTCTTATTTGATTCTTTTAATTTATTGCTTTAGAGTTTAATGCTTTTAAGCTAGTTCTTTTTAATTCCTCATTTTTTAAGTCAAGATTTGATGAAATTTTGGCATTGCTAGAGGCGACATCTAACAATTTTAGGCTCGTCATACGATGAGCATGGCGGATGTTTTTAACACTGGGATTTTAATCATCATGATGAAAAGACAATTCACAATAGAAACAAGAAATATATATATATATATATATATATATATATATATATATACTCACATTCACATCACACATGTTTAGAATTTTTTTTCTTGCAATGATCGATGAGGAAAGAGGAGATCTAAAAAGAAGAAACTATAATGTGTTCCTCTTTATGAAAAAAGGAAAGGAGAAGAGAAAGGAGATCTCGAGAAGAACCCCTGGTGGTGTTCCTCACTTGAAATGGAAGAAGAGAGATTGTCAGATTAGAGGAAGTAGGATATCAAAGGAAACTGATGATGGTGTACCTCGCTTGTAAGGAGATCAATAAGGGAGAATTAAAAAGGAGATTACTGGCAAAGGAAAATTTAGATTTTGAAGAATTCAGATTTTAGATTTGGCAAAAGAGATTGTAGATTTCAATAAAGGAAAATTTTGGTTTGGTGGGGGTGAAGGAAAATTTGAAGATAAGGAAATGGAGAAGATGAAAAGAAAGAAGAAGAGAAGAGAAGCTTGATTGGAGAAAGAGGAAGGAAGTTACTTACATGATTTGAGAGAAGTGGGAGAAAGGAAGAAAAATCCCTTTCCCTTTATCTTCATGGTTTCAGGGGGAGGAAGGAGGAATGATTGAAGAGGAAGTAACATTCTTGGTGTCGCGTCGAGGAGGAGGCATCTGAGCTTGTGAAGAGGGAGATCCAAACAGAAGGGTAGGGATTCATGCATTCAAAGGAGATGGACTCGTGCGCAAGAGGAGAAGTCTAACCGAGCTGTGCGTGAAGAATGGCTCGGGTTTTACGGATTTAAGTTAGATTTAGGTTAGTTAGGATTAATATAATATTTTTTATTGCTTAAATGACTTTAATTTAAACTACAGACTCAATATAAGGTTGATATATATATATATATATATATATATATATATATATATATATATATATATATATATATATATATATATTGATTAAGGTTCATATTCAATCAAATTGCTGTTTCAGATCTTTAGTTAATCAGTCATATCATTTTAAATCGTTTCATTTTTACTTCGATTTTGAACTTGTTTGATTCAGTGCGAATAGTCTTACTTAATAGATTTTGACATTTTGAAACTAACGACATAATCAATTTTATAAATGGAGGTCGTTTGGTTTAAGTCGGTGCCTCTTGACCCGATATTGTAGCGGTTGATGACATCGATAAACGATTGGTTGATCATCGGGTTATGAAATATTTATATTCCTAGTTTGACATTTTAAATGTAATGGAGAAGTTTTCATCATTCAGATCATTTTGATTTTGGTGGCGTGGGTGTATTTTCGATTTGCGTCTTTATCACTTTCATTTTTGCAACTTAAATTTAGTGAAATAATCTTACTTGATAGATTTAATATTTCAAAGCTAAGCGTAATTAATTCCTCGAGAGGTCATTTGGACCTTGACTTCCTAATGTGTCATGCATTGATAACTCACTTGATTGGTTGATCTTTATATTATGCAATATTTATATCTTGACCAATTTCAATATTCTGGGGACAATGGTGAAGTTTGTTCATTGATCGGAGGTCATTAGGGCTGATTTCGGCGATGTTTGGTCTCATTTCGATTTGTATCAGCATCCGTTGATCTCATCTCATAAGCTCGATTATTGTGGTATATATATGAAGGTCAACAATCATGAAGTGCTAAATTACTTGTTTATCTAATATTCCTATTTCTTATAAAATATGCAAAGAAATCTATTGAAATCAAGAGTGCAACCATTAAAATCAAGAAAAAAAATTAAATTACTGCACATAACAAAATGCTAATTTTCCATGCCAGAAGAAACTATGGGAAGAAGTTAAAGAGAGAGATGGTGTAAGACATTGAAGCAACAATGAAAGAAAAAAATTTATAGAGGCAATAGAAAATGGACTATGCAAGAAACAATAAAGCAAGAGCATAAGAAAATTGGTGGAAATCAATCAAAAAGAGGCTCACATTTTAAGGGTTTACGATTGAGTTGCAAACCACTGCTATTGCTCGAGTGAAAGAGAAAACTTTCTTTGACATGATAAGTCTATGAAGAAGGCGATGTTAGGTCATTTTAACTAGGAGTGGTTTATTTGTGGAGATTTGAGATTTTGGGTATTGAAAAATACAAAACAACTATAATAAGCCTTTATCCCACTACATGACATCAGCTATATGAATTCTTTTTCTCTGATGTGTCTTGTTAAGTGTCATACTCTCATTTAAGCTTAATAAATTAAGGTCATTTTTTATATTTTTTTAACGCATTTTTAGATTTATCCCATTATTAAGATAGGTCGAATCTAATACATCTACTTTCTTAACTAGATCATTGGACATCCGGCATTTTATGTGACCAAACCAGGAAAGATGGCTCTCTCTAATCTTATCTGTCACTAGAGCTACTACAATCTTATCATGTATATATTTATTTTCATTTTTCCTCTAAGCATAATGCCACTCATCTACTTGAGCATTCTCATCTCTGCAACACTTAATTTTATGTTTCTCTCTTATTGGCCAATATTTTGTGCATAAAGTATTACAACTATCTTATAATATTTGTCCCTTGAGTCTATTTGTACTTTCCTATTACACAATAGGTCAAATGCATTCCTCCACTTTAACCATCCAACTTGAATTATATTACTAACGTCCCCATCTATATCACCATCACTTTGAATGAAGACCAGAGATATCTAAAATGTTTACTCTTTTTAATGACTTGATCATGCATTCTCACAACTCCACCATTAGAACTTCTATAACTAAAATTACATTCCATGTATTCGATTTTAGATCCACTCAAATGAAAACCTTTAGACTCTAAGGTTAACCTCCACACTTCAAGTTTTTTCTTAAACTCTCTCTCTAATCTTATCAGCAAGAAGAATATCATCATTTAAAAGCATACAAAGGTACATCCTCTTCTAAATGTCTGATAAGAACATTCATAACTAAAGCAATAAGATATTGGCTAATAGCTGATCCTTAATGTAATACAGTTAAAATAGAAAAATATTTGGTTCTTCCTCCTTGTATTTGAACATAAGTGACAGCTCCAATATACATAACCTTAATGACTTGAATATAAGAAATATTAACTTGCTTATTTTCTAGAATTCTTCAAAGCACTTCTCTTAAAATTTTATCATATGCTTTCTCTAAATCAACAAATATCATATGTAGATCCTCCTTACTTTATACTTCTCTTTCAAACCTCTCAACAAATGTATACCATTTATAGTAGACCTACCCGCTATAAATCCAAATAGTCCTAAGAAATTTTTGTATCACATCATAATCTATTGCCAATTATTCTCTCCCATAGTTTTAATGCATGCACATCAACTTAATTCCTTTATAATTTGCATACTCTCATGCATCACTTTTTTTCTTAAAATAAGGAACCAACAAACTCTTTCTCTACTCATCTAATATCTTTTAGTCTTTAAAATAATATTAAAATGATTTATAAACTAAGAAAATTTTTAATCCCCTAAGCTTTTCCACACTTTTATTGGAATATTCTCAATTCCTTTTACTTTTCTGCACTTTATTTTATTTAGGGCTTTCCAACCTCAAGTTTACACATACAACAATATAAATAAAAAATCATTATTTTTATTTAGGTACTAAGATCATAAAGTCGGACATATTCTCACAATTATCTTCATTGAAAAGTCTATCAAAATATCTCATCCATCTATGTTGAATATCATCTTTTAAGAAAGGTATTTTATGATATTCATCCTTAATAAATTTCAATTGAACTAAATCTTCACTTCTCCAATCTCTTTGCTTGATTGATATATATATATATATATATATATATATATATATACATATTTCGCCCTCTTTAACATCTAGTCTATTATATGTTGTCCTACATGTCTCTTCTACAAGCCAATTTTGAGAAAATATGATGAAAACAACAAAGAATGAATGTGAACGATGAGTAACAAATGTGGCATCGGGCAAGATTTCTTCAAAATGTGCCAACTATAATGATAGACCTTTAACTAGTGCTCGTTTCTTAAAATAATTTTCACTGATGCATCTAGGGAATCAAAATTATTAGGATGGGAGTCATTGCAATGAATTTTGATTGAATATAATAAAGGTAATTGGACTAATCTAATTGAGAATTAACCCTTCTTATTGATTTAAACATATCCCCAATATTTGTTGTCATAATCATATAATCTTAGTATTATTAGAAACCTAACATAATGCTACACAACTTTCACATTCACCATATTTGTTGATTCCTAATCGATCCAATGTAGTTTTCAAATAAAAAGAATAAGAAAAATGGAATGCAATGTCATTTTAAGCAATATTCATTTATTCAAATGTGACTTTCTCATCTCTCATTAGAATTGCAAGAAGTTTGATAGATGCATTCTTCATTTACCCCTTGTACAAATTTCATATTAAAGATATTTGCCAATTATGAGTCATGTAATTCTTACAAGTAGTCAAAATAATAATCTAAATCTAAGAGCTTATGGCTGCATCATTCCATTATTTCAACATATCTCCCTTATTTCTCATCAAAATAATGCAAAATTTGAGAATTAGATTCTAAACCAAATCCCCTACATCTCTTGTGTTCATGACTTTAGCTTGATTTTGAAAAGCTAAGTCTTCATTGCAAATTACAATAAAAAATGAATATTTACATACATAGCACATAATTCTTATATATTTACATATCTAACACCTAAACTTTTATTTTTACTTACATAATATTCAAATCTTTATTATTACATCAAAAATAGCATCATCATTATTTTTTAAAAGGGAAATGCATCTTTTAGGCATAGAGAAAGTGCTATTTTTGTAAATATCAAATTTTAGTGTTAGATATGTAAATACTTAAGAATTGTGTGCTATGTATTTTAAAAAAAATTCAATGGTAACAACCAATCCAAGTTATTATGGATCGGACCAGGCTTCGAGCTCAAATATGTAGTGAGTGTACATATTCAACTATGTATTTAACTTTAAGTCATACAATTTAATATGGACACAACATCTCTAAAGCCCATATTATTTTCCCAATAAATCTTTTTGAGCCACTTTGACAAATAAAGATAAAAATGGTCTATGACATTGCAACATTTAATGAAGTTTGCCTTCAATGTGGAAAATCTTTCCAAAACCATAAAAGCCATAGCTGTATCTTATGTCCACATTTGCTCATTCGTCCATGCCCATCTCCTGTCCATGTGAAAAATAATATATAGCCAAACTATTAATCTCCCACTTCCCAACCTCCTGTCACTCACCCCCTTTTCCAAGTTAGCTGACCAACTTGTAGACCTTCCTGAGCTCGACACCCATCTCATTGTGAGCCTATGGAATGAGAGGAAGAGAGCTATGAGTAAACCTCTTCATCCCTCCTCATTGCAAATGGCTATTATTTTTTATGCCCTCATTTGGGAGATTGTGAAGAAGAATAATGTATTTCTTATGAAGCAGTCTGGTAATGGTAATGCCATGGTGCAATTTAGCAAGGAGTAATGTTCACTCATTTAAGTTCTCTGGTTTGGCACATAAGAAGATCGTATCCATTTAGTCTGCTGGCAAAGATCTCGCTATTGTCCTTGTACCTTGGAAAAGAACAAGCAGAATAAACTAAGTAGTATTTCTCACAGATCAATTATGAGGAGAGAGTTCCACAAGATAAGAGAAATAATCATTAATTAGGTTTCAGAGAACCATTATAGGCTTGATCTGAAAAGGCCAACTCTTCCAAGGCTTAGTGTATTGCGCCGAAGCCTCCAAGTTGCCAAATCTGGCCTAAAAAAGGAACAAGCAAGAACACAAAGTAAAGATAAATTAGTTTTCATTTTTTCTACCTAAAAGACTTCATGTTTGTGGGACACATTTTCTTGTAGAAATTGAAGATAAGAATATTTTTCAATGTGCAATTAAAGTACTGGAAGTGAAATCAAGAGCTTTTGGAAAAATGGTAATGAAGAAATTAACTGATGATATTGGTGAATTACATTTTGGTCAACATAAGCTAGCTTATGATTGAAGAAATATTGTTTACAATGAAGCCAAACTATTGTTCACTTCAAAGAATTTTGAGTTTCACTATAATATAAAAAATTCATAAGAGGGCATACAATGTTTCTATTGAATTCACTAAAGGCCTTAATTTACATCCTCTGAAGCAGTTTCTATAGGGTATGCAGAGGGATAGCTTGCAAGATATATTATGCAAGCATTTGATGTGATTTTGAGGGATTTTCCTTCAAAAAACTATGTCTCTATCTTGAGATAATTCTTTTCTTTAGTATTTATAAATAAAGATGCCATTGATGTTGGTTTGGAATGCTGGCAGGGACTTTTATCAAAGCCTCAGCCCAACACAAATGAGATTATCTTTAAAGCTTGATATTTCGACAACATGATGTGATAATTTTTGTGCAAGTAAAAGAAGCCCCATGCATATTTTTTAAGCGTGGTGAGTTTGAAGATTTTAGGCTATTGTGTCACTCAACATCGATCGTGAGCTTCTTTAGGCTTAGGCGAGTAGGTCCAACATACCCGAAGTAGCCCTCCTACATAGGAATGATGTCAGGATGCTATCAAAATTTTACTAATATGTGGACTGACAAAAAAAATTCAAACAAGACAAATTAAAGAACATTTCAGCTTTAAATCGACAATTAAATTGAATGCAAAATTTTGAAATAAGAAATGAACTTTCAAAAACCAAATTATAAGGGACATATAATGAAATGTTTCCCACTACACACAAGCAATATATTTTAATAGATGTTTGAAAAAAAAAAATGCATTGTGTTTCAAAATAATCAGAAGGATCTAAACTTAAAGACATATGAATGAGTTGAAACTTATATAAAATATATGAATGACCTACATCAAACTTAAAGGCTCTTTTAAACAGTTCTAAAACTCAAGATGAACTTGAAGATGAACTTACACAAGAACTTGGTGGCTCTCCTACAAAGCAAGAGAAAAACTAAATAACTTGCAAATGAGCTCAAATGCAACATTTTAAAGAATGCATGGATTGTTCATTTGAATGTGGAACTAAATCATATAGGATTTGCAATATTTGAATGTTTATTTTCAAAATTTGTATGAGATTAGAATGAAATTTACAAAGGACTTATAAGGTTAAATAACTCATCAATGAAAATACAGAAGGCTTCTTAATGAGCCCATAAATTATGTTATATCTTATATTAAGTGCATTAAAAAATAATCAAAATAATTTAGGTGAGGTATATAATGAACTTTCATGTGCATTAATGAATATGAGCTAAGACCAATTAAAGTTTGATAATTCAATGAATTTAGAATTGAATGCAGAATAAACAAGTGTTATTTTAAATGATTGAAAAAGACATAAAATATTTTACACCATCATTTGCAACACATCATGCAAGTGGACATAAGGCATAGATACAAGCTCTAAATTAATTCATTTCACATGTTTTAGAATAATATCACACCCTATTCAAGTGCTTTAAGATTCAAGAAAGTCTTTAATGAAGTGTTTGTGATGCTTACACACATTATGAAATAATTCCTTATTCTCAGTACATCGAAGTGTGTGTGAGTATTATTGAGAAAACACCTATATGGGCCCCAACATAATGCTAAAAACATAAATCTAATATCTAAGGATGTTGTGCGGTTGAAACTAAATAGACCCAAAGTTTATCTTAACTCAAAATATGTATAAATATTTTGATAATCATATTGAAAATATATATTCTTTATAAACTTAATTCTTAAAGACTAATATATGTAGGCAATCCTAGTAGGCCGCTTCACTTATATGACGAGGTCGTAAATCCTACTTAACTAGTCTGATCCTTCTCTTTCTACAGACCAGAGTTGATAAAACTAGTTGCAAGTTAAATACTCGATCACTAAAGAGAGAATTTCTTTTTCACATTTATATATGATCGTCAATGATGTTATTAAGGAAATTTTATATTCAATATTGTTGACCTCACTTTTAGAGTGAGCTCTCAAGTCTTCCATGTTAGATAAAAGACTCCTCTAGACACTAAGAGTTCCTTAGTATGAAGACATTTTTAGTGATTAGGTGAACACTTAACCTAAATCTAGAGACTTAGAAGAGTTAGCCATAAGAATGAGTTATGCCTTAGGGGTTTAGGAAGACTTGCCTACCCTATAGCTTGAATCTAATCCTTGCTTCTCTCCTTCAAACCAACCTAGATCAAATCTTAAATCAATTCCAACTCAATTGATTTCCTTAAATCATGAACCGATTCCAAATCAAATCTTAAATGAATTCCAATTCAATTGATTTTTCTCAAATCATAAATCAATTCCAAAATCCAAATCATGAATCAATTTCAAATAGTTGAAACCCATGATCAATTCCAAATCCAAAATCTTTCCTAAGCCCTTTGATTTCATCTTATGGACTTAGCTCTAATCAAATCCAAATCACTCCAAATTCAATAGATTTTCTCATAACCCATTTATATTCTCATTTATATTCACAAATATAATGAAATATAAATTAAAATAACCAAAACTAAATTCAAAACTCAAATCCAAATCCAACTTAAATCCAACTTATACTCTTTCAAGTCAAATCCTTGAACATTAGCCAATCATTCTCAAATCAATCCAAACCTTTGGATTTTCTCTTCAAACAATCATTCCTTCAATCACATGTTCAAATATAAACATAAACTACAATCACCAAACCAAAATAAAATGAACCCAAGTCAAACCCATGTTCACTCTTTCAACTTGAAATTGTCAAATGAACCAAAACCCATTTGACTCCAAATCACTTACAATTGGATTTATATTTCAATCATAAGTCCATATGTGAGTTCAACCAAACTTGATTCAAGCTTTGATCAAGCCAATTGACCACTTGACCCAAAGTGACCTAAAGGACCTTTTTGAGCCAAATTCTAATTCAACCCGGATTGGATTGAACTAAGCCCATCTAAGCCTCTCATCATGATCAACAATCATCATGGGACATCATGGGATGGTCAATCACTCAAATTAGGTCAAACCAAGTCAAACCTAGCCTTTGACCAAGTTAACACTTAGCCCAAATGAAACCTAAACTAGCCAAAATCACCATAGACCAAATTGATTGAAACCATTGACTCAAACCCATTCATGATCATTGAACATGACCAATCCATCAATTAAGCTAAACCAAGCCTAATTGTCCACTTGACCCAAGTTGACCCAAGTTGACCTAAAAAGTTAAAATGAGTCAAATCTTGATCTAAGCCAAATTGATTGCAACCAATGGGCCAAATTCATTCTAAATTGATTGTTGAACTTGATCAAAGCTTCAATTGGATAACTGGACCCAACCTAGCCCAATTGACCATGAACCCAACTTGACCTAAAAGGTCGAGTTGAATCAAACCAAACCAAAATTGATTAAAACCAAAACTTGCAATACATTTCAAATGATCAGCCAAGCCTAAACCAACTCACAACCTAACCCAATTGGGTCAAATGAGTCAAATTGGTCAACTTGACCCATTTGACCTAAATGAACCCAAATGAACCAAAATAAAATATAAATCAAATTGAACCAAACCAATGATACCCATAGGCTCCAAATGATCATTTGAACTTGACCTAACCCATGGTTTGACCAATTTGACCAATTGGTCAACCTATCCCAAATTGACCCAACTTGACCTAAATAGGTCAAATTGAACCAATTCAAACCAAATGAACTCCAAATCACTTGAAATTTTTCCCAACCCATTTTCAAAACATTTTAAATCTACCCAAATCAAAATCATGGCCAAATGACCACTTTACCCATAGGCCAAAGGTATCATATGACCAAATTCACTTGGAATTTGGTCATTTATTTTTCAAGGCCACTTGACATCCTCCAAGTGGTCCATATGGACACCAAGCAGGGTGGTGAACATGACTCAGTTGGTTTGGGTTATCCATGGCCCAACCCAAAGCCAAATCAACCCCTCTAATGGGAATTGAGCACTTGGAGCACCTAATGCATCCACCTAACACATGGGCACTCACTCTCCTTCCCTCCACTACCTAAATGAATCACATGGGATGCTAAAATGCCCAAACTAACTAACCAATCTCAACAATTGAGCTAAACGACAACTCAGCTCTCGACCATCCGATCCAAGGATGGAGAGATCTACTCCCCCATATTTCCACTCAAACTAGAAGCCATTCATTCCACAGAGCCAAGGAGAGTGAGTCGAAGTTCCCAAGCATTTCCAAGACCATTTCCAAGCTCCCTTGATTCCCTCTCAGTTTTACTCAAAGCCAAAATAGGGGAGCTTAATCCAAATTCCTAGTTACTCAATTCTCCACCAAAGCCAAATTAAACTTGCAAGCACCATCAAGAGACTAAGTTGAGCTCAATCAAGTTGTTTCCCAAGTCTCAAGCCAGGAAGCATCACCTTGATCAAAGCCGATTGCCATTAAAGGGGAGCTTGATCAACTGAGCCATCCACCTCAAATCAAAGTCCAATACCTTCAACGGGGCTTTGTCTCTACTAGATGAAGCTACCTCCTCCGTTGGAAGCGCCGGTGATAGGCTCCGGTGAGGTATTGCTCAAAATTGATCTCAGGATAAAAATAGCTTGGTCCTTTTTGAAGAAAAGTGTAATCTCATTAGATCTTGACCATTGGATACCTTGCTTGTGCTTCCCCAAAGATGTGGGGTGAGTTTGAACTCCTTTCAAGCTTGGGTGAGCTCAGATCGAGCGATGATCGATGACCGGTATCCGTCTCTCGTTGCTCAGGAGAAGATAGATCACACACTATTCGTTCCGCATAATTAGAATGGATGGTTGTGATTAAATCATGATAGATCCCTCTCTGATTAAAGCCTAACCACATAATTAATCTTGATCATCTGATCTTAGATCGAGGCGACCCAGAAAGAGCATCCTACCCGCTCACGACCAGATGTGACAACTTAAATAACCTATCCCATACGAGGGCACAATGGATTGGGGTTAATTAGCTTAATTAATTCATTTTAATGAAACTTTCAAAATTCATAACTAATTATAGAAAAAAAAAAAATATAAACCAAGTTCATTTTAAAGATAATTCAAAGAGGAATAATATAAAATTAAAATCAATTGATTTGAAAGTACTTTCACTCAATTTGGGTTTTATTGAAAATATAATTAGGCTAATTACTTTAATTATTTTAATTAATTCCAAACTTCTAGAGGATGGGATGACCTCTACCTCCATGATTTTCTTGAAATTTATTATTTTAGAATTGCTTATTCATCCCTTAATCCCTCTCTTAACTAAATAAATGATTAATTAACCTATTAATAATGATAAATTCATTAATTAAGCTTGTTAATCATCATTAAACAGTGAATAGACTAAGGGAATGAGATTAGGATTTCTTTTCCAATCCTTTCTCCTAAGTTCATTTCATTTGGATAAAGACTTAATTAATTTGTAAATTGATAAATGATTTAATCACTTCATTAAATGGCTAAATTAACTAAACTCAAAACCAAATTATGAACTTAATCATAATCTATCTTAGGTGTTCAATAACAACTAAGAGACTTGAAAAAAAATTATAATCAAACTATATGTAGGATGGTTTATGAGCCAATCAGCAGCCTTTTTATTTCTTAGTGCATTGCTAATTTAAATTCCATGTGGTTTGCATATCATATGTTGGCTCATAATTACTTGTTTAATTATGTTAAAGTGGTGTAGTAAGGGGTAATTAATGGATTTAATTCATACCTTAACCTAAACAAATAAAATCAACCTAATTATTCTAAAATTAAACTAAACCAATTCACATGGGGAAATGGGTTAAGACCAAGAACTTTTCACATTTCCTAAGTCAAATCAAATCAAAAAAAAATAAATTTAAAGAAATTCATTTTTTATATGATTATCTTAGAATTAATTAGGTGAATGAAGTCATATGCTTACATCACTTTATTTCTTTCCAAGCATGCTAAATATTGTTTGCCATATGAAATCATGCATTCATTTCTTTGAAAATCAATTAAATAAAATGTTTCCTTTATGCCAAATTGCATGTTTTGGCTAAAATTAAGAATATGAGTAGCTATTATCACTATTAAACGAAAAATTATTTTCAAAACTAATAAATTAAAGATTATGAATGAAGTGATGCTACTTATATTTATAAGCTTGCATGTGATTATAGCATAAGATGTATTTTTTATGTTATTTTCTTCTTCTCTTAACATGGATTTGAATAGATTTGCAAAGTGTATAGTTCATTTGAAAAGAACATAACACTTATTTAAATCTATTTCTATGCATTTCTATGTTATTACTTAAGAAGGATCTTCACATTACACATGTAAATTATACAACCAAATCAAATAAATCTTTGCATGATTCTTCATCCATTTGTTTCTTACATGTATTTAAGAAAAGTGGTATATTAGTGGACATCTGTGAGGTTTTAAGTAGCCCTAAGTAGTCTTGTCTTATGCCCCTGTAAAAAAAAATAATGACACACTTATATTTTTTATACATGGATGTGCATTATGTTAATGGATAAAAAATCCCTTTTCTACATAATAAAACATGCATTAATGGAATATCCAAATTTTCAAATCATATCTTAGCATTCATCATCAAAGTGTGCTAAAATTTGCATTGCATGTATAGGTATGCTTAGATTATTCATATGCATGGTATACATGGTGGAAAGAAATAAATGTGTGTGATAGTAATTCACTTAATTAATCTAAAGATCCTTTTATTGAATGGCTATTTAGAGCAAAATCTAAACTTAGATTAATTAAAACACATAATAAACATTCACTAAAGAAAAATCAATCAATCTACCTTAGAAATTACTTAAGGTAGGATGAAAGAGAAGTTCTCTCTCTTTTCTTCTCTTTATACACAGTAACTAAGTGTAGTTCATTCAAACCAAATCAAATCACCAACTAAAATTGACAAATCAACTAAATCACTTAAAATAAAACCACCCTCTAAATTGAACTTCACACTTAGAAAATTCAACCTTAAAGCCTAGCTAAGACATGCCACACAAGCCTTAAATGACACATTAGCTAAGTCACCATTTCTAGCTCTATGTTAGGCATGGTTTGATGCTGATTTTATTTTGTGATGTAATATTTTAGGATGTTGTGGGTGTATGTGACTGATGATGATCTATTTTAATCATGTTTCTGTAGAGATGCTTGGGCATAATAATAAAAATATAAAATGCTTTGTGTATGCTTATACTAAGCATGATCCAAATTAGATAGGGACTTACCCATGTGTGGGTGCTAAGTCCAAATTATTCATATAACCGCTTGGTTGTGTGGTATTTTTAATCTCTATTTTGCAGTTTAGTTAGATTTATCTTTTTTAATGTAAATTTTGTAATTAAGATTTGGAAATGAATGTTATGGGGATTAGGTGAACATTGGTTAAGACCATGTCTTATGTACCATGTGAAGCCTTGAGCAAACCACATATTCAAATTAAAAAAAGAAAGAAAGAAGAAATGAAGAAAGAAAAAAATGAAGAAATGAAAATGAAGAATGAAGAAAGACCCCATAACATGAATTCTTTAATTGTAATTATTCATTTGTAATGGTTGTAGGTGTAGAAATTTCTCTTCCACATTTCTGTGGAGCCACCACATCCTTTTATTCTTTTGGCTAATTTTATAAATTGATTGATGTTTGTTTATGATTGCAATTAGATGCATGATTTTCCTAGTTTCTAATTGATGGTTATGAATGGCTTGATGCGATTAGACTCTTAGGAAAAATAAATTTTCTATCCAATTAATTCAAAATTAAATTAAATAACTCATAACCACCACCTAAAGCCTAGACATAAATCAAGATAATAAAAGATTTAGCAACCCTTATGGATGTTGTATGTCTCATCATGCATAAATCATATTATCTCACACTTGCTAATGGAGGGCTTCCACCTTTGCCGAGAAAATGGCTTGACCTTGAGAGCCATGGTGGAAACACACCTCCTTCTTCCGATTTTGCCCATATCAATTTTCTCATGCATATATGAAATCCCATACTGTTCAAATAAATGTCCAAAAATCAAAATAAAACTTAACAAAATTTGCATTAGATTAAGTCATTATTCATGCTTCATGATCTCTTAGTGAGTGTTTAAGGACTTAGTCTCCTTTCTAAATAAACATAACCTAGCTATCTTGAAAGCATAAGACTTGCCTACATGTATTTAAAATCATAGGAGGAGTTAGTTGGCCTCCCCAAGTGGTTGTAAGTCCAAAATGGTGGTTTATCTCTCTTGTGGAGGTAAACCATATACCCATTTTTTGCCTTAGATTTAGGTTTGCCTCACAAAGCTCCTAGATTTAGATCTGAGGTTGTGTTTCCTCAGGCTATAAGCATAAATCTCACCTCTGCATTTCCATGATCAATGGAATTGTAAGCCCTAGATTTCTAATAAAAATTCAACTCAAACATATAATCTTCTCAAATTTCAAAATATAAAGCCCAACCATAGATAGTTTGGGATGCTCACTAGGTTTCTAGTATCATGAGCATCCCCTACTCATCTCCTTGGTTTCAATAATAACTCCTCTTTGATCAATCCCACTTGATTTTCCAAAAATAACCAATATTGATAGTCCTATCTTTGAAATCTTTGGAGACAATGATCATTTACCTTAATCGAGAGTATTCTTAAGGAATCTCATTCCTTAAGATGTAATTAACTATGGGTTTGCCTCCATAGAACTTAATGAACTCATTTAAAATAAACCCTACTTTACTTTTCCATGAAAGTGGGAAAGATCTCTACATTCAAGACCCATTTCCTTAGAGTCCTTAGTGATTAGGTCCATTGTGGAGGATTCCTCTCTCGAGATAGTACATCATTCCTCAATGTCATACCCAATCACCCTAATGAGTACATCTATCATGGTGTCCCACATCATACACAAAAAAAAAAAAAAAAAACACCATAGATTTTTTTAGACTCTATGGTTCCTCTCTCTTCGGTAAATGATCATTGTCTCCAAGTATCATAGTGGATTTGTATTTCATATGAATAGACTATCCTTTTTCCTGTACTTAGCTCATTTCATTCTAAGCTGCTAATAACATCTTTGGTTTTAGGACCTCACTCCATGTAGTCTTAACTTTCCCCAAAGTGAAAATAAAATTTAATAAAAAAAAATTAAAACCTTTTTGAACCTCCTTACCATTTATGGTGATGTTCATTTCAAAATAAGAAAAATAAATCCTTTATAAACATCACTCAAAAGCATTTTAAAATTCACATAATAAAATAAAAAATACATATACCTCAATTTAACAATCTTCAAGATACATGTAGGATCTTTTCAAAAAAAAACCAAAATCATCTTTCAAAAGCACATAAACATCCTCATTCAATATACCCAATTTATTGAATGAAGATTTCTTTTCCAAATAAAATCAAAATCATCTTCAAAAACAATGAACATCCTCATTCAATATACATTTATTGAATGAAGATTTCATTTCAAATAAAATCAAAATCATCTTTCAAAAGCACATAAACATCCTCATTCATACCCAAATTTATTGAATGAAGATTTCTTTTCAAATAAAAAATCAAAATCATCTTTCAAAAGCACATATGAACATCCTCATTCAATATACCAAATTTATTGAATGAAGATTTCATTTTCAAATAAAATAAAAATCATCTTTCAAAAAGCACATATGAACATCCTCATTCAATATACCCAAATTTATTGAATGAAGATTTCATTTCCAAATAAAAAAAAAATCATCTTTCAAAAAGCACATATGAACATCCTCATTCAATATACCCAAATTTATTGAATGAAGATTTCATTTCCAAATAAAATCAAAATCATCTTTCAAAAGCACATATGAACATCCTCATTCAATATACCCAAATTTATTGAATGAAGATTTCATTTCCAAATAAAATCAAAATCATCTTTCAAAAGCACATATGAACATCCTCATTCAATATACCCAAATTTATTGAATGAAGATTTCATTTCCAAATAAAATCAAAATCATCTTTCAAAAGCACATATTTGAAAATGAACATCCTCATTCAATATACCTAAATTTATTGAAAAAAGATTTCATTTCCAAACAAAAAATCATATCATAAAGTTGAAACTCCATTCAATATATATCTCATATAAGTTGGAGTTTCTTTCTTTCAAAAGTACAAATTTAAAAAAATAAAATCTTCATTCAATATATCCAAATTTGTTGATGGAGGTTTCATTTTCAAAAAATCACCATTTGAAATTCACTAAACACATTCACATGTGTTAAGTTGAATTCTCTTTCAAAAGCAATAATCGTATACAAAAATTTCAACTTTGAAATAAAAAATTTTAAAAATAAAATAAATTAAAATATGATTGACTTCCATTTTACATACCCAAATTTGTTAAATGGAAGCCACTCTTGCCAAAAACATGAAAATCAAAACACATTGAAATTCCATTTGACATACCCAAATTTGTCAAATGAGAATTTCATTTTTCAAAATAAATAAATAAATAAAATTAAGTTGGATTCTATTTAACACGCCACACTTATTAAATGGAAATTCCCCTCTTTTCAAAAATAACACATTTGGACTTTATTTAGCATACATAAATTTGCTAAGTAAAGATCCTCTTTTCAAAATCAAAACAAAAATCAAAATACACTTGAACTTTATTTAGCATACACAAATTTTCTAAGTAAAGATCCCATTTTTCAAAAATCAAAATAAAATCAAACACATTTGGACTTTATTTAGCATCCACAAATTTGCTAAGTAAAGATCCTCTTTTCAAAAAAAAAAATCAAACACATTTGGACTTTATTTAGCATACAAATTTTAAGTAAAGATCCTCTTTTTCAAAATAAAAAACAAAATCAAACACATTTGGACTTTATTTAGCATACACAAATTTGCTAAGTAAAGATCCTCTTTCAAAATCAAAAAAAAATCAAACACATTTGAACTTTATTTAGCATACACAAATTTGCTAAGTAAAGATCCTTTTTCAAAAAAATCAAACACATTTGATTTTATTTAGCATACACAAATTTGCTAAGTAAAGATCCTCTTTTCAAAAACAAAAAATCAAACACATTTGGACTTTATTTAGCATACACAAATTTGCTAAGTAAAGATCCTCTTTTCAAAATCAAAACAAAAATCAAAATACATTTGAACTTTATTTAGCATACACAAATTTGCTAAGTAAAGATCCATTTTCAAAATAAAAAAAAAATCAAATACATTTGGACTTTATTTAGCATACACAAATTTGCTAAGTAAAGATTCCATTTCCAAATTCTCACATGATTCACATCATGGGCAAACAAGCAAAAGAAGAAAATTATTTTCAAACAACTCATTTAGCATACCCAAATTTGCTAAGTGAGTAATCCCAAACAAAATCAATTGACCCTCTATTTAACATACTCAAATTTGTTAAATAAAGGGTCCCCAAACATAAAATCAAATTCAAATATGAACCAATGGAAGCATCAAAAATCTCTTCAAAATATTTGAACCCATTTTCAACATACACAAATTTGTTGAAAATGGATTCTAAACTCAAAATCTCTTTTCCAATTCATTCAAAATCTCTCCTAAATTCAATGAGCCCCACTTAACATATTCAAATTGTTGAGTGTGGGTTCAAATTCTAAATTAAATTTAAAAAAGTAAATAAATAGAAATTGATTTGAGTTTGTTTCAAAATTGCGAGTTCTTAGCCTTTTTTTTTCTCAGCAATGCAAATGGATGCTCAGAAGTATGTGTTCATCTTCTCCTTTGGGATGGATTTGGCCTTGGATCGGGCTAGCCTTCCCCAAACTGATTTTGATCATCTGATACACTTTGTCGGGATTTGAGGGGCTAGATCACTTGTGAGGGGCAACCCTCACAACCATCAGAGAGTGTGGTGAGGGCAAGTCATCCATATTGAGATGCCTGATCAATTTTCCCTCACCGAAGAGGAAGGCGTGGAGGTTCCTAGCAGCAGCCCGCTCACACATTGTTGTTCCCATTATTCCAAGACGGCTAGTACCACTCGGCTTCCTCCAAGGGGAAGGCTACTGTGGATAGTCTCCCTACCTTTGAGATAGGTCTAGTTCTCATACCCTCCCAGAACTCAAAGATCACAAGAAAGATCAAGCGACATCATGTGCATAGCCAAGGAGATGGAGGCGCTCTCAGTTGGTAGAGGAGTCACTGATAGTTTCTCCGACACAATAGTTCCATCCCTTTCTATCTAATGGAGGAAGATGTTAGAGGATCTGTCACCTCCACCGCTCAGAGGAGCCTACCAGATAGGGAGGTCATCGCCTTGTAGTTCTATGCCAAGTTGGTGGGCTTATGGACATGAGTCCCAATTTGAATGATCTCACGCAGTAGGGCATCCATCGTGAGAGGGCCGAGGGCTCATGTATCAATTCACTAAGAGAGAGGAAAAGGTAGCAACAGCCTCTCTCCCTCATGATTTCATCATTACCCATCGTCACATAACAAGATTATTGATTGACTACCCACCATGGAGGAGAGCTCCATAGAGAGAGTCGTGTCTCCATCACACTACTCACTCACATCATCCGCTACAGTTCCATCTTCCATAGTTCCATCTAAAGCCATGAAGGCAGCATCAGGGGAAAAGAAAGCCCCACTGGTGATCCGACAATGGCCAAGAGATCACATTTCATCTACACCATGATGAGGTGAGCTCTCTGCCGACCTCCTACTTGTGGTGAAGAGGGAGTGGTGACCTCATAGATCATCGCCATCACCACCACCTCAGAGATCATGGACATAGCAATAGTAGAGGAGAAGGAGATTATCCCCATGATAGATCCTCCAGAAGAACTCCACCCATGGAGATGACCATGAGCATGTATCCTCCAAAGGAGCATACCCTCACAAGAGATTCGCAATAGGAGGTTAGATGTATCTCATGATGCATGATCCCACCACCACGCGATCATTTGTGCAATAGTTGGACCATTCCCTGGATGATATCATAACATATCTTAGAAGAAGAAATTAGGTATGAGGTCTGACAGGAAGAGAAGGTTAGCTTTGATCCCAATGAAGATGATTGTTGGAAGACTCGTAGAGTGCATATGGTTGATACCGGGTTCCTCCTTGATCAAGTTTGGAAGGTGTTTGTGAAACAGGATGATACAGCCCATTCGACCCAACACCTCCTTCAACAACTCAAACCAAAGGATGAAAAATTGACAAGATGGGAAAGAGGCTTGAAGATTTCAGGTTCTAGCACTTGAATCAAGCTCAAAGACATCCTACTATTATGAAGACTGGGTAGCCTGAGTTATTACATGTCTTGGATCAACCCAAGAGTTCACCTCCGGTAGAGTAGGGCAGCACTATCTTGTATAAGAAGGTAGTGTACAGCACCTCCATACAATAAAAAGATATCAAACTCATGATTGAACAATAAGTGAGAAGCATGGCAAGCAGGTGGTTCATCAAAGGGTAGACCCTACAGAGGAATTGATGTTATCCAATATCCTAAGGGTTTTGTGCCTCCTTCTTTCAAGAGTTTGATGGCTGGGAACCCACCACATATAACACATTTGCTAGCTATTGTAATGCCGGTGGTAATGCATTATGTCATCTCGTCGCTATAGTTTATAGCTTTGATTGGTATTGAACTCCCAATGATTCAAGAAGACTTTTCGAGTTGGAGCAACTCTTTGTTAAGAGGTTTCGGAGCTCATCAAAGGGTAAGGCGATCTCATTGTAGCACAACAACACCGGTGAGTCCCTTGATTATATTCTTAGATGGCAATTTAAGTATGAAATAACCATAGCTATCTAAACAACATGCCATTGAAATTCTATTAAAGAATATTCATGGTCTTGCCCTTCATGCTTAAAGGTTTTACCATTAAGACATTTGAGAAGTTAATAATCAACTGGCTAGTCTACAAGGAGAGGCCAAGTCTTTTCAAGATCATCAAAGCCAAAGCCAAAGCCTATGAAAAGAAGCAAGGCAACATTGGACAAGGGAAGCAACGCAGAGAATAGATGAGACCCTGTGCTCCACAGCCTTCTTCCACCTCACCAGGCCATCTATCGCACCACAGAGCCTCCATGGCCTTCTCACCTCCTCCTCACCATCCTCTCAGAATGCATACACATACCGCCCCCAGGTAGCTATCATCCACCTACTCTTTTGGATAAATTAAACAAAACTTATTCATTTAAGAGGGAGGTAGTCAAGAAAATCTTTAAGAACCTCTTAAAGAAATCTGATTTTAGCTACCCGAGCCTAGAAGCCGGAGGAAGTGGGCAGGAGTAATGATCCTAACTTTTCCCCTACCACCGCATGCTAGGCCATATTTTGGAGGATTGCTTTACATTTAAGGATTGGCTTGAGCATAGCTACAAGTCGGGCACTATAGTTATCCCTAAGGAATATCTAGTAGAACAACCATCCAGTTCTATTAGGGTAATCCTTGGGGATACATGTGATCCTCTCAAAATAAAAGAAGGTTGGGATATCTCTTTATCCCAAACCTCTAAAAAGATTATTTCAAAATCAAGAAACTTTCCTTACAGGTACCTGAGGCAGCTCAAACCTCGAACATCAAGGAAGGTTCACTAGTTGTCAAAGATAACTTGGAAAGTGGAGCCAGCAGAAGAGCCCATACTTGCGGATAGCCAAGTAGCAACCAAATCGAGCCGCCTCCATTCCACCTCTACTACTACTTGACACTTCTACTTCAGCTAGTTCTTCTTCTAGTAGACATCTTGTATCAATGGATGAGGGCATCAAATCCCTCACCCCACTTACTTTACTAGATTTCTACTATGTACCTCCTTCTAAATCTAAGAAATTGAGGAATAAAGCTAGCTTGAATTACATCTGTGTCACTTCGATAGGTTATCTGATTCTACTCCTTTAGAAAACTCTCCAAGTCTTAATAATTATAACAACTCCGATTATTCTCTTTCTAATTTAGATATGGACTTTCCTTCTCTGAATAATACGGTTCACCTCTTGAGATAGATTTGGAATCATTTGATTTCGAGGGTCCTATAGGAGAAGCTGTAGGTATGCCGGACGAGCAGGTAGAATCTTCCACTAATCTGCCACAAGAAATCACTGAAGTTAACCTACGTAGTTGCAAGTTCTATCTCCTAGGGCAGAAACTCAAAATAAGGGAAAATAAGTCATTGATTCTAGTGGTCAAGAAGCCCCTCCACAGGATGCTCCACCCATGGATATGCTTGTGGAGGATCGAAGTTGATTACAATAATGTCCTCGCTCACCTAAGAAAGTTGCCAACTAAGTTAAGCATATATGATGCACTTGTCTTATCCAAAGAGATGAGGAATCATTAATCAAGGCTTTCTTGATCTAAATATGCTACTCTTAACGAGAGAGAGGCACATTATTCAAGAGAAGCCAGGAGTCACATTCACCGATAAAGACCTTTTTCTGGGGACATGGAGCACAACCGTCCCCTCTACATCATAGTGGATATGGGAAGATTCGATTTCTAGGTTTTGCTGATCAGTGCATGGTGAACATTATGAGTCTAAAACCCTTGCCTATTTGAAGATTGACATCTACACTCGAGGAGATTGGATGATGTTGAGAGGATTCAATGAACAAGGTGAGAGGGCTTTAGCTCCATAGTGTTACCTTTGGAAATAGGTGATTGAAAGAGCCAAGTTCTATATAATTGATTTGAATACATTCACACTTTTGCTTGGTAGGCCTTGGATACATAACAAGATGATTCCATCCTCTTCATCGCGCATCAAGTTTCAAAGAGATGAGATCAAATACTATGTCAAAAGAGATGAAAAGCCATTTTAGTTAGAGAGGTTGAAATATATGAAGATGTGACCTACTATATTCCTCAAAATCAAAATGTCTATTCTTGCAAACTTGGCCAAAATTAAAATACAAAAGAAAAAGAAAAAGTAAAAAAAAAAGAAAAAAAAATAAAAAGGAAGGTACAAGTGAGCGAGAAAGGGACATCAAGGAAGAAGTAGCATTCCACCCCCTGTTCTTCACCAGGGGTGGATGACTCCACCACAGGTGCATGAGGCGTAGGAAGACTTTGGTGTCACCAACAAGTATGTTCCCACTGAGTATATTCACATAGACTTGGAATCGCCTGAGGATGAGTCTCATGTGATTACACTCCAACCCCTCTTAGTGGTTTCAAGAGGTGACACTGAGCCAAACAAGGATGAAGACGCCTCCAAGCAAAGCATGAATGAATTAATTATGTAAAACCATTAAAGAGTTGGGAACTTTAGCTCTAACCTCACTTTCTTCTCAAAAGTTGAAGGTTTAGTAGTTAAGGAAGCCCCTGATCTTCCATGGATGTCAAGCCAAAGAGATTCTATTGGGATCATCATCCTCAAGTCAGAAGCGATGTAGAACTTGAGGATAATTCATATAAAGATTTAATGGAATTACCTTTTGATTGGTACTCACTTGTGTTCATAATCTTGCAAAGAAAGGTTTGATTCCATACATGGTCCAGAATGGTGAAAGTATTTGAGAAGCGTGGACAACAAAGGCAAGGATGCACAATCAAGATCGACTAGAGGTACAAGGGTCCAAAATGATGATGATTACTAGTTGTCACCAATCATCTGAGTCCGATAGTTCTTCTCAAACCACACTAACTCTTATGAGGAGGTGTGTTTAGAAACTTTAGATGATCATGATCTTCAAATCAAAGATGCTTAAAATTTGAAGAGGAAATCCATTCAACCATTGTCAAGCTCAAAGAAATCAACCTCAGGATATAAGTATATCCACGCCCCACATACATCAGTTCTCTGGTGAACAAAGAAGAAACCAATGACTTAGTTAGGCTATTGATTGAGTTTAAGGACTGCTTTGCATGGAGCTATGAAGAGATGCGATTATCTCTGTAGTAGTCCACAAACTAGTAATAGACCCTAACGCTAACCCTATTAAGCAAGCTCTTAGACGCATGCGATTAGAAATCGAACAATAGGTCATTTCTGAAGTCAAGAAATTGATCGATGCTGGTTTCATCAAGGAAGAAAAATACCCTACCTGGTTAGCTAGTGTGTTAAGAAAAAGAATGGCCAAATTTACATATGCATCAATTTCAGGGACTTAAATAAGGCATGTCTAAGGATGAATTTTCACTTCCTATACCGATTAATGGTGGACATTACCTCATCTCATGCGATATTTCCTTTATGGATGGGTCATGCTACAACCAAATCAAGATGGCCCCAGGATGAAAGAAACACTTTTCAACCGACAAAAATCTATTATTATAAGGTCATGCCTTTCGCCTTAAAATGCCTACATACCAAGCCATGACTCAAATCTTCAATGAACTCATCATCAAGTTGAAAGCTATGTTGATGATCTAGTAGTCAAAGAAAAGGAAGACCATCTCTTTGACTTGAGAGTAGTTTTCAAATGTTAAGATAATTCAACTCAAAATGAACCCCATGCATTGAGTAGCTTCTGGAAGTTCCTTGGGTTTGTTGTCCAAACAGGGAATAGAGATAGACCTAGAAAGATCAAAGCTATCTTAGAAATGCCACCCCTAAAAGTCTAACTCAACTCATTCCAAGGGGTTGGTGTATCTAAGATGCTTTATCTCCAACCCATCGGGAGATGCAAGCCATTTTCAGCACTTGTCAAAAGGATGCTAAGTTCAAGTGGGATGACAAGTCACATGCTTTTGAAGATATCAAGCAAGTATTTGGTGAAGCCGTTCTAGTACTCTATCCCAGTAAAAGCCATTATCCTCTACACTATCGCATTGGATGACTCCTTGGCTTTTGTTGGCTCAAACCAATGAAGGAAGGAGAACTCTCTACTACCTAGCCGTTGATCCCTCAAAAAAACTACCACCTATTGAGAAACATTGCCTAGCTTTATCTTTGCATCCCAAAAGCTACAACATTATATGCTTTCTCATAAGGTGAACTTGATTTCAAGAATCAATCCACGTAGATGATGACACGCGTTATCCGGATGGTTGGCAAGTTGGTCCATGATTCTTCATTTGATATTACATTCATACCCTCTGGTAGTGAAACAAGCACTAGATTTCTTAAAACACACCCACTTCCCCGCTTAGTGATGATCTCCAGATGAACAAATCATGAACTTAGGGGATTGACATCACCATTGGGAGATGTATTTTGATGGTGACCTTTCAAAAAAAGGAGAAGAACCATGATCTACTCTTCGAAAGGGTAGGAATCATTTTAACTCTTGATCGTGATGTAATGAGATTCTCATACTATCTCTCCAGTCCATGTACCAATAATGAAGCCAAGTTTGAGGTATTGATTGCTGGTCTAGAGTTAGTTATTACAGTGTGTGTTAAAAGCATCAACATCTATGGGGATTCTCGGTCATCAACCAGACTGGGTCCTATAAGGTTCTAAAACTTCAACTACCATGAGTACACCATGAAGTTGTTGGCCCAAATCCGAGGTCACCA
Organism: Cymbidium sinense; assembly: GCA_021442155.1. Classification (NCBI taxonomy): domain Eukaryota; kingdom Viridiplantae; phylum Streptophyta; class Magnoliopsida; order Asparagales; family Orchidaceae; genus Cymbidium; species Cymbidium sinense. The sequence continues at coordinate 83,763,127 of CM038225.1, read as the reverse complement.
TCTACAAGGTCCTCGAGGAGAAGTAGCAAGATGCTTTGGCCAAACTTGCCAAGGAATTGGCATGTCAAGATGAGTCCATTCCAATAAGGGTCCAAAAAGTCTATCCACTTATTGATGTTGAACTCATAGATTACTTCTCTCTTGAAGGAGGTTATCGTTGTCAAAAAAGATGAGGGATTGGAGGCAACCATTTATGGACTACTTAAACACAGGAAAACTACTTAAGAGAAATCACAAGCCCATCAGATGAATCATAGAGCTCTCTCCTATGCACTTATGGATGGCACTTTGTACCGACAGTCTTTCGATCAAATGTGATTACATTGTTTAGACAAACATGAAGATCGAAAGATTATGATCAAGGTATATTCAGTTTTATGCAGAGTGCATCAATCCGGTCCAAAGATGAAAGAAAAGATCAAGATATTAGGATACTACTAGCCTTCGATGATTACAAACTACATGAACGTAGCTAGGAGATGCCACCAATGTCAAGTACACGGTAGTCTTGGACCAACCACCCAATATTCTATACCCTACATTAGCTTCATGACCATTTGAGTGTTGGGGTACCGACATAGTGGATCTGATTGATCCTCCTTCCAAGGGTCATCGGTTCATCCTAGTTGTCACCAACTACTTTTCTAAGTGGGCAGAAGCAATCCCACTCAGAGAGGTCACAGCTCAACAGGTGCTCCAATTTTTCAAGAACCATATTGTATATAGGTTCAAGGTGCCTCCACGAATTATATTCGATAATGGTACTGCATTCAAAAGCACCAAGATTAACAGCTTTTCCTGAAGATAAAGCATAGATTGGAGATACTCCACTATCTACTACTCGAGGGCAAATGGCCTAGCAGAAGCATTCAACAAAACTTCTATCCAAATCTAAGGAAGACACTTGACAACAACAAAAATAGTGGCATGAGCAGTTGGTTGAAGCCTTGTGGGCCTACAGTACCACACACAGAACTCCAACTCAATCTACCCCATTTTCTTAGTATATGGGTCGCATTCATTAGAAGTCCAACTCCCATCACTAAGGATAGCTATGGGTAGCAAGATTACTATAGAGCAGAACACCAAGCTACAGTTAGAAGAGCTCGAAGGTTTGGAGGAGAGATGCCAACGGGCATGCTAGAACCTCGAGTTGTATAAGGCCAAAATGATTCAAGCTCACAACAAGCTGGTTTGCCCTAGAACTTTCCAAGTAGGAGAGCTTGTTCTAGTTCTAAGGAGACCAATTGTTGCCCGTCGAAAGATGAGAGGCAAGTTTGAACCCACTTGGGAAGGCCCTTTTGTCATAGAGAAGGCCCGCCAAGGAGGATCTTATCAACTTATCAATTGTAAAGGGGAATGCCCGATGCTTTCAATCAATGGGCTCTATTTGAAAAAATATTATCCATAAAATCATGTTTGAAAATAATTATCTTCAAAAATTTCATTCCAATTCATCAAAATATTCTCTTTATTTGAAGCATTGCTTGTTTGTGATTCCCCGATGCTACTAGAATAGGTGTAAGAGAACCCAAGATGTATCTTATTTTGACTAGCACAACTAAGATAGATGTAAGAACCCAAGCGACATCCTATCCTTCAAACACAAACACATATCTTTTATCTCAGGCTATTTTGATATAGGAGCAAGCCCCCTGTGGAACTCATTCATTAGTTGCTCTAAGTCGGGCTGATATGCTACATTGCTAGTGTGTCATCCTAGTGGTCATTTGTCTGGTGGATGTTAGTCCCCATGATTTCTTTTTGACTTGACCATTGCAAATAGATGAGCATCTTGTTAGTTTAGTAGGCTTCACTGCTCAGCTAGAAAACTACCTCATGTTGTGTTTATGAAATGTAAGCCTACATGCTTTCTTCTTGAACTAGCCATCATGCACTAACTAGGTCGAGCATATTTAAAGTTTAGGGTAAGTCCTCCAGTGGCTCCTGTCCTCTTGACTACTTTTAAGTTGATATAAGTCCCCTAATGGCATTCACTCAGTAGTTGCTTTAGGTCAAATAGCACCTGTCGAGCCGAAGACACTATATCCCGACAATCAATTTCGCTGTAGGAAGATGTGAGTCCCCGATGCTTTCTTCCTAGGTTGATTGTCACAAACTGATGGGTACCTTAGGTAGGTTGATGTTCACTATACTGATAGTGACTCGCCTGGTGGATACACCACTCTTGGCATATGTGAGTCTCTATGCTTTCTCCTTGAGTTGGCCACCGAATACCTACAGGCTTTCTTTTATAGGGCTTTGGATAAAGCCCTTAGTGGCCCCTCCCCTATGGGCACTCTATTTGGATCACATCCTTTGTGACCCCATTTAGAAATTACCCAGGATATTTTTGGATTGGACAGTCCCCCCTTCCTAGTAGCCACTCCTATGGTTGGAAAATTTGTTCAGTGGATGCGCATATTCTCCTTTGGTTCATTAAGTTTGAGATAAGACTAGGCTGATATAAGCTCTTTCTCAGCATGACCCCTCGCAAATCGATAGGGACCACAATAAACAAACAAAAAAACAAAATAAACATATTTTCTTGTGGATTAGGAATTCAAGCCCCCAACAGCCCCTTTCTCAAGCAGACATCTTATCTTTAGGGCAGTGTTAACAAAACTTCCTATAAGAATTGCCTAACTAATTTGAGTTGAGATAAGTCCCCAGGTTAGCACTCTCTCAGTAGTTGCCCTTAGGTCGGATTCAACTCATTGTACCACCAATAAGTTACCCTGACGGTCATCTTTGCTTTAAAAGATATAAGTCTATTACACATTCTTTCCAGCACGATCCTTGTAAACTAACGGGCAGCCCTAGGTCAAGTTCAATTTGTTACACAAGCAGCCAATCACCCTAGTGGCTCCTTGCTTAGGAAGATATGAGTCCCCGCGCTTTCTTCTTAACTTGACCATTACAAACTGAAAGGCACCTCCTTGGTTGGCTAGTTCTACCTAACGGCTGGTAGACTACCCTTTTGGATTTGCAAATCTAAGACAGGTCTAGGCTAATATTATCCCCTTCTTAGTGGATCCATCGCACACTGAGGGGATCCATCAAATTAAAATAAATGAAATTAAGACAAATGTAATTCAACCAAATGAAATTAATCTTGACTATCTCTGAGTTGATTTAAGTCCCAGTGGCATTCACTTGATAGTCAGCCCTAGGTCGGGTTTGAATTATTGTACAAGCAACCGATCACCCCAGTGGTTCCTTATTTTGGAAGATGTGAGTCCTTGCGCTTTCTTCTTAACTTGACCATTACAAATTGAAAGGAAACCCCTTTTGTTGGATAGTCTTACTATGTGGCTGGTAGGCTACCCTTTGGTAAATGGTAGGCTAAGTCGATATATTTCTCATTCCATCAAAACCGTGGTCCATCTTAAAATTCAAAATTTAAAATCAAAATAAAATCAAGCAACATCCTCTGGAGTCAAATTAAATAATCAAATCAATCAGCTTCTCCTCAGTGAGATGCAAACTCAACCCTCCTCCCTAATAAATCAATTCAATCCAACCCGAACCTATTCCCTTAATGGAAGGTTCACATCTTTTATCCCTAGTGGATACTAAGTTCTAATCCCCCAACGAATTTCACAACCCCTTATCCCCACTGGATAACCTAAGCCTTTTCCTAGTGGAAGGCTCACATACTCAATCCCTAGTGGATTCCTCCTTCACTCTCTTATGTCTTTACATAAGTAGAGTCGCATTGCACTAATATCTTGATTCCTTCTACACCTCGGGTTTAGGATTAGATCATTTCTGTTAGTGCTTATGATGCGAGCATTGTTGATCATGTCAGTCAACACCAATATGCGGCTTGCCCTGTCAGTCACACCACACCTATTGGGCGCCCTTTGTTGACCTCACTTTTAGAGTGAGCTCTCAACTCCTCCACCTTAGACATAGGACTCCTCTAGACACTAAGAGTTCCTTAGTCTGAAGACATTTCTAGTGATTAGGTGAACACTTAATCCAAACCTAGAGACTTAGAAGAGTTAGCTATAAGAATGAGTTATGCCTTAGGGGTTTAGGAAGACTTGCCTACCCTATAGCTTGAACCTAATCCTTGCTTCTCTCCTTCAAACCAACCTAGATCAAATCTTAATTCAATTCTAACTCAATTGATTTTCTCAAATCATGAACCAATTCCAAATCAAATCTTAAATCAATTCCAATTCAATTGATTTTTCTCAAATCATAAATCAATTCTGAAGTCCAAATCATGAATCAATTCCAAATAGTTGAAACCCATGTTCAATTCTAAATCCAAAATATTTCATAAGCCCTTTGATTTCATCTTATGGACTTAGCACAAATCAAATCCAAATCACTCCAAACTCAACAGATTTTCTCATAATTTATATTCTCATTTATTTATATAAATGCATATATATATATATATATATATATATAAAATATATATATATATATATATATATATATATATATATATATATATATATATATATATATATATATATATTATAACCAAAACTAAATTCAAATCCAAATTCAACTTATATCAAGTCAAATCCTTGAACATTAGCAATCATTCTCAAATCAATCCAAACCTTTGGATTTTCTCTTCAAACAATCATTCCTTCAATCACATGTTCAAATATAAACATAAATTACAATCACCAAATCAAAATTAAACTAACTCAAGTCAAACCCATGTTCACTCTTTGAACTTGAAATTGTCAAATGAACCAAAACCCATTTGACTCCAAATCACTTGCAATTGGATTTATATTTCAATCATAAGTCCATATGTGAGTTCAACCAAACTTGAATCAAGCATTGATCAAGCAAATTTACCCACTTAGGCTCACTTGACCCAAAGTGACCTAAAGGAATTTTTTGAGCCAAATTCTAATCCAACCCAAATTGATTGAACTAAGCCCATCTAAGCCTCTCATCATGCTCAATAATCATCATGAGATGGTCAATCACTCAAATTGTGTCAAACTAAGTCAAACTTAGCCTTTGACCAAGTCAACACTTAGCCCAAATGAAATCTAAACTAGCCAAAATCCACCATAGACCGAATTGATTGAAACCATTGACTCAAACTCATTCATGATCAATGATTGAACATGACCAAGCCATCAATTAAGCCAAACCAAGCCTAATTGGCCACTTGAGCCAAGTTGACCTAAAAGTCAAAATGGGTCAAATCTTGATCTAAGCCAAATTGATTGCAACCAATGGGTGAAATTCATTCTAAATTGATTGTTGAACTTGATTAAAGCTTCAATTGGCTAATTAGATCCAACCTAGTCCAATTGACCATGAACCCAACTTAGCCTAAAAGGTCAAATCAAGTTGAAATCATAAACTAAAATTGATTGAAACCAAAGCTTGCAATACATTTCAAATGACCAACCAAACCTAAACCAACTCATGACTAACTTAGTCAAATGGGTCAAATTAGTCAACCCATTTGACCTAAATGAACCTAAATGAACCAAAACCAAATACAATTCAAATTGAACCAAACCAATGATACCCATAGGATCCAAATGATCATTTGAACTTGACCTAACCCATGGTTTGACCCAATTTGACCAATTGGTCAACCTAACTCAAATTGACCCAACTTGATATAAATAGGTCAAATTGAACCAATTCAAACCAAATGAAACTCCAAATCTCTTGAAATTTGGCCCAACCCACTTTCAAACCATTTCAAATTTGCCCAAATCACAATCATGGCCAAATGACCGCTTTACCCCTAGGCCTAAGGGTATCCTATGACCAAATTCACTTGGAATTTGGTCATTCTTTTCTAGGCCACTTGGCATCCTCCTAATGGTCCATATGGACACCAAGGGGGGTGGTGAACATGACCCAATGTGTTTGGGTTAGCCATGACCCAATCCAAAGCCTTACCGATCCCTCTAATGGGAATTGAGCACTTGGTGCACCCAATGCACCCACCTAGCACATGGGCACTCACTCTTCTTCCCTCTACTACCTAAATTAAATCACATGGGATGCTAAATAGCCCAAACTGACCAACCAATCTCAGCAATTGAGCTAAATTGGAAACTTAGCACTCAGTTGTCTAATCTAAGGATTGGGAGATATACTCCCCCTCATTCCTACTCAAACCAAAATCCATTCATTCCACAAAGCTAAGGAAAGGGAGTCGAAGCTCCCCAAGCATTTCCAAGCTCCCTTGATTCCTCCCTCTCGATTTTACTTAAAGTCAAAATAGGGGAGCTCAATCCAAATTCCTAGTTACTCAATTCTCCACCCAATCCAAATTAAACTTGCAAGCACTGTCAAGGGACTAAGTCAAGTTCAATCAAGGTCTCCAAACCTCAAGCATCACCTGATCAGATTGAAGGGAGCTTGGTCAAAGCCATCCACCTCAAATCAAAATCCAATAGCAGGCTTCATACTACCAAGCTACCTCATTGGAAGCATCGGTGATAGCCTCATGAGGTATTGCTCAAAACCATCTTAGATAAAAATAACTTGGTCCTTTTGAAGAAAAGTATAATCATTAGATCTTGATTTGGATACCTTTCTTTACTTCTCCAAGTGTGGAGGTGAGTTTGAACTCCATCCAGCTTGGGTGAGCTCATCGAGATGATCGATGGATACATCCGTTTCATGGGAGATAGATCACACACCATCCATTCTGTGTGATTAGAATGGATGAATGTGATTAAATCATGATAGATCCCTCTCTGATTAAAGCTTAAATAATAAGATTACTCTTGGCCATTCGATCTTAAATCAGAAAGGCCAAGAAAATCGTGTCGTCGACTCTAAAGATGTGACAACTTAAATAACTATCCGTCACACATGGAAAGCTAGCATCAATTTGGATAAGATTAGGGGTTAATTAGCAATTAATTCATTTTAATGCTAAAACTTTCAAAATTCATAACTAACTATAGAAAAATCCAAAAATATAAATTCAAGTTCATTTTAAAGATAATTCAGTGAGGAATAATCGAAAATTAAAATCAATTGATTTTGATCTACAACTTTCACTCAATTTGGGTTGTATTGAAAATGTAATTAGGCTAACTACTCCTTAATTACTTCAATAATTAATTCCAAAGTTCCTGGGGTTGATTCTTGGGATGACCTCTACCTCCCATGATTTTTCTTGGAAGGAAATTGCTTTGTTCATCCTTAATCCCACTCTTAATTAAATAAATGATTAATTAGCCTATTAAAAATGATAAATTCATTTAAGCTTTATAATTAAATGGTGAATGGACTTGAGAATGAAGGATTTCTTTTCCAATCTTTTATTTCATTTGGATAAAACTTAATTAATTTGCAAATTGATTAATAATTTAATCACTTCATTAAAATTTTAAACTCAAAACCAAATCATTCCAGAACTTAATCACCTAATCTTGGGTAGGTTCTTAGGTGTTCAATAATCTAAGAGACTTGAAAAGAAATTATAATCAAACTACATGTATAGGATGGTTATGAAAGTACTTAATTAAGCCCTTAAGCTTAATTAATCAATAATTATGAGCCAATTGCATTAGGCCCCTTTACTTCTTAGGTGTATTGCTGATTTAAATTCCATGTGATTGCATATCATATGTTGGCTCATAATTACTTGTTTAATTATGTTAAGGTGGTGTAGGTAAGGGATAATTAATGAACTTAATTCATACCTTAACCTAAACAAAATATAAAATTAACCTAATTGATCTAAAATTAAACTAAGCCAACTCATATATGGGGGAATTGGGTTAGGACCAGTAAACTCTTTTCACATTTCCTAAGTCAAATCAAATCCAAAATAAAAAAATAGAAATCTCCTTAAAGAATTTTGATTTACTTTAAATGATCTTATTTTATATGATTATCCTTAGGAAGTAATTAGGGTGAGTGAAGTCATGTGCTTACATCCCTTTATTTCTTTCTAAGCATGCTAAGCTTTTTTCCCATATAAAATCATGCATTCATTTCTTTCAAAATTTAATTAAATAAAATGTTTCCTTTTATATCAAATTGCATGTGTTGGCTGAAATTAAGAATATGAGTGGCTATTATCACTATTAAATCAAAAATTACTTTTCAAAACTCATAAATCAAAATTACAAATGAAGTGATGCTACTTATAAGTATTTATGAGCTTGCATGTGATTATAACATAAGATGTATTTTATGTTGTTTTCTTCTTTCCTCTTAACATGGATTGGAATAGGATTTGCAAAGTGTATAGTTCATTTGAAAAGAACACAACACTTATTTAAATCTATTCTTAAGCATTTCTATGCTATGACTTAAGAAGGATTCTCACATTTACACATGCAAATTATACAACCAAATAAAATATAATCTTTCGCATGATTCTTCATCCATTTATTTCTCTTTATACATTCACATGTATTTAAGACAAGTGGTATATCAATCTGGACATCCCGGGGCTACGAGGTTTTAAGTAGCCCTAAGTAGGTCTTGTACTTAATGCCCTTGGCATAGAAAATAATGGTGCCATACTCACTTATATCTTTTATACATGTGGATGTGCATTTTGTTAATAGATGAAAAATCCCCCTTTTCTACATAATAAGGACATGCATCAACAGAACTTCCAAATTTTCAAATCATATCTCTTAGCATTCATCATCAAAGCATGCTAAAATTTACATTGCATGTATATGTATGCTTAGGATTATTCATATGCATGGTATACATGATGGAAAAAAATAAATGATTGTGTGTCATGTGGTAGTAATTCACCTTAATTAGTTCTAAAATGCCTTTCTTATTGAATAGGGATATTAGAGCAAATCTAAATTTAGGTTAATTAAGACACATAATAAAACATTCACTAAAAGAAATTCATTAATTAATCAATCTTAGAAATCACTAAAGGTAGGGATGAAAGAGAGTTCTTCCTCTCTTTCTTCTCTTTATAACACATAGTTGCCAAGAGTAGGTTCATTCAAACTAAATCAAATCACCAACCAAAATTGATAAATCAATTAAATTACTTAAACTAAAACCACACTCTAAATGGAAACTCTCACACTTAGAAAACTTCAACCTTAAAGCCTAGCTAAGACATGCCAAACAAGCCTTAAATGGGACACACATTTGGCTAAGTCATAATTTCTAGATCTATGTTAGGGCGGTGCATGGTTTGATGCCTGATTTTGTTTTATGATGTAATGTTTTAGACTGGATGTTAGGTTATATGCTCGTACTCTAGATGTTAGGTCGATAATAGCATAATCATATTTTCTGTAGGGGATTGTGCTTGAGGGGCATCGTGATAAATATATATATATGTATATATATATATATACACACATATGATTTTGCTATGCAGGTGGACCTGGTTACCCATGTGTGGGGTGCTAAGTCCAAATTATTCATATAACTAGTTGGGATTGTGTGGTATGTTTAGCTAATCTCTATTTTGCAGGTTTAGTTAAATTTATCTTTCCCTTTTAATGTAAATTTTGCAATTAAGATTTGGAATAAATGTTATGGGGGAGTAGGTAAACATTGGTTATAAGACTATGTCTTATGTACCATGTGAAGCCTTGGAGCAACCATATTCAAATCAAGCCAAAAGAAAGAAAGAAATGAAGTAAATGAAGAAATGAAGAAATGAAGAAATGAAGAAATGAAGAAATGAAGAATGAAGAATGAAGAATGACCCCACATAAATTCCTTATAAATTATTCATTTATAATCCGGGTTGTATAAGGGTAGAGCTCGGCAATCCACATTTCTTTTCGGGTTGTATGGTGGTACCCGATCACATCAGCCTTTTGTTTGTTTAAGCTAATTTTATAAATTGATTGATGTTATGTTTATGATTGCATAATTAGGATGGCATGATTTTTCTAGTTTATTAATTGCTTGATGGTTGTTGGATGTCTGGATGCAATTTGACTCTTAGAAAAAAATAAATTTTCTATTCAATTAATCAACTCAAAATTAAATTAAACAACTCATAACCTTACCTAAATCCTATGACATAAATCAAGATAATAAAAGATTCAACAACCCCTTATCTAGATATTGTATGTCTCACATCATGCATAAAAAATTATATTGTCTCACTCTTGCTAATGGAGGCCTTCCACCTTTGCTAGAAAAAATGGCTTGACCTTTGACAGCCATGGTAGAAACACATCTCCTTCTTGTTGATTTTAGCTTATGACTAATTCTCTCATGCTTTAGGCATATGAAATCCCATAGCCTGTGTCAAATAAATTGTCAAAAAATCAAAATAAAATTTAACAAAATTTGCATTAGATTTTGGTCATTATTCATGCCATACATGATCTAGTCTCTTAAGGAGTGTGTTTAAGGATATAGTCTCCTTTCTAAATAAATAACTACCTAGCTATCTTGTAAAGCATAAGACTTACTTGCATGCATTTAAAATTGTAAGAGGAGTTAGTTGGCGACCACCCCCAGGTGGTTGTAAATCCACCAATCGGGTGGTTTATCCTATCTTGTGGAGATAAACCATATACCCATTTTCGCCTTAGATTTAGATTGTGTTTTGGCCCTCACTAAAGCTTCCTAGATTTAGGATCTGAGGTTATTGTTTTCTTTTATGAGCTACAAGTATAAATCCTCACCTCTTAGGCATTTCCATGACCTCATATTATGGAATTATAAGCCCTAGATTTCTAATAAAAAGTCAACTCAAACATATAACTCTTCTCAAAATTCAAAAATATAAAGCCTAAACATAGGATAGTCTGGGATGTTTATTGGGTTTCCTAGTATTATGAGCATCCTCTGCTTATCTCCTTTTGGTTTCGATAATAACTCCCTCCTTTTGATCAAGCCCACTTGATTTTCCAAAAATAGCCAATTTCTTGATACTCCTATCTTTGAAATCTTTGGAGACAATGATCATTTATCTTAATCGAGAGTATTCTTAAGGAATCTCATTCCTTAAGATGTAATTAACTATGAGGGCTTACCTCCGTAAAGAACTTAATGAACCTGATTTAAAATAAACCCTACTTTACTTTTCCATGTAAAGTAGGGGAAAGATCTCTAGTACATTCGAAGACCCGTAGTCCTTAGGAGTCCTCATTAGGTGATTAGGTCCATTATAGGGTAGTGACTTTTGTCTCTCGAGATAGTTCACTATTCCTTAATGTCATACATGATCATCTTAATGGGTACATCTACGGATCTGTGTGGTGTCCCCTCATAAACACACACACAAAAGAAAGAAAGACAAAATAAACACCACAAATATATAAACTCCCAACATCAAGTTTGAATTATGATTACAAGTCTGAGCTATAGACCTAATCCTCTACAAGAAAGTAAGCAGAGTTTACAAGGTTTACGTCAATAATAGTTGTGTTGAATGGAGATTTCAATGAGAGGGAATACTATAATTAAAATGTGCTTATAATTTCTAATCAAATTAATTTAAATTAAATATCAATATAAATGTTAAATCTGATAAGTTAATAAGCTCAAAAATTCAAAATAAAATTTATTCTTAAATAACTTAATGCTAAAATCCATCCATTCATCCATAACTTTTTTGTCAGGGTGACAAATTAAAAAACTCTAGCTTACAAAAAGAGCCAATGTCAAATTATGTGCACTAATATGTTCACTCTCAAATAATCTCATGTTAATAATGATGTGGCATGTGTCATTTATATGTATAGTTTGGCCAATAGGATCTAAAAATTATGATTATGACTAGAGTCTTATGACCAGGTGGCTTAGCCCCTCAATGGTCCTCAAAGACTAAGCTTGTATGTTCCCCAAAGACTTTACCCCTTGAATTATGAATCACAATGAGCACTTAATAGGGAAAAAATTTCTCTATTAGTTAAATTAGACTTAAAGCTATCTCCTTGAACAAACATTAACCTAAGTCTATAAGGTCTCTTTAAATGAAGTAACTCATGTCTATTGACAAGGATCCTTTAGTCAAGTTAAGTCAACTACCTCCTATGATTAAGTAAACCATGGATCATAGTAATTTGAGATGATAGAACCATAGAATCTTGATCAGGCGCGTCATCATCTCCCCCACCATTTACTTTAAGAATTGCCTCGGATGATGAAATTTTGGAATATTGATTGGGCGCCTCATTATCTCCCCCACCATCTACTTTAAGCTAAATAATGATGAATTTCAACTCTATACAATTTTAAACTCCAATTTTGCTCACTACTACTATATGCTAGGAAATTAGTGACCTAATGACTAGACTTAAACGAAAGTTATCTCTCAGCTTTGGGAAAGATAATTAATATAGGTGCTTGCGCTTATAGGAAGCCTAGAATTAGATATAAAGTTTTCACAAAATGAAGGTGAAATCTCTGGGTCTTGTCTATTATTCCACCCTAAAATAGAACATATTAAAAAAATTATATTAATGTTAAATAACTATTAATCTATTTAATTAATAGTTTAAAGTATGAAAAATAGTTAGTTTAACTTAAATTATTTATGTAATATATATCTAAAATCAAAATCTATTATCTAAGATGAATATGTCGAATATGTGTGTCTATTTATTTTTTATTTTTTTAATTGAACATGTAGATGATATCTTCAAAACTTGTCACACCTCTCTTGGACAAATGTATATGTCCTACACATCCAACAAGATACATAAATATCACATTATAGTTAGTCAAATATCTAACCTAATAAGCTACAACATAAAATAACTCATATGAACATAAAATACATAAATACATAAAGTAGTATTAAAATTACTTATTTTTATGTATAGATAAAATATTAGAAATATAAATATCAAATTTTGAATATTAGTGTGGACTCCAAAAATTTGCACTTCTCGATGAAGACACTTTTGATTAACGTCAGATAAATTTTCAAAAGAAGATGAAATAATAGATAAGACACTCCCTAGAGATTTCACTCTCATTTTGTGAGGACTTTAGATCTAATTCCAGATTTCCTATAGGCGCAAGCACCTATAGTTAATTACCTTTCCCAATGCTGAGAGAGAACTTTCAATTAGTAGTAGCATGTGAAGTTTTTGAGTTTAGAATTTTTGAAATTCATCATCCTTTGACTTAAAGTGGATGGTTGGGGGAATGATGATGTGCCCAATCAAGATCCCATGATTATGTCATGACTACCTATTATAGTCCTTAATCTACTTAATTAGAGGAGGTAGTCGACCCAACATATCTGAAAGATCTTTGTCAACATCCATGGGTTGTGCCATCTAAGGAAACCTTGTAGACTTGCGATGGTGTTTATCTAAAAAGACAACTTTAAATACACCTTAGCTAACAGATGGATTTGTGCCCTATCAAGTGCACCTTATGATTCACTACTTAAGGGGCAAAGCCATTGGGAAACATACGAGCAACAGTTGTGACCGTAATATTATGTTATCATTTGGCGGTGAACCACCCAGTTAGAGGACTCTGGTCATAATCGCATCATATGTGAAGCCTACTAGCCAAATTATGTCGACGGAGGACACATGCCACATTCTTACTAGCATGGGATTGTTTGAGAGTGAACATAGTAGAACACTTGACTTGATATTGGCTCCTTTGTGAGCTAGAATTTTTTTAATTTGTCACTTCTAATAAATAATTGTAGAAGATAGACTGAATGAATTTTCTTTAAGTTATTTGATATTGAATTTATTTTAAATTTGTAAAGCTAATAACTTATTAAATTTTACATTTGCATTTTCACTTGATTTATGTTATTTTGATTTTAAAATAGAAATCATATTTTAATGGAAGTATCCCTCTGGTTGAAATCTCTATTCAACATGACCATTATCGAGGTATACCTTGTTAACTCTATTCATTTGCTAAAAAAAGATCGGGTCTATGAATTACATTTATGAATATGGATTTTAGGCGATTTAACATAAATAATTTAAAATTTTGGACAATAATAATACCCTCTGATTAATAATCTCAATCAACACGACCATTGGGGATCGACTTTCAACTCTACTTATTAAGTAGAGGATCTGATCAAGGGTAAAAATTTGTGATCATATTTTCCATGCTGAAATAGAGAATTAATTATTTTAAATATAAAATTTCTATTAAAATCATTAATGATCATATGCAAGTGCATAAGTAAAATCTTCTTCTTAATGATTAAGCATTTAACTGGCAACCAATCATATCAACTTGAGTCCTTATAAAGGGAGATTAGATTGATTAAGTGAGACTTACAACTTCATCATATAGATAAAGTGGTCCGATCAACAATACACATGACAAATAGATTTAAATTTGGCTTTGAAAATAAGTACATTTTAGTCATTTGAGCGCTTGTATAGTTCTTAAAGAAATATTGGATTTAGATTAATTATGATTTTAGCCTGTGCAACATTCTTGGACCATGTAATTAAGCATTTAGTATACAGGTCAGAGCACATGCAGGCAATTCATATATATTTTATGTTAACCATTGTGGTATATTTTTGGATGTGTGTGTATGGGGTGAGGACACCGTGCAGATCATAGGGCGTACTTATTAAAGTGATCGTGTATGACATTGAGGTATGATGTACTATCTCGAAAGATAGAGTATCACCCTTCAATGGACCTAATCATGTAATTAGGACTCCTAAGGCATGATGGGTCTTCGAATGTACCAGAGATTATTCCCAACTTTATATGGATGAATAAAATATGGCTTATATTAAACCGGTTCTAAAGTTTCCTATGGAGGCAAGCCTCTATAGTTAATTACATCTTAGTGAATGAAATTCCCTAAGAATACTCTCGATTAAAGTTTACAATTATGGTCTCCAAAGATTTTGAGGCTAGACTATCAACAAAATGGTTATGCTAGGAAATTATGTGGGAAGGTTCAAGGAGGAGAAGACTTATTTTGGAAGCCAAAGGGAATAAGTAGAGAATACTCATGATATTAGAGTCTAGTAAGCATTCTAATCTATCCTATAATTGGGTTTTATATATTTAAAATTGAAGAAAATTATTTTATTTGGGTTGAATTTAATTAGATTGTTAGGCTTATAATCCATGAACACATGATTGTGAAAATGCCTAAGAGGTGAGAATTTATGCTTGTAGCCTGAATAAAATAACAACCCCGGATCTTAAATCTAGGGAGCTTTAGCATAAACTAAAGCACGTCCTAATCTAAGCGAAGGTGGGCATAAAGTTTACCTCCACAAGAGAGGATAAACCACCTGACTTCTTGACTTATAACAGCCTGGAGTGACCGCCAGCTAACTCCTCATATGATTCAAATCCATATGGTCGGTCATATGAATTGCAAGATAAAGTCCTTAAACCCACTCCCTAAGAGACTATAACATGAGTGGTATGAATAATGACTTATTCTAATGCAAACTTTTTCAAATTTTATTTCAATTTTAACACTTTATTTTTGACAAAGGCTTTGGGATTTTTATATGCCTAAATGAATGGTGAAATGGATTATTGGCCAAATAAAAACAAAAAGAGGGTGAAGCTCCGTTAAGCAGTCCCTATGCGTGTAAGGATGGAGGCCCTCATTTTGCAAGAGTGATTCAAGATGATGCATGATGTGAAACATACAACATTCAACGAAGGGGTTGCTAAATCTTGTAATTATTTTATTTTAATGCCTAGATTTTATGGTGAGGTTACGAATTATTTAAAATTTAGTTATTAGTGATTTGTTGGGATAGAAAAATTAATTTGCACTAAGAGTCTAATCGTATCCATGCCACACATTAAAGCATCAATCATTTAAGAAATTAAGAAAAGCATGCCATTTCTAGTGCACAAACAAATCAAACCATTAAACATTTTTTTAAACTTACACAAAAGAATAAGAGGCTAATGAGGTCGGGTATCGCCACACAACTCGAAAAGAAAAGATAGATAGCCGAGCTCTACCCTTATACAACCTAGAATTACAAAATAATGATTACAATCTATATATGCTATGGGGTCGGGGTGTTCTTTCTTCATTCCATCATATCTTCCTATATCTCCATTTAATTTGATTTGCTCCACTTCAAAGGCATCACATGGCCTCCCAAGACAAAGCCTTCTAGCCAATGCTCATTCATAACCCCTATAACACTAATCCTAATTTCTAATATTACATTATAGTGAAAATAGAAAAAGTAAGGGTAGCATTAGGTAGAAAAATCACTACAGAGCAGAATGCAAATTTGTGGTTAGAAGAGCTCGAAGGTTTGGAGGATAAATGCCTACGGGCGTGCCAGAACCTCAAGTTATACAAAACCAAAATGATTCAAGCTCACAACAAGCTGGTCTGCCCTAGAAATTTCCAAGTAGAAGAGCTCATCCTAGTTCTAAGGAGACCAATTATTGCCC
Source organism: Cymbidium sinense (assembly GCA_021442155.1). Taxonomy (NCBI): domain Eukaryota; kingdom Viridiplantae; phylum Streptophyta; class Magnoliopsida; order Asparagales; family Orchidaceae; genus Cymbidium; species Cymbidium sinense. The sequence continues at coordinate 83,746,807 of CM038225.1, read as the reverse complement.
ATCAAAAGATGGGAGGCAAGTTTGAACCCACTTGGGAAGGCCCCTATGTCATAGAGAAAGCCTACCAAGGAGGATTTTATCAGCTTATTGATTATAAAGGGGAACACTCGATGCTTCCAATTAATGGGCTCTATTTGAAGAAATATTACCCATAAAAATATGTTTGAAAATAATTATCATCAAAAAGAACAAAATTTCATTCCGATTCTTTAAAATCTTCCTTTCATTCGAAGTGTTATTTGCTTATTTTATGAATCTACCACGACGTGTTTAGGATGGGTGTAAGAGAACCCAAGAGGCATCCTATCATTCTTTCACAACACAAACACAATAAAACACAATTCCATGCTACTAGAATAGGTGTGAGAGAACCTAAGAGGCATCATATTTCAATTAGCACAACTAAGTTAGGTGTAAGAGAACCCAAGCGGCATCCTTTCTTTATGGGATTTCAACTATCATCTGTGGCACCATTTCATCAAATTCTCAAGCTTGATTAGGGTAGGTGTAACAGAACTCAAGAGGCATCCTATTCCCTTTAGCACAAGCACAAAAATAAACACATATCTTTTGTCTCGAGCTATTTTGATGTGTGAGCAAGCCTCCTGTGGCACTCACTCATTAGCTGCTCTTGGTCAGCCTGACATACTACCTTGCTAGTACATCACCCCAATGATCACTTATCCGACGGATATGATCACCACGCTTTCTTCCTGACTTGACCATTGCAAACTAACGAGCACTTTGTTAGTTTGGTAGGATTCACTGTGCAGCCAATAAGTTGTCTCATGTTGACTTCGTTTAAGAAGATGTGAGTCCCCATGCTTTCTTCTTGAACTAGACATCATGTACTGACTAGGTTGAGTATACTTGAGGTTTAGGATAAGTCCCCTGGAGACCCCTTTCCTCTTGACTACTTTTGAGTTGATATAAGTCCCCCAGTGACTTTCACTCAGTAGTCGCCCTAGGTTGGATAGCACCTGTCAAGCCAAAGATAGACTATCCCAACAATTAGTTCCGCAATAGGAGGATGTGAGTCCCCGAGCTTTCTTCCTAGGCTAATTGTTGCAAACTGACGGGCACCTTAGGTTGATTGATGTTCGCTATGCTAATAACAACTCACTCGGTGGATACACCACTCTTAGCAGATGTGAGTCCTTGTGCTTTCTCCTTGAGTTGGCCACCGAATACTTATTGATTTTATCTTCTCCAGGGTTTTAGATAAAGCCCTTAGTGACCCCATTCCTTGTGGGCATTCTATTTGGATCATATCTTTTGAGATCCCATTTAGACACTACCTAGGATACTTTTATATTAGACAGTCCCCCTTTCCTAGTAGCCACCCCTGTGGTTAGAGAATTTGTTCAGTGGATGCATAGATTCTCCCTTGGTTCGATAAATTTGAGCTAGATCAAAGATACCCGCCCCTGGTCGATCCCTCGCAAACCAATAGGTCCACCACATAAAGTAAAATAAATAAATAAATAAACATGGATTAGAATTCAAGCCCCTAGCCCCTTTCCCAAGCATCCTATCTTTAGAGGCGGTCGGTAGAACTCCCTATAAAATTGCTACACGAGTTGAGATAAGTCCTGCGGCACTCTCTCCGTAGTCGCCTTTAGGTCAGGTTCAATCTGTTTACCACAAACAGGTTACCCAGTCATTTCTCTTTAGAAGATGTAAGTCTACTATGCATTCTTTTTAGCATGACTGTCACAAACTGACGGGTAACATTAGGTCAAGTTGACATGTTACCTTGTTATGTCACTTTAGTGATCTTTTTTTGTAGTGGAAGATGTGAGTCCTGAGCTTTCTTCCCTAAATTAGCTTGCAAACCAAAAGGCACCCCTTTGGTTGGATGGTTCTCCCCTCGGTCGAGAAGCTACCCCTTTGGATTGGTGAATATGAGTTAGGTCTAAGCCTACATGGCCCCTACTCAATGCAGTCCATCGTGAACCAATAAGATTCATCAAAAATAATTAAAAATAAAATTAATCTTGACTATCTTTGAGCTGATTTAATTCCCTCAGTGGCATTCACTCAATAGTCAGCCTTAGGTCGGGTTGATATGTTACCTTGCTAATGTGTCACCCCAATAGCTCCTTATTTTGGAAGATGTGAGTCCCTACACTTTCTTCTTAAACTTGACCATTGTAGACCGAAAGGCAATCCCTTTGGTTGGCTAGTCCTACTATGTGGTTGATATACTATCCTTTTGGATTGGTAAATTTGAGTTAGGTCTAGGCCTACATGCCCCCTACTCAGTGCAGTCCATCGCAAACCAATGGGATTCATCAAAAATAATTAAAAAATGAAATTAATCTTTACTATCTTTGAGTTGATTTAAGTCCCCAGTGGAATTCACTCAATAGTCAACCCCTATGACATGTTGCATCAATGTCACTCCGGTGGTCTTATTGGAAGATGTGAGTCCTTGCTTTCTTCCACAATTGGTCAATATTGAATCCCTTTGGTTGGTTCCTACTATGTGGTTAGTAGACTACCCCATTGGATTGGTAAATCTAAGCTAGATCAAGGACGACATGGCCCCTACTCAGTGAGGTCCATCACAAACCAACATGGTCCAGTTCAAAATCCAAAATTTAAAACAACAAAAATCAATTCAATTAAACCTTCCTCCCTAGTGGAGTCAAATCAAACAATCAAAAAGAAACCAAATCAATTAAATAAATTAAACCAATCTGCCTCTCCTCAGTGAGATGCAAGTTTTTGTCGTTCCTTAGCAGATCCCAAATTCTAATCCCTAAGTGGATTTCACAACCTGTTCCCCTCAGTGGATGACTTGAACTTTCTCCTTCAGTGGAAAGTTCACATCTTAATCCCAGTGGAACACTAAATCAATAAATTAAATCAATTTCTCCCCAGTGAGACTCAAATCAAATCAAACCTCTCATCCCCCAGTGGATGACTTGAATCTCTTTCCCTAGTGGAAGGTTCACATACTCAGTCCCTAGCAGATTCCTCCTTCACTCTCTTATGTCTTTGACATGAGTAGAGCCACATTGCACTATGCTCGTGATTACTTCTACACCTTAGGTTAGGAGTAGATCATTTCTGCTAGTGCTTATGATCGTTCGGTGTTGTTGATCTTCTCGATCAACACTAATACGTGCGGTATGCCTTGTCAATCACATCACACCTATTGGGCGCCCTTTGTTGACCTCATTTTTATAATGAGCTCTCAACCCCTCCATCTTAGACATAGGACTCCTCTTAGACACTAAGAGTTCCTTAGTCTTAAGACACTTATAGTGACTAGGTGAACACTTAACCTAACCCTAAAGACTTAGAAGAGTTAGCCATATGAATAGGTTATGCCTTTAGGGGTGTTAGGAAAATTTGCCTACCCTATAGCATGAACTAAATCCTCACTTCCTTCTTTCAAGTCAAACTCCAAATTCAAATCAACCTTAAACTCAAATCAACTTCAATTCCAAAAATAAACCTTAAATCAATTCCAATGAATTTTCTCAAATCATGAATCAATTCCAAATGATTGAAACCCATGATTGAATTCCAAATCTAAAATCTTTCCTAAGTCACTTTGATTCCATCTTATGGACTTAGCTCAAACCAAATTCAAATCACTTCAAACTCAAGAAATTTTCTCATAACCCATTTATATTCTCATTTATATTCATAAATGTAAATGAAATATAAATTCAAATAACCAAAACTAAATCCAAAATGCAATTCCAAGTTCAAAAATCTTTCCTAAGCCCTTTGATTCCATCTTATGGACTTAGCTCAAATCAAAATCCAAATCAATTCAAATTCAAAAAATTTTCTCATAACCCATTTATATTTTCATTTATATTCACAAAGATAAATGAAATATAAATTCAAATGCCCAAAACCAAATTCAAAACTCAAACCCAAATCTAATCAAAATCCAACCTTCACCCTTTCAAGTCAAATTCTTGAACTTAGCCAAATCAAATTCAAATCAATCCAAACCCTTGGATTTTCTTTATGATTCAATCAATCCTTCAATCATGAATTCAAATATAAACATAAACTTCAATCATCAAACCAAAACTAAATTCAAACATCAAACCAAGTCAAACTCATGTTCACCTTTTGAACTTGAAATCGTCAAATGAATCAAAACCCATTTGACTCCAAATTACTTGCAAATGGATTTATATTTCAATCATAAGTCCATATGTGAGTTCAACCAAACTTGAATCAAGCCTTGATCAAGTCAATTGACCCATTTAGGCTCACTTGACCCAAAGTGACCTAAAGTACTTTGAGCCAAATTCTAATCCTACCCAAATTGGATTGAACTAAGCCCACTAAGCCTCACATTGTGAGCAACAATCATCATAAGATGATCAATCACTCAAATTGGGTCAAATTACGTATTGCTAGGGTTGACCAAGTCAACACTTAGCCAAAATAAACAAACTAGCCAAAATCATGGTAGAATTGATTGAAACCATTGAGTCAAAACAATTCATGAACAATGTTTGAACTTGACCAAGTCATCATTTGAGCTAAACCTAGCCCAATTGGCCACTTGACTTGAGTTGACCCAACTTGACCTAAAAAGTCAAAATGTGTCAAATCTTGATCTAAGCCAAATTGATTACAACCAATGGGTCAAATTCATTCTAAACCATGAACTTGACCAAAGCCTCAATTGTAGACCCAACTTAGCCCAATTGACCATGAACACAACTTGACCTAAAAGGTCAAATCAAGCCAAAATCAAACCAATCCAAAATTGATTGAAACCAAAGCTTGCAAAACATTTCAAATGACCAAAAAAACCTAAACCAACCCATGACCTAACCCAATTAGGTCAAATAGGTCAAATTGGTCAACTTGACCCATTTGACCTAAATGAAGTCAAATGAACCAAAACTAAATATAAACCAAATAAAACCAAACCAATAATGCCAACACATTTAAAATGGTCATATGAACTTGACCCAACCCTTGGTTTGACCCAATTTGACCAATTGGTCAACTTGATCCAAGTTGACCCATTTTGACCTAAATGGGTCAACATTAACCAAATGACATCAAATCAACTCCAAATTCTTTGAAATTTGGACCAACCCAATTTCAAACTATTCTAAATCTGCCTAAAGTGAAATCAAATCCACATGACCATTTTACTCCTAGGTCAAGGGGTACCCTATGGCCAATTCCACTTGGAATTTTGTCATGTCCTTTTCATGGCCACTTGGCACCCTCTTAGTGGACTAAGTGGACATTAATGAGTGTGGTGCACAAGACCCAATGGGTTGGGGTCAACCAAAACTGACAACCCAATAGGAAATTCTCTACATGGAATCACTCCTCCACTCAAATGAGCCATGGAAACTTCTCTCCCCTTCCTCTGCCAAAACTGAATCACATGCCATTGAAAATGGCCTAACCAACCCAATCAATCAAGTCAATTTGATCAAAATGGCATGTGCAAGCTCAGATGTCTGATCCTTGTGGGGGGAGATATACTCCCCCTAATTTCACTTGAATTCAAATCATTCACACTCGATTGAGCTTAGAGAACTCAGAGCAAGCTTCTCCAAGTTTCTCCAAGCTTCCTTAAGCATTTCCCATTTCTCCATTCTCAGTTTCTTTAAGCTAAAAATAGGTGAGGTAGGAAGGAATTCCAACTTAGCCAATTCACAACCAAATCCAAATTCCTCTTACAAACACCCTTAGAGGACCCAATCAAGTTCATCCAAAACTTTTTCCAAGCTTCCAAGGCACGGAAGGAGGGAGCTAGACCAAACTCGCAAGCCTAGGAGGAGGAGTTTGGCCAATTGGAGGATCTACTCAACCTCAAGCCTTCAAACCTTCAACAGGACTTTGTCTCCACTAGAGGAAGCTACCTCAACAGTTGGGAGCACCAGTGATAGCCTCTAGCGAGGTATGGATCAAAACCGAGCATAGGTGTAGGATTCATTGGTCCTTTGTGAAAGAAAGTTTCATCCCATTGTAATTCAACTGTTGGATGTCTTTGTTCTTACTCTTAGATGGTGTGTGATCAATCCTACCTTAATCCGAGCTCGTTCGAGCTCGGATCAAGCCTTAAGGGATGGACGATCGTCATCTCCCGTAGGCGAGCACAGAGATGAATCATGAACCATCCATCCCGCATGTTTTGGATGGACGATCCTGATTAAAACATATGAGATCCTCTCATTTATCCTATTAGAATCGTGGGTTTAATCCTGACCCTCCGATCTTTGATCGGATGAGGAAAACCGCTTTGACACATGACATAGGATGTGACAACTTAAGTGATAAATCCCATCACGCCATGTGGAAAGTGCGCGCCGCGTCAGCAGTCCATGTGGCCCCATCGGGATTAGTCTTATAATTAGGGATTTAATTATCTAATAATTATAGAAAATTCAAAATAACATAACTAAATATAGAGAAATTAGAAAATTACAAACTTAAATGCATTTTGAAGATATTTCAAATGGGAATAATATAAAATTAAGTTCAGTTGATTTTGAATAGTAGATTTCATGCAATTTGGGTTTTATTGGGAATGTTATTATGTTAATTACTCTTTAATTATTTCATTGATTAATTTCAAACTTCTGAGGTATGTTTAGTGGGATGACTTCTGCCTCCCTTAATTTTCTTAGAATTTATTAATGGTTTAATTAGGGGAATTTCTTGATTCATCTCTAATCACTCTCTTAATTAATTAAATGATTAATTAACCTATTAAATGATGATAAATTCATTAATTAAATTTGTTAACCACCATGGAATAGCGGATAGAATTAGGGAATGAGATTAGGATGCCTTTTCTAAATATTTTCCCCTAAGTCTATTTCACTTGAATGAGGATTAATTTATAAATGGATTAATGGTTTAATTATTTCATTAAATGGCTTAATTAATCAAAATTCAAAATCAAATTAATCTAGAAACTTAACCATTTAATCAATTCCTTCTTGGGTAGATACTTAGGTGTTCAATAACCTAAGTAGCTTAAGGAAATCATATCTAATCCATATGTGTGGGAAGGGTTATTAAAGTACTTAAATTAAACCCTTTAGCTTAATTAATCATTGATTGTGAGTCAAGTGCATTAGGCCTCTTTTTTTCTTAGGTGCATTATTGATTTAAATTTATGTCATACATTAGTTGTTAAATATGTTAAATTTAAAATAAAATCAATAATGGTTCTAAACTAAATCAACTCACACATGGAATGGGTTAGGACCATCAAACTCTTTTCACTTTCCCAAATCCAAATCAAACAAAATTAAAATTTCTTTAAACTTAAATGATCTTATTCCATAATTGTCTTTAGATGACATCACTTTATTTCTTTCCTAGCATGCTAAATGTGTATGTCATATGAAAATCATGCATTCATACCTTTTGAAAAATAAAAATAAAATAAAATATTTCCTTAATTTCAAATTGCATGTTTTGGCTAACGTAAGAATATGAATGGATATTATCACTATTAAATCCAAAATTATTTTCAAAACCTATACACCAAACATTATAAATGAAAGGTATGCTACTTATAATTATTTATAAGCTTGCATGTGAGTATAATATAAAGATGTGCATTATGTGACTTTTCCTTCTTTTCTCTTTTAACATAATTTTGAATAGGATTTGCAAAGTGTATAGTTCCTTTGAAAAGAACACAACACTTGCTTACATCCATTCCTATTCATTCTTATGTTATCATTTTAAGAAGGATCTTCACATTTGCACATGTAAATTAAACAACCAACAAATCAAACAAACAAACATAAACTTTTTGCATGATTCTTTTTCCATGCATTTCTTTTTGTACTTGCACATGTATTTAAGAAAAGTGGTATATTAGTCTGGACACCCCGGGGTTGCGAGGCTTTAAGTAGCCCTAAGTAGGTCTTATACCTTACACCCCTGGTGTAGAAAATAATTGCGTTGTACTCACTTATGTCTTTCATACATGTTAATGTACATATGAATAATGGATAAAGAACCCCTCTCTTCTACTTAACAAAATCATGCATACATGAAACATTCCAAATTTCTTAAGCAATATCTCCTAGCATTCATCATGAAGGTGTGCTAATATTTCCATTTGCATGTATAGATATGCTTAGGATTCATCCATGTGCATGTTACACATGTTGGAAAGAAAGAAAGTGTTGTGTGTTTTGTGATAGTAATTCACTTTACTTAATCTTAAAATGCCTTTCTCTTTTAATAGGTTTGTTTAGAGTTGTTCTAAACTTAAGATTAATTAAAACACATAATAAAACATTCACTAAATAAAAAGTCATTAATGAATCTATCTTATAAATTACTTAAGGTAGGGAGGAAAGAGAAGTTCTCTTCTCTTTCCTCTCTTTACAACACTTTGTAATCAAGTATAGGTTCATTCAAACCAAATTAAATCATCAAATAAAATTAACCAAATTAGCTAAGCCACTTAAATGAAACCACCCTCTAAGTTGAACATTCTTATACTTAGAAAATCTAAACCTTAAAGCCTAGCAAAGACATACCACACTAGTCTTAAATGACACACACATTAGGCTAAGTCACTATTTCTAGTCCTATGTTAGGGCGGTGCATGGTTTGATGTTTTCTTTTATTTTATGATATGATATTTTAGTCTAGATGTTAGGGTGTATGTGTGTTGATTGAATGGTAGGATGGTCTTAGTCTAATCATTATCTTATGCAGGGGACTGTGCTTAAGGGGCGCTATAATAAAGATATAAATGCTTTTGTTGTGCAGGTTGCTTATACCCTTAAGAATAATCCAAAATAGGTCAGGCAAACTTGGTTACCCATGTGCGGGGTGCTAAGTTTAATTTGTTCATATACATGCTTGGGATTGTGTGGACAGTGTAGCTAATCTCTATTTTGTAGGTTTTAGTTAGATTTTCCTTTCCCTTTTTCATGTAATTTTACAAATTAGGATTCAGAATGAAGTTATGGGGAATAGGATGAACATTGGCCATAAGATTATATCTTATGTACCATGTGAAGCCTTTGGAGTATCAACATTCCAACCAACCAAAAAAAAGGAAAAAAAAAAGAAAGAAGAAGCAAATCCAACATGAAGAAATGATGAAAGGAGAAATGAAGAATGAAGACCCCCATAACATGAATTCCTTCTTGATTGTAATTAATTCATTTGTAATCCAGGTTATATAAGGGTAGAGCTTGGTTACCCAATTTCTTTTCGGATTGGTGTGGTAGAGCTCGACCACAAAAGGCCTCTTATTCTTTTACGCTAACTTTATAAATTGTTTGATATTTATTTAGCTTGTGCATTAAGATGACATGCTTTCTTAGTTTCTTCCTTGCTTTGATGAATGGCCTGGATGCAATTAGACTCTCAGAGAAAAAATAAATTTTCTATCCAATTAATCAACTCAAAACTAAAAATTAACAACTCATAACCTCACCTAAAGCTTAGGCTATAAAACAAGATAAAATATTTAGCAACCCATTAGCTGAATGTTGTATGTTTTTCACATCATCCATAAAAAGAATCTTGTTTCACTCTTATTATGAAGGGCTTCCACCTGTGCTAGAGAACTTGGCTTGACCTTTGAGAACCATGATGGAAACATACCTCATTTCTTGTTGATTTTGTCCCATAATCCAATTTCTCATGCATTAGGCATATGAATCCTATAAGCATATGTCAAATCAATAGTCCATAAAATAAAATATAATAAAATTTGCATTAGATTTAATTCATTAATCATGCCCTACATGATCTAGTCTCTTAGAGAGTGTGTTTAAGGACTTAGTCTCTTTCTAAATAAATAACATCTTAGCTATCTTGCAAAAGCATATGACTTGCCTACATGTATTTAAAATTGTAGGAAGAGTTAGTTGGTGGCCACCCCTAGGCGGTTGTAAGTCCAAATAGTCAGGTGGTTTATCATCTCTTGTGGAGGTATACCATATACCCATTTTTCATCTTAGATTTAGGTCGTGCTTTGGCCCTCGCTAAAGCTCCCCAGATTTAGGTTCAGAGGTGAGGTTGCTTATATCATGGAATTATAAGTCCCAGATTTCTAATAAAATTCAACTCGAATAACTAATTCCCCTCAACTTCAAAAATATATATCCCAACCATAGGATAGTTTGGGATGCTTACTAGGATTCCTAGTATCATAAGCATCTCCTACTTATCTTCTTTTGGCCTCGATAATAATTCCCTCCTCTTGATCAATCCCACTTGATCTTTCAAAAATAAACCAATTAATTGATAGTCTTATCTTCAAAATCTTTGGAGATAATGATCATTTACCTTAATCGAGAATATTCATAAGGAATCCCATTCCTTTGGATGTAATTAACTATGGGGCTTACCTCCATAAGGAACTTAATGAACCTAGTTTAAAATAAACCCTACTTTACTTTTGCATGTAAAGTAGGGGAAGAATCTCTAGTACATACGAAGACCCATAGTCCTTAGGAGTCCTTATTCAGGTGATTAAGTCCATTCTAGGGTGGTGACTTCTATCTTTCGAGATAGTACACCTTTGCTCAATGTTGTACATGATCACCCTAATAAAATATCTGTGGATCTACGTGGTGTCCTAACAAGGCATATATTTTTGTCTTCATCTATCTTTTCAAAAAGATAAGAAGAAGATGAGAATATTTTTTGCCATAATAACACATGCTAAATCATTTTTTTCCATCACATATATCATGCATATGATTTATTCCTATGTGTATCCATATATATAATATATTTTGGCACACTTATATTACATGCACTTTTATGTGATTGAATGATAAAAGCTCTATATAAATTCTTATACAAAAAGTCATGGTGGTGAAATTAAATAGGTACGTGTTACTGTTAACCGGAAAAGTGAGGTAATCAAATGACCTCCTTGGCTAACTAAAGTCTCAGTATTCCCGGGATGCCCAAACTATATACCCATTTGCATTCAAATACATGCAAATTTCTATGCATGAATGTAAGAAAGAAGTCTACAAATCACATGACCAACTAATTCAATTACTTAGGTAATTATGAATGCATGCATTTTTAATAGAATGGAGAGACTTTCACCTTAGCCACACATACATACACATGTAAAGAGAAATAAGCTAGTACATGCCTTTGTTAACTAGGAAGTAAGGTAATCAAATGACCTCCTTAGGGCTAACTAAAGCCTCGTATTCTCAGGATGTCCAGACTATATATACTTTGCTATCTCACTACACATGAATGTATATGTAAATAAGGAGAAGAAAATCATACAAAAAAATTGCACTTTATTTTGTTGGATTGTTTATGTATATGAAGCAAAGTTTCATCCAAATTCTAGTGTAGAAATAGATATAAATAAAACCAAATAAGTACGTGCCATTGTTAATCAGGAAAGTGAGGTAATCAAATGACCTCCTCGGGGCTAACTAAAGTCTCGTATTTCTAGGATGTCCAAATTATGTACTTATTAATATTCAAATACATGTAAAACCACACATGAATTAAGGATAAGAAAGCTTTACTTTACATACTTAAGTTATAAGCACATACAAACCTATATGTATTCATAACTACTATCACTCTAATCAATGTGATTGATTTATAAAATTTTAAGAAAGTAATTTGAGTTTATTAGTGATAATAGCCATACATATTATAAATTAATCCAACACATTGCAAACTTATATAAAGGAAAACCATTTAACTTAATTTATCTTTGAAAAGATGAATGTATGATACCAAGTAATATACAACATTTTACATGATTGGAAAGGAATAAATGAACATAAACACATAATTTTATTCAATCAAATTAATTCCTAACAACAATCATCTCAAATAAAGCTACTCAAAGCAAACCAAAGCTTTCTTAATGCCATTTTTTAATTTCATGTCTTGAATTGATTTAAGGATGTGAGGAAAGGTTTGCTGATCCTAACCTATTCCCATATTTGTTAATTCATTTGGTTTAATGAAACATAATTAAATTGATTTTATGAGTTAATTAAGTTGTAATATGTATTAAATCCATTAATTAAGCCTTACCGATGTTACCTTAAAGTAATTAACTAAATTATTATGAGCCAACCTGATATGCATGAAAAATAGATTTGTAATTATCCTAAGAAATGAAAGGGCCTAATACAATTTACTTATAATTAATAATTAATTAGCTTAAGTAACTTGATTAAGTACTTTTTATGGTTTTCTCACACATGTGGGTAACCATAATTTTCTTAAATGTACTCAGGTTATTGAACACCCAAGGATGTACCCCAAATTTCATTAATTAAGTTTTGATATGAATATAAATTCAATTTAATTAATCAAGTAATTTAATTAGTTAATTAAGCCTTAATCAATTTGATTAAAGAAATAAACTTAGGGAAACAAAATTGAGGAGGAGGCCTCAATCCCATTCCATAGGCTCATTCACTAATGGTTATTGATTAACCACTTAGTTAACTGACATTTTACTATTTATATGATTAATTATTAGTTAATTAACCTAAGAGGGTAATTAAAGCTTAATTAGTCAAATTCCTTAATTAATCAAGCAATAAACTCCAAGAAAATTATGGGAGACAGAGGTTATTCCATTAAAATAACCCACAAAGTTTGGTAGTAATCATTTAAGTAATTAATGAGTAATTAAGCTAATTAAATTTATAATCAAACCTTAATTAAGCTCTAATTACTATTCAAAATCTATTAAGATATTTTTATTAAATTCTCCTCTAAAATACTTTTAAAATGTGTATTTAATTATGTTTTATGATTTTTCTATAATTAGTTATGATTTTAGGAAGTTTCAGTCATTAAAACTCATTAATTAACACTTAATCCCATCAGCGTCATGTGGTATGCTTTCCATATGGCACTGCGGGATTGGTTACTTAAACTTAATCCTAGTTAGTGCTTGCATGGAGGTGACGGATGCACATTCTCGTGTGTCGTTCGATCTAAGATCGGACATCACAAATCCGTAGTGCTAAAGGATAAAATCAAATAATTCTATCAGATATAATCACTACCATCCATTCCAATCATGCGAAATGGACAGTGCGTTATCTACTGTCATTTTAACGAGGGATAATAGAGTCCATTTGCCATTGCTCGCATGATTCGAGCTCACCCGAGCTTGGATCGATCTCAAATTGATCCCACATTTGCACAAATGATCCAAAGGTATCCAACAGTCAAGATTGTGTGGGGTGAATGTTTCCTTCGAAAAGCTCTAACTCATTTTGATATAAGGATTGGTTTCAATAGCACACCTCACTGGAGCTCAAGATTGGTGCCAAATCTGATTGAGGAAACTTTGTTTAGTAGAGATGAGGCCTTGTTGATTAGCACAAGCTCCAATTTGAGGTGGATAGCTCAGGAAGCCAACACACGAGACATAGGTGGTCAGTGTTGATCAAAGTTCACCCTCTGACCCATTGGGAAGCTCAGGAGGTGATTCGTTCTTGCTCGACTCCCTCCAAGGATGGTGTGTGCAATGTTAATTGCACTTTGGTCAAGCCTTGAGAAAATGGGATCGAGAGAATGGCTCCCCTATTTTAGCTTGAAGAAATCTAAGAGTGGGGAATGTGGAATGAGCTTGAGAGCTTGGGGATTGTCTCGGTGGCTTGTCTTGGGTAGCTAGGTCTTTAAGCAATGCAACGTGTGGGATTGAGTGGAAAAGAGGGGGTGTATACCCCCTTCCCTTGGATCAAATGGCACAGGCTAGTTTGGCTTCTTCTTGATGCTTGGCCATTGGTGGTGGCTAGGAATGGTGAATTCTCCTTAGGTGGCTCGATTTTAGTGGCCAAGGCATGGGAGGTGGTCCAAGGAGGATAGTGGGTATCCTTAGTGGTTTCAAATGCTCCAATGGGGGAGCTAAGGTGATTTCACCTACCCATGGGTCATGGCCGACCCAACCAACCTTGGGTCAGGTTTGGCAGTGTCCTAGGAGCCTTGGTGGACCAATGGGAGGGTGTCAAGTGGTTAAGGAATGGAAATGACCACTTACATCGGTGATTTCCCTCATTTGATACCCCTAGCTTAAAGGTATCTTGGTCATTTAGCATTGGATTTGATTTGGGCAGACTTGAAATGAGTCAAAAGTGGGTTGGGGCCAAATTTCATGTGATTTGGAGTACATTTGGTTAGATTTGGCTCAATTTGACCCATTTGGGTCAAATTGAGTCAAAATGGGTTAAGTTGACCATGGTCAAATTGGGTCAAACTAAGTGTTGGGTCAAGTTTATATGACCATTTGGAGTGTGTTGGTGTCATCAGTTTAGTTCAATTTGCTTTAGATCGGTTTTGATTTGTTTGATTTCATTTGGGTCAAATGGGACAAGTTGACCAATTTGATCCAAATGGTCGAATTGGCTTGGGTCATGGCTTGGTTTGGGTTTGGTTGATCATTTGGAGTATGTTGTAGGCTTTGGTTGAGTTTAATTTGGATTTTATTGGGTTTAAGGTTAGTTTGATCGTTTAGGTCAGGTTGGGTTCAATATGTCATTTGGGTCAATTGAGCTCATTTGAGGCTTTGGTCAAGTTCAGAATCAATTTGGAATAAACTTGAGCCATTAGTTGCAATCAATTTGGATTAGATTTTGATTTGACCCATTTTAGCCATTTAGGTCAATTTGGGTCAGCTTGGGTCAAAAGAGCCAATTGAGTTTGGTTTGGCTCAATTGAAGGGCAAGTCATGTTCAAATGTTGGTTTTGGGTTGGTATAAATAATTAGTTTTAATAGATTTGCCTTAGGTTGCAATTTGGCTAGTTCAGGTTCATATGGGTTAAAGGGTTGACTTGGTCAAAAGGCTAAGTTGACTTGGTTTGACCTAATTTATGATAATTGATCAACCTACGATGATCAACAATCATGCCATGAAATTTGGATTGGCTTAATTCACTTTGGTTTGGATTGAATGGATTTTGGTTCATATAGGTCAAATTGGTAACTTTGGGTCAAGTGAGCCAATTAGGTTTAGTTGGCTTGATTTTGGGTTGAGTTTGATTTAGTTGAGTTTATATATGGATTTGAGATTGATATATAAATTCAATTGTAATTAGTTTGGGTTCAAATGGGTTTTGGTTCATTTGAATATTTTAAGTCAAATATGCTAAGTTGGATTTGACTTGGGTTGATTTTGATTTGGCTTGATAATTGTAGATTTCATTTATATTTGGAAATATGATTGAAGGAATAATTGATTTATGAGAAAGTCAATTGAATTTGGGTTTTGTAATGAAGGAATTTAGATAAGTCCATGATATTGGCTTAAAGGGTTTTAAAGAGGATTTTGATAATTTATGTATAATTTAAATGATATATTTAGAAAAATAATTGAATGAAAAAATTTGAAGTGGAATTTGGAAAATTTTCATTTAATTCATATAGCATTGATTTTGATTTGAATGTATTTATATTTGGGGAAATATGGAATTTTGGAGAAGATAAAATGAACAAATTGATCCATGAAAGATGTAATTTGAAAAGAAACTAAATTTTAATAGAAATTGAGGGGAATTGATATTTGAGAAAATCACTTGAGGTTGGATGAGTTTGAATTTGGCCAAGGCTAAATCCATGTGATAAAATCATAGTGCTTGGGTTGATCTTGAATTTGGATTTGATCATAGACTTCATTCATTTAACTTGGAATTTGGATTTGGATTTAGATTTGGTATTTGAATTGAATTTGAGGCTTCATTATGGCTTAAGAAGGTGAACATGGATTGGGTTTATGCTATACAGTAGGTGAATTTCCCTAAGTCATAAGGCATGGCCCAATCCAATGGTTAACCCTTCTAAGTCTCTAGGCTTAGGTTAACTGTTCACCTAAGAGCTAAAAGTCTCTTGTGACTAAGAAAACCATAGTGTCTAGAAGACTCCTAAGTTTAAAAGAAGATTGATGACTCACTCCAAAAGTGAGGTTAACACTCGCGCAACATCCTTATACACTAAATTTATGCATTCAACTGCGGGTGATCAGACTTGATTGCATGAGTTTTGGTGCTTTTATATTATGTGATTATACAAGTTGTAGTATAACTACATAATATATTTGTACATTTTCAATAATAAGAAACCCAAGTTAACTTCATTTTAATTCTCAATTGAATTCTATTTCATTTGAATTGCATTAAAATCAACTTATAAGCTCCTTATAAGATTATTGATATCACATTGGCAGAGGGATTGAAAATAATCAATCACATTACTTTGGAAGAACCTTTCAATTTCTTGTTGTTGAATTTGTGTTGGGAGGGAATCTTCACTATTTTTCAACCTCTTCCTTAATAACAAATAGCACATAATTATTGAGTTTCAAAGTTGGTTTGAAATTCATGTAAGAAAATCAAAAGTGATTAGACTTGATTGTCTTTTAGCCATTAAAATATTCGTACAAATCTTAAGGCATCATGATTTGATTGAGAATAATCTCTAAATTCATATAGCCGAAATAATTATTTAAAATTTGCAATTTCATGGAAATATCTAACCACCCAATGACATACAAAGACTGAATCTTGAATATTTAAAGTAAACACCCTTACTTTACATGTGCACATGGGTAAGTCATGGACTTTAGTGGTAGGTTTATTGATTGAACCTCATCCTGTATTTGTATATTACTCAAGGGCAGCAATTTTTATTTTTATGTGATTTGAATATTGTCGGTGGGCCCATATGAGTTTCCTATGTTCAACTATAAATATGGGTAGATTCAATTCGTTTTCCTTCAGGTCTAATCAATTCTTATGGGTGTTCTTAAAACTCTAGTGCAAGGAGGTTCTATTCATCGCATACAAATAAGCTTTCAAGTTTGATCTAAATTTTCTGTATGCTCACTTTTTTTAATTTTATTTTGTGAGCTTTCTTTAATTCAAGCTATCATTTAATTTTTTTATATTTGACATTTTATTTTGAATTAATATTCAATTTAATTTCACTCTAGGCCAATTTCGAATTTTGATTTATATTCAAGAGTATTTTCATTTAATTTCTTTTATGTCTAATATTAACATTAGAGCCGGTGAAATTTTTGACCTCATGGCATCATCCCCATATAGGAGGCTCCATTGAGGACTATTTTGGCCTACCCACCATGCTCTTCCAAGTGCAGTGGTCATTGCCTTAACACTACGGCCGTCGACTTCAAGCCCGCCACGCTCTTCTAAGCACAAAGGGGTCATTAGATACCTGCACAAGATGAGATGTATACACACATACATTCATATCTTCTCTTTTTTTTTTATAATATATCTTTGCAACTAACAATAGTGACAATGAAATATGATAGATTTTGTACAAAGTTTGATGTTCACACACAAAATATTCTCTCTTTTTTAGATCTTTTATTCATTTTTTTAAAGTTTTAGAGAGAGGAGGGTGGAATGAGAGTTTGAAAGGCCCAAGTTCTAGAAAGATGGAAGCTCTCGGGTGAAGAGAGGCTGGTGAATTGACTAAAAATGAGTAGATGAGAGCTGGGCGGGAGGGATTGGAGACAAGGACTTGGTTGGAAGCTAAGCGAGTAGGGAAGCGGGTGGAGAGGTAATCAAGAACCTACAAAAGGGAAAAGGGCCTAAATTCATTATATGGGTGACTCGTGAGGTGAAAAAAAAAAAGAGAGAGAGAGAGAGAGAGAGAGAGAGAGAAAAAATGGGATAGGTTAATTAGCAATAGAGAGGTGATGATGGCAATGATGAGCCTGGCTAGGAGAGATAGGAGAGAAGGAGGAGGTCTTTAGGTTGGTCTGGGATGAGAGATGCTAGAGAGAGGGAGAGAGAGAGAGAGAAGAACTTGAAGGTTTAGAAGAAAAATGCTTGGGAGTGTGTCAGAACCTCGAGTTATACAAAGTAAAGATGGTTCAAGCTCATAACAAGTTGGTTCTCCCTATAACTATTCGAGTAGGAGAGCTTATTTTAGATCTAAAGAGACCAATTATGGTCTGTCGCAAGATGAGAGGCAAGTTTGAACTTACTTGGGAAGGCCCTTTAGCCATAAAAAAGGCCTACCATAGTGGATTCTATCAACTAATAAATCTTAAAGGAACACCGATGCTTCCGATCAATGGGTT
Source organism: Cymbidium sinense (assembly GCA_021442155.1). Classification (NCBI taxonomy): domain Eukaryota; kingdom Viridiplantae; phylum Streptophyta; class Magnoliopsida; order Asparagales; family Orchidaceae; genus Cymbidium; species Cymbidium sinense. The sequence goes on along the minus strand of CM038225.1, from coordinate 83,728,742 downwards.
TTATCTAAAGAAATACTATGCATAAACAATGTCCAACATTATTTTTCAACAATAAAAATTTCATTTTGATCAAACTTCTCTCGAAGTTAAAATGTTTCCAATTACCAAATTCGATGTGTTTAGGGTAGGTATAAGAAAACCCAAGCGGCGTCCTATCCCTTAGTGGCACAACACAAACATAGAATTACACATAAACATAAATAAATCAAACACAAATCCAATTACTTCGGGTTACCTTGAGCCCAGAAAAGACCCCAATGGCTCTCACTCAATGGTTACTCTAGGTCAGGATTGATTCCCTACTTGGCTAGTGTGTCTCCCTAGTGATCATTTTTTACTTAGGAGGATGTGAGACACCATGTCATCTTCCTAACTTAACCACTACAAATTGATGGACGCCTTGTTAGTTCGGTTTGTCCTATTGCATGACCAATGAGTTATCACGATGACTAGCTTTGCTTAAGAAGATGTGAATCCCCGAGCTTTCTTCTAGAACTAGCCGTCGTACACTAACTGGGACTAAATTTATATATCTGAGGATTAGGGTAAGACCCCCAGTGGCTCTTCTTTTTTCTAACTACTTCAAGTTCAGGTTTAGTCCTTCTTTATGACTTCCTACTTAGTAGTCGTCCTACGTCGGATAGCAGCTGTCTAGCCGATGATAGACTATCCCGATGATTAGTTCCACTTAGAAAGATTTGAGTCCCTGATGCTTTCTTCCTAGATTGATCGTCACAAATTAATGGGCACATTAGGTTGGTTGGGGTTCACTTTGCTTGCAACAACTCACCCGATGGATAACTCTGCTCAAGTAGATATGAGTCCCTGCTTTCTCACAGTCACCCGTTCCTTGCTTTACATTTCAAGGATTAGGGTAAGACCCACAGAGGCACTTTCCCTATGGGAATTTAATTTGGATTACGTCACATGACTCAGGTTACTCCTAGATTGGACAGTTCCCCTTTCCTAATAACCACCCTTGTGGTTGGAAGGTTTTATACTGCGAAAGTACATACTATCCCTTATGCCAGTAAATCTGAGATAGGACAAAGCCTCCTGTGGCTCTTTCATAGTGTGGCCCATCACAAACCAATATGGTCCATGCAAAATAAATAAATAAAACAACATCTCTTGTGGATTAGGATAAGAGCCCCAGAGGCACCTCTCCCTAAGTAGGCATCCTATCTTTTGGGCAGTGTTAGTAAAACACCCTATATGAACCACCTCGACTATCTAGGTTGAAATAAGACCCCTAGAGGCATTCACTTAGTAGTTGCCCTAGGTTAGGTTTGACTTGTTATGCCATCAGCGGGTCACCCAAATGGCTGGCTCTATTTTGGAAGACATGAGTCCCCGAGCTTTCTTCCTTATGTAGCCGTTGCAAATTGATGGGAAACTCTTAGGTTGGATAGTCTATATTGTATGGCCTATAGACTACCCATTTGGACTGATAAATCTAAGGCAAGCCCTGGCTCACATAGCCCCTCCTTAATACAGTCCATCGTAAACTAGCAGGGTCTACACTAAATCAATCAACAAAATCAAAATCAAAATGAATCATCAAATTAAAACTAAATTAATCAACATAAAATCTAATTTCAAATCAAAACTAATTAACATAATTTAGATAAATTAAATAAATTCAATCAAATCTCAATCTCCAACATACCCCCTTTAAACCCTTGGCTTAAATCAATCTATAATCCAACCAAAGTCATGTGCAAATCTCCAGCAGACGTCACTTTGTGTCCTTGGCATGAAATCAATTCTCAACAAATCAAATTAAATTCACATAACTCTCTCATGCCCTCAGTATGAAACGAAATGTATCACACTAGGACTGTAATTCCATTCACCTTTCTAGTTAGGTATGGGTAGTCTTCATCAGTGCCTGTGATCTCCCGAATGCTGTTAATCATCTTGGTCAACATCAATATGTGTTGTGTGCCTTGCCAGTTACACCAAGCCTATTGTGGGTCCTTTTGTTGACCTCACTTTTGTAATGATGATTCATTATTACCATCCTAGACTTAGGACCCTCCTAGGCACTTGGATCTCGTTAGTTATATGACACTTCTAGTTACTAAGGGAACACTAAACCTAAGCTTATAGACTTAAGAGGCATACCATAAGCTTAGGTTATACCCTTCAACAAATAGGTTCTACCTATACTATGGCCTAAACCAACCCATGCTTGTTCACTCATCCAAACCCAAGCTCATATGAGAGAAACATAACTAATCTGAAGCTTATACAATCAACCTCAATTGAATTTATTTTCTAGTCCAAGCTCTAAAACAAATTAACCTAAACCTTAACCTAAGTCAACTGCACCATGATCCTATTGGTCCAACTCAAAGCCCATTCAAGTAAACCAAATTCAGTTAATTTTCATAGAAGCACTCCAACCATTCAATAGACCATTTCAAACTCTTTTAATACTTGCAATCAAACTAATCAAATCAAATGAATTCAATCAATCTAAGTTAGCCCACTTAACCTAAGAAATTCAAATGAACTAAAATCCAATCAAACTCAAACCAATTGTAATCAAAGCCACTAATAAATTCTAAATCCATCATTGAACCTCTCTCAACACCCAATTCCACCAATGCAACTCAATCAACCCAATTGATCCACTTGACCTAAAGTGGCCTAAATGATCAAATTGACTCAAATTTCAATTCAACCTAAATTGGATTGAATTAACCCATCCAATCCCTTCCTTAATGATAGTTGATCATCTTGGATAGCCCAATTGCAATCAATTGAATCAAACCAAGCCAATTTGGCCAGTTAACCCAAGTTGACCTAATTTGACCTAAAGGGACAAATTGGGCCAAATCTCATTCCAACTCCAATTGATTAAAACTAATGCCTCTAATCAATCATAAATTGATTATTGAACATGTTCCAACCTTAAATTGAATCCAATTTGTTCAACCTAACCCAATTGACCCATTTAGCCCAAATTGACCTAAAGGGTCCAATTAAACCAAATCCTTCTCAAATCCAAATTGATTCAAACCAACACCTACAATTTTTCTTAAATGATCAATTGAACCTAAACCAACCCTCCACCCAATCCAATTTGGCCAAATTGACCAATTTGGTCAACTTAGCTCATTTGACCCAAATGAACCCATATGAGTCAAAATCAAATCCACTTCAAATTAAGCCAAATCAATTAAACCAATACATTCCAAATGATCATTTGACTATACCCAAACTTTTGGTTTAACCCAATTTGACCGATTGGCCAACCTACCCCAATTGAACCCCATTTTACCCATATGGGTCAAATTGAGCCAAACCAAGTCCAAACCCAACCAAACTTGGCATGACTTATCCTTGGGTCACCATGGGCTAGCATAAGTTGACTCAACCCATGGTGAACCTATTTGTGTCAAAACCCTTGAACCAAGTCACCCAAATGAGACAAAATGCCCATTTGGATTGGTTCTCCCACTCCCCAAGCCTTGGCTGCTACCTTTGGCCATTCTTGGACACTAAGAACATTGACCCAACCTAACCCAAGGATGTGTTCAACCTTTGTCCTTGAGAGGGTGAACTCACCCATGGCATGCCATTGGTTCACTTGGAGGAGAAGGTACACCCTATGCCTACCCATGCCACTACCTCAGCCTCTCAAGCACCTCCACCTCAACAATCCACTGCCACCTTTGGCCACCTACCCCGTCCGGACGGCTGCCAAAGGTTGAGCCAGTCACAACCCTTTGTTCACTTGGGGAGGAGAGTATACTTCTCCCCATCCATTCCAACTTCACACAAAGCTTCATTAGAGTGTTCGAGTAGTCCTAAACCCTTCCTCGAATCCCTAATGCATCCTATCACCAACGAGACCAACCACAAAGTGAAATCAAGAGCCACATCCATCCAACATCACCAAAATCTCACCAAATCCAAATTAACTCTTTCCACACCTTCTCCTTAGTTTGGTAAGTCAAAATGATTCAATCCTTGATTGATTTAATCACCAGGTACCCCAAGACCAACTCCAATGAGCTTTCTAACAATGGTTGGTCCATAGAGGAATCAGTGGGTAGGTAGCTTATCTTCTCAACAGGGCTTCGTCTCTTCAACATGAAGCTATCTCAGTTGACAGACTGCCAGTCATTAGGTCCTACGAGGTAAAAATCTAACACGCTATAGATTTTCCCCTAGGAGTTGGTCTTTTGGGAAATGAATCATGATTTCATACAATTTTCATGGAGGATCTTCTTAGATCTCCACACCATAAGTTTTAGAGTCGATCTTGTCATCCTAGCTCCTAAGCTCAATCAAGCGTGGTAGAAGGTCTTCATCTTTCGATGCCTAGGGGATGATGGATCATCGATCATCCGTTCTGCATGATTAGAATGAACGACTATGATTTAATATGCTATATTATTCAATTTAATCCTTAAGAAACCATGGGATTCATCTTGGCTATCCGATCTGAGATCAAATGGTGGAGATGAAATCACGTCTGCTGCTGCTGACTCACCTTCCACGTTAGATGTTTTAAATAACCTATCCCATGGCACCACAAGTAAAGCATTACCGCATCAACTTCGCTTGGTGCGATAGTTTAGAAAGTTAAGTAAGTGTTAAAACTAGGATAAAATGGTTAGAAATTTGAAAATTCATAACTAATTATAAGAAAATCCAAAAATACAAGTAAATCCATTTTGGAAAGGTTAAACATAGGAGAATTTAATAAAAATAAAATCCATAATATTTGGTTAATGAATAGTGTTTGATTAGGATTTGAATGATAATTACCCTAATTAAAGCTTAATTACTTGGCCAATTGATTCAAATTTGAAATGTTGATTCCATGGGATGTCTTCTGCCAACCATACTTTTTTTGGGAATTTATTGGCCATGTAATTTAAAGAATTTGAAATTTTAATCCTAATCACCCTACTTAATCAATTTAATAAATATTAAAATGCTAAATAGTAAAAATTAAGTGGTAAATAATGATTAATCACTATTAATAGTGAGAATAATGAGGAAAAATGATTAGGGCATCTTTCCTAGTTATGTTTCTAAGTACATTTCCATGGGAGGGTTAATTAATGCATATAAAGGTTAATTAAGTAAATTAATTATAAAATTAAATCAAATTAAAATGATATTTGGTTCAGAAGATAACTCAAATTCAATTCATGGGTTTCTCTTTATGTGTTAAATAACAAAAAGATCTTTAAGGAACCTATGGGTGTGGGAACACCATATAAGTTCTTAGTTTAGCTCTTTCCTTAATTTAACTAACCTTTAAGTATGAGCCTCATTAAATTAGGTCTTGCTAAGTGCATTGCAAATTTTAATTTCACATTGGCATATCATTAGAGGCTCATAGTTAAGTGGCTAATTAAATTAGAAAATCTTAGGAAAGGAAAATTAAATTAATTTCTTAATGATTTGAATTTAATCAATCCATAAAAGTTAATTAATTTTCCTTAAATACATTAAGTCACTAACATGGGATGGGGCAAACACTAAGTGTCTTTTCTCCACTTTAGGTTTTAATAACTCAAACACAAAAATCAAACTTCAAAATAACTTTGGTTAATCTTAAAGAACTTTTATTTGACTTGATTGTCCTTAGAAATTAATGTGATTGAATGTATTATGTTGCAATATTTAGTCATTCATTTTCAATCATTGTAAATTTGTATGTCATTTGTATCATGTATTCATTGTTTCAAATAAAAGAATAAAATGAATGTAGTTATGTATATATAAGTAGCATATGTTGAATTGATCTTATTATATGGTGTGGCTATTAATCACTAATAAATCTCAAATTATTTTCAAAATTATAAGCTAATGATGAAAATTTTGAGTGATGTTGGCTATGACTATTATATGTGATTTACATTCACTTGTAGTTTAAACATGTTAAAGGATTATTCTATTTTCATAATTCATGTGTATGTTTACATGTTTGAATATGGTATAGTAGACATCCCGAGAATACGAGGCTTTAAGCGCCCCTAAGGAGGTCTTAGATTACCTCACTTTCCATTATTTCATTCATATGCATGTATATTTGTTATATTTTACATAAATTTTTCATTCTTATATTTATGTGTATTGAAGTTAAGGAGTATATAGTCTAGACATCCCAAGAATATGAGGCTTTATATATCCCCAAGGAGGTCTTAGATTACCTCATTTTCATTGTTTAATAATGTGTACTTGCTTAATCTTTAATACATGCATATATATACTTAGCTAAGGAATGGAGTCTCTCTTTTCTACCAAAAATGTATGCATTAACAATCATTCAAGTGTGCCAAAAATATACATATGTACATTGCATGTATAGGTATGTTAAATTCAATATCATATGCATGTTATTGATGATGAAAAGAAATGATGTAATATTATCCATGTGATAGTAATTCAAACTCATTAGTCATAAGATTCCTTTCATGTTTGGATATGATTCTCTAAGATTAACCAAAACTTAGGATTGATAAAATATTTATAAATCATTCACTAAGAGAAAAAAAAAGTATAACAACATGCCTTTAGAAAATAACTTAAGGTAGGATGAAGAGGGTCAAACCTCTTTCCTCTCTGCAATAACTAGATGCTAAGTAATTATTAAGTGAAACAAAAAATATATAATTAAAATCCACCAATCCTTTTAATAACTTGAAGTGAAACATCCCCTCATGTGTAAGTTGAACATTCCAAAACCTTTAGACAATCATATACCTAAAGCCTAACTAAGATATACCACACTAAACCTTAGCACACACATTAGAATACTAAGTTATCAATTATAGCTCTAAGTTAAGATGGTATGTCTTGCGATGTTATGTTTTATTTTGTGATGTAATATTTTATATTGGATGTTTTGATTGTTTATGTATAGACTGGATGTTAAGATGTTCATAGCTTAATGATGTTTTATGCAGGGGATTATACTTAAGGGGCCACTGTAATAATAAATATAAATGCTATTGCTTGCAGTTGCTTATATGCCCCTAAGCATAGTCCAATTAGGATAGGGGCTTAGTTACTAATGTAGGGTTGAAATATAAATACTTGGTATGTATGTCTGTTTAGCTAATATTTATTAGTAGTTAGATTTTTATTTTCATAAACATGTAATTTTGCAATTTGAATTAGAATTAGTGTTATGAGATTTTAGGATGAGCAATGGCTAGAAGGCAAAGACTTCAGAGGCCCTGCAAAGCATGGAGCAAAATCAAATCAAAAAAGAGAAAAGAAAGATGAAGAAGAATACCCCAATAGCATTTGTTTCATTATAATTGTGATATTCTTTATTTTTAATAATTTAGGTTGTATAAGGGTTGAGCTCGACTACCAAATTTTGTTCTACTCTGGGGTGTACAGTGGTACCCAGTTGCACCAACCTTTTATTCTTTCATAGAAATCTATGAATATTTGATTATTATGCTTATCTTGTGTAATAGAAATGACATGTTTTCATAGGCTTCCTAAAGTTTGATGATTGAATGTCTGTCCTAGATGCGGTAGGCTCTTTAGGATAAAATTATTATTCTACCCCCATTAAATAACTCATAACTAAATTTTAAATATAACTCACCACCTTACCTTAAAAGATTTAACAACTCAGCTAAATGTTGAATGTTGCAACATCTTACTTTGCTCTTGAATAGGGAGGGTCTTCATTCTTGCATGACAGGGGAATGCTTGACCTTTGAGAGCATCCCTTGTAATGGAGAACACCTCCTCCCATTGATTTAGCCCATAATCTTATTTCATCATGCATATAGGCATAATTGTCCAAAGCCATTGTCTAAATGAATGTATCAAAATGGTGTAAAAGGTTATAAATTTTGCATTAGTCTAAATCATGATCTCATGCGAATCATGATCTAGTCTCTTAGGGAGTGAGTCTAAGACTTTAGTTTCTTTCCTAACTAAATAACAACTTAACAATCTTGCATTTATATAAGATCAGCCTACATGGTTTTGAAGCATATGAAGTGTTAGCTAGCGAGCACCCCAGGCGGTTGTAAGTCTAGAAGAGTTAGGATGGATTTATCATCTCTTGTGGAGGTAAATCACTATATCCCATTTTTTATTAGACTTAAGTGATGCTTTTATCTTGTGCTAAAGCATCCTAGATTTAGGTTATGAGGCTATTTATTTCCTTCAGGCTACGAGTATAAGTCCTCACCTCTTATGCATTTTCATAATCTTGTGTTGATGGACTATAAGCCCTAGTATTCTAATAAAATTTCAAGTTAAATAAAAATAAACTCTCTTTCAAATAGATAAAGCTGCACTATAGGGTAGATTAGAGTGCTCACTAAGCTTCCTAGTATCATGAGTGCTCACTACTTAACTTCCTTTGGAACCCTTACATAAGTCTTTATGTTTGAAATCTCACACTTGATTTTAAAAAATACCAAATACCTTGATAGTCTAGCTTTGAAACCTTTGGAGATATTTATTGGCTAATTTAATCAAGAGTTTTCTTAAGAAATTTCTATTTCCTAAGATGTAATTAACTATGGAAGCTTGCTTCCATAGGGAACTAAAGAACCCAACATAAAATAACCTTATTTTAGTTCTCCATGTAAAGTAGGGGAAAGATCTCTGGTATATATGAAGACTCATCTAACTTAGGAGTTCATATTAGGTGATTAGGTCTATTGTAGGGTGATACTTCCATACCTCGAGATGGTACATCATACCTTAATGTAGTACCATCACTTCAATAAGTACCTCATAAGATCTTCATGTTATCCACATGACTCCAAATTAAAATACCACAGATTTTTTTGGCCACTCCACTAGGATAGTTCTTCTCTCCATCTCTAGTAATCAATCATTATCTCCAAGTATGGATAGTGGACTTATATTATATATAAGTCCAATACTAAAATTCTTTCCATTGGACACCTTGCTTATTTCATCCTTAAGCAAGGGTGGCCAACATCCTTTAGGTTTTTGGACCTCACTCTAGTAGGTCTTAAAACTCCTATTGGACCTCCAATAGGTAAAAGAAAATTAATTAAAGAAATTACTTAAAAATAAATTAAACAAAATTAAGAACCTCTTACCACTAGATTGGAAGTAAGGTTCATTCAATATTTTCAGAGTCCATTGGAGTTCAAAAGAAAAGTAGAACATTCCTCTCCAAAATTCCAAATCTTTCCATAATCAAATTTATTAAATGAGGGTTCCAATTCAAAGTCAAAGTAAAAACAACAACCAAAATAAATCTAATATGCACCCTTCTTGTCCAACAGCGAAGAAGAAAGCTTTATTTCCCTTCCTTGCAAGCAATCAATCATCATGTCTGTCAGAAAGCTCAATTTTCTCTTTCTCTTCTTATGTGGATTTGGCCATGGAGCAGACCATACTCACCTCATCTCCCATCATATAGTTTGGCTTGGGCTTAAGCAGTTCAAAGTCACATGTGATGGACCTATCCTCAGCACTATCAGTAGGGAGGAGGTGGCTGATAAGAAGCTACTTCTACAATTTGACCTCTATTTAGATATTGAGTTTCCATCCTTGAAGAGAAGGGCCTTAAAGGTTCCCCTGCCATGAGTATCATCTGTACCTATCACAACTTTAGTTAGGACTAGTAACACTTCTATAGCCCCAATCTTTAAGTGGAATTCCATCCTTGCTTCTGAGAGAGTCTCCCCTATCTTTAAGGTTGGTTCTAGCTCCCGCCCTACACCTTTGACCAACACTCAACACTATAACTAGAATAGAAAAATTAAGAGGCATTATGAGTGCATAGCCAAGGAAGTTGAAGATACCTCCCATGTAGTTGAAGAGGGATCCATTCATGAGACCTCTCCCCTTCTTGGTGGCAGTAGGTTTCACCCCTTTTAGCTACAGAGGGAGGAGAGGATGTCAAGAAGATTGCAGCATCACCCCCATGACCTATAAAGTATGAGACAGTGCATAGGAAGAGGATGAAGCCCAATGCTAGTCTGAGGTCTGCTCAGGGGAGTAGGGAGAGTCCATGAACACTTTGACTTTTCCACTTTGCACGACTTAAGACAGATGATTCCTTAAAGTGTTAAGGATCAAATCTACAGAGAGAGGGCCATCGAGGCGAAGGTTGCAACCCAAGCAGGCAAGAGAGACAAGAGGAGTTTTTCCAAATAGTCGGTAGCCTCAGTTTTGATTGACTATTCCAATCAACAAGCTGATAGACCTGATCATTCTGACAAGATAGTTCTTACCAGTTCTAGCCACAAGTAGAGGTCTTCGGTAGAGAGGCAGCCCGTGTCACCACCATTACATTGCTCCACTTGGCACCTATCACTTGTCCATCATCCTCATCCACCATAGAAAAGATCACAGACATCCCAATGACTTCTACTCCACCAAGAAAAAGCTCACCTTCCATGGGAAGAGCATCGTGGTCCACCCAAGGAATAGATGTTAAATTTAGCTAAAGATACTCCTCCATAAGCATAAAGTATTCCTCGTCACTGGATAGTGAAAGTAAACAACATAGGGTAAAGATGTTATCATATCTAGAAGTTGTATTGTTAAGATGTTATATGCCATATGGAGATTGAAGTGGGTAAATATTTGTCTAAAAGGAGATACAATAAATAGTTGTTGAGGTGTGGCATTGGTGAAAGAGGGAGCTCATCGGTTCAAGGGTAGACCATACCTAGAGAAATTTGATGTAGTTCAATACCCCAAGGTTTTGTGCCACCATCCTTGGTATTTGATGGAAGGACCCAGGCATCATATAGCACACTTCAAGTGGTTATTGTATGCTGGCATAGCGCGTTACTTTTAAACAATTTGTTGTAGCCTTTCTGGAGTAGCATTTGATTGGTATGCCAAATTCCCAATAGTTTGGTAAAGTCCTTTGTAGAGTTATAGCTATTCTTCATTAAGAGATTCACAGAGCTCAACAAAGGATGATTGTAGGGGACCTCATTATAGAGAAACAAAACCCCAACAAGTTACTTGTTGATTATAATCTCATATGGGAAAACCTAAGCATGAAATTTGAACCATACTACAAGAGTAGCATTTCTTTGAGATTCTTCTCAAGAATATCCATGGCCTGGTCCCCTTCAAGCTCAAGGGCTTTACCATAAAAATATTTGACAAATTAATCAAAAAGGTGGCTAACCTAAGAGGAAGCCAAACAGTTACCCTTCTTAGACCAATCATTTAAGCCCAAGCCCCAAAAAATATTTGAGAAGAAGCTAGGAATAGTGGTTACACTAGATAAGAGGAAGCAGCTAGTAAGAGCATAGTTTGAAAGGCCCAGAGTTTAGCAGCCCCCACTCCCACCTCCTCTTCCACTACCTTGGCCACCACAAAGGCCACCACAGCAGCACTATCAATATCCACCACTAGGTAGCTACTTTCCACCTACTCTTGCTGATAAGGTCAACAAGCCATACTCATTCATGAGGGAGGTAGCCAAAAAGATTTTTAAAAACCTTCTCAAGAAGCTTGGTTTCCCTAAAAAGTCAGAAAAAGGGTAACTATCTTAGAGGATTTCTTTACCTTCAAGTATTGGCTTGATCATAACTATAAGTCAGGAGCCATAGTTATCCCTAAAGAATACTTAGTATAACAACCTTCTAGTTCTATTAAAGTAATTTTTGGAGATACATCTAATCCTCTCAAGATAAAAGAAGGTTGGGATCTCTCTTTATCATGTACCTCTAAAAAAATCATTTATAAAATCAAAAAACTTTCTCTCAGTTCTTCACAGGAACACAAGGAAGGTCTGCTAGTTGTGAAGGACAACTCAAGGAGGGTGGAAGCTCATCCGCACAAGCAGTCATTACATACCCGATAGTTCCATTACACCACCACCATCCAAGTCTAGCATTATTCCTTCCACCATTATAATTACTATTTCTACTAGCTCCTCCACCACCATTAGGATCATTGTATCCATGGTGAGGGCATCAAGCCACTCACACCACTCACTTTACTTGATTTCTACTACATACCACCTCTAAAGGTAAAGAAATCAATGAAGAAGAATGATTCAGCTTACATCTTGTTTACCTTTGATGACATCAATGATTTTATTCCTATTGATAGCTCTCCAAGTCATAACGATAACAATCTAAATAATTTTGATCAATTCTACTCATTCAGAAATAGATTTCCCTTTTCTAAATTCTCAGAGTTCACAACTTGAGATTGATTTGGAGCCATCTGACTCCGATGATCTTTTAGGAGAAGCTGTAGGTATACCCAATGAGCAGATAGAACTTTTCATAAGTTTCTCATTATAAGAAGCCATTGAAGTCAACCTCCATAGTGGTAAAGTTCTACCTCTTAGGGTAGCACCTCAAGCTAAGGGTAAATAGGTCATTGGTTCCAATGAGCAGATAGCCCCTCCATAAGATGGTCCACCCTTCGATATGCCTATGGAGGACCAACCCAAAGTTAACTACAACATCATAACACACCTTAGAAAGTTACCAGCTAAGTTAAGCATATATAATGCCATTGCCTTATCCAAAGAGATGATGAAGTCATTAGTCAGCGCATTACTTGACCCTAAAATATGCTTAGCTCAGTTGGCCACAACTGATACAGTTGGAGAGAAGGCATGCTTTTCAAAGAAAATGTTAGGAGTCATATTCTTAGATGAAGACCTACTTTGTGGGAAAATAAAGCACAACCACACCCTCTACATCACCATAGATGTTGGCAAGTTTAGGCTATCTAGAGTATTGGTTGATCTATGTGCATCATAAATATTATGAGTCTAAGAACCCTTACATACTTGAAGATCAACATCTTTAAAGTCCAAGGTGAGAAGATGATGTTAAAATGATTTAATGAACAAGACGAGAGGGCCTTAGGCTCCATTGTGTTACCTTTAGAGATAGATGATTGGAAGATAGAAGCCAAGTTTCACCTAATAGATTTTGATACATCTTTTAACATTTTGTTTGGGTGACTTTGGGTACATGAGAACAACATGGTTCCATCCTCCCTACATCAGTGCATTAAGTTCATAAGGGATGGAATCAAGTATTATGTCAAAGGATATCTCATACCATTTGTAGACTTATTACCTCCCTAAGAAACAAAATGTCTTCTCTCGCAAACTTCATCAAAATGAAAAAGAAAATAAAGAAAAAGAAAGAAAATATAAAGATAAAGAAAATAAAAAAGAAAATAAAAGAGAACGAGAAGAAGATCTTAGGGAGGATATAGAGCCTGAGATTAGATTCCACCCACAGTTCATTACTCTATTATAACAAGTGGGGAGGATAACTCGACCTCCAACAGGATGATGAAGAAGCAAGTCTATAGGGAGTCTTAGAGGTGGAATGCCTTCATACCTACCACCTACCAGGAGATTCTTTCCAACATCCAGGAGTACACTTACTATCTACATGGGCTTAGAATCTAGTTCAGAGGATGAGTCCTATGTAGTAAGCATGCCGACCAGCTCTTCTCATCAACATATCCCGTTGGAGGTGACACTAGAGCCTGATAGTGATGAAGACTGAGTCCCAAGCAAAACATGAGTGTATCTAAATTCTCTTTATGTGAAATTGTTAGATAGCAGATGGGTGCCTTAGCTCTAACCCCACTTCCCTCACAAAATATTGAGGGTTTGATAATTAAGAAAGCCCCCAAAGTATGTGCAAATACCAAGCCCAAAGGGTTTATCCAGGAGCAGCATTCTTAATTTGCAAAGTTGATGTAGAGCTTGAGGATGAATCTTTTAAAGAATTAATATAATTATAGTTTGATTAGTACTCACCCTGTGTTCTTAATTTGGCAAATAATGGTTTAATCCCAAACACATGGTCTAATCATAGGTCAGAGTACTTTGAAAGGTTATGTGACAAAAAATGCAAGAGCTCTCAGTGAAGACCCAGACTAGGATTTGGTACAGTAGGTATAGTGATGATGATAATTATTGTTTAGTCATCACCAATCATTTGAAATATGATAAGTTCTTCTCAAATTACATTAACTCATATGAGGAGGTGTGTTTAGAAACTTCAAAAGATCTCCAAGTCAAAGATTCACCCCCAAAATTTGAGAAGAAAATTAAACCAACCATTGACAAACTCAAAAAAATCAACTTGGGGACTAAAGATAATTCACACCTAACATACATTAGCTCCTTGTCAAATGAATTTGAAACAAATGACTTAGTTAGGTTACTCACTGTGTTTAAGGACTACTTTGCATGAAGTTTTCAAAAAATGCTTAGATTAGCTCCTAAAATAGTAGTTCATAAGCTAGCAATACAGCCTAACATTAATGCCTCCTAGCAAGCTCCTCAATGTATGCGGTTGGATATTGAACAACAGGTCATTTTTGAAGTAAAGAAACTGATCGATGTTGGTTTCATCTAGGAGGAGAAATACCATACCTGGTTGGCTAGCATCATTCCAGTTAAAAGAAAGAATGGCCAAATTCATATATACGTCAATTTTAAGAATCTTAATAAGGCATGTCCAAAAGACAAATTTCCGCTACCAGTACTAGAACTAATGGTGGAGATTGCCTCATCTTAGGCAATCTTCTCTTTCATGGATGGTTCATCTGGATATAACCAAATAAAGCTAGCACCTAAAGATGAAAGAAACACAGCTTTTGGAACCTTGATAGGAATTTATTGTTACAAGGACATGCCTTTCGGCCTTAAAAATATTTGTGCCACATACCAGTAGGCCATGACTCAAATTTATGATGAACTCATTCATCACCAAGTTGAATGCTACATCGATGATCTCGTAGTCAAAAGTAAAGAAAAGGAAGACCATATCGTTGACTTGAAAGTAGTTTTTGAGCAGTTAAGACAATACAATCTTAAAATGAACCCTCTAAAGTGCACATTCAGAGTATCCTCTGGGAAGTTTCTTGGGTTCATTGTCTGACACCAGTTTGAAATGGACCAGAGAAAATTAAAGCGATATTGGAAATACCACCCCATAAAAGTCTAACCCAATGCAGATCATTCCAAGAGAGGTTGGCGTATCTAAGACACTTTATTTCTAACCTATTATGTAGATGTCATTCTCAACATTGGTCTAGAAGGATGCCAAGTTTAAGTGGATGATAAATGCCAACATGCATTTGAGAGTATCAAGCAATATCTCATGATGCCTCTAGTTCTTGCTACCTCTATCCGGGAAAACCTTTTATACTTTACACTGCTGCTTTAGATGATTCCCTTAGCTCTTTGTTAGCCCAAGACAATAATGAGGGAAAGAAGAATGTACGTTACTATCTTAGTCATAATACATACTGAAGTAAACTATCCACCCATTGAGAAGTATTTCTAGCTTTAATCTTTGTAGCCTAGAAGCTACGGTGCTATATGCTCTTCATAAAGTAAACTTGAATTCTAGAATCAATCAACTATAATATCTCATGACATGGTCAACATTATCTGGACGGTTGGCACAATGGTCCATTATTTTATCACAGTTTGACATCACATTCATGACCCTCTGCGGTGAAAGGACAAGCACTTATGGATTTCCTAGCCACACATCTACATCTCATGGATTCCCACTCAGTGATGATATCCCCAATGAATAAATCATGACCTTAGGAGATGCAAATATTTACCACTCAGAAATGTACTTTGATGGTGTGGTTCCTCTCAAAGGCGAGAAGAACCACAATCTACTCTCCCAGGTAAGGCAGGGGCACTAATAGTCCTCCAAATGCCAAACCTGATATGATGAGATTTTCATATCATCTATCCGATCCTTGCACCAACAAAGAAGTCAAATATGAGGCTCTCATTGCCAATCTGGAGTTGGCCATTTCATTAGGTATTCGGAATATCAACATCTTTGGGACTCATAGCTAGTTGTCAACCAGATCATTGGGTCCTATAAGGTCTTGAAGACCAAACTCCATCACTACTACAAGTATACCATGGAGTTGCTAGCCAAATCTATAGGTCACAATCTACAAGATCCCTTAAGGAGAAAGTGTCATAGCTGATGCCTTAGCCATGCTCGCTAAAGAGTTAGCGTGTCTAGAAGATGAGTCCATATCAGTAGAGGTCCACAATAGACAAGTCCTACCTCTTATTGATGTTCAGCTCATCAATAAATATACTATTGAAGGGTAGGTTGTCATTGCCAAAAAGGATGAAGAACTAGATTGAAGGCAACACTTCATTGATTACCTAAATAAAAGCAAACTACCTCAAGAGAAATCCCAAGTACATCATGTGAAGTAAAGAGCACTCTCCTACACCTTCGTGGTGTCTTATACCGATGATCTTTCAATCATATGTGATTACATTATTTAGATAAACATGAAGCCCGTAAGATCATGATCGAGGTACAATCAAGACTATATGGAGCTCAT
Organism: Cymbidium sinense; assembly: GCA_021442155.1. NCBI lineage: Eukaryota > Viridiplantae > Streptophyta > Magnoliopsida > Asparagales > Orchidaceae > Cymbidium > Cymbidium sinense. The sequence goes on along the minus strand of CM038225.1, from coordinate 83,712,404 downwards.
CAATTCGATCCCAAAATGAAAGTTAAAATCAAGAGACTTGGATACTACTAGCCAATGATGATCATGCATGGTCATAGCAAAGTATCATCACCAATGCAAAGTACATGGATTGGTCATACACCAGCTGCCCAACATTCTACATCAAACCTTGGCCTCATGGCCATTCGAGTGTTGGGGCACTGACATAGTCGGTCTGATTGATCCTCCATCATTTCATTCAAGTTACTACAGACTACTTCTCCGAATGGGTGGAGGTGATTCCACTCAGAGAAGTCAAAGCTCAACATGTGCTCCAATTCTTTAGCAAGTATATCATTTATAAATTTGAGGTACCCTGATGAATCATATCTGATAATGGTACCGATTTCAAGAGGACCAAAATCAACAACTTTGCCCCAAGACACAACATAGATTGGACATATTCTACAATCTCTTACCCATGGTCGAACGATTTAGCAGAGGCCTTCAATAAAACTTAAATCCCAAATACTCAAGAAGAAGCATGATGACAACAAATGACAGTGGCATGAGCAGTTAGTTGTAGCCTTATGGGCTTACCGTACTACCTACCGAACTCCAACATAATCTATAATCTACCCCATTCTTCTTAGTGTTTGGGTCCGAAGTCATTATACCATTAGAAGTCAGCTCCCATCACTACAGATAGTTGTGGGTAGCAAAATCTTGACTAAATAGAATGTTAAGCTATAAAAAACTTGAAGGTTTGGAAGAAATACGCTTGTGAGCATGTTAAAACCTTGAGTTATACAAAGTAAAGATGGTTCAAGCTCATAATAGGTTGGTCTGCCCTAGAGATTTTAGAGTAGGAGAGCTTGTTTTAGTTCTAATGAGACTAATTGTGGCCCATCGTAAGATAGGAGACAAATTTGAACCTACTTGGGAAGGCCCTTTCGCCATAGAAAAGGCCTACCAAAGTGGATCCTATCAACTCATAAATCATAAAGGAGAACAACCGATTCTTCCAATCAGCGGGCATTATCTAAAGAAATACTATGCATAAAAAAATGTCCAAAATAATTTTCCATCAATAAAAATTCCATTTTGATCAAACTTATCTTGAAATTAAAATGTTTCCAATTACCAAATTTTATGTGTTTAGGTAGGTATAAGAGAACCCGTAGTGGTGTCTTATCCCTTGGTGGAACAACATAAACACATAATCTCACACAAATAAAAACAAATCAAACACAAATCCAATTGCTACAAGCTACTTTGAGCCAAGATAAGACCCCCGTGGCTCTCACTCAGTAGTTGATCTAGGTCAGGATCGATTCACTACTTGGCTAGTGTGTCTCCCTAGTGGTCATTTTTGCTTAGGAAGATATGAGACCTCATGCTTTTTTCCTAACTTAACCACTATAAATCAATGGGCACTTTGTTAGTTCAGCATGTCTTATTGTATGACCAATGAGCTACTGCGATGACTAGTTTTTGCTTAAGAAGATGTGAGTCCCTAAGCTTTGCTCTCGAACTAGCATCGCACTAACTGGGTTCGAATTTATATATTTGAGGATTAAGGTAAGACTCCCAGTGGCTCCTCTTCTTCTTGACTACTTCAAATTCAGGTTCAATCCTTCTTTGTGACTCCCCACTTGGTAGTTGTCACAGATCAAATAGTTATCTAGCCAACAATAGACTATCCCGATGATCAGTTCTGATTAAGAAGATGTGAGTCCCTGATGCTTTCTTCCTAGATTGATCATTGCAAACAAATGGGCATCTTAGGTTGGCTGGCGTTTGCTTTGTTGATAGCAACCCACTTGGTGGATAACACTGCTCAAGTAGATGTGAGTCCCCACACATTCTCCCTGAGCCAGCCACCGTACATCTACAGGATTTAGATTTCAGGGATTAGCATAAGACCCCCAGAGGCACACCTTCCCTATGGGAATTCCTTTGGATCACGTCTTCAAAATCCCATCTAGACATGACTTAGGTTACTAGATTGGACAGTTCCCCTTTTCTAGTAACCACTCCTGAAGGTTATGTACTACGGATGTACAAATATTCCTTGGGCCAACAAATCTGAGATAGGCCAAATCCCCCTATGGATCTTTCTTAGTGTAGCCCATCGCAAATCAATAGGTCCATGCTAAATAAATAAATAAACAAATAAACAAAACAACATCTCTTATGGATTTGGATAAGACCCCCAAGTAGGCATCCTATCTTTTGGGCAGTGTCAGCAAAACTCCTATAGGAACTAGGTCAAGTTTGACTTATTATGCCATCAACGGGTCACCCCAATGACTGGCTCTATTTTGGAAGATGTGTGTCCTTGAGCTTTCTTCCTAATATAGCCATTACAACTGATGCAACCCTTAGGTTGGATAATTAATATTGTACAGCCGCTAAGCTACCACTTTGGACTGATAAATCAAAGGCAGACCTTGGCTCACATAGCCCCTCTATAGTGCAATCAATTGCAAACTAATAGGGCCCATACTAAATCAATCAACAAAATAAAAATCAAAATGAATCACCAAACTCAAACCAAATCAATCAACACAATCAAATAAACATAAAACTTAAGTTCAAATCAAAACTAATCAACATAATTCTGATAAATCAAACAAATTCAATCAAATCTCAGTCCGCAGTGGATCCCTCTTTTATGCCCTTGGCATAAATCAATCATAATCCAACTAAATTCATGTGTAAATACCCAATGGATCTCTCTTCATGTCCTTGGCATGAAATTAATTCTTCAAATCAAACCAAATCCAATTAACTCTCCCATGCTCTTGGTATGAAACAAAATGTATAACACTAGGACTGTAATTCCATTTACCTCTCCACTAAGGTATGGATAGCCTTTATTAGTGCTGTGATCTCCCCAAATGCTATTGATTGTCTCGATTAATGCCAATATAGACGGTGTGTCTTGCCAGTTATACCACACCTATTTTGGGTCATTTTGTTGACCTCACTTTTAGAGTTATGATTCATCCTTCCCATCTTGGACTTAGGACTCTTCTAGGCACTTGGATCTCCCTAGTTATAAATACTTCTAGTGACTAAGGGAACACTAAACCCAAGCTTAGAGACTTAAGAAGCATACCCTAAGCTTAAGTTATACCCTAGGACAAATAGGCTCTACTTATCCTATGGTCTAAACCAACCCATACTTCTCACTCATCCATACCCAAACTCATATAAGTGAAACACAACCAATCTCAAGCATATCCAATCAACCTCAATTGAATTATTTTCTAATCTAAGCTCCAAGCCAAAGTAATGTAAACTTATACCTAACTCAACTCCACCATGATTCTATGGATCCAACCTAAAGCCCATTCAAGTAAACCAAATCTAATTGATTTTAATAAACACTCCAACCATTCAATAGATCATTTCAAACTCATTCAATACTTGTAATCAAACCAATCAAATTAAATGAATTCAATCAACCCAAGTTAGCCCACTTAACCCAAGAAATTCAAATGAGCTAAAATACAATTCAAACCTAAACCAATTGCAATCAAAGCTAATAATCAACTCTAAATTCATTATTGAACCTCTCAACACCCAATTCCACCAATAATAATCAATCAATCCAATTGGTCCACTTGACCCGAAGTGTCCTAAATGATCAAATTGACTCAAACATCAATTCAACTAAAATTGGATTGAATCAACCCATCCAATTCCTTCCATAATGATTGTTGATCATCTTGGATAGCCCAATTGCAATCAATTGAATCAAACCAAACCAATTGGCTACTAAAGTTGACCAATTTGATTTAAAGGGACAAATTGGGTCAAATTCATTCTCTATTTGAAACCAATGCCTCAATCAATCATATATTGATTATTCAACATGAACAACCTTTTGATCAATTACCCTCCATCATCTAATTTAAATTTGACCAAATTGGTCAACTTAGCCCATTTGACCCAAATGAACCCATATGAGCCAAAATCAAATCCACTTCAAATTAAACCAAATCAATTGAACTAATACATTGTAAATTATCATTTGAACATACCAAAGCCCTAGGTTTGACCCAATTTTCCCAATTGGACAACCTAACCCAATTGAACCCCATTTGACCCATATGGGTCAAACTGAGCCAAACTTATCCAAATAAAGCCCAAATTCCAACCAAACTTGGTATGACTCATCCTTGGGTCACCATGAGCTAGCACAAGTAGACTCAACCCATGGTGAACCAAGTTTGGGTCAAAACCCTTGAACCGAGCCATGCTAAATGAAATAAAATCCCCATTTGGGAGGATTCTGACTCCCCAAGCCTTCGCAGCTGCCTTTAGCCATTCATGGACACTAGGACCACTGACCCAACCTATCCCAAGGCTGTTGGGTTCATCTGTTGGCCATGAGAGGGTGAACTCACCCATGGCATGTGATTGGTTCACTTGGAGGAGGAGGCACACTCCCTGCTAGCCCATGCCACTACCTCAGCCTCTCAAGCACCTCCACCTTAGTAGTCCACTGCCACCTCTGACAACCTAGGCCATCCAGATGGCTGCCAAAGGCTGAGCTAATCTTAACCTTTTGTTCATTTGGGGTGGAGAGTATACTCCTCCCCATCCATTAAAACTTCATACAGAGCTTTGTTGACCTCATTTTTGGAATGAGCTCTCAACACCCTCATCATAGACATAGGATTCCTCTTAGACTTTAAGAGTTCCTTAGTCTTAAGACACATCTAGTGATTAGTGGACACTCCCCTAGCCCTAGAAGACTTAGAAGATTTAGCCATAGGAATAGGTCATGCCCTAGGGGTGTTAGGAATTTTCCTACCCTTAGCTTAAACCACTTCCTCACTTTCCTCTTTCAAGTCAAACTCCAAATCAAATCTCATTTGATTTTTTCTAAATCCAAATCAATTCCATGATTGAAATCCATGATTCAAATCTATGATTGAAACCTATGATCAAAATTTATCAAAAATTCTTAAGTCCAAATTTTGCCTAAGTCCTTAATTCTTCCATTAAGGACTTAACCAAAATCTTGATTCAAACCAATTCAAATTTTTGAGATTTTCTCATACTTCATTTATATTCTCATTTATATTCACATATATAAATGAAATATAAATTCAAACCCATCAAATCAAATTCAAAATCCAAAATTAATTCATGAAATTCTCTAAGTCCCTTTAATTTTCTATTAAAGGACTTAGACAAAATCAATCCTAAACTTTGATTAAACCATTTCAAACTCATGGGATTTTCACAAAACTTATTTATATTCTCATTTATATTCTCATATATAAATGAAATATAAATATAAATCAATCAAATCCAATCCAAAAATTAAATTTCAATTAAAAATTCCCTTTAATGGATTTAACCTAAATCATGATCAAACCCATTCAAACTCATGGGATTTTCTCAAAACTTATTTATATTCTCATTTATATTCTCATATATAAATGAAGTATAAATATAAATCAATCAAATCAAAGGCAAAAGATTAAATTTCAAATTAAAAATTCCCTTAAATCCTTTAAATTCCCTTTAATGGATTTACCCCAAATCATGATTAAACCACTTCAAATCCTTGAAATTTTCTCATGATCAATTTATATTCTCATTTATATTTTCATATATAAATGAAATATAAATTCAAACAATCAAAACCAAGTCCAAAAATCAAACCCAAATCAACTCAAAATCAAATCTAAGCCTTTCAAGTCAAAATCTTGAACTTAGCCAAATCAATTCAAAATCAAGCCAAACCCTTGATTTTCTCTCATGGTTCAACCAATCATACAATCATGAGCTCATATATAAATCCAAACTTCAATCAAACAATCAAAACCCAAATCTCTTTCATATTCTTCCTTTGAATATGAAATTTTTAAATGGATCAAAACCCATTTGACTTCAAACCACTTGTAAATGGATTTATATTTCAATCATGAGTCCATATACAAGATCAACCAACTTCAAATCAAGCTTTGACCAAGTCATTTGACCCACTTAGGCTCACTTGACCTAAAGTGACCTAAAGTACCCTTATGAGCCAACTTTTGATCCTAACCAAATTGGATTGAACCAAACTTATATCCTCTCACCATGATCAACAATCATCATGGGATGATCAATCAATCAAATTAGGTCAAACCAAGTCAAACATAAGGTTGACCAAGTCAACATTTAACCCAAAATGAAACCTTACATAGCCAAATTCCACCATATGCCAAATTGATTGAAACCATTGATCTAAGTTCACTCATGACCAATGTTTGAACTTGACCAAGCCAACATTTGAGCCTAACCTAGCCCAATTGGCCCACTTGACCCAAGTTGACCCATTTTGACCTAAAGGACCAAAATGTGTCAAAACCTTATCTAAGCCAAATTGATCCAAACCGTTAGGTCAAGTTCATCCCAAATCACTTGTTGAAACCAAAGTCTTAATTAGCCAACAAGACCAAACCTAGCCCAATTGATCTTAGACCCAACATGACCTAAAGGGGGCATGTTGAGCCAAAATTGAACTTAACCCAAATTGATTGGAAACAAAGATACCAATCCACTCATATGACTAACCAAACCTAAACCTACCTTGACCTAACCTCAAATAAAATCAAATGGTCAACTTGACGCATTTGACCTAAATGAAGTCATATGAGCCAAAACTAAATATATATAAATTGAACCAAACCAAAGGTACCAAAACATTTCAAATGGTTATATGAACTTGACCCAACCCTTGGTTTGACTTTGACATTGGTCAACTTGACTAAGTTGACCCATTTTGACCTAAATGGGTCAACATGAGCCAAACCCTATCAAATGGATTCCAAATCCAATGAAACTTGGCCAAACCTATTTCTCCACATACCAAACATACCCAAAGTGAAAAAATCAAAATGACCATCTTACCCTAGGCCATAGAAAATTTTGCCTTATTTTGGTCATACCCTCACAATCACTTGAGGCTTTCCTAAAAGCTCAAGGGGACTTATAGTGGTGCACCCAACCATGGGTTTGGTCAGCCCATTTGGCCCATAGACCAAACCCACACTTACTCAAAATGAGTTTTCAAATTCCCTCTTAAACCTCACTTCAAAGCACATGGGAAGTTGGCATTCCACTCGGGATCAAACCACCATGTGCACACTCAAACCATCAAAACAACCTCTCCAATATGGTCAATTGGATCAAAATGGCATGCTCATTGCTCGATCAGGGGGAGATATACTCCCCCTAATTCAATGAAATTTCACTCGACACACTCAATTGGAGCCTAGGAACCCTTAGCAATCATCAGAGAGCATTCTCAAGGTCTTGAGAGAGGATTAGAATTCTTCCTTCTCAATTTTGCACTATGCAAAAATAAGGAGGGAGTGAAGCCAACTTCCTCATTTGATCTCATCCAAATTCCTTCTACACTTCTAAGGACCAAGTGAGCTCACCCAAGCTCACATTGGAGTTCCCATAGCAAGGAGAGGATCAATAATCAAAGTCCCCAAGCTGAGGAGTTGGTCCCATTGATCCACTCAACTCAAGGCCTAGAATTTCAACAGGCTTATCCCCACGGCTACCCTCAGAGCAAGGATTTGACCACTAATTTGATGGTGTCCTTTGTGAAAGAAATATCATGGCATGTGAAATCCACCTTGGATATTCCTCTAGATGGTGTGGGTTGAGTCTTGTATGATTCCATGCTGACGAAGCTGATCTTCCCTGATCATGGATTCTCCATTGATCCTCAGGAAAGATCTTGGCTCATCTCAACTGTCCATCCGTGTGTTTGAGATGGATGGCTGAGATTATTTAGCACATTTTAGAATTCAATTACCCTTTTAAAATCATGGGTGAATCTAAAGATCATCTTTGATCAAGTGATAAGGATGTAGCCACGCCATTTGGGATGACATTTAAGTCACACTCATGGCATGCATGTAAAGCGACACGCCAATGCGCGCACCGCCGAGCTGAGGATTAAGTGATTAGTTAATTAATTCCTAATTAATCCATAGATCTTCTAAAATTCATAACTCCATAGAAAAATTTAAAAAAAAAAGGAAAAAGATAATTTCATCTAGAATATTTTAAAAATTTCAAGATTTTGAATTATTTTCTCTGGGTTTCTGAATCTTAATTAGCTAATTATTACTTTAATTATCATCAATTAATCTCAAATTTCTAGGGTTCATTTTAGGGATGACCTCTCCTCCCTAATTTTCTTGAGATTTATTGATTAGGGAAAAATTGCTATTTCATTTAATTACCCCTTTCATGTAATTAAGAGTATAAGGTGTGATTAGTGGATTTACCTATGATTAGGGTTGATTAAGGAATCCAGAGTAAGGGGTTTATGGAATAATTTTGGGGCATTTCCCCAAGCTATTCCCTAAACCCCTCTCCTTAATCCCTCTTAATTAAGGGTTAATCATTAATTATCCCTTTAATCAATTTTCAAAAAATTCTAGAAACTTAATTAATCTACCTTAGATGCTTAGGTTTAATAGCCTAAATTTAATTAAGGAAATTAAAACCCCTTCATAAGCATGAAAGGGTGTTTAAAGTACTTAAGCTAAACCTCTTAGCTTAATTAACTTTAATTGTGAGCCAAATTGCAATAGGCCTTTCATTATTAGGTGCATTTTAAAAATTCCTTGTGGGTTTTATGTCATCTCATTGGCTCAATTATTTAGTTAATTCTAAGGTGGTGTAGGTAAGGGTTAATTAAGCCACTTAATTCATACCTTAACCTAATCAATGCTTAAAAATGGATTTAATTATCTAAAAATTAAATAAAAAATACAAAACACATGTGGGAATGGGTTAGGAACAACAAACTTATCTTACCTTTTTAAAATTAAATCAAAATTCAAACTAAACAAAAATCATTTTAAAATTCACTTTGATTTGTTCTAAATTTTCTTATTCCTTAAGAATGTATTTAGGATTTAAGTAAAGTGAGTTTGTTTACATGCTTTCATTACATTGATCTTTCCCAACATGTTAAGTTGTATGTCATGTGATTCATGCATTCATATAATTTCAAATTTTAAAATGAAATTATTTACTTTATGTCAAATGTGCATGTGTTGGCTAAAAAAAAATATGAGTGGCTATTATCACTACTAAATCCAAATTATTTTCAAAAGTTATAAATCAAATACCAAATCTAAAAGTATGCTACTTATGTTTTAATTATAAGCTTGCATGTGATAGATTATAAGTATGTTGTTTTCTTTCTTTTATGTAGTATATTTTGAATAGGAGTTGGTAAGATGTAGGGTTCATTTGAAAAGAACCCAACACTTCTATACCCTATATCATCCCTATGCTATCATCTAAGAAGGATTTACACTTGCATGAATAAATTGCAAGAAAACAAATCTATTAAACAACTTTTGCATATTCCTTTTCCATTTCATTTCTTTTATATATATGTATTTAAGGAAAGTGGTATATTAGTCCGAAAACCCCGAGGTGAGGCTTTAAGTATCCCTAAGTAGGTTTTATACCTTACACAATTAACAATGGCATACTCACTTTTCTTACTTTCATGTATGTATGTGAAATTTTGGATAAGGAAAACCTTTTCTACTTAAGAAAATCATATGTTTAACTTCTAAATTTTCTTAAATGGATTACTTAGCATGCATCATAAAGTGTGTTAATTACATTTTTGTATGTATAGATATGCTTAGGGTCCATCCATATGCATGTTATATATATTGGGAAAGTGAAGTAATGTGTGTTATGTGAATTTTGATTCATTTTATTTAATCTTAAAATGCCTTTTTTTTGAATAGGTTTGTTTAGAGTTTATCTAAACTTAGGATTAATTAAAAGATGTAATTATTCACCTAAATGAAACTAAAATGTGAATCTACTTTAGAAATTACTTAGGTTAGGGGAAAGAGAAGTTCTCTCTCTTCCCTCTTCATAACTTAGTAATTAATTGTAGGTTTCACTTAAACCAAATCAAAACATGAAATAAAATCAACCCAAAATATTTAAACAACTTAAATGAAACCCTCCTCTAAGTTGAACAAGTTCTTCACACTTAGAAAATTTGAACCCAAAGTTCTAAGCTAAGCATACCACACAAGCCTTCAAAGCACACACATTAGCCTAAGTCACCACTTCTAGCTTTTAGGTTGGTGCATGGTTTGATGTTATGTTTTGTTGTGATATATGTTTTAGACTGGATGTTAGGTGTATACTCATGAGAATGAATGGTAGGATGTTCTTAGTCTAACTATTCTTTCTGTGGGATTGTGCTTAAGGTGCTATCATAAATAAAATATAAATATTTTGCTTTAGGGTTTTATACCCCTAAGCATAATCCATAGCTGGACTTAGTCACCCATGTGGGGTGATAAGTCCAATATACATGCTTAGTGTGTGTGTTTAGCTAACCTTTGTTTTGTGTAGATTAGATTTCCATGTAAAAAAAAATTTGTATTTAGGATTTTGGAATGATTGTTATGGGGATTAGATGAACATTGGTCATAAGATCCTATCTTATGCACCATGTGAAGCCTTGGAGCATCTACCATTCCAACCATCCAAAGGAGGAACCAAAGAAGAAAAGAAGAAGAAAGAAGAAGAAGAAGAAGAAAGAAAAGCTTGACCCCATAACAATGAATTCTTTAATTGTAATTTAATTCATTTGTAATCTGGTTGTATAAGGGTACCTACCCAATTTGATATTTGGTTTGCGCCCACCACAATGACCTTTTATTCTTTTTGCTTTATAAATTGATGATTAATGATTTATTTGTGCATGCATTTAGTTTCTTCCTTGTTTTATGTATGCATGATGTGGATTAGGCTCTTTAGGAAAAATAAATCTTTACCCTACCCAATAACTCAAATAAAATTAAACTCATAACCTCACCTAAAGCTTAAATCAAGATAAAAGAATTAGCAACCCTTAGCTGATGAGCATTTCTTATAATATCATGCACAAATGCATCTTATTTCACTCTTGATTGGAGGGCTTCCACCTTGCCGAGAGAACTCGACCTTTGAGTTATGGTGGAAACTCACCTCCTCCCTTCTCACGATTTTGGCCAATAATCTTCTTTTCTCATGCATTAGCATAAAATCCTATTAGCCGAAATCAAAATGATTGTCCAAAAAAAAATAAAATGAAATTTGAATTAGATTTAGGTTATTTGAAGCATACCCTTTACATGATCTAGTCTCTTTAGAGTGAGTTTAAGGACTTAGTCTCTTTCTAAATAACTAACTATCTTGCATTATAAAGACTTGCCTACATGTATTTAAAATCATAGGAGGAGTTAGTTGGCAGGTTGTAAGTCCTGTGGGTGGTTTGTCCTCTTATGGAGGCAAAATAATTACCCATTTTTGCCTTAGATTTAGGTTACTGCCCCTCTCAAGGTCCCTAGATTTAGGTTCCGGATTGCTTCTCCTTTGTGGGCTATAAGCATACCTCCTCTTAGGCATTTCCTTAATCTTGTGTTAAGGAATCATAAGTCCTAAATTTCTAATGAAAATGTAAACTCAAACAAAATTTCTAAAATGTAAAGCCCAATCAGATAGTTTGAGATGCTAGGTTTCCTAGTATCATGATCTCACTCATTTCTATTTTGGCTTTGATAATAAATCTCTTTGATCAACATTTGATCTTCAAAACAAACCAATCGATTGATAGTCCTTCCTATTGAAATCTTTAGAGACATGATCATTTACCTTAATCGAGTTTTCCTAAGGAATTCCCTTAGGATGTAATTAACTATGGCTTGCCCCTATGGGAACTTAACCCATTTAAAATAAACTTTACTTTTCCATGTAGGGGAAGAATCTCTGTATATATGCACCCATCATCCTGGGAGTCCTTATTGAGGTGATTTCCATTAAAGTTAGTGACTTCATTTTGAGATAGTACATACCTTGATTGTATCCCATCATCAATAAGTACATCATGATATACTAAGATGAATTTCTACATATATAGTTTTGCCTCTTTCAACCAGACAGATTTGAAGGTGATTTATATAAGGAAATTTTAAACCCAAGATTTTCACTAATTCTCTCCATTTTGGTAAATGATCATTGTCTGAGTATCGATAGTGGGTTTGTATTGTAGTACAAATCCAAGACTATCCTTCTTTCCTGGTACTTAGCTCATTTCATTCTTGAGTCGTTAGCCAACATCTTTAAATTTTTTAGGACCACATCTTCTTAAAACCCTCGGTCCTCCAATGGGTAAAATGAAAAGATCTAAAATAAAAAAGAAAAATTTTTAAGACTTCCTCCTTATCATGTGCATGATAAGAAAGGTTCATTCCAAAATAATAAAGACAAAAAAAATCTTCCATAAAAATTAAAAAAAATTGCTTTTCAAAAAAGCACCTTTTATCAAATGCACTTAATAAAATATTTTCCACAAAATTTGTCACTCATTTAATAATTCCATGATTATTTACATGTAGGATTTTCAAAATAAAACTAACATTTGAATGAGTTTCATTTTCAAACAAAAATTAAACTTTCCAAAAAGCACAAATGAACATCTTTCCATCAATTCACTTTGATGAAGGTTTCATTTTCAAAATAAAATGAACAATCATCTTTCCAAAAAAATCAAAATTAATCTTTTCAAAAAGTACACATGAACCTTTCCATTCAATATACTCACACTTAGTGAATAGAAGTTTCATTTAAAATAAAATTGAAAATTTTCAAAAAAAGCACATGAATCCTTTCATTCAATATACTCACACTTATTGAATGGAAGTTTCATTTTCAAACAAAATTAAACTTTTCAAAAGCACACATGAACATCCTCATTCAATATACCAAAATTTATTGAATGAAGATTTCATTCTCAAATAAAAATAAAATTTGGAAATCCCACTTGAGCATATCTCACATTTGTTTTTAGTTAGAATTCCTCTCTTTCAAAAAGCAACAGTCACACATAAAAAATTTACATTCCAAAAATAATATTGATCTACATTCTACATACTTAAATTTTTTGGATGGAAATCTTCTCTTACAAAATAAACAAACTCAACAATCATAATCTAAATTTTTTTGCAAACATACATTTGGATCTTCATTTAGCATACTCAAATTTGCTAAGTGAAGTTTCCAAATCAAAATCAATCAATAATCATATTTCAAAAAAAATTTCAAAACTTTTTGGAACTTCATACCCAAATTTGTTAAGTGAAGTCTCCAAATCAAAATCAAAATTTTTCAAACACACTTTTTGGAATTTCATTTAGCATACCCAAATTGTTAAGTAAAGTTTCCAAATCCAAATTCAAAAAAAAAAAAAAAAAATCAACAATCACATTTCAAAAACTTTTCAAAACACATTTGGAATTTCACTTAACATACCCAAATTTGTTAAGTGAAGTTTCCAAATACAAAATTCAAAAAAATTTTAAACAAATTTTTGGAACTTGATTTAACATACCCAAATTTTGTTAAGTGAAGTTTCCAAATCCAAAATCAAAATTTTTTTTCAAACACACTTTTTGGAATTTTTTTAGCATACCCAAATTTGTTAAGTGAAGTTTCCAAATTCAAAATAAAAAATAAAAAATCAACAATCACATTTGAAAAACTTTTCAAAACACATTTGAAATTTTACTTAACATACCCAAATTTGTTAAGTGAAGTTTCCAAATCCAAAATTCAAAAATTTTCAAACAACTTTTACATACCCAAATTTGTTAAGTGAAGTTTCCAAATCCCAAAATCAAAATTTTTTAAACACACTTTCAGGAACTTAATTTAGCATACCCAAACCTGCGAAGTGAAGTTTCCAAATCCAAAATCAAAAAAAAAAAAAAAATCAACAATCACATTTCAAAAAATTTTCAAAACACATTTGGAATTTCATTTAACATACCCAAATTTGTTAAGTGAAGTTTCCAAATCCAAATTCAAAAAATTTTCAAACAACATTTTGGAATTTTATTTAACGTACACAAATTTGTTAAGTGAAGTTTCCAAATCCAAAATCAAAAATCAACAATAACATTTCAAAAAATTTCAAACAATATTTTGGAGGTTCATTTAGCATTCTCAAATTTGCTAAGTGAAGTTTCCAAATTCCAAAATAAAAAATTTTCAAACAACCATTTGGAATGTCTCTTAACATACCCAAATTTGTTAAGTAAAGTCTCCAAATTCCAAAGCTAAAATTTTCAAACAACACATTTGGAACCTCACCTAGCATACCCAAATTTGTTAAGAGAAGTTTCCAAATCCAAAAATCAATTTTTTTCAAAACACTTTTTGGAATTTCATTTAACATACAAATTTGTTAAGTAAAATTTCCAAATCCAAAATCAAAAATTAAAATCAACAATCACATTTCAAAAAAATTTCAAAACACAATTAGAATTTTATTTAACATACCCAAATTTGCTAAGTGAAGTTTCAAAATTCCAAAATCTAAAAATATTTCAAACAACTTTTTTGAATCTCATTTAGCATATCCAAATTTGCTAAGTGAAGTTTCCAAGTCCAAAACAAAAATCTTCAAACACTTTTGGAACTTCTTTCCTTAGCATACCAAATTTACTAAGGAGAAGTTTCCATTTTCAAAACCAAAAAACAAATCAAAAATTTTGAACACACCATTTGGGTTTCATTTAGCATACCAAATTTTATACCTAAATTTGTTAAGAGTTCCTACTTTTCAAAAAATCAAAACATCAAAAAAAACAATGAAACACTTAAGGATTTTCTTAGCATATCTAAATTTGCTAAGATCCTTATTTCAAAATCAAAATATTCAAACAAATGAAACACTTAGGATTTTCTTACCTAAATTTGCTAAGAATCTTCAAAATCAAACAAAACACACTTGGATTCTTCACTTAGCATACCTAAATTTGCTAGTGAGAATTTCAAAATTTTCAAAATCAAACAAAATTCACAAAAAAACAATTATTCAAACACTTCACTTAGCATACTTAAATTTGCTGTGAAATTCAAATAATCAAACAAAAAACAAATCATTTGACCTTTAACATACCCAAATTTGTTAAAGGAAAGGGTCCTCAAATCACAAAATTCAAATTCAAAACAAATATGAACCTTTGCATCCTTCAAAATTTTGAATCCATATTTCAACATACCCAAATTTGTTGAAGATGGATTCATATTCAAATTCCTCTTTCAATCAATCTTCAAATCTTTTGAACCCCACTTAACACTTCCAAGTTGTTGGATGTTCAAATTTTCAAATTCAAAATTCAAAATCTATGAGACAAAAAATTGATACAAGTTCATTTCTCATTACGATTCTTTTCATTATGTAGTGAGTTTCGGTTTTAGTTTACAATGATGTGGTTCATTTTCTTTACTTTCCCTCATGGCATGGATCTAGCTTTGGTTTGACTTCCTCGTTTGGACCATACCTTGATCCACTTTGGCGATTTGAGGGGCCAAGATCACTTGTGAGGGCATTCCCCTCACCATAATTAGTTGGAAGAAGGTGGTGGGCGGTCATCATCGGTGACTTACCTTCGATTCGATGTGTCCTCAGAAGAATAAAGTTATTCTGATACCACGGTTAGCGGCAAGTCTTGGTTCCTCAGTTGTTCATCCCAGTTGCACCTTTGCCTAGCACCTACCATCTACCCTCAAGGGTAAGGCTCCCCAGTTTTAGGGCTTGCCTCCCCACATTTGAGTATGAGTCTAGCTCCTCTCTCATCCTACTTGCACTAACAGGAACAAGAACCATGTATGGTCAAGCGGTTCCATACTTGATAAGGAGAGAGCTTGAGCGGTGGCGTCGACATGGATGAGTCTCCATGATCACTTCACCAGTTATAGAAAACCAGTTTCATCCTCTCTAGATCAAATAGAGGATGCCAGGAGGATTCATTCATCACCTCTCTAGTGCATTCGATAGCGGTTTCTAGGAGTAGGTCATGTGGCCTCGATTTGTTCTGCTAGGTAGTGAGCATCTGACGCTCTTTTCTGGTTTGACCTTCAATTTTGTACCCCATAGCGTGGAGGCATTCGGGAGAGGGCCCGTGAGGCCCATACATCACATTACTAGAGTGATGGAGGTTTGAGTTAGTCGGCTTCTACTTTGGTTAATTTTCACTGCGCGCTTCGACCATCTTGATGTATTCTCCTCAGGACCGCCACCAGGAGGTAGCTCATGTGAGATTTGTCTCCACCCCACCACCCTCTCACCTTCGCCGCGTTTCATCTCCCATTCCATCTAAGGCCATGAAGGTGTCCAGGAAAAATGTACCCGGTGATGATCACGCCAGGGATCCCTCCTCCTACACCACCCATTGTGGGTAGGGCCTCTCACTGACCTTTCTGTGGTGGTGGAAGGAGTGGCAACCCAAATCATGTGTGGTTCTTCACCAACTCCACCCATAGGGATGTGGAGATGGTGATGATTATCAGAGATATTCTAGATGGATAGTACATGGGAGGAACCATCCTAGGATTGCTACCCCTCTTATAGCCAGTAGCAGCCAAGATTATCATTCATCTAGTGAGTACATTCTGCACAGGATTGACTCCCCATTCTGAGGCAAGGTCTGCCTCATTATAATAGTGATCACCGTCATCTAGATCATTTTTTAGATGGATCATTCCATAGATGAGATAGTGGCCAATTATTTCATGCAAAAGAAGGAGATCTTAGGGTATGAGTTATCAGATGAAGAAAGAGTCAGCTTCGATCCCAATGAAGATGACTTGATGGGGGATTCAGGTGGTGTATGCATGGTGGACACTACAGGCCATGGAAGGGGATGAGGTTGATCAAGGAACGCATCAATACCTCGACTTTAGTTGAGGTAGAAGGATGAGATTGATAGGATGGCACGGATTCTGAGGACTTGTTAGTGCGATAATGCTTGACAAGCCCCTCAATTCATCCCCTATTACATGTCGGCTGAGTTAGTGCATGTCTTGGACCAGTTAAGACTACCTCCTTGAGCAAGGTAGCGCACTAGTATAGGAAGGTAGTGGAAAGTACCTCCATACATGAAAAGATCTAAAATCCATGGTTGAGAAGCGGTGAAGCTTTGGCTCAAGCCCGAGGATCATCGGTTCAAAGGGTAGACCCTACCCGGAGGAATTGATTCCATTCTCCCAAGGGTTTTCATGCCTCCTTCCTTCAAAAGCTTTGATGGCGGAAATCAAGACACATAGCGCATTTCAAAGCCGTTGTTTGCGCAGTGGAGCGATGCTTTACTCTTTAGACTCTTTGTTAGTAGTATTGTATTATTGTTGGTATGATGAACGCCCAACAATAAAGATATTTGTTGAGTTAGAGCAACTCTTTATCAAGAGATTTGCTGGAGCTCAAAAAGGGTTACTAGGTGATCTCAGAGCAAACAACGGTGAGTCCCTTGTTGATTATATTCTCGATGGCATAACTTTGAGTATGAAGTGTGAAGTTGCGAACTGCATGCCATTGAGATTCTCTTGAAGAATATCCATGGCTCACCTTCATGCTTAAGGGCTTCACTATCAAGACATTTGAGAAGCTAATCAACAAGGTGGCTAGTCTGAGAGGCCAAATAGTTGCCTTTTCAAGATCAATTGCCAGAAATCCCAAAGGTCTATGAGAAGAAACCAGCGTAGTAGCGGTGATAAGGGAAGCGAGCTAGAGATCGGTCAAGACCATGACCTCTGACTCCACCTCCTTTGCCACCACGAGGGTAGCCCAACCTCCACCGCCTCCATGGCCCGGCCACCCTCACCTACCACCACCGCCATACCGGCATGCATGCATACCCAGGTAGCTATGGTCCACCTACTCTTTTAGATAAGTTAAATAAACCTTATTCTTTTAAGAGGGAGGTAATTAAGAAAATCTTTAAGAATCTCTTAAAGAAACTTGATTTCTAGCTACCCAAGCCTAAGGGACTGAAGGAAGTTAGCAAAAGTCATGATCCAAACTTTTGCCCTTACCACCGTATGCTAGGCCACATTTTGGAGGATTGCTTCACATTTAAGGACTAGCTTGAACAAAGTTTCAAGATCGGTGCTGTAGTTATCCCAAAGGAATACCTTATGGAACAACCTTCCAGTTCCATTAGGGTAATCCTTGGGGATACATGTGATCCTACCAAAACCAAAGAAGGTTGGGATATCTTTTATCTAAGAAGATAGTCAAAAGATCAAGAAGCTTTCCTTTGTGAGTCAACTCAAACCTCCAACACCAAGGAAGGTTTGCAAGTTGCGGTAAACTCTAGGAAAGTGGGAGTTCATAGCGGCGGCATGTGTCGACCCGAGATAGCCCTTTAGCACAACCATATGTGTCCACCCTCGCCTTAGTTGCTTCCACTGACTTCTTCCACTAGCTAGTTCTTCTATTTCTTCTACTAGTAGAACTCTTGTATCATGGATAAGGGCACCTAATCCCTTACTCCACTCACTCTACTTGATTTCTACTTTGTACCCCCAAACATTTCCAAGAAATTGAAGAATAAAGCTAGCTTGAATTATATTTGTGTCACTTATGATGAGTTGTTTTCTTCTATTCCGAATGATAACTCTTCAAGTCTAAATAACTATAATAATTTTGATCTTCCTCTTTCTAATTCAGAGTTAGACTTTCCAACTCTGAACATTATGGGTTCACCTCTTGAGATAGACTTGGAATCATCCGATTTCGAGGGTCCCATAGGAGAAGCTGTAGGTGAGCCTGAAGTGCAAGTAGAACCTTCCACCACCTTGCCTCAAGAGATCACCGAAGTCAACCTCTGTAGTGGCAAGGTTCTACCTACTAGGGCCGCACCTCAAGATAGAAACAAGTCATTAGTATTGAAGATCGAAGCCCTTCCACAGATGCTCCACCCATGGATATGCTTGTGGAAGACCAGTTGAAGGTGGACTACAACATCCTTTCTCATCTAAGAAAGTTGCCATCTAAGCATATATGATGCCTTGTCTTATCCAAAGATGAGGGAATCACTAATCAAGGCTCTGATCTAGAAATATGCTTAGCTCGGTGGCTATAGGTGAGGAAGCACATTATACAAAAGAAGCCCAAGGGATCACCTTCACAGATGAAGACCTTCTTTGGGGACTTGGAGCACAACCATCCCTACATCACAATCGATATGGGAGAGTTGGACTCCAGTTCTCATGGATAGGTGCATCGTGAACATTATGAGTCTAAGACCCTTGCCTATTTGAAGATGACATCTCCACACTCGAGGAGATCGGATGATGTTGAGAGGATTCAATGATCAAGGTGAGCAGCTTTAGGTTCCATAGTGTTACCTTTGGAGATCGGTGACTAGAAGACTGAAGCCAAGTTCTACATCATTGATTCGAATACTTCATTCACTGTTTTGCTTGGCAGGCCTTCGATACATCAAAACAAGATCATTTCATCCTTCCTTCATCATTGCATCAAGTTTAGAAAAGATGGAATTGAATATCGTTGGAGATGAAAAGCCATTTTCAGTTAGAGAGGTTGAGATTTATGAGGATGCGACCTACTATCTTCCTCAAAACACCCTTTCTTGTGAACTTGGACAAAATTCAAATGCAAAAATAAAATAAAAAGAAAATCAAGAAAAAGAAAAGATAAAAGAAAATGAAAAGAAAATAAAGTCCAAGTGAGAAAGGGAAATGAGAAAGAAATAGATCCACATCACATTCCACCCAGTTCATTCCATCATATGGACATGTGGGTAGATGGCTCAACCTCCACCGGTAGAGGCGAGGTAGAAATAGATGTAGTTCAGAGGTGGA
The DNA here is from genome assembly GCA_021442155.1 of Cymbidium sinense. Classification (NCBI taxonomy): domain Eukaryota; kingdom Viridiplantae; phylum Streptophyta; class Magnoliopsida; order Asparagales; family Orchidaceae; genus Cymbidium; species Cymbidium sinense. Next base: position 83,692,712 of record CM038225.1, on the reverse strand, counting down.
GACCCCTAGTTGGCCTTGACCAATAGAGGTCATGTTCCAGTTAGAGTACCCTACTATTCACATAGACTTGGAATCCCTTGAGGATGAGTCCAATGTGATTAGTATACCAACCCCTCTTGGGTTCCATTGGAGGTGACTTTCATTCCAGACAATGAAGAAGACCAGGCCTCCAAGCAAAGCAAAGTATTCGAATCAGGTTTATGTGAAACTATTAGGCAGCAGTTGGGAACCTTAGCTCTAACCTCACTTACATCTCAGAAAGTTGAAGGTTTAGTAGTTAAGGAAGTCCCTAAGTCTTCCAATGACATGAAGCGAGAAAAGGTTCTTTTGGGTTCATCCTCCAAGTCAAGTTGATGTAGAACTTGAGGAAGGATACTTTTAAAGAATTAATGGAATTACCTTGACTTTTACTCTCCTTGTGTTCAAAATCTTATACTAAAGGTTTAGTTCCTCACACTTGGTCAACCAGTAGAGTACTTGAAAAATATGGAACAATACGGGAAGCACAATCAAAAGTAGGACTAGGATTCGGCATTGGGTCATCAATGATGACGATTATTGTTTGGTTGTCACCAACCATTTAGAGTCTGATAGGTTCTTCTCACACATCCCCAACTTTTATGAGAATGTGTTTTTAGAAACCTCAGATAATCTAAATGATCTTCAAGTCAAGGATGCACCTCCATAATTTGAAGAAGAAATCCATTCAACAATAGACAAGCTAAAAGAAATCAACCTCGAGATAGAAGAAAATTCTCGCCCGATGTACATCAGTATATTGCTGAATGAAGAAGAAACCAATGACTTAGTTAGGCTATTGATTGAGTTTAAAGACTGCTTCACATGGAGTTATGAAGAAATGCTCATATTATCTCCTGACATTGTAGTCCAAAAGCTAGCAATAGACCCTAACATTAACCATATTAAGCAAGCTCTTAGACGCATGCGATTAAAAATTGAACAATAAGTCATTTAAAGTCAAGAAATGATCGATGAGTTTCATTGGGAAAAAATATCCTACACGGTTAGCAGTGTCATCCTAGTTAAGAAGAAGAATGGCAAAATTTGCATTTGCATCGATTTTAGGGACTTAAATAAGGCATGCTTTAAGGATGAGTTTCCTCTTCCTATACCAGAATTAATGATGAACATCATCTCATCTCATGCATCTTCTCTTTCATGGATGGATCATCTGGCTATAACCAAATCAAGATGTCTCCTGAAGATGAAAGAAACACTACTTTTTGAACCTCGATCGAAATCTTCTGTTATAGGGTCATGCCTTTCGGCCTTAAAATGCTGGTGCTACATACCAATGGGCCATGACTCAGATCTTCAATGAACTCATCCATCATCAGGTTGAGTGTTACGTTGATGATCTAGTAGTCAAAACAAAGAAAAGGAAGACCACCTCTTTGACTTGAGAGTAGTTTTTGAACAGTTAAGATAATATAACCAAAATGAATCCCACGAAGTGTGCATTCAAGTAGCAGAGAAATTCCTTGGGTTTGTTGTTCAACACCGGGAATAGAAATAGATCGAAAAGATTAAAGCTATCTTAGAAATGCCACCTCTAAGAGTTTAACTCAACTTCGGATCCTTTCAAGGATGTGGCATCTAAGATGCTTTATCTCAAACTATGAGGAGATGCAAGCCATTCGCACTTGTCAAAAAGGATGCTAGGTTCAAGTGGGATGACAAGTGTCAGAACACATTTGAAGATATCAAGCAATACTTGGTGAAGCCCCCAGTTCTCACAGCCCCTATCCCAGGGAGGCTACTCATCCTTTACTGCATTGGATGACTCTCTGCTCTGTTGGCCCAAGCGATGAAGGAAGGAGAACTCTACTACCTCATCATTCGATCTTCTGAAGCAAACTATCCACCTATTGAGAAATATTTCCTAGCTTTGATCTTTGCCTCCCAAAAGCTATGGCACTACATGCTTTCTCACAAGGTGAATTTGATCTCCAACAAAAATTCACTACAGTATCTCATGACACAGCCAACATTTTCCAGACATTTGGCTCATTGGTCCATGATACTTTCATAGTTTTATATCACTTTTGTACCCATCAGTGTGGTCAAAGGATAGGCACTAGCAGATTTCTTAGCAGCACACCCACTTCTTACTGATTCTCAGTTTAGTGACAATCTCCCCCATGAACAAATCTTGAACTTAGGGAGGCCAGCAACTGGCTATGGGAGATGTATTTTGATGGTGTTGCTTTTCTTAAAGGTGAAGCACCGATCTATTCTCAGGAAAGGCGAGGGGTAGGAATAGTTCTACTAACTCCAAATGCATGATGTGATGAGATTCTCATACTATCTTTCCAACCCTTGCACCAATAATGAAGTCGAGTATGAGGCTTTGATTGAGTAGTTAGCCATCACACTATCAACATCAAAGCATCAATATCTTTGGGATTCTCGGTTGGTCATCAACCGGTGTGGGTCCTACAAGGTTCTCAAACCTAAGCTTCACCACTACCATGAGTATACCATTGGCCCAAATTCTCAAAGTTACCATCTATAAGGTTCCCTGAGCAAAGAATGCGATGTGATGCTTTGGCAAACTTGCCAAAGATTGGCATGTCGGAAGATGAGTCCATTCAATAAGGGTCCAAAATAGACAAGTCCTTCCTTATTGATGTTGAACTCATCGAGACTTTCTCTTGAAGGAGGTTACCATTGCCAAAAAGGATGAGGAGCTGGATTGGAGGCAACCATTCATAGATTACTTGAACGAAACTACCTCAGAGAAATCACAAGCCCATCGGTGAAATAGAGCTCTCTCCTATGCTCTTGTTGATGGCACCACACCGGTCCTTTGACCAAATTATGGTTACATTGTTTAGACAAACATGAAGCGTGGCATTATAAGGTACATGCGGTTATGTGAGCTCATCAATTCAATCAGAAGATGAAGATCAGATCAAGAGACTGGATACTTTGATCTATGATTTGTGCATGGATGTAGCTAGGAGATGCCATCAGTGTCAGGTACACAGTGTGGTCCTCCACCAACCACCCAACATTCTACACCCTACATTGGCCTCATGGCCATTTGAGTGTTGGGGTATCGACATTATAGATCTGGTCGATCCTCCTTCTTCCAAGGGCATCGGTTCATTCTTAGTCACCACTACTTTTCTAAGTGGTGAAGCCATCCCACTTAGAGAGGTCACACATGTGCTTCAATTTTTAGAACCATATCATATATAGGTTGGGTGCCTCGATGAATTATATCGATAATGGTAGCATTCAAAAGCATGAAGATCAACACTTCACCAGAAGACATGGTATAGATTGGAGATACTCTACCATCTATTACTTAGAGCAAATGGCTTAACAGAAGCATTCAACAAAACTCTCATCCATATTTTGAAGAAAACTCTTGATGACAACAAATGACAGTGGCATGAGTAGTTGGTTGAAGCCTTGTGGGCCTACCGCACCACATGCGGACTCCAACTCAGTCTACCCCATTTTCCTTAGTGTATGGGTCTGAAGTCATTCTACCTTTGGAAGTTCAACTCCCATCACTAAGGATAGCATTGGTAATAAGATCATTATAGAACATAATGAAAAGTTGCAGTTAGAAGAGCTCAAAGGTTTGGAGGAGAGTGCTACGGGTGTGCCAAAACCTCGAGTTTGTAAAGCCAAAATGATTCAAGCTCACAACAAAAGGTACTAGGTCTTTCCAAGTAGGAGAACTTGTGTTAGTCTAAGAAGACCAATTGTTGCTCATTGAAAGATGGGAGGCAAGTTTGAACCACTTGGGAAGGCCCCATGTCATAGAAGGCCTACCAAGGAGGATCTTATCGACTTATTGATTGTAAAGGGGAACAGGATGCTTCTAATTAATGGGCTCTATCTAAAGAAATATTACCCATGCAACCAAACTTGTTTGAAAATAATCATTAATAAAAGAACAAAATCTAATTCCATTCATCAAATCTTCTATTCTTTTGAAGTGTTGTTTTCTTTTCTTGTGAATCTGCCGTGAATTGTCTAGGGTAGGTGTAAGAGTCTCCTAGTGGCATCCTATCCCTCTTTCACATACAAACAACCTCCATGCTATTAGAATAGGTGTGAGAACCCAAGAGGCATCTATTTGATTAGCATAACTAAGTTAGGTGTAAGAGAACCCAGACATCCTTTCTTAGTGAATTTTCTTTCCATCCATGGCATCATTCATAATTCCCCAGCATGTTTTAAGGTAGGTGTAGAGTCCCCAGGCATCCTATTCCTTTTAACACATGCACAACCACAAATACAAATCTTTTTTCTTAAGCTATTTTTGATGTGGGAGCAAGCCCCCTGTGGAACTCACTCATTAGGCTCTAGGTTGTCTACATGCTACCTATAGTATGTCACCTAATGGTCATTTGTTGGAAGATGTGAGTCCCCGTGCTTTCTTCCTAACTTGATTATTGCAAACCAATGAGTGCCTTGTTAGTATGGTAGGCTTCATTGCCCCGCTAATAAGCTACCTCATGTTGACATCATTTAAGAAGATGTGAGTCCCGTGCTTTCTTCTTGAACTAGCCATCATGCTCTAACTAGGTTGAGTATATTTGAGGTTTAGGATAAGTCCCCAGAGGCTCCTTTCCTCTTGACTACTTTTGAGTTGATATAAGTCCCCTGGCATTCACTCAATTCCTAGGTCGATAACACCTATCGAGCTAAAATGACTATCCCAATGTCGGTTCTATAGGAGGATGTGAGTCCCGAGCTTTCTTCCAGGTGATTGTTGCAAAGATGCACCTTAGGTTGGTTGATGTTTTATCGACAATGACTCACGGTGAGTATACAACTCTTGGTATGAGTCCATGCTTTCTCCTTGAGTTGGACACCAATACTATTGGATATATGACTAGCCATGTCATCTTCTCCAGGTGTTGGATTAAGCCCTTAGCATCCCATCCCCTTGGGCACTCTATTTGGATCAAGTCCTTTGCGACCCCATTTAGACACTACCCAGGTTACTCTTGGATTGGATAGTCCCCCTTTTCTAGTAGCCACCCCTGTGGTTGGAGAATTTATTCAGTGGATATGTAGATTCTCCCTTGGTTTAGTAAATCTGAGATAGGTCTAGGCTGATATAAGCTCGTTCTCAGTTTGATCCCTTGTAAACTAATAGGGTTCATGTAAAATCAAACTAAAATAAACAAACAAAATTAATTCGCTTGTGGATTAGGAATTCAAGCCCCCAAAGGGCCTCTTCTCCAAGCGGCATCTATCTTTAGGCGGTGTCGTGAAACTCCCTATAGAATTGCGACTACCTGAGTTGAGATAAATCCCAGGTGGTACTCACTCGTAGTTGCCCTTAGGTTGGGTTCAATCTATTTTCCATAAGCAGGTTACCCCGGTCATTCGCTTTGGAAGATATAAGACTATGATGCATTCTTTCTAGCATGATATAATCGATGGGCCCTAGGTCGGGTTGATTTGTTGCCCAAAGCAACCGATCACCCCAGTGATCTTTTCTAGTGGAAGATGTGAGTCCTTGAGCTTTCTTCCCTTCAATTGATCATTGCAAACCAAAAGGCACTCCTTTGGTCAGATAGTTCTCCCATCGGTGAAGCTACTCCTTTGGTTGATTGAGATAGGTCTAGGCTGACATAAGCTCCTTCTCAGTGTGATCCATCACAAACCAATGGAATCCATCAAAATAAACAAAATCTAAAAATGAAATCTAATCTTGACTATCATTGAGTTAATTTAAGTCCCAGTGGTATTCACTCAATAGTCAGTCCTAGGTCGAGTTTGATTTGTTGTCCTAAGCAATCGATCATCCCAATGGTTCCTTATTTCTAGAAGATGTGAGTCTCTATGATTTCTTCTTAAAACTTGACCATTGCAAATCGAAATGCACTCCTTTAATTAGATAGTCCTACCTTGTGTTTGGTAGACTACTCCCTTTGGATTGGTAAATCTGAGTTAGGTCTAGGCCTCCATGGTCCTTACTCAGTGCGACCCATCATAATAAAATTCAAAATAAACAAAATCTAAAAATGAAATCTATCTTTGGCTATCTTGAGTTGATCTAAGTCCCTCAGTGACATTCACTCAATAATCAGCCTTAAGTTGGGTTCAATCTATTGCCTTGCCAATAGATTACCCCAACAATGGTCCCTACTTTGGAGGATGTAAGTCTACTATGCTTTCTTCTAGTCTGTTGTATACCAAAAGGCACTCCTTTGGTTGGATAGTCCTGGTTAGTAGACTACTCTCTTTGGATTAGTAAATCTGAGTTAAGTATAGGCCTCCATGGCTTCTACTCAGTACGATCCATTGCAAACCAACAGGGTTCATCTCAAAATCTAAAATCTAAAAATTTGAAACAAACAAATCCAATAAAATATAACAAAACAAATAATTAATCTAAATCAACCCCTTTTGCTTCTCCTTAGTGAGATGCAAATCTTTCTAATTCCCCCAGATCTAGAATTCATCCCTCATTGGATTTCATAACCTCTCCCTTGTGGATGACTTGAACTTGCTTCCTAGTGAAGAGTTCATTTTTCTATCCCCCAAGGAGTCTAAACAACAAACAAAACAAATTAATCAACCAACAAAATTAAGACAAATCCAACCCTCTTCCCTCAGCAAAACTCAAATCAATCCTCTCATCCCCTTGTGGATTACTTGAACCTCCTTCCCGAGTGGAAGGTTCACACTCTATCCTTTAGTGGATTTTTTTCCTCTCTCTTATGTCTTGGACATAAGTAGAGCCACATTGCATTAGGATCTTGATTCTTTCTACTCCTTGGGTTAAGGATAGATTATTTCTGCTAATGCTTGTGATCTTTCATAATTGTTGATCATTTCGATCAACACCAATACATCGGTGTACAGTCGGTCACCACACCTATTGGGCGCCCTTTGCTGACCTCATTTTTGGAATGAGCTCTCAACACCCCCATCTTAGACATAGGATTCCTCTTAGACTTTAAGAGTTCCTTAGTCTTAAGACACATCTTGTGAATAAGTGGACACTCCCCCAGCCCTGAAAGACTTAGAAGGTTTAGCCATAGGAATAGGTCATGCCCTAGGGGTGTTAGGAATTTTCCTACCCTTAGCTTGAACCACTCCTCACTTTCCCTCTTTCAAGTCAAACTCCAAATAAAATCACATTTAATTTTCTCCAAATCCAAATCAATTCCATGATTGAAATCAATGATTAAAATCCATGATTAAAATCTATGATTAAAACCCATGATCAAAATTTATCAAAAATTCCTAAGTCCAAATTTTGTCTAAGTCCTTAATTCTTCCCTTAAGGACTTAACCAAAATCTTGATTCAGGCCAATTCAAATCTTTGAGATTTTCTCATATTTCATTTATATTCTCATTTATATTCACATATATAAATGAAATATAAATTCAAACCCATCAAATCAAATTCAAAATCCAAAATCAATTCATGAAATTCTCTTAAGTCCCTTTAATTTTCTATTAAAGGACTTAGCCAAAATCAATCATAAACTTAGATTAAATAATTTCAAACTCATGGGATTTTCTCAAAACTTATTTATATTCTCATTTATATTCTCATATATAAATGAAATATAAATATAAATTCAAATCAAATTAAATCAAATTTAATTTTATTAAAATTAATTTTATTGGATTTAACCTAAATCATGATCAAAACCATTCAAACTCATGGGATTTTCACAAAACTTATTTATATTCTCATTTATATTCTCATATATAAATGAAGTATAAATATAAATCAATCAAATTAAAGGCAAAAATTAAATATCAAATTAAAAATTCCCTTAAATCCTTTAAATTTCCTTTAATGGATTTACCCCAAATCATGATTAAACCACTTCAAATCCTTGAAATTTTCTCATGATCAATTTATATTCTCATTTATATTTTTTATATATAAATGAAATATAAATTCAAACAATCAAAACCAAGTCCAAAAATCAAACCCAAATCAACTCAAAATCAAATCTAAGCCTTTCAAGTCAAAATCTTGAACTTAGCCAAATCAATTCCAAATCAAGCCAAACCCTTGATTTTCTCTCATGGTTCAACCAATCCTACAATCATGAGCTCATTTATAAATCCAAACTTCAATCAAACAATCAAAACCCAAATACCATTCATATTCTTGATTTGAATATGAAATTTTCAAATGGATCAAAACCTATTTGACTTCAAACCACTTGTAAATGGATTTATATTTCAATCATGAGTCCATATACAAGATCAACCAATCAAGCTTTGACAAGCCATTTGACCCACTTAGACTTGACCCAAAGTGACCTAAAATACCCTTATTAGCCAACTTTTATTCCTAACCAAATTAGATTGAACCAAACTCATATATCCCTCTCACCATGATCAACAATCATCATGGGATGATCAATCAATCAAATTGGGTCAAACAAAGTCAAACCTAAGGGTTGAGCAAGTTAACACTTAACCCAAAATGAAACCTTACATAGCCAAATTCTACCATAGCCCAAATTGATTGAAACCATTGATATAAGTTCACTCATGACCAATGTTTGAACTTGACCAAGCCAACATTTGAGCCTAATCTAGCCAATTGGCCCACTTGACCCAAGTTGACCCATTTTGACCTAAAGGGCCAACATGTGTCAAAACCTGATCTAAGCCAAATTGATCCAAACCATTAGGTCAAGTTCATTCCAAATCACTTGTTGAACTTGACCAAAGCCTCAATTGGCCAACTAGACCTAACTAGCCTAATTGATATTAGACCCAACATGACCTAAAGGGGTCATGTTGAGCCAATGAACTCCCCAAATTGATTGAAAACAAAGATATCAATCGACTCCATATGACTAACCAAACCTAAACCTTCTCTTGACCTACCTCAAATAGGTCAAATGGGTCAAATGGGTCAAATGGGTCAACTTGACCCATTTGATCAAAATGAAGTCATATGAGCCAAAACAAAATATATACCAAATTGAACCAAACCAAAGGCACCAAAATATTTCAAATGGTCATAATAACTTGACTCAACTCTTGATTTGACCCAATTTGACCTATCGATCAAGTTGACCCATTTTGACCTAAATAGGTCAACATGAGTCAAACCCTATCAAATGGATTCCAAATCTAATGAAACTTGGCCAAACCTATTTTCTCCACATACCAAACATACCTAAATTAAAAAAAATAGCAAAATGACCATCCTACCACTAGGCCATAGAACAAATTTTGGCCTAGCCCATGGGTATTTTGATCATACTCTCTTCACAATCACTTGAGACTTTTCAAAAAGCTCAAGGGGACTTAGTGATGAGTGGTGCACCAAACCCAATGGGTTTGGGTTAGCCCATTTGGCCCATAAACCAAACACGACCATCTAGCTCAAAAATGAGTTTTCAAATTCCCTCTTAAGCTCAATTTCAGTACATGGGAAGTTGGCATTCCACTCAAGGGATCAAAATGACCATGTGCACACTCAAAACCATCAAAACAACCTCTCTAATCTGGTCAATTGGATCAAAATGGAAAGCCTATGCTCGACCGTCTGATTGTCATAATGGGAGATATACTCCCCCTAATTCAATGAAGTTTCACTTGACACACCCTATCGATTGGAGCCTAGGAACCCTAGCAATCATCAGAGTGCATTCTCAAGGTCTTGAGAGAGGATTAGAATTCTTCCTTCTCAGTTTTGCACTATGCAAAAATAGGGGAGGTGGAGTGATTAGCCAACTTCCTCTACACTTGATCTCATCCAAATTCCTTCTACACACTCCTTCTAAGGACCAATCTGAGCTCACTCAAGCTCACATTGGAGTTCCCATAGCAAGAAGAGGATCAATTCAATCAAAGATGAAGCCCAAGCAAGGAGGAGTTGGTCTTCCTATTGATCCACTCAATCTCAAGGCCTAGGAATTTTAATAGGGCTTCGTCTCCATCATACGAAGCTACCTCATCGAGCTCAAGTGCCGGTGATCACCTCCAATGAGGTATGTAATTTTTTGACCACTTAGCTTGATAGGTGTTGGTCCTTTGTGAAAGAAATATTCATGGCATGTGAAATCCATCATTGGATTGGCCACTATATTGCTCTAAATGGCGTGGGTTGAGTCTTGTATGATTCTGTGTTAGATCGGGCTCGGATCTCCCCTTAGATCATGGACGGTTCCCATTGATCCTCAGGGAAGAACTTGGCTCATCTCAGCCATCCATCCATGTATTTTAGATGGACGGCTAAGATTATTTAGCATGTTTTAGAATTCATTTACCCTTTTAAAACTACAGGTGAATCCTTAGCCATCCGATCTTTGATTGGACGGTCAAGGATATTAGTGTGTGCGCTGCTGCCACCATTTGGGATGTGACATTTAAGTCACACCTCATGGTGGCGTGTAAAGCATCTTTGCGCCACACGCATTCGTGGTAAGTAGGATTGGATTAGTAATTAATTCCTAATTAATCCATAAATCTTCTAAAATTTATAACTCTCCATAGAAAAGTTATAAAAATAAAAGGGAAAATGCTATGGAAAGATAATTTCATCTAGAATATTTTAAAATTATTTTCAATAGATTTTGAATTATCCTTTTTCTGAATTTGGATTTCTTTGGGAATCATAATTAGCTAATTATTCCTTAATTAGGTCATGAATTAATCTCAAATTTCTAAAGTTTATTTTAGTGGATGACATCTGCCTCCCCTAATTTTTTTGAGATTTATTGAGGGCTTAATTGGAAAAATTGCTATTTCATTCCCTAATTACCCCTTTTATGTAATTAAGGGTAATTAAGGTGTGATTAGTGAATTTACCCTATGATTAGGTTTGATTAAGGTCAGATCCAGTGAGTAAGGGGTTTATAAAATAATTTTTGGGGCATTTCCCCTAAGCTATTCTCTAAACCCTCTTTTCTCTCCTTAATTCCCTCTTAATTAAGGGTTAACACATTAATCATCCCTTTAATCAATTTTCAAAAATTCTAAAAAGTTTGAGAACTTAATTACACTACTTTGGGTAAATGTTTAGGTGTTTAATAGCCTAAGTTCAATTAAGAAAATTAAAACCCCTTTCATAAGTATGAAGGGGTGTTTTAAAAGTACTTAAGCTAAACCTCTTAGCTTAATTAACTTTTAATCGTGAGCCAAACTGCATTAGACCATTTCATTATTAGGCGCATTGCAAATTTAAATTCCTTGTGGGTTTTATGTCATCTCATTGGCTCATAATTATTTAGTTAACTCTTCTTTGTAGGTGAAATTAAGCCACTTAATTCATACCTTAACTTAATCAATGCTTAAAATGGATTTAATTATCTAAAAATTAAACAAAAAAAAAAAACAAAACACATGTGGGAATAGGTTAGAAACAACAAACACATCTCACCTTTTTAAAATTAAATCAAACTTTAAACTAAACAAAAATCATTTTCAAATTCACTTTGATTTGTTCTAAATTTTCTTATTCCTTAAGAATGTCTTTAGGATTTAAGTAAAGTGAGTTTGTTTACATGCTTTCATTACTTTGAGTCTTTCCCAACATGTTAAGTTGTATGTCATGTGATTCATGCATTCATAATTTCATATTTCAAATTTTAAAAATGAAATTGTTTACTTTATGTCAAATGTGCATGTGTTGGCTAAAGTAAAAAATATGAGTGGCTATTATCACTAAATCCAAATTATTTTTAAAACTTATAAATCAAATACCAAATCTGAAAGTATGCTACTTATGTTTTAATTATAAGCTTGGATGTGATGGATTATAAAGTCATGTTTAGTGTAGTCTTTCTTTCTTTCTTATGTTAGTATAGTTTTGAATATGAGTTGGTAAGATGTAGGGTTCATTTGAGAACCCAACACTTACTTAATTCTATATCCTATTCATCCTTATGCTATCATCTAAGAAGGATTTCCTACACTTGCATGAATAAATTGCATAAAGAAAACAAATCTATAAAATAACTTTTGCATATTTCTTTTCCACTTCATTTCTTTTATATGCATGTTTGTATTTAAGGAAAGTGGTATATTAGTCTGGACAACCCTAAGGTTGTGCCTTTAAGTAGCCCTAAGTAGGTCTTGTACCTTACACCTAAGTTAACAATGGCATTGTGCTCACTTATGTCTTTCTTACTTTCATGTATGTATGTGAAATTTTGGATAAGGAAAACCTTTTCTACTTAAAATCATACATGTTTAACTTCTAAATTTTCTTAAATGGATTACTTACATAAAAAGTTTGTTAACTACTCTCATTTGCATGTAAAGATATGCTTAGGGTCCATCCATATGCATGTTATATATATGTTGAGAAAGAAGTAAAGTAATGTGTGTTATGTGAATTTTAATTCATTTTATTTAATCTTAAAATGCCTTTCTTTTTGAACAGGTTTGTTTAGAGTTTGTTTAAACTTAGGATTGATTAAAATATGTAATCAAAACATCACCTAAATGAAACTGAAATATGAATCTACTTTAGATAATTACTTAAGGTTATGGAAGGAAAGAGAAGTTCGCTTCTCTTTCCCTCTCTTCATAACTTAGTAATTAATTATAGGTCTCACTTAAAACAAATCAAAATATGAAATAAAATCAACCAAAAATACTTAAACAACTTAAATGAAACTCCTCTAAGTTGAACAAGTTCTTCACCCTTAGAAAATTTGAACCCAAAGTCCAAAGCTAAGCATACCACACAAGCCTTCAAAGCACACACATTAGCCTAAGTCACCACTTCTAGCTTTAGGTTAGGTCGGTGCATGGTTTGATGTTATGTTTTATTTTGTGATGAATATTTTAGACTAGATGTTGGGTATATGCTCGTAGAATGAGTGGCAGGATATTCAGTCTATTCTCTGATAAAAATATAAATTCTTTTGCTTGTAGGTGCTTTATACCCCTAAGCATAATCCATAAGCCAGGTGGACTTAGTCACCCATGTGTGGGATGATAAGTCCAATAAACATGCTTGGGATTTGTGTGGTGTGCTTTAGCTAACCTTTATTTTATAGGTGTTAGCTAGATTTACCCTTTCCCTTTTCATGTAAAAATTTGTATATTTAGGATTTTGGAATGATTATTATGGGAATTAGGATGAACATTGGTCATAAGATCTTATCTTATGCACCATGTGAATCCTTGGAGCATCTACCATCCAACTTTCCAAAGGAAGAACTAAAGAAAGAAAAGAAGAAAGAAGAAAAGAAGAAAGAAGAAAGAAGAAAGAAGAAAGAAAGCTTGAAGACCCCCATAATAATGAATTCCTTTGCTTAATTGTAATTTAATTTATTTTTAATCTGGGTTGTATAGGGGTAGAACTCAGCTACCAAATTTGATATTTTTCAAGTTTGTGCTGTGGTGGCCGACCCAACAGTCTTTATTCTATTTGCGCTTAGCTTTATAAATTGATTATTGATTTGTTTAACTTGTGCATTAAGTGGCATTCTTTTCCTTATTTCTTCCTTGATTTATGTATGGCCTAGATGTGGATTAGGCTCTTTAGGGAAAAATAAATCTTTTACCCTACCTAACAAATCAAATTAAAATTAAACAACTCATAACCTCACCTAAAGCTTAGGTTTAAATCAAGATAAAAGAATTAGCAACCCCTTAGCTCAATGATCATTTCTTTATAATATCATGCGCAAATGCATCTTATTTCACTCTTGATTTGGAGGGCTTCCACCTTTGCTAGAGAACCTGGCTTGACCTTTGAGAGCCATGGTGGAAAATCACCTCCTCCCTTCTCGCTGATTTTGGTCAATAATCTTCTTTCTCATACATTAGGCATAAAAAATCCTATTAGCCTGAGTCAAAATGATTGTCCAAAATGAAAATAAAATGAAATTTGCATTAGGTTTAGGTCATTTGAAGCATACCTTTACATGATATAGTATGTTTTAGGGAGTGAGTTTAAGGACTTAGTCTCTTTCTAAATAAAATAGCCTAACTATCTTGCATTAAGCATAAAGACTTGCCTACATATATTTAAAATTGTAGGAGGAGTTAGTTGGTGGCCACCCCCAGGAGGTTGTAAGTCCAACCTATCGAGTAGTTTGTCCTCTCTTGTGGAGGCAAACCAATTACCCATTTTTGCCTTAGATTTACGTTGTGCTTCTGGCCCTGGCCAAAGCTCCCTAGATTTAGGTTTTGAGATTGCTTCTCCCATTTGTGAGCTATAAGCATAATTCCTCATCTCTTAGGCATTTCCTTAATCTTGTGTTAAGGAATCATAAGTCCTAAATTTCTAATGAAAATGCAACTCAAGCAAACTAAATCAATTTCTAAAATGTAAAGCCCAATCATATGGTTGTTTGAGATGCTCGCTAAGTTTTCTAACATCTTGGGTATCTCTTACTCATTCTCATTTAGCTTCGATAATAAATCTTTCTTTGATCAATCTCATTTGATCTTCAAAATAAACTAATTGATTGATAGTCCTTCCTATTAAAATTTTTAGAGACAATAAACACTTGCCTTAATCAAGAGTTTTCCTAAGGAATCCTCATTCCTTAGGATGTAATTAACTATGGGGGCTTTCCCCTGTAGGAAACTTAATAAATTCAGTTTAAATAAACCCTGCTTTATTTTTCATGTAAACTAGGGGAAGAATCTCTGGTATACATGTAGACTCATCATCCATAAAAGTCCTTATTGAGGTGATTGGTTCTATTAAAGGGTAGTGACTTCTGTCTTTCAAGATAGTACACTATACCTTGATGACGTATCCAATGACCTGAATAAGTACATTTGTGAATCTGCATGGCATCTTACTAAGATGAATTTCTATATATATAGTTTTTCCTCTCCTTTCAACCAGACAAATTTGAAGGCGACTCTATATATCTGTGTGGGAATTTTTCACCCACAAGCTTCCTCGGAGTGTTCCGAGCATTCATAGACCCTTCCCCGAATCCCTAGTGCACCCCATCACCAGTGAGAAAACCACTGAGCGAAATTGAGAGACCCGGCTATCCAGCCTCACCAAAATCTCACCAAATCAAAATTAACTCTTTCCACACCTTCCCCTCACTCCGGCAAGTCAAAATAAATCAATCCCCGATCGATTTGATCATCGGAAGGCACTCTAAGGCCAACTCTGGTGAGCTTTGCGATAGCGTTAGGTTCGTAGAGGAATTGGCAGGGAGGCAACTCAAGATCTTCTTAACAGGACTTCACCTCTTCAAGACGAAGCTACTTCAATCGATGGACCGCCACTCTTTAGCTCGACAAGATAAAAATCTGGAAAACTATAGAATTTCCCATAAGTTTTGTCTTTTATGAAATGAATCATTATTTTACATAATTTCACCATATGATCTTCTTAGATCTCCTCCTTGCACATTTTTGAGTCGATCTTGTCATCCTACGAGCTTCGGTGAGCTCGGATAAAGCAGTAGAAGGTAGACGGTGTTTGTCTTCCGGTGCTCGGGGGACAACGAATCATTAGTCGTTCATTCCACGTGATTAGAACGAACGGTTATGATTTAATCCATATGAAATATTGGGATTAATCCTTGCTGTCTGATCTTAGATCAGATGGTGGGGATGAAACCGCTTCCACCGCTGCTGACTCACCTACCGCATCGGATGATTTAAATAACTATCCTATGGTGTCATGTGGAAAGCATTGATGCATCTTTTGCATGGCACTAACGGTTTAGGGAGTTAATTAAGTGTTAAAAATAGATTAAATGGCTAAAACTTTGAAAATTCATAACTAATTGTAGAAAAATCTACAAAAAATACAAATAAACCCATTTTAGAAAGGTTAAACAGAGGAGAAATTAATAAATATAAAATCCCTAATGCTTGGTTAATGAATAGTGTTTAATTAGAGTTTGAAGTTTAGGCTAATTATCCTAATAAAGACTTAATTACTTGGCCAATTTATCTCAAATTTGATAGGTTGATTCCATGGAATGTCCTCTACCTCCCATAATTTTCTTAGAATTTATTGGCCATGTAATTTAAAGTATTTGAAATTTCAATCCTGATCACCCTCCTTAATCAATTTAATAATTATTAAAATGATAAACAGTAAAAAACTAAGTAGTAAATGATGATCAATCATTGTTAATAGTAAGAATGATGAGGAAAAATGATTAAGGCTTCTTTCTTAGTTATTTTCTTAAGTACATTTCAGGAGGGTTAATTAATGCATATGTTAATTAAAGGTTAATTAAGTAAATTAATGGTAAAATCAAATCAAATTAAAATGATGTTTGGTCCAGAAGCTAATTCAAATTCAATTCATGGGTTTTCCTTTATGTGTTCAATAACATAAAGATCTTTAGGGAACCTATGGTTAACCCATGGGTGTGGGAAAACCATATAGGTATTTAGTTTAGTTCTTTCTTTAATTTAACTAACCTTAAGTATGAGTCTCATTGCATTAGGTCATGCTAAGTGCATTGCAAATTTTAATTTTTCATTGGCATATCATTAGAGGCTCATAATTAAGTGGCTAATTAAATTAAAGAAGCTTAAGAAAAAGAAATTAAATTAAATTCTTAATGATGAACATAATCAATCCATAAAAGTTACTTAATAATTTTTCCTTAATTACATTAAGTCACTAACATGGGATGGGGCAAACACTAAGTGTCTTTTCTCCTCTTTAGGTTTTAATTATTCAAACACAAAAATTAAACTTCATAACAACTTTGGTTAATATTAAAGAACTTTTATTTGACTTGATTATCCTTAGGAATTAATGTGATTGAATGTATTATATGATAATGTTTAGTCATTCCTTTCAATCATTATAAATTTGTTTGTCATTTGTATCATGTATTCATATTTTCAAATAAAATAATCAAATGAATATAATTATGTATATATAAGTTGCATGTGTTGAATTGATCTTATTATTATCACTAATAAATCTCAAAGTTTGGATGATGTATGTTTTGATGTTATATTTTATTTTGTGATGTGATATTTTAGACTGGATGTTAGGATTGTTTATACGTAGACTGGATGTTAGGCCATTCATAGCTTAATGATGTTTTATGTATGAGATTATGCTTAAGGGGCTATTGTAATAATAAATATAAAAGCTCTTACCCTTAAGCATAATCCAATTAGGATAGGCGGGCTTGGTTACCCATGTGCAGGGTTGAAATATAATTACTTGGTTTGCATGTTTGTTTAGCAAACATCTATTTTGTAGTTGTAGTTAGATTTTATTTTTCATAAAAATATAATTTTGCAATAAAAATTAGGATTAGTGCTATGTAGTTTTAGGATGAGCAGTGGATAGAAGGCAAACATGTGGGAGGCCTTATGAAGCCTGGAGCAAAACCAAATCAAAAATGAGAAAAGAAAGATGAAGAATTAAGACCCTCATAGCATTTATTTTATTGTAATTATGATATTCTTTTTTTTTTTGTAATCTGGGTTGTATAAGGCGGACCATTCTCTTCTTCTTCTCAGGATACGGCATCAGATCACTCCGCCTTTTATCCTTTCACAAAAATCTGTGAATGTTATATTATTGTGTTTATCTTGTGCAATATAAATGACATATTTTTCATAGGTTTCTTAAAGTTTGATGATTAGATGTGTGGCCTCGATATGGTAGACTCTTCAGGATAAAATTAATTTTACTACCCCCATTAAACAACTCATAACTAATTTTTAAATATAACTCAAAACCTCACCTTAAAGCCTAGGTTATAATCAAGATAATTAAAGATTTAGCAACCCCTTAGCTGAATGCTGAATGTTACAACATCATGCATAATATCTTGTTTCACTCTTGAATATGGAGGGTATTTATTCTTGCACGATAGAGGAATGCTTGACCTTTGAGGGCATCCCTTGTAGTGGAGAACACATCCTCCCACTGATTTAGCCCATAATCTTATTTCATCATGCATATAGGCATAATTATCTTAAGCCTTTGTCCAAATGAATGTGTCAAAATAGTATAAAAAATTGTAAATTTTGTATTAGTCTAAGTCATGATTTCATGTCAATCATGATCTTGTCTCTAAGGGAGTGAGTCTAGGACTTTAGTTTCTTTTCTAATTAAATAACAGCTTAACTATCTTGCATTTACATAAGACCAGTCTACATGATTTTAAAGAATAGGAGGTGTTAGCTGACGGTCACCTGAGACGATTGTAAGTCTAGACGATTCAGGATGGGTTTATCCTCTCTTATAGAGGTAAATCACTATACCCCATTTTTCGATTAGACTTAAGTTGTGCTTTTAGCTCATGCTAAAGCATCCTAGATTTAGGTTTTGAGGCTATTTATTTCCTTTGGGCTATAAGTATAAGTCCTCACCTCTTAGGCATTTCCATAATCTTGTGTTGATGGACTATAAGCCCTAGCATTCTAATAAAAGTTTAACTGAATAAAATAAACTCTCTCTTTCAAATACATAAAGCCACACTATAGGGTAGACTGGAGTGCTCACTAGGCTTCCTAGTATCATGAGTGCTCCCTACTTATCCTCTTTTGGAACTCATAAACAAGTCATTCTATTTGAAATCTCCCACTTAATTTCCAAAAATACCAAATCCCATGATAGTTTAACTTTAAAATCTTTGGAGATATTTATTAGCTACTTTAATCGAGACTTTTCTTAAGAATTTCTATTTCCTAAGATGTAATTATCTATTGAAGCTTGCTTCCATAGGAACTAATAGAACCAACATAAAATAAACCCTACTCTACTTCTCCATGTAAAGTAGGAGAAAGATCTCTGGTATATACGAAGATTCATTTGCCTTAGAAGTAAATATTATGTGATTAAGTACATTGTAGGGTAATGCTTCCATCCTTTGAGATGGTACATCATATTTTAATGTAGTACATGATCACTTCAATAAGTACCCCCTAAGATCTATGTGGTATCCACAAGACTCCAAATTAAAATACCACGTAGATCTTGGGATGCCCATGTCGGAAGAAAGACAAGTTTGTTTTGCTTGTATGAAACTAACTAGCGCAAAGACTTATTAGATTAATATCACACAAAAATTTTAACAATTAGGACAACCACCTATTACTTCTTGGGATGAGATGAAAGAAATTTTAAAGCAAAAATATGTACCATTAAATTTTTATGATCAACTTACAGATGAAATGACTATGCTTAAACAAGGATCTTTGATTGTTGTTGAGTATATGACACGGTTTGATAAATTGATGATTCGTTGTGATATTAGAGAGGATTACTGCACAACAATCTCTAGATTTAGATCTAGGTTATGAACTAATATTCGTAATGAAATGTTAACCCAAGAAATTTATTCTCTTTAGGATGTTTTCGAGTGGTGACTCAAATTGAATAATATCTTATATCACAACCTTATAAGCGCTTCACAACTTCATCTGGAAATAACTCTCAATCGTGTGTTACTCCTCCTACCTCAACAGTTCATAAAGGACCCACTGAAATAAAAGGAAAAGCTTTAGTGGGAATATCTAATTCCAAGACTTCTAGCATTACTTATTTTACTTGTGGTAAAATTGGTCATTATGCAAGTACTTGTCCTTATTGAAACTTACACTTAGATCATGAAAATGAGAATCAACGAAATGGAAAAAAAATGATAATTAAATTACAGTTGACCCTTGTGAAGATGCTAGTGATGCAAAATAAGCATTAGATGAGTCTCATATAGCTGTTATGCATTGTTGTTAGCTACCCCACGAGCTAATATTGATTGGAGGTCCACATCAATTTTTCACACTTATTTTAAGAGTGGTGAAAATGCATGTAAATTAATCATTGATAGTAGCAACTGTATGAATATTATTGTTATATTTATTTTTGGCTAGGATGAAGCTCACACTAGAGACTCACCAACAACCTTATAAGGTTGCTTGGGTAGATAAGACTTCTATCTCTATATCTCAACATTATCTTGTACCCATTCAATTAAGATAATATAGTGATAAAATTTTGTGTGATGTTCTTTCGATAGATGTTGCTCATAAACTCTTAGGTAGACCTTGGCTTTTTGACATGGATCTCACAAATTATGGACGATCTAATACATATGCTTTTAATTTTTAAGGTAAGAAAATTATGTTAAATCCAGCTAAGCCTAAAGAGGTCACTCCACTTTAACCCCAAAATTCTTCTCCTCCCATAGAAAAGAAATCCTTACATATTATTAATAAATATCAATTTTAACAGGAGATTAACTAAAATATCATTTTTATAGTAGTTATCCTAACCCTTAAAAATCAACCTTGTGTTGAATCATTTTTATCTGAAGTACGTGAACTTTTATTGGAATATCAAGATATTTGTCCCAAGAAGAACTGTAGCTTCCCCATTAAGAAGTATCCAACATGCCATAGAGCTAGTTTCTGGATCATCACTCCCAAATTTGCCACATTATCATATGAACTCAAATGAACATGTGGAGCTAAAGCAACAAGTTGATGATTTATTAGCAAAAGATTTTATCAGAGAAAGTTTATCTCCATGCCATGCACGCTCTTCTAAAGAAAGAAAGATGGTATGTGTGTAGTCATGTTATAAATAAAATCACTATTAAGTATAAGTTACCCATACCTAGACTTGATGACATACTAGATATGATGGCTAGATCAATAATTTTCTCTAAAATTGATCTTAGAAGTGGATATCATCAAATTCATATGAGAGAAGGTGATGAATGGAAAATAGCCTTCAAGACAAAAGATGATTTGTATGAATGACTAGTAATGCCTTTTGGATTAACTAATGCTCCAAGTATATTTATGTGAGTTATAACTCATATCTTGCATCCTTATTAAAAAAATTTTAGTCATGTATTTTGCTGATATTTTAATTTTTAGTCAAACTAAGAGCCATCATGAGAATTATTTACGATAAGTCTTTGAAGTGCTTCGTAAAGAAAGATTATATGTTCACTTAAAATATATTTATTTATGATGTCTTCAGTAATCTTCTTAGGATTTATTATTTATTGTGATGACATCTATACTATCTCGAAAAAATTAGGGCTATTCAAGAGTGGCCTACCCCAACCATAATTCATGATGTACATAATTTTTGTGGGTTAGCCATATTTTATTGAAGATTTATTTATATATTTAGCACTATTATGGCCTAATAACTCAATGTCATAAAAAGGGAGACTTTATTTGGACAAAGGCAGTTGTTGATGCCTTCTCTAAAATTAAAGAACTTTTAACAAGTCCAGTGATATTGAAATTGCCAAATTTTGACAACGTATTTGAGGTGTCATGTGATGCTTCTAGAGTTTATATTGGTGGTGTTCTTAGAAAGAAGGTCATTCTATTACTTTCTTTAGTGAAAAGTTAAATGAAGCACGTCAATGATAATCCACATATGCTCGTGAGCTTTATGCTGTCATCCAAACTTTATGTTATTGCCAACATTATCTTCTTTCAGGATAATTTATACTTTATTTTGATCACGGAGAGCTTAAATATCTAAACACCCAAAAGAAACTTAGCTCTCATCATGCAAAATGGGTTCAATTTCTTTAAGGATATACATTTATTCTTAAACATAAATCTGGTATTGAGAACAAAGTAGTAGATGCCCTAAGTAGATTATGTACCTTATTAAATACCATGAGTGTGAAGATTACTCAATTCAAAAAAGTTAAAGATGATTATCCTAATTATAAGATTTTCAAAAAAAATTTGAATCTTTGACATCTGATGTTTTAATTAATAGTCCTGATTATCAAATACGAGATGACTATATCTTTCGTGGCACACAACTATGTATCCTAGATTCATCACTTCAAAATTTTCTTATTGAGAAAATTCATTCAGGAGGTGTGTCTGGTCATTTTGGTCATGATAAGATAATAGCCATGATGGAGGATAAGTTCTTTTGGCCTAGTCTTAAGAAAGATGTTGCTCATATCATTTTTCAATATTGTGCTTGCCAAGTAGCAAAAAGTGGAAAATAAAATTCTGGTCTATACACACCACTCCCAATTCCCCATAAATCATGGGAAGATCTTAGTATGAACTTCATCTCAAGATTACCTCATATTGTACAAAGTTTTGACTCTATCTTAGTAGTTGTTGATCGATTTTCTTAAATGACACACTTCATTCCATGCTATAGGATATTAGATGCATCATACATAATGACTATTTATGTTCACGAGATAGTTCATTTACATGGACTTCCTAAGATAATTCTATATGATCGTGATGTAAGGTTTATGAGCTATTTTAGAAAACCTTATGGAAAATGCTCGACACAAAACTCTTATTTTCTACAGCTTGCCACCCTTAAATAGATGGACAAACAGAAGTTGTTAATAGAAGCTTAGAAAATTTACTTAGGTACCTAATTACCAATTATACAACTAGTTGGGACCTAGTTCTTCTTACTGTAGAGTTTGCTTATAACAGTTCGATTAATAGGTCAACTGGTATGAGTCCTTTCCATGTTGTAACTATTTATGATCGAAGAAAACCAATTGATCTTGTTGAATTTCTAATAACATATAAGTCTAGTGCATTTGCATCTTCATTTGTATAAAGCATGCATGATTTACATCGTATTTCAACAAAACTCACTCTGAGTTATGATAAATATAAAGCTAATGTTGATGCACATAGATGATATGTAAAATATAATGAGGGATATTTGGTTCTTGTTAAAGTTAGACCTGAGAGATTTCTAACTAGGACTCTTAAGAAATTAACTCTTAAGAGTTCAGGTCCTTATAAAGTTGTAAGGAAGATAAATGATAATACTTATAAAATAGATCTTCCAATGAATGTTGGGATTTCTCCAATATTCAATGTATCATATTTAACGTTGTAGCATGGGTAAGCCATGGATAACACTATTCCCTCTACAAATAGTACTAACATGCAAGTTAATACTTCATCACCATTCTTCAAATCACTTAAAGATCGCCCGTGATCGATTTTAGAAGACCAGATTATCACCACATCTGATGGAGGCACTTAAAGGTTTCTAGTTTGTTGGAAAGGTCTTTCTCCATTTGAAGATTCATGGCTTACATTCGATGAGTTACATCAACTGGACCCATAGTTATTACAAGAGTACCTAGATTTTCATTCTCCACAGGAGAACCCTTTAAAGCCGGGGAGTGCTGATGCAAGGCATCATCATCACCGTCATCATCAACATAAAGCTTTAATCTATGTATTGGACATTTTGTTATAATTTAGGTTATGTATTATTGGGCTTTTAAATTTTGTATATATTTTGGGCTTATATGTATTGGGTTATTCTTATGTCATGGCCCATGATTCATGATAGTAGGTATGATATTTTGGGTGGGTATGGAAGGAGTGGTAGGTTTGATAATAGTGATAAGTTTAGCAGTAGTTGGTGGTAGGTGTAGTTATGATCATCTTATGTTTGAGTTTGGAGTTAGGTTTGAGTATTCTTAGCTCTCTCTTTCAATCTTATAAATAGGGAGACTTTTGTACTACTCGACACTTGGATTTGGAATAAAAGTTATCTTCTTAAATTTCTTTTACTATTCTTTTGTGTGCTTTACTCCCGAGTGATGGACTACTTGAGCATGTGAGCTCACAACCCTAAGAGAAAGACTTTTAAGGAAGGAATGTGATCTCCACAATGATAGATTATTTGCAGAGGTCGACTTCAATTTATCCCCGCTTCACTACTGGTTATTTTAAATCCACTACAGGTTAGATCGTTCATAACTTTTCAATTATTTTTTTATATGTATAAGATTCAGATCTCTAGTGTTGCTAATATAATTTTAATCAGAATCTTTTCAAATTTACTAAATTTATAATATTATGAATGCGCTCAATAATAGTGTGCATTTATCATTACTCTTTTGTGAGGATTTAAGAATTATCGATGTAA
The DNA here is from genome assembly GCA_021442155.1 of Cymbidium sinense. Classification (NCBI taxonomy): domain Eukaryota; kingdom Viridiplantae; phylum Streptophyta; class Magnoliopsida; order Asparagales; family Orchidaceae; genus Cymbidium; species Cymbidium sinense. The sequence goes on along the minus strand of CM038225.1, from coordinate 83,668,887 downwards.
TAAATTTCAATTAATAAAAATCACTCTCGTACATCAAGAAGTTCTACTAGTGGTGTTGTAACCAGTGACCAAGTTATTAAAAGAGTGAGTAATTCATATATTTAGGCTCTATTGTTCAAAATGATGGTGAAATAGATAGAGATGTTTTATAAGTAGAATTCAAGCTGGATGGTTGAAGTGGAGGAAAGCATCTGGTCTGTTATGTGATAGAAAAGAACCATTTAGAGTTAAAGGGAAAATTTTATAAGATAGTTGTAAAATCGATAATGATTTATGGTGCAAAATGTTGGCTAATAAAAGAGAAGCATAAGAATAATTAAAGTATTGCAAAGATGAGGATGCCAGGTGCACGAGTGGTTTTACTCTTAGAGATAAAATGTGAAATGAGTATGTTCGGGAAAAAATTGGAGTAGCTCCAGTGGCAGATAAGATTAGAGAGAGTCGCCTTAGATGGTTTGGCCACAAAAGCGTCTAGTCCATGACTCGGTTAGGAGAGTAGATATATTAGGTTTGCCTTATATTAAGAAAGGTAGAGGTAGACCTAAAAAGACTTAGTTAAGATGTATAAAAAATAACCTTAGTTTATTAGAATTAAATGATAATTTGATAGATTATAGATACAATAGAGAAGAAGGATTCATGTAGCCAACCCCACATAGTGAGATAAAGGCTTGTTGTATATATATATTATTCCTTTTATAGCACGTTCTCACATATTCCTCACTCCAAATATATCGATAGTTCTCATGTTGAATAATCAATATTATTTTTTGCCGCTAGAGCCTATTGAAGCCAAATTTAGGAAAATAGATTTTGGATTAACTTTCACCTTCCATAATTTTTTTATATATCCTCATTCCATGTTGAACTCGTGTCATTTTTTTATACGATAAGTTGATAATAAATAAATCTTCTGAGTGATTTCACATGATTTTTGTCTTTCACATCTATCAATTTTATAATATGTGCTCGCTTCAATTTATGATGTAGATGTGAAAGTCAATAATTAGATATATAAATACATTAAAATTATGTGATATATATGTATATCTTTTTACTTATTTGCTTTAAAAATAGTGTTTACATTATTTATTGCTAATCTATAAATTTTTCAAGTTATTTTGCGTGCAAGCATACAATACATTATATTAATCGTATTAAAAAAATATTCATTCTGTCTCTATGCTGAGCAAGTAATCTCAATTTTTAATCATAAAATAATCTCTACAATGCAAAGATAACTATGGCTACTTATTTGAAGTGTAAAATGATCATAGCTTGAGCGAAGTCAAGTATTATTCAACTCCATAAATGTTATATAAATTATAGAATCTCTCTCTCTCTCTCTCTCTCTCTCTCTCTCTATATATATATAGATATATATATATAAAAGCCAATCACTATGCATAGTAAACTTTCTTTTATGTGACAACGCCTTCCTAAAATCTGCATTAATGGTTGAGGGTTAAGATTTTCACTTTGTATATGATAATTTGATTAAATACCCTTAAATGTCTAGAAAAAAAAAAGAAAAAAACAGTGCTGAAATGAATACAGACTGAATCTTAGAAATAATAATAATAATAATAACTCGTGCTTTTCGGTGCCTTACTTTTTAGCATGTGGCATTTTTGAAAGGTTATTTATGTAATCTCTTTTCTTAGTTAATAATACGATGAACGAATATAAATATTAAAATATAAATAAAATATAATATGAATATGAGATATTTATTATTAAAAACATAAAATATGAACTTATATTAAATACAGAATTATAATATTACATCTTAAATTTTAAATAATTATAAAAAATAGGTAAATTAAATAAATATAAAATAAATTTATTTTAAGTTCTCATTAAAGAATAAGTATATTTAAATTTATTAAAATTTAAAAATCAATTAAAAATAATCACGTGATATTATAGATTATATTCTTAAAATTGAGAAAATTGATTATTGTATAAAAGTAAAATATATATTCTAAAAATTTTAAAAATAGAGAATAATCAGAAAAAATAATATTAATTTCCTAGAACTTGAACTTACAAATTCTTAGTTGATAGTCTGAATTCTCAATCACTAATACTAATGTGACTTGTACTTCAAATAATTATATGTGCTCAAAATTGACGCTAAGTTATTAATTAGAGTGTCCTTTGAACATAAAAAGTATTTTATCAACTCCTCCAAAATATAACATCATTGTGATGCTTCAATCTAGTTATTCAGTGATCCACCCTATGAACATTGAAGAAACGAGATAAAAGTAAGTCTATTTAAGAAATATGAAAAGCATTTTAAAGTTATAAATCATTTTTATAAGCTAAAAGTAAAAAAATTTAAGAGAAAAATATTTTTAGAATTAATGTTTTATTTTCAAAATTATTATAATTCCTCAATTTTTATTTTATAGAAATTTTTAAACAAAGATGAATTAACTAATTTTTTTAAGACGTTTGAGCTAATTTAATTACAAATTCACATACATAATATATTTATAAATTTTAATCCTTGATTAATAGCTTAAATTCTCAATCATATACTAAAATTGCTGGCATGAATTTACTAAATTAGTGTGAAATTGTTGCAAGAATGGTCACTAACAAACACCTAAAACGTTGATTTATTACAGGTCTCGACAAATTGTATTGTAATATTTTTTTAGGCCAGTAGTATTTCTTCTGTACTTAAAGATCTAAGGACTAAATTTGTGATCAAATTACCTAACGTAAAAATTAATAGAGTATATATATATATATATATATATATATATATATATATATATATATATATATATATATATATATATATATATATATATATATATATTTTGCGTCCTATTTACCAGTCTTCTTAAAAGGATTGCATTCTTGTAGCGAAAATTGAAAGCTCAGAGGGATTCTTTGATGTCTGTTTCCCACAAAAGAATCTCCTCACCTGACCACTCATCTCCTCCTTGCTCTCTGATACAGTCCTTTTGCTCATTTCTGGCAGCAAACATTCCCCCCATCCCCTCCCTCTCTTTAGCCTTTTCTGTGGTTGGGTACAAGAATCAAGGAAAACTGAGGTGTCTCCTCTCCTCAAGGAGTTTGGGTCATTTCCACCTTTTCTCATTTCAAGAACTTTCTATTTCCATTTTTGCTCCATTTTCGCACCCTTCTCACATAAAGGACAAAGAAGGAGAGCCATAGAGCGAGTTTGAATGCACTGAATCCCAATTAATTAGAAGAACTGAAAGTAGAAATGGTGCACCCTCATTACTTCTTGAAAAGTAACTTGGGAAAATTTCTCTTCGCCATTTCATTGCTGCTTCTCCTTTATATCTCCAATCAAGAAAGAGTCCAAACACAAGGTAAGAAACAATTGAGGTTATCCCTTACAAATTTAGTTAATCCTTTGCTGATAACACGGTTATATATTACTTTACAGGCAGATCAAGTTTCATGCACAAGTTCTCAAAGGTGAGATTTTGATAGGCCTTTCTTCTCCACATGACCAGTATATCCATTTAAGATGTGGAGTAAAATGTAATAAATTACAGGAAGGAGAAACGAAGGAAATGCCAATGGTGAACTTCATGATCGGATCGAGACCGCCTCGGTGTGAGAATAGATGCTTGAAATGTCGCCACTGTGAGGCTGTTCAGATCCCAGTAACTCCACCCGAGAAAATACCTGCAGTTGATTCCATAATGAGCAAAAATGCAAGAGTTGACGAGTCCAACTACAAGCCTATGAACTGGAAGTGTAAGTGTGGAGATTTCATCTTCAACCCTTAAAAAGGAAATGAAGCCATTCTTAAATGCTGACAGATAGACTTAAATTTGGCCTCATCTTTCCGTATTTCATGTTCTATATATGATTTTGTCGCTTGTTAGAAAGTAAGCTGTAGCAAATAACCCTGCTCTTGGATGATTTGAAGGTGACGTGATGATTTCTTTTTTGTTTTCTTTATGAGATTGTGTCAAGAGAAGTAGACACCATTTTCGTGCAAATCATATGATCACGGACGTTCTTTTACAAGAAAATAATAGATGAGCTTCGAAGCTATTAATTAAGTGTAAACCTATTAACCTAATGCCTGCACTGTTACTAAAAAAACCTGGCATGCTTGGTGCTAGGTTATGGTTTTTTTTTTCTTCTTTTTGTTCTATTTCTATCTTGAGTTTAGTATTTAATAATTGTCATCTTTGAAAAAAAAATATATTAGATAGGTGTTAACAAATAAATAGAACAAAATAATAGCCCTAAATAAACTATCCAGGATTGCATCGTCCATAGTGCTAACGGCTCTCTGCATGGAACTCTATTGAAAGTTGGAAAGACATCACTTCGATTCACTTGAGCTACATTAACAGATACATAACTCATCTCATTTTTTTTTTATATCATGTGAGTTTTTTCGGGCAATTATGGTATATTAGGGTCACCATCTAAACCCAAGTCTAAAACTAAATAAAAAATCAATTTACACTAGCCATCCCTAAGATCTTAGAGATGTTGAAATGAGACTCATTTGGCACCCTAACACTAATTAAATCAAAACCAAAAAAGCTTAATTCAACTTGGTTATTAGCCCATTTTAATCCAATTTGGTTTGTTTAAACCACATCAAAGTAAACTTAATTAAAACTAAGATCAATCGAGATAATTGATAATCAACTAAATACAATTGAAATCTCCATGAATCAAGTTCAATCAAAATTAAATTTTTAAAAATAGTATGGAGAAAACTTGATGAATCAATTTGAACCAAAGCTAAAATGATTCAAATGACTTAATATTGATTCATCCAAGCATCATGGAGTCAATCATGCTTGAACATGAATTTTTGTGATAACCAAGGATCACTTTAGTACTTACCCTAAACAAATTTAGTTAATCAAATGTTTGATAGGCTAAGACTTAGATTGAATTTAACCTTGGGCAAAGTCATCATTCAAGCAAATTTAGTTTAAATGAAATGACAACTCAAATTAAATTAACTTGGAGAGTGCTTAAGGTAAATGGCTCTATTAATTTAAGATTAATATGGTAATTTATCCTTGGTCAAACTATCTAACGAATAGGGGAATTCCATAAGCGCATTTGTGTGTAGCTTAGCCTTAGGATTAACCAACCTATACATGAACAAATGTTGATTAAGCCAAAATGTGCATGCTGTCAATTAGAAATCTTTTGGCTTGATTTTTCGCTATCCAAATAACATGATTCTGCCAAAAATAGTGAGCTAAGGCTTAACATGAGAAATCAAACTCTTTTCTTACGAAACCCATGAACCTTGGCTTGCCCATCCAAAACTTGCAAAAGCCCTTTGCATAAAGCTTTTCTAGCACCCCTAGAGAAACCTAGCTTCATTATCACTCAGTTCTCTTGCCAAAGCACCCTAATCCCCATTTTTAATGCCCATATCATTCACTCAATGGCATTCATCCCATCACAAAATAAGCATCGTAGTCCTTAAAATTGACTCATGAAAAACATTCCCCACATCCTCCCAAACAAAAGCAAAATGCCTCCTCCTCTCTTGACCCTCCTCAGCCCGCACAAGAACGATCACTTTTCGACGAGTTGTGACAACTTCTTGGTCTCAATATAAATCTATAGAGAGGTAACCAGCAAGCTCTACAACAAGATTTCATTTCTTCCAAACAAAGCTACTTCAATCGTTGAATCCATAGATATTGACTCTAGTGATGTAATTTCTAAAAAAAACTTATAAATTCCTTAAGTTTTTATAGTTTGTAAAGTAAACTTGTGTTTCTTCATCATTAACATCCCCTTTATGGACAACTCTTATTTTGAGTGAGAAGAAAGAGACGAAATCTCTACCATCTACTTTATTAAGCTAAAATGAACAGTGGCGATCTCATCATTTCCCTAATCATGTGATTATCCCTTTTATGTCGGGATTAATTTCAACCATTCAATTTGCGATCAAATAATCAAGATTAGCCTTGTTGTTTTCCTTTAACAATGTGGAATAGGAACTACCAAATAGTTCACACTATGTGTAAAGCATTATACAGTCAGCTGTAGACTATCACAACTTTAAAAATTAAAAAAACTAATAAATTAAAAAAATCTCTAAAATTTAAAAAAATCATAATAAATTATAGAAAAATAAAAGCTCCAAATTTACCGTATGGTTTAATAGTAACTAGGATTTAAGTGGAAACCATATTTTAGAATTGGCTATAAAAAATATATCTGAAAAGCATAAGAATTTTGTTGCATGTTTTTTTATTTTATTGCCTATCTCTAGTAAAAAATTTATATCATTAAGATTTGTGTATATTGAGTTATCAATTTTAGAACTAAAATAATTAAAATCACATAATAAATGATTATAATGTTATAAAAATTATTAAAATGATTATTTTGATGATAAACACATCTCATTAACATTGGAAAAAAAAATTAAGCTCCGTGATTTTGGCTTAATCCCAAAACCGCCAATTTTAGGGTTAATTAGAGTTTAATTAATTAATTTTATTAACTAGAACTTCAAAAATTCGCAATAAGTTATTTAGTTATCTAAAAAATATAAATAGCTTCTCTCTTAAAAAAGCTTTTAGAAAGGAATCCAAAGGACCCAAAAGCCCCAAATTAGTTAGGTATTTTAGGATTAATTAAAGTTTTAATAAAATTCTATTCTTGTAATAAGTCCTAAAACACACGTTTAAATTACTTGAAATTTTTGGAGAATATTTTCGAAGATGTTTTATGTTCTTAATAAAACTTTCATGAAATTTGGATGTGTATATCTTAAGTTATAAAATTTTGAAATCTTAATGACCAATTAACTTAATAACTAATTATAAGTTATAAAAATTATCAAAAATGTACTTTAAAGTCAAATACACTTATTTAAAATAGATACACCTAATATATATATATATATATATATATATATATATATATATATATATATATATATATATATATATATATATATATATATATATATATATCCTCTGATCTTAATTAAAATTCAAAACCCCTAAATTAAAGCTAATTAATTTTTAAATAAATAACTAAAAAACCTAAAACTTTCAAAACTCATAATAAATCACCCAAAACTCTAAAAAAATATAAATAATCTTTCTTTATGCTCAACCATTAGAGAGGAATTCAATGAAATTAAAATCTCCAATTGGTGTTGAGTATTTTAAGTGTGATTAAAACATTAATGAAATTAGAATTAATAAAAATAATCACAAATTACCTATCCAAATGCTTTGAGTTTTTAGGTTCAATTTATCATGTTATGTTACAACTTTGTGAGTTTTTTTTAAATTTTTTGACTTATGATTTGTGATTTATTAAGTTATGCACCTTAAAACATGAATTTAACTAATTATCTAATTTAAACAATTCCAAAATTCCCTAAATATGATCTTAATGGATCAAGTCACTTAATAAACATAGAAAAATATAATAAAAGGTCGAACTCATTTGATGATTATTAAGTCCATTAATCATTATAATTAATCCCATTTGGATAACTAATTAAGTAACGAATAATTAATAACTTAAGCACAAACTAAAATGAAACATCATTAATTAAGCAAGATTAAATCTCATAAAATCCATCTTATTTGCATCTTAATTGATCTCTTGTCCTTCAATGAGATGATCATCATATTAAAGCTAGGGTGTAGGTAAGAGTAGGCCGAACCCCAAGTGAGGCCATCACTCCTCATACTCTTTAAAATATTCAAGTCCACATTAAACATAAATTAAAATTTAAAACTTATCTTTAAATCATTAATCATTTGAATTATAACCACCTAATAGTAATAAAGTGAATCTCACTTTCAAACTATAACTTAAAATAGTACAACATAGCTTTGATTCACCACACCATCCATTGCACACATTAAATTACTAGGCCAACAATCCTTGACTTTGATTAGAGCAGTGTTTGAATTTGATGTACTATGTTTTTTATTTCATGATGTAATATTTTAGAGTGGATGTTACGATTTATTTGCTCGATAGAGCATTATTTATTAGACTAAAATTATTTTATATAGAAGATTATGCTTAATAAAAAAAAGGCAAACATAATAAGTTCATAATCGATATTGTTTTCCTATAGGTGGTATTTGCTTAATACCTTAAACATAGCCCAATAAGATAAGTGGGCTTGACACCTATTAGTACTAAGCCCAAATGTATGAAATATTATGACTTGGTTGTGTTTTCTATTTTTATTAATCTTTATTTTATGGGAATTAGAATTTTATTTTATTTTTTTAAAAATAATTTTTAATTTTTAATTAGAATTAGAGATATATAATTTAGGATGAGTAGTGGCTAGAAAGTTTGGACTTGGGAAGCCTTGTGGCGCCTGGTGGACTCACACTATGGAGAAAACATGAAGATCCCCATGTACTATTTTATTTATTTGTATACCATGTTGTGTAAGGGTAAATGATTGACTACCAATTTAAAGTTGTAAAAGGTCTATACTATTACTTTGTTAAATATTTTAGGCTTGTTGACTTTGTATTGTGCACTAAAACTACATGCTCTTCCTAGGCTTTCTTTCTGTGATGATGTTTGTTGCTTGTTCAACTAAGTATATTAACTCAAATCAAAATAAATGAAAATTTTAATCTAACTTAATCAAAGATTTATATATATATATATATATATATATATATTAAAAATAATTAGAAACTTTAGTCTTTGAGCACCATGATGCATATTATTCTTACTTTCTTATATCTGCTCTTCACCCATTACACATAAGGGGAATTTATCTAATACAAATGGCCATCATCTTGGGGAATTTAGCTCTCTAATTTTGATTTAGCCCATAACTATTTCTTATATTACATGCATATAGACATGATTGCATGCTCAAGTTTAAGAAGTAAATCAAGTGCCTAAAATACGTAAAATTTGTAAATCAATACATTAGTTAGATGCTAGCCATAACCTTAGATTTAGAGAAAGAGTTTAGACTCTTAGATTATTTTCTAGTAAATGACAGTCTAACTATATTGCATTTTATGAGATTGGTCACATGATTTTAAAGCATAGGAGGTTTTAGCTAGTGGCACATCTAGGTGTATTATAAGTCTAGAAGAGTCAGAATAGATTCATAATCTTTGGTGAGAGTGAACCAATAAATTCAATTTTTTTTGTTAGATTAGATCGAGCTTGGGAAGCCATTTTAGTCACAGAATCTGAAACATTTTGTTTCTCTCTTACTACGAGAACAAGTCATCACCTCTTAAAAATTTCTACAATCTTGTTCAGTTAGGATATAAACCCTATCATTCTAAAAATATAATGTCCAACCATGGAATATGTTGGAGTGCTTATTGGAATTCTCAGTATCAAAGTAGTTCCTACTTATCCATATTTGGAATCGAATAGCTTTCATATTTAGCAATCTTAACTTAAACTTTGAAATATATAGATACACTAACTTACTACTTTATTTGAGAGCTTTCTTAGAAGATTTTTTCTCTTAAGATGTAATTAACTATGAGGGTATGCCCCTATAAGAAACTTGCAACTCAAGAAAAATAGACTTTGTCTTACTTCACCTATATAAGGCAGGAGAAAAATCTTTAGTACATGTAAATCCATTAGCCTTAAGAATCTTTATTAAGTAATTGAATCCATCATAAGGTGATGTTTCTTTTCTTTGGGGTAGTATATTATTTTTTGATGTAAAGTATGATAACTTAAATAAGAACCCCCAAGATCTGCATTGTGTAATCTTTCAATTTAATCACCATAAAAATATTAATAATTTGACTATAAGCTAATTTGACATTTAACCTAAGGTGAACTTGAAGTTATTTAAGATTAAGCTACAACCATTTGATCTAATTTAGAGTTAACCAAGTCTAGTTATAAGTTAGCTTCATCTAAATTTTGAACTATTTTTAATATTCAAGTTTATTCTAATAAGATAATTTTTACACTATTTTAAAATCCTAACATAAGATAAATTTTATTTGATTTTTTTTTATTTTTTTGCATTTATGCATAAATACATCTATTAAGATTTGAAAAATCAATGAAAACCCCTAAATCAAGATTTCTAAAATCCTTAGCTATTAAAATCTCCCACAATAAAAAATAATTTTAGCTAATTTTTTAGAATAAAAATTGGGCAAAGTAAAAAACTTGCAATAGCATTGTGGCATATCTTTGATATTTTATTTTGTATGTTTAAAATTTATAATGTTATATTCACATATAAGATCATTCTTAACATATTTTTCTTTTGTATAAGATTTGGCTAAATGATTTCGATGGAAAGGCTTAAAAATGGTACTCTTACCTAAAATAAAGATGAAGGATAAGATTCTCTTAAAAGAAAAGAGATTTAAGGCTTCTTTGCTTTTGTGGAGTCTATGAACATTTATTATATTTTATTTTAATAGAATCATAAGTGATGATTTGTACCTAAGTATGGACATTAGATTATGAGTCAAACTACCTAAAATTCTTTATGTTTTTTTTTTTTTTTTGTTATTTTGAATAATTTCATTCCTTTATTTTCTTAAATGTTTTTTGTTATGTAGTGGTTTACAAACTCAACACTTAATTTTCTATAAGAATATTATATGACTTCATAATTTTAAAACATCCTAATTTACTTTTATTGAGTCTTATGTAATAGTTAGACTAGAAAACACATGGATTAAAAAAACCTTCTTTGGCCTCCTCATCAAGAAAAGGGTCAAGGACCACTATGAACAAAAGTTTGGAAGCCAATTAAAGAATCAAACTAAATGACTACAATGTGGAGCTCTCGATAACCACCACGTGTAGGTTGTGGTTGACTTTGAGAATGCACTAGATTTTTAAGGTTCAAACATAAAAGAGTGACTAGTTTATTTCTAAATTTAAAATATATTTTTATCTCTTATTAAAATTAGTTTTAAGTTTCTTCTGAAAAACTATTTATGATATTTATCAAGGAGATAATGACTCAAAATCTAATATAATAAATTATAACAATGCTATCATTATTATATTATGTAATTAATTATATTTATTATATTTAAAGGAAGCACTTAATATTTTTCATTCAAATACATGCCACAAATTGTTTGTAATAATTCTACATAACCCTCCTCAAGGAATAAGTGAAATACAATATTTTATCTTATTAAACCGCCATAAAATATTGCCTCTACCTTAATATGATCTCAAAGCTCGCAATCTACAATGAGCCGATCTTACCCATTAGCTCTACAAATCAAAGTACTTAACTTAATCATTAATTCTACACTTGTGTTCATCAACCATATTGTTCAACTCCTACTAAAACTCGCACTCAATAATCACCCATCATGGCAAGCTCAAACACAATCCCTACTTCGAGGCTATAGCTTTCTTGGTTTTATCAATTATGTCAAACCCCAACCCTTACATACCATCACTCAAGAAGATCTTCAATCATCCAACCCAAACTATGCTATGTGGGTCCAATAAGACCAACTTTTGTTTATTCCATGATCGCCTTAATATCCAAACTAATTGTGGATGCAATCTCTTCATCATTATCTCTTAAGGCATGGGGAAAACATACTCATATGTGTGACAATTGGTCATCTTCACACATTCTTCTTTAAAGAGAAATTAGTTATGGTAACTCATGAAAATAAATCCATCACTGAGTTCCATAATCAATCAAAAGGCTCTATAAACAAATAACACAAGTTGAGCCCCATTACAAGGAAACAATTTCATTGTCTATTATTTAAATGAAGTTAGTTTGAAATTAAAGAGATTGGTGGAGCTCTTCATGCAAGAGAATAGTCAATATCATCTTTAGAATTCCTCAAAAAATTAATTCCATGAGACTAAACTTGCTACCATGCACTCCCGTGCAATCACTAAATATTTCTTACTTGAATCTCTTGAACCCACCATAACCAAATAATCACTTAAACACCCCAAATTGAGAGATTCCATGCATGATGAAATCATATATGTGAGTTTGTTTCATGATAACCACGTCAAAATATATTTTCTTACAAATGGGTGATTTGAATCAATTTCCATCATGATAAACATATTAAATTCTATAAAGCTCATCTCATTTCCAAGGCTTTTCATGAACAACCTTGTATTGACTTCACTAAAATTTTCAATCCAATTATCAAACTCAAAACTAACCAGGTCATTCTCAACATTATTATCATGTAATAGTGATCAATCCATTAACTTAATATCAAAATTGTATTCATCCATGATACCCCATCCAACGATGTTTTTATGAGTCAACCACCCAATTTTATAAATGATTCAAATTCACAACATGTATGCAAATTTTATTGTTTTTTCTATTGCCTCAAATTCATAACATGTATGCAAGTATTATTGTTTTTTCTATGGCCTCAAGCAAGCACCTAATGCTTAGATTATTAGACTCAAAACTTTTATTCTCTCACCAAGCTTCATCAATACTGCTTTAGCCCCAATTCTATTCTTCAATTTCATAAACCGATAATTATTTATCTCTTATTCTATGTTGATAACTTACCAATCACGAATAACTCATTTGTTTAGCATATAATTATTGTTTTTGCTCATAGGCTTTGCAACAAAGACCTTGGTGATATTCATTTTGTTTCTTGAATTAAAACAATTATAATTATCAATGGATTTTTTTTCTTGCTCAAAATGCATATGTTCATGATCTTATTGAAAGATTTCATATGAATAGTATAAAGAAAATTTTAATACTTATATGCACATCTACACCTCTCTAATTGAATGATGGAATTGCCATCATTGATTCTACAATGTGTCATAACCTATTCGTTAGTGTATAATTCTTCTCATTCACAATACTAGATATTTCCTATAAATCAATAACTTTTCATAGTTCATGCAATCTCTAGCTTATACAATTTTTGACATCTGATATATAAATGAGTACTTTGGTATTTAAAGAATACCATAATCTATTCAATACTTCATCATTGATCCACTTCTCTTACTCTCACAACATAAGTTGATGTTAATTAATCTTGTAACTAGAATGTATTACCTTAATTTTAGCATATGTCATTTTTCTAAGACCAAATCCAATTTCCTAATGTCCCAAGAAACAACAACAAACTATAGCCTATTCCTTTATGGAGGCTATTGACCTCACTTTTGGAGTGAGGATCCAATCTTCTCATCATAAATCTAAGAGTCTTCTAGACACTAAGAGCTTCTTAGTCATAAGACACTCCTAATGGCTAAGTGAACACTTAACCTAAACCTAGAAACTTAGAAGGATTAGCCTTAAGAGTAGGCTATGCCTTAGGACCAAGGTGACCTACCCATCCTATGGCAGCCACCCAAAGCTTAGTTTGGACCCTTGACTCTAAGGCTAGCCTGACCCAAGGGTAGCTGGGTTAGCCCTAGGTCAAGGGAGGTGAGTTATCCCACCTCCTTTCATTAGCTCACCAAGGGGAAATAGAGATTTTCCATGGCAGCCACCTTAAACACTTGGCCACTAAACTGAACCACCTCAGCTTTCTCCTGCCACCTCCGGCCGCCTGCAGTGGCTGGATGACTGCCCAAGAAAGATTCAACCCAAGTCATCTGATTTGAGGGAGGAGGGGTATACTCCCCCTCATTCCATTTGAATCAACACATTGAGTATTCGTAGAGCTCGAGCACCCTGAGATGACTCTCCCCATGATTTCCCAAGCTCCCTAAGCCTCCACCCTCACCGAAAACACCAAACCCAAAATAGGACAAGGCCTAACTTTGTCCAACTCCACCAAACCTTAATCAATTTCAAATTAACTTCACGCACACATTCACTAAGCTCTGGCGAGGTGAAACGAATTTTTTCCCGAGCAATTCGAGCACCGAAGACCACTACAAGCCTAACTCCAATGAGTTTTATGGTTGGTTTACAGAGCTATCAACAAGGAGTCAATGCACAATCCTCTTAGCAGGGATTCATCACTTCAAGAAGAAGTTACCTAGGTTAGTTAGCCGCCAATCCTGAGCTCCGGGGAGGTAAATTCTGGCAAACTAATATTTTCTTAATTTTTTTAGGCCTTTGTGAAGGAAATTGTGATTGCATGTGAATACCATAGGATCCCTCTAGATCCCCTTTGTGAACATTTTGGGATCAATTTTGACATCTCAAACTTCGATAAGCTCGGATCAAGCAGAGGAAAGCGAACAGTGTTTGTCTACCATCGCTCGGGGGATGACAGATCATCCATTGTCTGTTCGACATGATTAGAATGGATGGACGTGATTAATCCTCTAGATTAATTTGATTTTAATCATATAGGAACTACGGGATTAATCTCCACCTTCTAATCTTAGATCAGATGGAGGGGATGAAAGCGCGTCTGCTGCCACCGCCATGTCAGCGCCGCATGAGACGGGTTTAAGTGGCCAATCCCATGGCACCATATGGAAAGCGCAGCCACGTCAACCACCCATGTGGCGCCGACAAGATTAGGGGTTTAATTATGCTTAAAAATCTATTTTAATTACTAGAACTTCATAAAATCATAATTAATTAAGAAGAAATCTATAAAATGCAAAAAAAAATATACTCATTGGCAAGGTAAAATAGAGAAGATTTTATTTAAAATATTATCATTTGATTTTCAACAGAGATTAAGGCTTAATTAGGATTTAAATTTTTTTAATTAACTTAATTAAGCCCTAATTACTTGGGCAATTAATCTCAAGTTTGGTGGGATGATTTAATGGGATGACCTCTACCTCGCAAGATTTTCTTGGGATTTATTAACTATGTAATTAGGGAAATTAGAAATTCAAATCTTAATTACTCTCATAACCAAATTAACCATTAATTAAAATTAAAAACAATAAAATTAATTAATTTAGGGCCCATTTTGGGCAGCTGCTGAGCGTACCAACGCCATCTGTTGTTTCGAAAATTTTGGGAAGCTGCCGCATTTTTCTGGTCGACGCATTACATCTCTACAAATCTCGGCTTGTTCATTCGATCTCCTCCTTCTCTTTACCAGGGCATCGATGGATCTGAGAGTCTAGAAGGCTCATCTGCTTCCGGCTTCCATTTCCCACCTCTCTTTTGTAGTCTTCATTCGTCTTCCATAAGGCTTGTTGTGAAGGTAAGCATCGTCTTCATTCACCTTGTTCATCTTCATTCATCTTCATTTGTATTCATGCATTTTGTTCGGCTTGTTCGATCTCCTCCTCCTGTAAGGCTTGATTGAATAAATAAAGTGTTCTTGAGTAATAGTGTGAATAATTCCAAAAAAGTTGAAGTGCTTATTAAGAACTTAGCATCTTGCGTCTTGCTAGTTAAACTATAATCCCATCAATTAAATAACTGATAAGATTACAGCATGAAGAAAAAAGGTACAAAAAAAAATAATACAATGCAAAGCTCATGAATATGTGATCAATATTTCTGTTAAATACAGCCATTTATACGAGTTCTTTTCATAGAACATGGGAGTGAAACTGAAATCCCATCAGTTAAAATAAAGCATCAATAGAACCAACTAATTATTCACATCTACTTGAAATGCACTTTTTATCCAACTTAGTAACACTAAGGGGGTGTTTGGTAAGTAAATCTGTTACCAAACACCCCCTAATAATAATAAAATTAGGGAGATTTAAGGACCATTTGAGGTAGCTTTTTTCACATCTTTGTTTTTTAAAGAACTATCACAATTTGATTTGTAGCTAATTTTTGCTATTTTTTATTTCTATGGTGAGAATTAGCTTTTCAAAATCAGATCCACTATAATGTAGTAGATGTAAAAAAGTTGCCCATTATTTTCAAAAAAAATTATAATAGAATTCCCAAAAGATATTCTAGTTACATTCACTTGATCCACAGAATTCCTAAAATATTAGAAAGCCAGAAAGATGAATGTGGAGCAATATATATCAAGTTTTTATCCTTAAGACGTTACAAATAGGAAGAGGAGGAAAAAAATATTTGCCTGGAGTGCATAACATTTAGAAGCATTTCCAAGGTAATACGATCCAAAACAAAAATGGAATTAAACATTTTATCAATGTTATAAGTAATGCAAGTAGAAGGTACTATACATACAAAATCAAGCTTCTAATGTTATTTACAACTAGAAAAGATTTTCATTGTTCATTTCTTAAAAAAATATAAATCACACAAAATTTAGCACTTAAATACCACTAATGACTGATTTGCTCCCATCCATCATGAACATTTGTTTCTTTCTCCTTTTTATGAGCATTTCCTGCAGACTAAATAAACTAAAGGACAATGAGTGCATTAAATATTGGAAAAATAGAAAAAAAGTTAGCAAGTCCTACCAATAATATGTTCAATTATGTCATGTATCTCACCTCAAGTAAAGCCATGTGAATTTCCCTCTCTCTCATCCTATTCTGCATACTTTTCTTTAATCTTCTTAAGTTTACCCCTCTACCCATGAACAATCTTTGCATTATCTGTCTTCAAATTCTAATTATTTTTTTTCTATCAGAGTGCAAGATGTGCTACATTGATCATTTTCTTCTTGTTCAGAAGAATCATTCATGGGTCAACTTTTTTGGTTTATCTTCAACACCGAGAGCCTTATCAATTAATCATCAAGTTGAGTTGAAGTAGAATATTTTCCTCTTTTATCAATATCAAAGTTTTTTCCATCATGCATGCCATTTGAGTGTAAAAACTACTAATAACCTCATTACTAGAGAAATCTTGGTCAAATTGGGTTGCAAGACCTTTCAAGAATGTCATATAAATCTATTTTTTAGTGTTATACTTCCTTTAAACTCTTAAAAGAAGTGCTTCCTTAGTTTTCTTACTTTCTCTTAGATAATATACTAGCTATTTAGGCAACCATGCTTTATGGCTGCTAATAACCTGGAGGAAGGAAAATAATATTTTAAGCCTTCCCTTCATAATCTGATGAAAAAGGAAGGATTCATAGGATAAAATTTAAAAAAATCAACATGAATCTTAAAATTTTTGGACTTCGATCTGAATTTTTGTAATGTTTTTTTAGTTTTATCAACTTATAATGTGTTGTGCTCCTTACTGTATATCTCTTATCTAGTTAATATGCTTCTTTTCCTTCTTTGTTGTAATTGTAAACTCTCAATCAAAAGTAAGTGATCACTTTCTTTTTAATTCTTTTCTTTTCTCTATAAAACTAAACTCTGAATTAGAGTTTAAGGGCTTATTTGTTTGGCTTCTTCAATGTGGAAGAAGTGGAACTTCTCACTTTTACAACAGATTTGAAATGAATGAGAAGAAATCTCAGTTTCTTCTATAATTTTTGTAATAATTTTCTCCACCAGTCATCACTTCCCTTTATTCTTACATCAACTTGAAAAAATATTATGAACAATAACTAAGATACTTTATTATGGTACACATTACAATTTGATAAAAATTGCATTCACTTATTACACATGCAATATGATGTTGATCAGGTTTTAAAGATCTCATGGTCTATTCTCTATAAGTTATGTTATATGTTTAGCATTGTCTAGCCAAATTAAATAATTGCAATCCTCTATTATTTGATTCATCTAGGTTTCATCGCTTGTGTGATAATGATAGGAGCTTAAAATGGGAAACCCAAAGGAAGGTGGAGCAGGTGCTACTTGGGAGAGAGATGTGAAAATAAAATTTTGTGATCTTTATCTGAAGGAGATAAACTTGGGTAATAGACCAATGACCTATTTTAATAAAGAGGGTTGGAATAATTGGAAGGGAGACAATAGGACACAACTTAAAAATAAATAGGATTAGTTGAAGAAGGATTGGAAATTGTGGAAAAAGTTTAAACAAGGATCAACTGATTTGTGATGGGATCCAACAAAGAAGACAATTGACGCATCTGACGATTGGTGGTGAGAAAAGATACTGGTAAATTTTATATACGAATTTGTCCATTCTAATTACTCCACAAAAAGTTCATATGAACATAACATCTAACCATAATTGCATGTGTACTTACAGATATTACCAAATGCGAAGAAATTTAGATATTACGGCTTAGACCTTGAAATTGAAGAGAAATTAGATCTCATGTTCAGTGGTGTGGTTGCCATAGGTGCCATTCTTGGACACCAAATCAAGAAGATGATGACATTATGCAAGAATAAAATTATTTTGAACAAAGGTCTGGTTCAAATGATTCAGACAATGAATTGCTACATGCCATAGATTTCCAATCCACCATGCTAGGCTCACCGCGTCAGAGGTCGAAAAAAAAAAGAAAGGAGGTGCTGGATTTCTCTGACATCGGGTATCATAGTTAGTCAGTGCATACACTTCCAGAGAGAATAAGGTAATTGCACCACCATCACTATCTAAGGTGATCACTATTTTAGATAAAATCATTAAAGTTTTTGAAGATATTCTACTTTATCTATATTCAACGAGGTTACTTGAAGATGCAAATAGCGAGAGATCTTTGTGGCTATGGCACCTGAATGGAGAGTTCATTATATATGCTATTATTTTGAAACACGTGATGTTTAGCTAGGTTGCCTTTAGTAAAAGATGTTTTCTAATATGTCAAAATTTAAACTTCTCCATGATCTGGTAGTAGAGAGTTTGCTCTTTTTTACTTGATGTACTTGTTTCTGTTATAAGCTAAACTTCTTTAGAAATTATATGATAATAGTACCTAATATATCATATGTTATTATGGGAATTTTGTTTAGTACTTTAATATGTAATGACTAATATAGTGATGTATATATTTTTGTCATTAGTTGTTGTTATGGATAGTGATGATGACGATCAACCTATGATTACGATTGTTACTGTATTATGCTTAATACATGAGTACTATGAGAATTATGTTTACAAGACTCCATGTATGACTTCCAAATTTATTGGTGAAAATGGATCACTGAGTTACTTGCATGGCACCCAGGGAGATTTCATAACATGTTTCGTATGTCACAAATTATTTTCACTGACCTGTTGTAGGAATTAAAAAATTTACATGGACTTTGTGGATCTTCTACACTACAACTATAGAAGTCTTGGCCATAACACTATAAATTTTATTGCATAATGAATCTATCATGGCGACAATCGAGCGATTTTAGCACTCATCTAAAACCATAAGCAGATATGTCTCTATTGGCCTTAATGCTTTGGTAGGTTTATCAACTAAAGTTATAAAGATGATAGATTCAACTTTCCAGAATATAGTTGATGAGATTCCGCATGATTGCTGATACATGCCATATTTCAAGGTATACTTCATTTCTAAGTTTATTTGAAAATTATCATTTTGATTATCACCTAAGTTTGCAGCAAATTCTATTGTAGGATTGTATTGGAGCAATTGACGGAACACATGTCGATGCCCGTGTGCCTTCAACTAAAAAGGTAGCTTATATTGGTTGATGTGGCACACCTACACAGAATGTAATTGAAGTATGTGATTTCAATATGTGCTTCACTTTTTTTAATGATGGATGGGAAGAAAGTGCACATGATAGTCACATATTCAATAATGTTGTACGACATAGAGAAAATAACTTCTCATTGCCTCCTCCAGGTATTACTAGAACGAATCATCCATTTATTACAAGAAAATATTTTTTACAACTTCTAATTACAAATTTAATAGGAAAATATTACGTTGTTGATGCTGGTTATCCAATGCAATGATGGTTCTTGAAGCCTTTTTCAGAATAAAATATCATATTTTTGATTTTGAAAGGAGCAGCGAAGTCACTAGGGGAAGGAAAGAATTATTTAATAAATGACACTCATCATTGTGTGGTGTAATTGAGCGAGCCTTTAGAGTGTGGAAGAAGAAATGGGTTATTCTATGTGATATGCCTGCATACTCCTTCAAGAAGCAGGTTAAAATAGTTGTAGCTACAATGGCTTTACATAATTATATACATCGTCACCCATCACACCATGACATTAAGTTCAACATTGTCGACAATGACCAGTCATTTATTCCACGTGAAGCATTTGAACATCAGTTGGGCTACTCAATGTTAGAAACGAGTCAACATACCACATAATTGGAGACACAGGATGAAGAAGGAGCTGAGCAGATGAAAGAGTTATGAGAGCAAATTACAGATGCCTTAGATAGTGATTATATTAGATTTAATTACTATTTGTAATTGGCTTATTTTAAATGGTAGTTTAGATAACAAGTTGAGTGTTTTTTTTCAGCATTTATAAAGTGTTTGTTAGCTTGTACAGACTAGCTTGGGCCTATTTCTTTTCAAGCTTAATGCTCATTCTTTTTTAACACATTATTGTGTTTAGTCTTGTTTGATTAATGAAAGAACATTTTATCAAAATTGATTCTCTCCATATTTTTTAGTTTATCCTAGTAAAAGCTTATATATATCTTACATCAATATCCTAACAACATCTTACTTTAAATCTGGTACATATCTTGTAAAGCATTTACGTAAAGTTCATGTTGATATGAAATTACAAACTGCCAAGTGGTGTGATAAATATGAAGGTATTGCTTATTTAGGGAAATAATTTAGATGCTTATTTGTTTGATTTAACTTTGAAGTTTAATTTTAGTATTTTGTTTAACACTATCAATATAATACCATGGTGGAGTAATTCTCAAGCAATGAGTCTGTCTCAATTGTGATTCAAAGAGACTTGAGGTGGTGGGAATATAGTATTGTATTTAAATGTTAGTGGTGATTTGATGAACCATACAACATTGACAAAGTCATATCATATACTCTATTTTTGTTCATGTTGTTATTGATTTATCATGTTTCTCCAAACATAACTGATTTCCTCATAACAGTTGATAGTTTCCTGCCATTGTGTTGTTTATTACAGTTTTGAGCTGATGCTTGTAGGCAATGAAGAACACCTTTAAATGATGCTATATCAATATTTTCTTAGTTTTTTGAATGTCTTTTTTATCACTATTTCTTCCTTGTTCAGCTTGGAAGAAATTGATCTAGCCTATTATGATTCTGTAAATGGCATTCCATTAGTCTTTTTGCTTTTTACTTGTTAATATATGATTTTACGTTATAAGTTTATGACCCATTTCTGAGATAGGCATTATGTTTTAATTGAATCATTTTTATCTTCTGGATATCAAGTATTGTGTTTGATGATTAATGCGGCATAAGATGCCAATTCATGCATGTTTTTCTTTATCTATTTGTCCTTCTCACTATACTTGGGCATTAATTTGTTCTTTATCTCATAAGCATGTGCTTGTCGTTAATTTGATAGTAATGGCACATGGTGTTTAGTTGGAGGACTTCAGTTGCTTCTTATCATGAATTTTTGTTTGCCTCAAACCTGTTACAACATTGAACATCAGAGAAAATTAAAAGAAACAACCTAGCATGACATGAATTAAAACTGCCTTCCTGTTTGTTTTAAGGTCAAGTATACTGATAATGTGAACTATTAATGATTTTTAAATGATCCAAACTATAATGAGTGAAATCTTCAGCAGTTATATCAGCTTTGTCAAGTGGCATAGCTTGCATGGCTACAATTTAGAAGGGATTGCTTCCCCCATTTTCTTTCACTCCTCTTGCCACTTAACTAGAAGAACAAAAGATGGTTGAAATAATGTCACAATAGGTGAGGTAAATAACAACATTACCTTTTCTTACAGTCACGCAATGCCAACTACTTGGGATAATTTGATCCTTCTTCATCGTTCTTCCCTAGCTTATGGAGTTAACTATAATCTATGAAATTCTTTTTACACAACATTTTTATGTGTTATCTTTAGTCTATTGTGTATGTTACTATAGATAGATAGATAGATAAATATATATACATACAACTCAAATTTAGTTTTAGTGAATCTAGCAGTTAAAAACTGCACATTATAATTCTTAGTTGGAAAACACTAAAGAGAAAGTAGGACAAAAGTTTATTATAAACGAACAAATACATTTTGAGTTGAGCCATTTCAAATTATTTTGGTTGGCACACCTTACAACACTCATAATGAGATGTATTCAAGCTTGTACAACCATTTTAAATTCATATACTAGTAATGAGATTATTCTTCTTCTATTGATCACTCAACTCCCTTTTCACCATAGTATTATCCTGTAAATGTGCTTCAATTTCTTCTCAGCTATAGATTTTTTACCTATTCAGTTTTTAGCATATCATAAAACACTTCTGGCTTTTGGCGGTTGTGAATGAACAGAGCCTATAAAAGAGTATCACACATTACTACTATTTGATAATAGAGCAGCTTAATTTCAATGTACTGAAAACTATCAAAAGTCAAAAAATATTGAAAGATACATAGCCAGTCAGGTACAAAATTCTACCTAAATATTTATTAACATTTGAAGATTCTGTCATTAGTTCTGGTTTGTGAGTTTAATAAAAATGTTGTAACAGTACTTATTTATGAATCAATTATGGTAAGGGAGTTTAATAGAAAGCTTCTTAGTAACCATTAACATTGCAAGATGGAAATTTATTTAAACATGCTTTCTAGTCATTTAGTAATTAGCAAAAACTTCAAAATATTTGTGAAACAAATAGAAAATTTATTTACATAAACTTACATCATGCTTGCTTTGTTATTAAATGCTATTTGTATTTTACATAAAATCAAATTGTTTATCTTCTTTTTGATGGGAGATTGTTTGAATAACTGGATTCAATTCATTTTTCTTTCTTTCATTTTCTTGATTGCTATTGGAATTTTTGACCAATATTTATGTAACCAGTTTCTATTGGAAATTGATTTATGTGTTGATATTGCTACTTTTAAAATTGTATTAAATATTTTTAAGCCTAAGAAAAATAAGATTAGGAAGTTATGTTTGTGCAGCCATGAATACTTTCAGAGTAAGTTTTTGTTTAGAGAAGATTACTCATGTGGGTGTTTGAATTGACTATATTGAACCGGCTTTGAGTTTAATGCATGTGATTATTTTGGTTATGAAGCTTTAAAAATTATAGTTCTACACAAATGTATTACCTATATTTTATTATATAGTTTTATTTATTTTTTGATCATATATTTATATAATTTAATCATCATTATATCATTTAGGTCATATATAAATAAAATTTATGTTTATTACATCATTTAATTGAACTTTCAATTCAACTCTGATATAATTTTTGAACCTTGAATCTCTTCATTCAGTTTCATGTCAAACATGTAAGAAATAGAATCAAATATTTTGCAATGTTACCTGTCCTCATATTAATTATTTTATTGCTAATACAAATTTTTTATTAGGAAATATGACTTCAAGGATCTCTACTAAGTCCAAAGCTGTGTATTGCAACTGTGGTTTGTAATATTATATATTCACTTCACATAGAGAAGGAAATTATAGGAGAAGATTTCCTAGGTGTCCAAGAAATAGAACAGGAGATGATTGCAACTATTTCAGATGGATTGATGAATACAAGGGTGACACATCAAATAATGATCATACTAAGAGGGTAGCAATAGAAAAATTTTTAAAAAGATTTGATCAATAGGATATTAAGCTTAATATATTGATCGCACTAGTTATTGTACTTGTACTTTTAATATTAGTGTTATTAATTAGGTAGTACTATTTATTAAGTGATGTGCAATCTGTCAATGTATCTTAGTTGACTTATGACTATATATGAGTATTAGTTATCCTATTTTTATTCATACTATTTAAATTTATTTAGCTCATATAGCCATAGGGACATTTCAATCATTTTGCATAAACAGCTGCAACACAGCAAATTCTAGATAGAGTTTTTCAAATAGAATCATAGATTCAGCAACAGTAGCTTCCTCCCACCAGCTTCTTCTGCAGCTGCTTCTAAAAAAGTTACAGCTATCCCAAATGGGCCCTTGAGCTCATTAATCATTGGTTAATAGTGAGATGATGAGGGAGAGTGATTAGGACCTCTTTGCTAATTACTTTGCCAAATTTATTCCATTAAAAGAGAGTTAATTAAACTATGAATTAATTAGGAAATTAATCAATTAATTAATGGTCAAATTAGATCAAATTAAAGTACTACTCATATCAGATAATCAATAATAAAATTAAGGGTTCCTCTTTATGTGTTCAATAACATAAAGATAATTAAGAAAATTATGATTAACTCAAAAGTGTGGGAAAATCATAAAAGTACTTAATTAAATTCTTTAACATAATTAATCCTTAATTATGAGCCAATTACATTAGGTTCTTTAGGAGCATTGCACTTTTATTTTTCTCAAGTTCATATCATTTGTGGCTCATGATTAAATGATTAATCAAATTAAAGAAGCATAGGAAAGGGTAATTAAATGATTTGCTTAATGGTTTAACTTAATTAAATCATAAAATTCAACTAATTATCTTTCCTTAAACAAATTAATATTACCAACATTGGAATGGGGTTAAAATAACAAAAGATCTCTCCTTTTTGAGCTTAATCAAAAGTAAAACAAATCAAAAATTAATATAAAGCTTTGGTTTTCTTTAAATAAATCTATTTAATGTGGTTGTCCTTTGGAATTAGTGTAATTGAATGAATTATATGGTTGTGTTTAGCTATTCCTTTTCAATCACTTTAAATGTTGTATGCCATGTGATCCCATGCATTCTTGTTTTCAAATCCAATGAATCAAATAAAATTTATTTATGTAAGCTTGCATGTGTTGGCTTAATTATATATGTGGCTATTATCACTAATAAATTTAAACTTATTTTCTAAAGTTTATAAATTGATGACAATATTTGGAGTAATAGTAGTTATAAATACATAGGGCTTGCATGTGTTTATAACTTAAGCATGTGGATGTGAAGCTCTCTTTCTTATATTCACATATAGATTTACATAAATTTGAATAATAATGGGTATATAGTCTGGACACCCCGGGAATACGAGACTTTAAGTAGCCCCAAGGAGGTCATTTGATTATCTCACTTTCCTAGTTAACAAAGAAACATAATTATTTAATTTCAATCATTTGTATATTTGTATTAGAATTTGGATAGAGCTTTAATTCACATGTATAAATAATTCAATCAAACAAAATACAATCTGTTGCATGGTTTTCATTCTTTCAATTATGTATATATCTATAAGTATTTTAGATAACAAGTACATAGTCTAGACATCCCGAGAATACGAAGCTTTAAGTTGCCCCAAGGAGGTCATTTGATTATCTCACTTCCCGGGTTAATAATGACACATACTTGCTTACATCTTTTTATACATGTGTATGTTCTTTTAATTAAAGAATGATAATCCTCTTTTCAATTAAAAATACATGCATCCATAGCCACTTAAGTCACAAAAATGTATAGCATGTGAATGCAAAACTTTCTTTTATATGTTCATATATATAGGTCTTTATGTGTTTAAATGCTAATAAGTATATAATCTGGACATTTAGAATATGAGACTTTAAGTAGCTCGAAGGAGGTCATTTGAATATCTCACTTCTCTGATTAACAAAGGCACATACTTATTTAATTTCATTCTTATGTATATTTGTATTAGAATTTGGATAGAGCTTTAATTTACATGTATAAATAACTCAATAAAATAAAATATAATCACCAAATATATGTATTCATTCATTATTTAAGTATGCCAAAATATATTGTATGTATAGGTATGCTAAGTGTTAAATCATATGCATGTTAAAAGTGATGAAAAGGAATGGTTCAACATATTCTACATGAATACAATTCAACTACATTAATCTTAAGATGCCTTTCATGTTGAATAGGTTTTTTTAAAATTAATCAAAACTTAAGATTAATAAGATATTTAATAAGCCATTCACTAAAGAAGACTAAATCATAAGAATGTGCTTTAGAAAGTGGCTTAAGGTAGGGATGAAAGAGGGTAAGCCTCTTTCCTCTCTCTTTATAACACTTAAATGCTAAGTGTAAACCAAATGAAACAAAGCAAAACACAAATTAAAATTTGCAAATCAGCTATACAACTTGAAATGAAACCAACCTTCATGTTAACTTAAATAATTTCCAAATTTAGAGAATCATAATTCAAATGCTTAGTTAAGACATACTACACAAAACCTTAACACACACATTAGAATTAAGCCACCACTTCTAGTCCTATGTTAAGACGGTGTATGATATATAGATTTTTTGTGAAGTAATATTTTAGACTGGATGTTAAGGTGTATGACTCATAGGATGTTAGACTGCTATTAGTCTAATATTATCTTCTATAGGAGATTGTGCTTAAGGGTTGTCAAAAATAAATATAAATATTTTACTTGTAGATTATTTATGCTTAGGATAGGTGGGCTTGGCTACCCATGTGCAGGGTGCTAAGTCCAAATTATGAAATATAACTGCTTGGGATTGTATGTATGTTTAGCTAATATCAATTTTGTAGGTGTAGTTAGATTTACTTCTTTCATAAAATGTATTTTTGTAGTAGGAATTAAGATTAGTACTATAGGGATTAGGATGAGCGTGGCTAGAAGGCTTAGTCCTGGGGTGCCTTATGATGCCTTGAAGCAAATCAAGAGAAGGAAGAAAGAAGAAAGGAGAAATGAAAAATAAAGACCCTCATAGCATGTATTCAATCCAAAACTGTAATTATTCTTTGGTATTTTGGGTTGTATAAGGGTATAGCTCAGCTACTTAATTTTTTCTTTTTTTGGGATATATGGTGGTACATCGCCATTCTATTATTTTATAAAATCTATTCATGTTTCATTCATGTTATGCTTAGATTGAGCAATAGAATTGCATCTTCTTCATAGTTTTTTAAACTTGATGATTGAATGTATGGCCTGGATGTGGTGGGCTCTCAAGATAAAAATTATTTTTTATATCCCAATTAATAACTCAAACTAATTTTTAGAATAACTGACAATCTCATCTTAAAGTTTAGATTATAATCAAGTTAATTAAAAGATTTGGTAACCCCTTAGATGTATGTTGTATGTCTCACATCATGTGTGGAATCTTCTATCACTCTGGCAAAATGAGGGCCTTGATTCTTGCACTTTAGGGATTGCTTGACCTATAAGAGCAACCCCTTATGGTGGAGATTCACCCTCTTTTTCTTTTGATTTAGCCAGCAATCAAATTTCACAATGCATTTAGGCATATATATCCCAAGCCTTTGTCCAAAATATTGTGTCAAAATAAAATAAAAATTATAAGATTTTGCATTTAGACTAAGTCATATGCTCATACTACTCATGCTATAGTCTCTTAGGGAGTGAGTTTAGGACTTTAGTTTCCTTCAAATTAAATAATAACCAAGCCATCTTGCAATTTTAGAAGACAGGACTACATGGATTTGAATCATAGGAGGTGTTAGCTGGCAACCACTCCAGGCGGTTGTAAGTCCAAAAGAGTCGGACGGTTCATCCTCTCTTGTAGAGGTGGATCCTTATGACCTCTTTCCACTTAGATTTAGGTCATGCTTTTAATGGAAAAATTTTAAATTAGGCTTACTCCTAATCATGATTATCAATTTAGGCACAGAAAAAAACATCAACAAAATAGGCTGTGCTGACCGCGTATATACCGCGTTGGCGGATCATCGATCAATGGATGACTATCTTGTCCCCAAGTAGTCATCCATTGAATTGATGATTGGTGCCAACATGGCATCCACGTTGGCGCTAGTATGCCGTTGAACAGACGACTGGCTGTAATTTCAATTTTTTTTAAAAAAATCTGGCGGAAGTTATCGTATTTTGCACGTATCAGAATCATACAATGTCATAATAGAGCAAATTTTATATCGTTGGAATTATAATGAAATTTTCTACAACTTTCATGTTGGTTAAAATTTATGATTGCAGCCCGATACATAGTAGATTTTGCACATGTGCGCATAAATTGCGGCTGAAATTTGAGCATCTCATATTTTGCATATCAGTCATATTGTTAGAATTGAGAAAACTTCATATGGTTGGAATTATAACAAAATTTTCTACAACTTTTATGTTGATTAAAATTTGCAATTGCATCTTTATATGTAAAGATTTTGTGAATGCGTGCAAAAACTGCGGCACCAAGCTGAAAATTTGGAGCAACTATAATATTTTATGTATATAGGAGTCATATGGTGTCAGAATTGAGCAAACTTTATATTTTTAGAATCGTGACAAAATTTTCTACAACTTTTATGTAGGTCAAAATTTGTAATTGTGGCCTGATGCATAGCAAATTTTGAGATATGAATAATGATAGGAAGCCAACTCAAACAAAGTTTAGAACACAAACTAACTACCTCTCTACTGTTACTACCAAAGGGAATATCCTCACTGAAAAACATACATCAATGTACCAGTGCCTTAATTGGCAAGCCACGTGCCCACTTAAGTATACTGTTGAAGCATTCAGTTGCATTTATGGTCATAGTGCCATACTTGTACCCATCATTATGGGTAAGAGACCACTGATGTGCATCCCTTGATACGAGCCAATTGTAGACCTCCTATTTGATGTTCTTGATATCAAGCATATACCTTTTAAAAATGTGGATATCATCAGTATTACTTGTGACATGCATTTTCTGGCATATGAACTCAACTCGACTCCAAGTTGTCTAACTACTTTTTTAAAATTCTCTCTGATGTTTCTCAGGCAAAAGCGATGTGTAGCCCATGGTAATATTTTCCTATAGCCACGTACCAAACTCATGTTCCTATTAAAATAATGCACAAATCACCTCTAGTATAGATAAATAGAGTTAAGTCTTGGAGTATCCATAGAAACCAATACCATGACTCAATACTCTCTGATTCTACTACTACGAAGGCCAGTGAAAATAAACCATTGTTGGCATCAATTCTAACTACGCTGAGTAGAGTCCCCCTGTACTTACCTAGGAGGAAAGTCCCATCAAGACATAAAATTACACAACAGTATTGCCAACTAGTAATTGAAGCCTCGAAGGACCAGAATAATCGTTGGAATCTATTTGACTCTGACGATTGCACTCTGTAGACTGATCCTGGCATAGCTGAGCATATAGCATGCATGAATCTCTCCAATGATTGGTAAGATTCCTCCCAACTATCAAAAATAACCTTCAGTACCTTATTACATGCATCCCAGGCTTTCATGTAGGACACTCGTATGTTAAATTTGGACTCAATATGATCTATAATCTCTTTGGGCTTTAAATCCAGTTGACGCTTAATTGCAGGTTGAATGAAATAACTGATAAATTATGTTGTACATTGCCTATGTCCGACACTGAGGATTGAACAACTACATGTATTTGCTGAGCCTACACTGCCAATTCTCCATGCACCTCCCAATTTCTTACTTGAACTTGCATGTAAGCACCACATGCAAGGCATAGTTCGCATGTTGGGTGTACGGTGAACTTGGCTTTGTTTGAAGCATAGATCACATAATCAACATTGTTGATGTGATCAACCAACAACAATCATTTATCATGAAAGCACATACCTTCTCATCAATGCAACTCAAGTTCAAAGTTGACTCATCAAGGCCCATCAAATGTAAGCTCTTCATCCCATTCTCTTGAATGATGATGAATGCTGTTCTCTATTTGGCCTATTCTATCTACCATTCTAATAGTCCCTAATAAGCTCTATCTGTTAGATGGATGCCTCTTAAAAAGGCTCCTCTGCATCACTATCATTCCCCTCATCATCATGGTGTGCGAGGCATAGTTTCATACCCATCACCACCATCACCTTGATCACACCATCGAACTTGTCCCATTAGTAACTTTGGTGCACGGACTACACTTCTTTGTGGTTGAGAATCAAGTGTGATATATTGATCGATTGGAGCTCTCCACTCCTCAAGTCACATCATCTTTTCCTCGCAATGCAATTCTCAACTTCAACTACACTACACCGGATCGCGTTGACTACAGATTCACACACTTCATCATCAATAATATAATTAGCGATAA
This sequence comes from Cymbidium sinense, assembly GCA_021442155.1. Lineage (NCBI taxonomy): Eukaryota > Viridiplantae > Streptophyta > Magnoliopsida > Asparagales > Orchidaceae > Cymbidium > Cymbidium sinense. The sequence goes on along the minus strand of CM038225.1, from coordinate 83,639,030 downwards.
ATCCAGCACCAGCATAGAAATGGCCTATAAGATAAACACATGACTTTGCTTGGTCTAACTTCAATGACCTCATGATTCACTTTTGTAACCCCATCAGGTTAATCCTTCGTGGGATCTGGATTAGTCAATTTTTCCCACCAATGTAGGTCGAAAAGAAATCATCACTAACATTCAGTTTGCCGTCATAATAAAGAACTATTCAAACAGTTTTTGAACTCATTTTTAACTAACAATAACTCTAACTAGTAAGAATCCTTTCTCTCCCCTGATCACAGAAAAAAAGCAATTCAAGATATAATACAATTTTGCATTTCAATTGGAGGTATTTTGTGAACTCAAAACCTTGAAGCATATGACATATCAATACCAACAATAGAAGCATATGATTTTATAGTATAAAAGGAGCTTAAACTTGAAGAGAACGGAGTTGACCTGATTAAGGTTAACCAGGAAATCAGCCTTAAGAAAGTAACATGAATATGATATATAGGGTGATCCATGGTAGACATCAGGATGTGCGATATATAGAGGTTGCTAGGGAAAAGCTAAAGGTATGAGTGTGAGATTCTACTTATTAGTTAGATTATGAAAAATATTTACCATTCAAATGGGATAAACCTAGATTTATAAAGAGTTAAAAGGAATTTTCATTTTCATAAAGGACAAAGGGGGAGTAGGTGAATCTTATTTATAGTGAGAGGTCACATTCCTTATTAAAAATGATATTTTTAGATGGTGGCCTCAAATTAGAATCAAAATAATTCTATTAAAACACCTACAACTACAATAAGACGCATATCAAAAACACCACCACCACCAACAATAATCTTTAGCAAAACACCACCAACACTACCACCACTACCAACAACATAAATAATCACAATAACAAAGCAAAAAATTGAGTAGTCTCTCACAGGCATATACAAATCTAGCCTAACTTCACATTAAAATTTATAAAATATACAAAACATACAAATCTAGACAAACAGCACAAAAAATATGCAAATCATACAACACAAAGCAATATATAACGAGATCTATCACAAATTAAGCATTTAGGAAAAAATTACCTTAATCAGTGGATGAACGAAGAAATAAGAGGTCTCCGGTGATGGCGCACTCCTTGGTCGGCGGTGAGCTCTCCCTTGGCCAGCGGCGACCTCCCCTTGGCTGATGGCGTGCTTCGACGGTGGAAATATGGCGGTCGAATGGATGAGCCAAGCTTGTTGGAGGAAAAAAAATAGATCTGTGACCTCCCCCTCTCGGGTTTTTGACCAAAATAAGGACAAACCAGTCATCTGCTCGATGGATGAATGGTGCCAACATGGATGTGCGTTGCGGTCATCCGTTGAACGATATTACTCATCTAATTTTGGACAAGCTAATCATCCGTTCGATGGATGACTGGCACCAATGTAGCATCCACGTTGGTGCCATCATCCATCGTACGAATGACTAAGCCTATTTTGCTTATTATTTTGTTCCTAAATTGATAATTATGATTAGGATTAAGCCTAATTTAAACATTTTGCCCACTTTTAACTTATGTTGAAGCTCTCAAGATTTATGATCTGAGGTTGCTTGTTTCCCTTGGGCTATGAGCATAAATCTTTACCTCTTAGGCATTTTCACAATCTTATGTTGATGTATTATAATCCCAGCAATCAAATAAAATTTCAACTCAAACGAAATAATCCTCTCATTTTCAAACATATAAAGCCTCACCATAGGATAGGTTGGAGTGCTCACTTGGCTTCCTAGTATCATGAGCATTTCTTACTTATTTTTCTTTGGATTCTAAAAATAATTCTTCCAATTGAACAATCCCATTTGATTTTTCAAAAATACCAATCCTTTGATAGTCTTAACCTTGAAATCATTCGAGATAATGATTGACTGACTTAATCGAGAGTTTTCTTAAGAAATCCCATTTCCTAGGATGCAATTAGCTGTGGAGGCTTTCCTCCATAGGGAACTAAAGAACTTAGTTTAAAATAAACCTTGTTTTACATTTCCATGTAAAGTAAGGGAAGAATCTCTAGTACATACGAAGACCCACATGCCTTAGGAGTCCTTATTAGGTGATTCGGTCCATTGTAGGGTGATGTTTCTATATTTCGAGATAGTACATCATACCTCAATGTCGCACCCGAATACTTCAATAAGTACCCCCTATGATCTGTGTGGTGTCCCCTAGCGCATTCAAAAATAAACACCATAGATTTTTCTGGCGACTCCGCTGGGGAGGGTTCCTCTCACCATCTTTAGTAGATAATTATTATATCTGAGAATCAATAATGGACTTATATTTTATATAAGTCATAGACTATCTTTTCTTTCTATTGGCACTTGGCTTATTTCATCCTTAAGAAAAGGTGGCTAACATCCTTTAGGTTTTAGGACCTCACTCATAGTCTTAAAAACCCCTATTGGGTCCCCCAAAAGGTAAAAATAAATTAATCAATTAAAGAACAATAACCAAACATCAATCAAATAAAATTATGAACCTCTTACCACTAGCTTGGTGAAGCAAGGTTCATCTCATATTCAATAAAATTTCAATAAAATTCAAACCAAAATAAGAAGTCATCTTTTTTAAAATTCTCAAAAGTCTTTTCAAAACAAAATTCATGAACCCCATTTAACATAACCAAATTTGTTAAATGAAAACAAAAATTGTTTCTTCAAATATTTTAAAACCCTTTTCAAAAACAAAATTAATAAACCCCATTTAACATAACCAAATTTGTTAAATGAGGTTTTTCTTTTGGAATCAAAAACAATCAGAACAATAAAAACAAACGATATCCCTTTTTTCAAAAATTTCAAAATATTTTCAAGCAAAATCAACAAACTCCATTTAACATAATGAAATTTGTTAAATGAGAGTCCCACTTTCAAAATCAAATAAAAATCAAACATCAACAAAAAACCAACATCAAACAAAACAAAAGCCTTTTCCCAAATTTCACAAAATTCCAACAAACAATATCACCCCATTTAACATACCCAAATTTTCTAAATGAGGGTTCCAACTCAAAATCAAAATCAATCAAATCCTAACAAAAGAAAATAACAATCTTATTTCCAAAAGTCTCTCCTAAACAAATTGAACCCCATTTAACATAATCCAATTTGTTGAAATGATTGTTCCAACACAACATCAAAACCAAATCCATCAAATAATACAACCCAAAATAAAAGAAAATTTCCTCCTTCAAATCTCTAAATCTCTCCTACAAATAATCAAACCCCATTTAGCATACCCAAATTTGTTAAATGAGGGTTCCAATTCAAAAGTCAAATCAAAATCAATAATTCAAGTTAACATCAAGGTAAAGGCTAATTTGGTTCTCTTTTCTAATAGTGCGGTGAGATATCAGCCCATCTTCTCCCTTCCTTTCTCCAGTCAGCTTTCATCATGTCTTCCGACAAGTTGATTTTCTCCTTTAATTTTAGTGTGGGTTTGGCCCTAGATCAGGTCATACTCACCACTGCCCTTGTCATCAAGTTCTTCCTTATATTTGAGCAATTCAAGGTCACTTGCAAGGGACCAGCCCTCACGACCATCAATAGAGAGGAGGTGGCAGGCAAGAAGCCACTTCTTCAGTTCAATTTGCAGTCTTACTATGAGTTCCCCTCTTTGAAGAGGATGGCTATTGAGGTTCCCCTATCTGTTATAGTGCTAGTTGTGTCAGTGCCAGTTTAGTTAGTTTCCCATAGTTTCAGCACAAGCTAGAACCACCTCTATTGTTGCCCTTATTCTGAAGAGGAAGACTATCTTAGCTTTTGAAATAGTCTCCCCCACCTTTGAGGTCAATTCTAGTTCCCTCTAGTCCCACTCACTAAGGCCCAATGCCATAATAAGAATCAGAAGATCAAGAGGTAGCATGAGCATGCAGCTAAGGAGGTAGCATGAGCATGCAGCTAAGGAGGTAGATGAAGCCTCCCATGTTGCTGAGTAGGGTTCTCCTCCTCGTGAGACCTCTCCACTCTTGGGTGGCAGTAGGTTTCACTCCCTTTCAATTTTAGAGGGAGAGGAGGACTACTAGAGGATTGCTGCATTACCCCCACCTTCTATAGAGTATGATACATCGACTAAGATAGGAGGAAGCCCTATGCTAGTCTACAATCCGTTCTTCGCAGAGTTGGTAGAGCCCACGGATGCTCGAGTTTGGTACATTGCATGACTTGAGGATACTGATCCCTAGAAGTGTTAAAAATCAAATTAACCAAGAGAGGCCCTCTAAGGCCAAGGTGACTGCTTAAGTGGGCAAGAGAGAGAGAGGAGAGACTGGCCAGTGTGGCCTCCCGATGGATTTTTCTAATCGAGTCATAAATGATAATTATGACCACATTATCCTCATCGATACCACCAGTCGTAGGAGGATATCTCTGATGGAGAGGTAGCAAATGTCACCCACATTACACCTCTCCACTCGCCATCCACCTTCACTAGTTCACATCTCGTGTCTGCTCCCATCAAGTTCAAGCTTCTCCGATCCACCTATGGTCGAAGGATCCCACTCCATCTACTCCACTCGTTAAGGTGAGGCTGGGCTCCCATGCTAGACCTTCCATCCCAATAGTGGAAAAGAAAGAGTGGCGACCCAAGAGTGTTGTGGTCGCTCCACCATAGTTGGATGAGGAGAGGGGAGGAGTTATCGAGATGGTCTCCATGTCAACTAAGATAGTCAAGGAGAGTACTCCACTAGTGCATAGCTTCCATAAATTTCAATCTAGTTGTTAGTCATCAACCAGCCAATGTTATAGTAGAGCAGGGTTGAGTAGATGACTATTCCTTAGATGACATTCTGGAGGACTATCATGCCGTGGAGAGGCATATTGTCAGGGATGATCAGTCTGACCAAAAGGAGGGTAGACTAGAGTTTGATGCTGATGAGGATAATATGTTAGATGACCTAGCAGTAGTCCACATGGTTGATACTCAAGGATCCCTACACAGGGAACAACTTAGCTAGGAAGGTACTATAGTTGAGGAAAGTGCCACATCTCACTCAACTCAATGCCTCCTCCAGTAGATTAAGCAGAAGGTTGATCAAATTGATAGGATGGAGAGAAGGGTAGAGGAGTTGATGGTAATAGTCCTAGCCTTGCAGAACCAAGTCCCAGTTTCACAACCTTCCCCATGGAGGCCAATCGACTGAGTTAGTTCATACCCTAGATCATCCCAAGTGCCCTCCCATAGATGATGATGCTAGTAGTTTGCATAGAAAGGTCATCGATAGCCTTCATGAATGAAGAAGACATAAAGAAAATGATAGATCTGCAAGTGAAGGAAGCATTGGCAAAAACTCGGGGAGCTCATCCATTCCAAAGGGTAGACCTTACCAAGAGGAATTTGATGTAGTTTAATACCCCAAGGGTTTTGTGCCACCATCCTTCAAGATCTTTGATGGTAGTGGGAACTCAAGGTAGCATATTGCACATTTCAGGGCCAGTTCTCGCAATATCGGTGGCAGTGACACACTTCTTTTCTGGTTGTTTATCAGTGGCATTTTAGGGGTTGCATTTGATTGATATGCCAAATTGCCCAATAGTTTGGTGAAGACCTTTGTAGAGTTAGAGCATCTCTTCATCAAGATATTTGTAGGAGCTCAGCAAAGGGTAATTGTAGGTGACCTCATTATAGAGAAATAAAATCCAACAAGTCCCTTGTTGATTACATTCTTAGATGACACAACATGAGTATGAAATATGAATCACAGATATAAAAGTAGCATGCCATTGAAATTCTACTCAAGATTATCCATTACCTAGTTTCCTTCATGCTTAAGGTCTTAACCATAAAGACATTTAAGAAGCTAATCATCAAGGAGGCTAACCTACAAGAGGAAGCCAAACAGTTACCATTTTCAGACCAGTCATCCAAGCCAAAGCCTCAAAAGGTCTTTGAGAAGAGGCCTGGAATTATAGTGGCAGTTGATAAGGGGAAGCAGCCAGCTAGAGCTCAGTTTGAGAGGCCTAGATTTGAGTAGCCTCCATTGCCACCTCCTCTTCCACTACCTTGGCCTCCACAATAGCCACCACCACTGCCACAGCAACTTACTCAGTAGCAGTATCAGTATCCACCTCCAGATAGCTACTTTTCACCTACTCTTGTTGAAAAATTAAACAAGCCATACTCATTCAAGAGGGAGGTAGTCAGAAAGATCTTCAAGAATCTCTTGAAGAAGCCTAATTTTTAGCTACCTGAGCTCAAGAAGCTGGAGGAAGTGGCCAGGAGTGATGATCCTAGCTATTGCCCCTACCACTACATGTTTGGCCATATATTAAAGGATTACATTACCTTCAAAGATTGGCTTGAGCATAGCTTCAAAGTTAGGAGCTATAATTATCCCCAAGGAATACTTAATAGAATAACAATTAGTTCTATTAGAGTAATTCTTGGGGAAACCTCTAATCCTCTCAAGATAAAAGAAGGTTGGGATATTTCTATATCCCATACCTCTAAAAAGATCATTTCTAAATCAAGAAACTTTCTCTGCATGTGCCTGAATTAGCTCAAACCTCCAACATCAAGGAAGGTTTGCTAGTTGTGAGGGACAACTCAAGGAGGGTGGAAGCCCAACAGTAGTAGCAACAGCCTACCTCACTTGGTCAGGATAGATCCATAGAGCAACCACCGTTCAAGACCAGCACTCCTTCCACCATTGCAATTATTACCACCTCTATTAGCTCCTCCACCTCTAGCAGGAGCATTGCATCAATGGATGAGGGGCATTAAACCCTTCACTCCTCTTACTTTACTTAATTTCTACTTTGTAGCTCCTTTAAAATTAAGGAAATCAATGAAGAAATCTGATCCCACTTATATCTTTTCTGCTTCTAATGTTCCTATTAATTTTATTCCTGTAGAAAGCTCTTCAAGTGAAAGCAATAATAATTCAAATAATTTCAACCAATCCCAATTTGATTCAGAAATGGTCTTTCCTTTTGAATCAATTGGGTTCACCTCTTAAGATTGATTTAGAGTCATCTGACTCTGATGATCCTTTAGGAGAAGCTATAGGTATACCCGATAAGCAGGTAGAATTTTTCACAAACTCATCCTTCCAAGAAGTCACTAAACTCAACATCCACAGTGGCAAAGTTCTACCTCCTAGGGTAGCAGCTCAGGATAAGGGTAAACAAGTTTTTGGTCCACCCCTCCACAAGATGCTCCACTTATGGATATGCTTATGGAGGATCAATCCAAAGTTTATTATGACATCCTAGCTCATCTTAGAAAGTTGTCAGCTAAACCTAAGTATATATATAATGCCCTTATCTTATCCAAAGAGATATGAGAATCTCTAATCAAAGTCTTGCTTGATCTAGAGATATGTTTAGCTCAATTGACTGCTACTGAAGAGGAAGCATGTCATTCAAAGAAGATACTAAAGTTACATTCAGTAATGAAGACCAACTTCTAAGGTATCGAGCACAATCGTCTCCTCTACATTATAGTGGATGTTGACAGATTCAGGCTATCTAGAGTTTTGGTTGACCTAGGTGCTTCAGTCAACATTATGAGTTTAAGAATCCTTGCCTACTTGAGGATTGACATCTCTAAATTCCATATGGAGGATGATGCTGAAAGGATTCAATGAACAAGGAGAGAGGGCCTTAGACTATATACTATTGCCCTTAGAGATAGATGATTGGAAGACTGAAGCCAAGTTTTACATAATAGACTTGGATATATCTTTTAAAGCTTTTCTTGGGAGACCATGGATACATGGGAACAACATGGTTCCATCCTCTTTATATCAGTGCATCAAGTTAATGAGAAGTGGAGTATTGTGTTAAAGGAGATCTCAATCCATTTGTAGTTCATGAGGTCAGAATATATGAGGACGCTACCTACTACCTCCCTGAGAAGCAAAAATTATATTCTTATGAATTTACTAAAAATTGTAATATAAATGAAAAAGAAAAAGAAAGAAAAGAAAAAAAAAAGAGAAAGATAAAAAAAGGGAACGCGAAATATACCTTAGGGAGGAAGTGGAGCCTAAGATTTGATTCCACCCACAGTTCATTATTCCTTCGAACAAGTGGGGAGGAGGACCCGAGCTCTGCCAGGATGAGGAAGAGGCAAGTCCAGAGGGATTTCTCGAGGTGGAAGGCCTCCATACTTACCACCCACATGGAGATTCATCCTAGCTAATAGGAGAACACCTACTATCCTTATAAATTTATAATCTAGTTTAGATGATGAGTCTTATATGGTTAGCACACTGGCTAGCTCTTCCCTATAGCTGGTCCCATTGGAGGTGACACTCGAGCCATATAGTGATGAAGACCAGATTCCCAAGCAAAGCATAAGTGTATCCAAGTCCTCTTGATGTGAAACTATTAGGCATCGATTGAAAACTTTAGCTCTAACCCAACTTTATTCACAAAAAGTTGAGGATTTGGTAGTTAAGGAGGCTCCTAAATCATCCACAGCTATAAAGATTTAGAGGTTCTATCCTGGAACATCATCTTCAAGTCAAGAAGTTAATATAGAACTTGGGGATTATTCATATAAAGAATTAATTGAATTGCCTTTTGATTGGTACTCGCCTTGTGTTTATAACTTAGCTAAGAAAGGTTTAATTCCACATGCATGGTCTAAGCATATGTCAGATTACTTTGAAAGGCTATGGAACAATAAATGCAAGAATTCTCAATAAAGACCAGGACTAGGCTTTGGTATAGTAGGCCCAGTCGATGATGATGACTACTGCTTAGTCATCACCAATCATTTGGATCTAATAGGATCTTTTCTAATCACATTAACTCATATTAGAAGTGTGCTTAGAAAATTCAGATGATCTAGATAATTTTCAAGTCAATGATGCACCTCCAAAATTTGAAGAAGAAATTAAGTCAATTATTGACGAACTCAAAAAAATTAACTTAAGAATAGAAGATAATCCACTCCCAACATACATTAGTTCCTTGTTGATCAAAATTGAAACTATTGACTTAATTAGGCTACTCATTGAGTTTAAGGATGGCTTTGCATGGAGTTATGAAGAAATGTTGGGATTGGCTCCTGACGTAGTGGTCCATAAGCTAGTGATACAGCCTAATGCTAACCCTATCAAGCAAACTCCTAGATGCATTTGATTAGACATTGAACAACCGATCATTTTAAAGTTAAAAAATTGATCGATGATGGTTTCATCTAGGAGGAAAAATATCCCACCTGGTTGGCTAGTGTCATCCCAATTAAGAAAAAGAATAGCCAAATTCATATATGTGTCAATTTTAGGGATCTAAATAAGGCATGTCCAAAAGATGAATTTTCACTACCAATACTAGAACTGATGATGGACATTACCTCTACTCATGTAATCTTCTCTTTCATAGATGGTTCAGCTAGATAAAATTGAATAAAGATGGCACTTAAAGATAAAAGAAATACTCCCTTTAGAACCCTAATCGGATTTTATTACTATAAGATCATGCCTTTTAGCCTTAAAAATGCTAGTGCTACATACCAGTGGGCCATGGCTCAAATTTTTGATGATCTCATTCATCACCAAGAAGAATGCTACATCGATGATCTTGTGGTCAAAAGAAAAGAAAAGGAAGACCATCTCTTTGACTTGGGAGTACTTTTTGAGTGGTTAAGATAATATAATCTCAAAATGAACCCTCTGAAGTGGGCATTTGGGGTAGCTTCAGGGAAGTTTCTTGGGATCATTGTTCAACACTGTAGAATTAAAATCAACCCAGAGAACATTAAAATGATATTAGAAATTCCAACTCCTAAAAGTTTAACTCAACTCAGATCATTCCAAGGGAGGTTGACATATCTAAGGGGCTTTATATTGAACCTATCAGTAAATGCTAACCATTTTCAGCACTGGACAAGAAGGATGTCAAGTTCAAATGGGATGACCAATGTCAGCATGCCTTTGAGAACATCAAGTAATACTTGATGATGTTTCCAATTTAGCTGCCCCTATCTCAGGCAAGCCATTTATCCTCTACAATACTATATTAGATGACTCTATTCACACTTTGTTGGCCCAAGCCAATGACAAAGGGAAAGAGAATCCACTCTACTATCTCAACCATCATCTAATCCTTACTGAAGCAAATTATCCACCCATTGAGAAGCATTGCCTAGCTTTAATCTTTGCATTTAAAAGCTACGTCACTATATTCTTTCTCATAAGGTAAACTTGATTTCTAGAATCAATCCAGTGCAATATTTATCATGACATGACTGACGCTATCTAGACGATTTGCACGATGGTCCATGATTTTATCATAATTTGATATCACATTCGTACCCTTCAGTGTGGTGAAAGAACAAGCACTGGTAAATTACTTTGCAGCACACCAACTTCTTGTTGACTCTCTACTTAGTGATGATATCCTTGATGAACAAATCATGAACTTAAGGGATACCAGTGTTCACCATTGGGTGATGTATGTTGATGGTGTGGCTTCTTCTCAAAGAGGAGAAGAACCACAATCTACTCTTCTAGGAAAGGAAGGGGTTGGAATAGTTCTCCTAACTCTAGACCACAATATGATCATATTCTCATATCATCTATCTGATTTTTGTACCAACAATGAAGCCAAATATGATCCTCTAATTATTGGTCTAGAGTTAACCACTTTGCTAAGCATCCAAAACATCAATATCCTTAAAATTCTTAACAAGTGGTCAACCAAATCACTGGGCCTTATAAGGTCCTAAAGCCTAGAATCCATCACTACCACAAGTACACCATGGGGTTATTGTCCCAAATCCCAGAAGTGACCATCTACAAGATCCCTCGAAGATAAAATGCTATAGCGGATGCTTTAGCTAAGCTTGCCAAGGAGTTGGCACATCAGGAAGATGAGTTTATATCAATAGAGGTCCAAAATAGGCAATTCTTGCCTCTTATTGATATTGAACTCATTGAAAGTACTTTCTTGAAGAGGAGGTTATCGTTGCCAAAAAGCATGAAAATTTTTTTGATTAGAGGCAATCCTTCATTAATTACCTAAATAGAGGTAAACTACCTCAAGAGAAGTCCCAAGTAGATCAAGTGAAGCAAAGGGCCTTTCCTATGCCCTCGTGGATGGTGTGTTATACCTCCGTCCTTCGATCATTTGTGGTTATGTTATTTGGATAAGCATGAAGCCTCTGAGATCATGAGGTTTATTCAGGATTGTATGGAGCTCACCAATCCGGTCCCAAGATGAAAGCCAAAATCAAGAGACTTGGATACTATTAGGATGATTTTATAGATTATTGGATGTATGGCAATGCCACCAATGCCAAGTACTCGGAGTGATCCTACACCAACCACCCAACATTCTACATCTAACTTTGGTCTCTTGGCCATTCAAGTGCTTGGGTGCTGGCATAGTGGGTCTGATTGATCCTCCTTCTTCCAAGGGTCACCAATTTATCCTAACTGCTATGGACTACTTTTCCAAGTGAGCGGAAGCGATTATGCTCAGGGAGGTCAAAGCTCAGCATGTGCTTCAATTTTTTATGAACCATATTGTGTATAGATTTAAGGTACCTCACCAATTTATATCCGCTAATGGTACTACATTCAAGAGCACCAAAATCAACAACTTTGCTTGGAGACACAACATAAATTAGAGATACTCTATCATATACTATTCATGAGAGAATGGTTTGGCAGAAGCATTTAATAAAACTCTCATCCAAATACTCAAGAAGGCACTGAATGATAACAAACGATAATGGCATGAGCAATTAGTTGAAATTTTGTGGGCCTACTACACTACCTACAAAACTCCAACTCGGTCTACTCCTTTATCCTTAGTGTATGGATCAAAGTCCTTCTATCGTTAGAAGTCCAACTCCCAATCATTAAGGATAGATGTGGGTAGTAAGATCATAATGGAGCAGAATGTCAAGTTGCAGTTAGAAGAGCTCGAAGGTTTGGAGGAGAAATGCTTACGAGCATGCCAAAACCTCGAGTTATACAAAGCCAAAATGATTCAAGCTCACAATGGGTTGGTTCTCCCTAGATCTTTTCAAGTATAAGAGCTTGTTTTAGTTCTAAGGAGATTAATTGTTGCTCATCACAAGATGGGCGGCAAGTTTGAACCCACTTGGGAAGGTCCTTTTGCCATAGAGAAAGCTTACCAAGGGGATCATACCAACTCATCAACCAAAAATGAGAGCGACCGATGCTTCCAATCAATGGGCACTACTTAAAGAAATACTATCCATAAAATGATGTTTAAAATTAATTATCATTAATGAAATTTTTATTTCAAATCAAAATTTCTCCAAATTGAAAGAATTTATATCTATGAATATTTTGTAATGTGTTTAGGGTAGGTGTAAGGAACCCAGGCGACATCAAATCCCTCATTAGCACAACACAACACAAATTACACACAAACATAAATAAAACAAACACAAATCCTTTATCTTAGCCTACTTTGAGTTGAGATAATGTTCCTAGTGGCCCTCACTTAGTAGTTGCTCTAGGTCGAGCTTGATTCATTACCTAGCTAGTGTGTCTCCATAGTGGTCTCTTTCTTAGAAAGATGTAAGTCTCCTATGATTTCTTCCTAGCATAACCACTGCACATCGATGAGTGCCCTGTTAGTATGATATGTCTTATTATGCACCGATAAACTACCTGTTGTTGACTCTATTTAAGAGGATGAAAGTTCCCATGCTTTCTTTTTGAACTAGCCACTATACACTAATTAGGTTGAGTTTACCTTTGTGGTTTAGGGTAAGTACCCTAGTGGCCCCTTTCCTTTTGACTACTTTAAGTCTAGGTCTAGCCCTCCTTTGTAACTCCCCACTTAGTCATCTTCCTAGGTCGCATAGTAGTTGTCTAGCTAATGATAAACTATCCTGATGGTTAATTCTACTTGGAAGATGTAAGTATCTCACACTTTCTTCCTAGATGAATCATCGTACACCAATAAACACCTTAGGTTGGCTGGTGTTCTCTTACTGACAGCAACCCACCTGGTGGATAACGCCGCTTAGGCAGATGTGAGTCCCTACGCTTTCTCCTTGACCCAACCATCATATACTTATATGCTTTCTTTTCAGGGATCAGGATAACGCCCCTAGTGACACCTCCCCTGTGGACACTCTATTTGGATTACGTCCTTTATGACTCCATTTAGAAACTACCCAGGTTACTACAGGAATGGACAATTCCCCTTTCCAAGTAACCACCCCTGTGGTTGGAAGTTTTGTATCTTGGATGCATAGATTTTACTTTGGGCCAATAAATCTAAGATAGACTGAAGCCCTAATGGCTCCTTCTAAGTGTGGTCCCTCACACACTAATAGGGTCCACATAAATATAATAAATAAATAAAATATATATTCGCTTGTGGATTAGGAGGACACCTCCAGTGGCTCCTTTCTAAGTAGACATCCTATCTTTAGGGTAGTGTTAGCAAAACTCCTTATAGGAATCACCTTGACTACTCTTGAGTTGAGGTAATATCCCAATGACACTCACTCAAAAGTCACCCTAGGTTGGGTTCTATTTATTGTGCCACCAACAAGTCACCTCAGCGGTTGTTTCTTCTTTGGAAGATGTAAGTCCCCGTGCTTTCTTCCTAGCACAGTCATTGCACACCGAAAGGCAAACCCCTTAGGTTGGATAGTCCTACCCTTCAGATGGTGGACTACCCCTTTGGACTAGTAAATCTAAGATAGGCCCAAGCTTTCATAGCCCCATCTTAGTATGATCCATCGCACACTGACAGGGTCCATATGATATCAAATTAATCAAATCAATCTCCCTAATGGAGCCCTAAACTAAATAATTCAAACTCATCTCCTTGGTGGAGTTAAATCAACAAAATCAAATCAAATCTAATCCTATCTTGATCCTCAGATTCAAGCTTATATCCCCAGTGGATATGCCCACAATTTAAATCAATAGACAAAATTACATAAACTCAAGTATGTATCCCTAGCGGATCTTCCTTTCATAAATCAAACAAATTAAAATAAATTGATCAAATCTATATCCACAGTGGATTCCTCCCAAATAAATCAAATCTCAATCCCAAGTAGATTTCCCCCTTCTTTTATGCCCTTGGCATAAATCTATCTTAAGCCTAATCCAACTCATGTACGATTCCCTAGCGGATCCATCTTCATGTCCTTGGTATGGAATTATCTTCAACCATATTCAAACCAAATCTTCTTGACTCTCTTATGCCCTTAGCATGAGATGAGTTGCATTGCACTAAGATCATGATTCTATCTACCTCTTGGTTTAGGTATAGATCATCTTCATTAGTGCTTGCAATCTTTCTTGATGTTGTTGATCACCTTGGTCAATGCCAATACGTGTGGTGTGCCTTTTCAGTTACACCACACCTATTGGGGGTCCTTTTGTTGACCTCACTTTTGGAGTGAGGATCCAATCTTTTCATCATAGATCTAGGAGTCTTCTAAACACAAAGCTCTTTAGTCATAAGACACTCCTTGTGGCTAAGTGAACACTTAACATAAACCTAAAAACTTAGGAGAATTAACCTTAAGATTAGGCTATTCCTTAACATCAAGGTGACATGCCCATCCTATGTCCCTCCCATGACTCTTACCTACCTCCTTAGCCAAAACCAAAGTCCAAATCAATTTAACCAAAATCAAATTGATTCATATCCAAACCCCAAGCCAAAATCAAATCCATCATGATCTAAAACCCACCTAAGCCCATAATTCAACCCTATGGACTTAGCCAAAACTTCTTTCAATCAATCACAACTTAATTGATTTTCTCATAAATCAATCAATCCTTCAATCATTATTCCACACTCTACCAAAACTACAATTAAACCAATCAAACCCAAAATCAATTCAATCAGCCTAACACACCCATCTGACCTAACGGATCTAAATGAGAGAAAATTCAATTATACACCTCAATTACAATCAAAGATATCAATCAATCTGAAATCAAATTTCAAACTTAATCAAACACAATTCAACTTAAATCAAGCCTAATCCAATTCAATTAGCCCAATTGGTCCACATGACCTAAAGTAGCCAATTTGACCAAATTGAACCAAACTCCAATTCAGCCCAAATTGGATTGGATCAACCCCTCAAATCCCTCCCATGATGGTTGTTGATCACCTTTGATTGGTCAATTATAATCAATTTGGGTTCAAACCAAGTAAATTTGGTCTTTTGATCAAGTTGACCCAATTAGCCTACATGAACCAAATGAATCAAATATCATCCTAACTCAAATTAATTGAAACCAATGATTCATACTAACATAAAATCAATTCTTAAACATGACTTGACCATTAATTGAGCCAAACCAAACTCAAATGGCCCTTTGACCCAATTTGACCTAAAAGGCCAAATTAGGGTCAAATCAAAATCTGATCCAAATTGATTGCAACTAATGATTCAAATTTATTCCAAATTGATTATTGAACTTGATCAAATCCTTGATTGAACCCAAATGACCCATTTAGCCAAAATTGACCTATAGGGTCAATTTTCATAAATCATTCCTAAATCCAAATTGATTGAAATCAAAGCATGCAACCATCTTAAAATGACTAATTGGACATAAACTAATGCCTAACTCAAGCCAACTTGGCCAATTTGATCAAATTGGTCAACTTAGCTCATTTGACCCATATGAATCTGTTGCCTCACTTTTGGGAGTAAGCTCTCAACTTTCTCATCATAGATCTAGTACTCTTATAGACACTAAGATTTTTTTAGTCTTAAGACACTTCTAGTTATTAGGTGAACACTTAACCTAAGCCTAGAGACTTAAAAGAGTTAGCCATAAGAATAGATTATACCTAAGAAATTTGGGAAGACTTGCCTATGGCATTAAACGCAATCCTTGCTTCCTTCTTCCAAACAAAACCTCAAATTCAAATCCAAGATCATAAATCCAATCCCAAATAAAATGATTAAAACCCATGATTAAATTCTAATTCCAAATCATTTCCTACGCCCTTTGATTTTATCTTAAGGGACTTAGCCTTAACCAAATTCAAATCAACCTCAATTCAATTTATTTTCTCAAATATCAAATTCAATTTCAAATCATATCCCAACCCAAATCATAAATCAAATCTAACTCCAAATGGTTGAAATTCCATGATTGAATTCAAACTCCAAAACCCCTTTCTAAGCCATATGAACCATCTTCTTATGCTTAGGCAAAACCTCCTTCAAACAAAATCAAATTTGGTTGATTTCTTTATAAATCAATCATTCCTTCATTTATATTCATAAATATAAATGAAATATAAATTCAAACCATTCAAATCAAATCAAACTAAACCAAACAAAATCAATTCCCTGCTTAAGCCCTTTTGACCTACATCCCTCACTTTGGTCAAATTTGCTTCCAATTCACTCAAAACTCAAGTGATTTTTTCATGAATCATTTATATATTCATTTATATTCATAAATTTAAATGGAAGATAAATCCAAATGGCCAAAACTAAACCCAAATCAAATCAAATTCCCAATTTTATCTCTTTTAGCTAATTTCTTGAACTTGGCTAAATGATACCCAAATCAACTCAAAACCCATGGATTTCTTCATGATTCAATCCCTCATTCAATCATTGTTCCAAATATAAACACAAACTACAATTATCAAACCAAATCCAAGTCAACCCAAGTCAAACCCAAGTTAGCCCTTTTTGACTTAAAATGGTCATATGAACCAAAATCCATAGAACTCCAAACCACTTGCAATTGGATTTATATTTCCATCCTAAGTCCATATGTGAGTTCAATTAAACTTGAATGAGCCATGATCAAGCCAATTGACCCATTTAGATCCACTTCAAAGTGACCTAAAATATCTTTTTGAGCCAAGTTCTAATGCAACCCAAATTGGATTGAACTAAGCCCATCCAAACCCCATATCATGATCAAAAATCATCATAGGTTAATCAAATTTCTTGAATTTGGTCAAACCAAGTTAACCTAGCCCATTGACCAAGTCAACTTTTAGCCCAAATGAAACCCGAACTAGGAAAAATTGACCATATACCAAATTGATTGAAGCCATTGACTCAAACCCACTCATAATTAATGATTGAACATGACCAAACCCCCAATTGAGCCAAACCAAGTCCAATTGGTCATTTGATCTAAGTTGACCCAAATTATCCTAAAAAACTAAAATGGGTCAAATCATGATTTGATCAAAATTGATTGCAACCAATGGATCGAGTTCATTCCAAATCATTGAACTTGACAAAAGCCATGATTGAGCCCAATTTGACTAATTGGTTAACTTGACACAACCTAGCCCAAATTGACCTAAAGGGTCAAATTGGCCAAAATTCAATTTAAGTGAGATTCTTCACCAATTTCTTTGTGTGAGTCCCTAAGGCCTTTTTGAAATCCCTCAGAGCTTCCTAGAGCATCCCAAGCCTCCCTCGATCGGCCATTACTCTCTGTGTGTAAAGCCAAAATAGGACAACATCCATTCAAGCCATACTCCTTCTCTACTTAATCAAACTTTAATTCCTTGCACCCACACCATCCTCATACTCCATCAAAGCCAACCAAACCATCCTTGAGCCTTCCCGACCACCGAAGATCAAAGTTTGATCAGATTCAAAGCCTTTATGCATGTGGATTGGTCGACCAAGCATTTTATACCAAATCAAACCACAAGCTTCTCAATAGGGCCTCACCTCAACTAGGCAAAGCTACCTCCATCGATCCTGCCGATGGACATTAGCTCCAGTGAGGTAATTTTACAAAACTGAGTGTCGTATGAAAAATTATTTGGTCTGTTGAAAAGCAAATTTTAATTTCATGAGTTTTTAGCCATTGGATGTGTACGTCTCCTCTCCTTGAAGGTGTGGGATCGATTTGGAGGCAATTCGAGCTCGGGTGAGCTCGGATCGAATGGGGAAAGATGGACAACATTTGTCTTTTATCACTCACGAATGAGATGGATAATGGACCGTCTGTTCTATGTGATCCAAATAGATGGTCATGATCTAATCCTGCATTAGGTCCCTTGATTCCTTTCCTCAATCGCAGATTGAGTCATGGCCGTCCAATTGTTCAAGAAGATGTAAGTCTACTACACTTTCTTTCTTGACTTGACTGCTTCACACTGATGAGTGCCTTGCTAGCATGGTAAGCCTTACTGTGTGGTCGGTAAGCTACCCTCATGTTGGCTCTATTTAATAGGATGTAAGTCTACTACGCCTTCTTCTTAAACTAGCCATCGTGAACTGACTTGGTTGAGCATATATGACAAACATAAAAACACATATCTTTTGTCTTGAGCTACCTTGATATGGGAGCAAGCCCCCTGTGGCACTCACTCATTAGCTGCTCTAAATAAGGTTGTCATGCTACCTTGCTAGTGTGTCACCCCAATGGTCTCTTATTCAGAAAGATGTAAGTCTACTACACTTTTTTTCTTGACTTGATCGCTACCCATTGATGAACACCTTGTTTGTTTGGTAGGCCTTACTACACGGTCAGAAAGCTACCCTCATGTTGGCTCCTTTTAAGGGGATGTAACTCTGCTACGCCTTTTTTTTAAATTAGCAATCATGCACTGATCGGGTCAAGTATATTTGAGGATTAGGGTAAGTCCCTTAGTGGTTCCTTTCCTCTAGACTACTTCAAGTTTGGGTCGCCTTTTGGAACTCCCACTTTCCTAGGTTGGATAGCACCTATCAAGCCAAAACAGACTATCCATAATGAGTTTAGATGGATGTAAGTCTACACGCCTTCTTTCTAGACTAATTATTGCACACCGATGGGCACCTTAGGTTAGTTGGTGTTCGCTATGTTGATGGCGACCCACCCGGTGGATAAACCACTCTTGGCAGATGTAAGACTGCTACATTTTCTCCTTGAATTAGCCACTGAATACCTACATGCATTATTTTCTTCAGGGTTCTAGATAAAGCCCCTAATGGCACCTCCCCTATGGGGACTCTATTTGGATAACATACTTAGCGGCCTCATTTAGACATTGCTCTAGTTACTTTTGGATTAGACAGTCCCTCTTTCCTAGTAGCCACCCCTGTGGTTGGATAATTTATCTCGGGTATATGCAGATTCTCCCTTGGTCTAGTAAGTCTGAGATAGGACTAGGTCGATATAAGCTTTTTCTCAGGGTGGTCCCTCGCACACCAATAAGGTCAACACAAACATAATAACAAAAAATATATATAAATCTTCATTTATGGATTAGGAGGAAAAACCCCTATGTTACCTTTTCCCAAGGAATCCTATCTCTAGGGCAGTGTTAGCAAAACTCCCTACTGGAATCGCCTGACTACTTTTGAGTTGAGATAAGTCCACAGGTGGTACTCTCTGATAGCAGTTGAGTTTGACTTGTTGTGCCACCAACGAGTCTGCGGCATCCTTGCTTTGGTACTTCGTTCGGTTACGTATTGCTTCTTACAACACTGGTTACTGCCGAACATGTCGAGGTTAGATTTGTTGTGCATCATTTATCACCATGGTTCTCTTGTTCATGAAGTTGTAAGTCTACAAGCTTTCATCCTAACTCGTCCATTGCACATCGAAAGGCACCCCTTATGTTGGTTAACTATACCTCACGGCTGGTAGACTATCTGTTTGGATTTATAAATCTAAGATAGGACTAGGCTGATATTAGCCCCTTCATAGTGGATCCATCACACACCGATAGGGTCCACCTTAAAATTTAAATTAAATTAATTCTGACTATTCTTGAGTTGATGTGAGTCAACAACATCATTCTCTTAAATAATAGCCTTAGGTCGGGTTCGATTTATTGTGCTATCAACCTAGATCCCAATGGTTCCTTGCTCAGGAAGATGTAAGTCTACAAGCTTTCTCCTAACTTGACCATTGCACACTGAAAGGCAACACTTAGGTTGGATAGCTCTACCTAATGGTTGGTAGACTACACCTTTGGATTTGTAAATCTAAGCCAGGAGTATGCTGATGTTAGCCCCTTCTTAGTGGATCCATCGCACACCGATAGGGTCCATTTCATCCGATTCACCATCCACCCTCTAGGGGAGTCCAAATTTAAATCTACCTTATCACTAGTAGGTCTGAGCTTATATCTCTAGCAGATGTGCCCTAAAAACTAGATCATATCCTCTCCCTAGTGGTTCCTCAAATCATAAGCCAACAAATCAAATTAAATTCTCATCCCCAGTGGATGCCCCACCAATTAAATTAAATTAATTTCCTCCCCAGTGAGGTGTGAATCATATCCTCTCCCTAGTGGATCCCTTATAAAATATAACCTAGTCAAATCCCTATCCTTAGTGGATGATCTAAACCTATTTCCATAGTGGAAGGTTCATGCGCTCATCCCGAGTGGATCTTTTCTTCCTAAATTATTATCAAACTCAACTTTTATCCTCTAAGGGTAACCTGAACCTGCTTCTCTAGTGGAAGGTTAACATGCCTGATCCCTCAAGTGGATCCTTTCTTCCTCTCTAATGCATTTTGCATAAGTTGAGTTGCATTGCACTAAGATCTTGATTCTATTTACATCTCAAGTTTAAGAGTAGATCGTTTCTATCAGTGGTTGCAATCCTTAGGATGTTGTTGATCATCTCGGTCAACACCAATACATACGGTGCACCTAGTCAGTTACAGCACACCTATTGGGTGCCCTTTATTCACCTCACTTTTGGGAGTGAGCTCTCAACTTTCTCATCATAGATCTAGGACTCTTGTAGACATGTTGACCTCATTTTTAGAGTGAGCTCTCAACCACTCCATCTTAGACATAGGACTTCGCTTAGACTTTGAGAGTTCCTTAGTCTTAATACACATCTAGTGATTAGGTGGACACTCAACATAACCCTAGAGACCTAGAAGAGTTACTCATAGGAATAGGTCATGCCTTAGGGGTGTTAGGAAAATTTGACTACCCAATAGCTTGAACCAAATTCCTAACTTCATCCCTTCAAGTCAAAGTCAAATCAATTCCAACTTGATTGACTAACTCCAAACTCCAAATCAAACTAACTCCAAACTTCAAATTAAATCAACATCAAAACTTAAATCAATTCCAACTTAATTAATTTTATCAAACTCAAATCAATTCCAAATGATTGAAACTTTTGATTAAAATTTCAAGTTCAAAAATCTTTTCTAAGTCACTTAGATTCTATCTTATAGACTTAGCCTAAATCAAATCTAAATCAATTCAAATTCAAGAAATTTTCTCACAACCCATTTATATTCTCATTTATATTCACATATATGAATGAAATATAAATTCAAATAACCAAAACTAAATCTAAATTCTAAAAATCTTTCTTAAGTCATTTTGATTCTATCTTATGAACTTATCCTAAATCAATACTAAATAAATTCAAATTCAAGGAATTTTCTCACAACCATTTATATTCTCATTTATATTCATATATATAAATGAAATATAAATTCAAATGACCAAAACTAAATCAAAAACTCAAATCCAAATTTCAAAAATCTTTCCTAAGTCATTTTGATTCTATCTTATGGACTTAGCCTAGATCAAATCTAAATCAATTCAAATTCAAGGAATTTTCTCACAACCCATTTATATTCTGATTTATATTCACAAATATAAATGAAATATAAATTTAAATAACCAAAACTAAATTCAAAGATTAAAACCAAATTCAACCAAAATTCAACCTAAGCCTTTCAAGTCAAATTCTAGAACTTAGCTAAATCAAATTCAAATCAAGCCAAACCCTTCATTTTTCTTCATGATTCAATCAATCCTTCAATCATGAATCCAAAGCTAAACATAAACTTCAATTATCAAACCAAAACTAAATTCAAAGATCAAACCCAAGTCAAACTCAAGTTCACCCTTTTAAACTTGAAATTGTCAAATGAATCAAAACCCATTTGACTTCAAATCACTTGCAAATGGATTTATATTTCGATCATAAGTCCATATGTGAGTTCAATCAAACTCAAATCAAGCTTTGACCAAGCAATTTGTCCCACTTAGGCTCACTTGACCCAAAGTGACCTAAAGTACCTCTTATGAGCCAAATTCTAATCCTAACTAAATTGGATTGAACTAAGCCCACCTAAGCCTCACATTGTGAGCAACAATCATCATGAGATGATCAATTACTCAAATTAGGTCAAACTAAGTCAAACCTAAGGGTTAACCAAGTCAACACTTAGCCAAAATTCACCATAGGATAAATTGATTGAAATCATTGATCAAAACTCATTCATGATTAATGTTTGAACTTGACCAAGTCATCATTTGAGCCTAACCTAGCCCAATTGACCTTGAACCCAACTTGACCTGAAAGGTCAAATTGAGCCAAATCTAAATATAAACCAAATTGATTGGAAACAAAGATACCAATCCATTTCAAATGATCAACCAAACATAAACCAACCCATGACCTAACCCAATTAGGTCAAATGGGTCAAATTGGTCAACTTGACCCATTTGACCTAAATGAAATCAAATGAATCAAATACAAATATAAACCAAATTGAACCAAACCAAAGTTACAAAAACATTTCAAATGGTCATATGAACTTGACCCAACCCTTAGTTTGACCCAATTTGACCAATTGGTCAACTTGACCCAAGGTTACCCATTTTGACCTAAATGGGTCAACTTGAGCCAAATCACATCAAACTAACTTCAAATTCATTGAAACTTAGCCCAACCCATTTTTCAATCATACCAAACATATTCAAATTAAAATCCAAGACAAATGACCATTTTACCCCTAGGCCATAGGGTAACCTAAATCAAAACCACTTAGAATTTGGTGAACATGACCCATTAGGTTTGGGTGAGCCAAACCCAACCCAAGGTCAAAATTGATCACCTCATTTGACATGGGCACATGGAAATCATTCCTCCACCCATTTCAAGCACATGGAACTCCTCCACTACCTTTCTCTGGCCTAACCGAATGCCATTACACCCTGAACGGCCTAACAAACCCACTTAAGGAGGTGAAAAATGGTAGAAGCACTCACGAACGTCCAATTCACCTGGGGAGATATACTCCCTCTAATTCCACTTGATCAACACACGATTGAGCTTAAGGAACACAGAGTAAGAATTTGCAAGTCTCCCCAAGCTTCTTAGAGCCATCCCCATTTCTCCATTTTCCAGTTTCTCTTGGACTGAAAATAAAGGAGATCCTCCAAATTTGCAACTTACTCAATACACAAAATCAACTCAATTCCTCTTCCAAGCATCTTTAGAGGAGTCAATCGAGTTGATCTAAGGCTTCTCACAAGTTCTAAAGGCAAGGAGGTGGTGTCTAGACTAAGGACAAATCCATTTGAAGGAGAGCTTGGTCCATAGGAAGATCCACTCAACCGCAACACCTCAAATCTTCAAGAGGGTTTCATCTCCACTAGACGAAGCTACCTAAACAGATTCGAGCACCGGTGATAGCTTCTGGCAAGGTATGCCTTTAACCTGAGCTTAAAATAGAGAGTGTCTGGTCCTTTATGAAAGAAAGTTTCACCTCATGAGAATTTGACCATTAGATCTTCTCCCCTTTACTCCTAGATGGTGTGGGTAAAGTTTGAGCTCAATCCGAAGCTCAAATATTTTCATGAAAGGTGGGCAATCCCCCTTTCTCACAGGCGAGCTCAGGGACAGATCATGGGCCGTCTATCCATGCATTTTGGATGGATGGACATGATCAAGCCACGTAGAATCCATAGATTAATATCTTAAGAGCCGCGGGCTCTTTCCCAACCTGATCTTTGATCGGACGGGTTAAGAGAAAGCACATAGCATCACCGCTGATGCGATGC
Source organism: Cymbidium sinense (assembly GCA_021442155.1). Lineage (NCBI taxonomy): Eukaryota > Viridiplantae > Streptophyta > Magnoliopsida > Asparagales > Orchidaceae > Cymbidium > Cymbidium sinense. The sequence continues at coordinate 83,615,270 of CM038225.1, read as the reverse complement.
TATGATGTGATAACTTAAGTTGCCTCTCCCATCGCATCACGTGGAAAGCGTATGCCATCTCAGCTTCCACATGGCGTTGACAGTATTAGTTATTTAATTAGGGATTTAATTAATTATCCTTAATGGTTGAATCTTCATAATTGCATAACTAATTCTAAAGAATCATAAAAATAAAAAGTAAAATGCACTGTAAAGATATTTCTTAGGAGAATAATCTAAAATTATTTCAAATTGATTTTGGAATAGTGTATTTTCCTTAATTAGGGTTTTAATGAAAACTTAATGATCATAATTACTCCTTAATTATTTCATTAATTCATTTCAAATTTCCATACCGTATTTAGTAGGATGACCTCTGCCTCCCCTAATTTTCTTAAGATTTATTGATGAATGAATTAGGGAAATCATATAATGAATCCTTAATTACCCTCTTAATGTAATTAAGCTTAATTAAATAGGTGAATAGTGGCATAATCCTCTTATTAAGTTGATTAAACCTTGCTTAAGTGAAGAAGGAGTTTATGGAATAGATTTGGGGAATTTTCCCTAAGCCATTCCCTAAACCCCTTTCCTATTTTAATCCAAACTTAATTAAGGGCTTATCCACTAATCACCTACTTAATTAACTTAATAAAATTTTCCAAACATTCCAGAACTTAATCAATTCATCTTGGGTAGGTACTTAGGTGTTCAATAACCAAAGTAACTTAAGGAAATCAAAATCCAACCCACATGTGTGGGATGGGTTATGAAAGTACTTAAATTAAACCCTTTAATTTAATTATTCTCTAATTGTGAGCCAATTTCATTAGGCCCTTTCTATCCTAGGTGCATTGCTTATTAAATTCTTATGTAGTTTTATGTCATACATTGGCTCATAATTATTTGATTAAATATACTAAAGTGGTTATGGTGAAAAATATTAAATCTTTCTAAGATGTATACTTCCATCTTTAATCTATGCAGAATAAAATGAAGATAAAAATATACTCTTATGCATTTTTTGGACACCACGTAGATCTACAGATGTTCTTATTAGGGTGATCGGGTATGACATTGAGGAGTGGTGTATCATCTTAAAAGATAGAAGTCACCACCCTACAATGGACCTAATCACCTCAATAAGGACTCCTAAGGATAATGGGTATGCATATGTACCAGAGATTCTTCCCCTACTTTATATGAAAAAGTAAAGTAGGGTTTATTTTAAACTAGGTTCATTAAGTTCCCTATAGAGTCAAGCCTCCATAGTTAATTACATCCTAAGAAATGAGATTCCTTAGGAAAACTCTCGATTACGGTAAATGATCGTTGTCTCCAAAGATTTCAATAGCTAGGACTATCAATTGATTGGTTTATTTTTAGAAAGTCAAGTAGGATCAATTAAGAGGAGGGAGTTCTTATCAAAGCCAAATGAAAACAAGTAGGGGATGCTTAAGATACTAGGAAGACTACTAAGCATCCCAAACTACCCAATGGTTGGGCTTTACATTTTTGAAATAGAATTAGCTTGTTTGAGTTGAATTTTTATTAAAATGCTAGGGCTTACAATTCCATAGTACAAGGCTATGGAAATGCCTAAGAGATAAAGATTTATACTTATAGCCCACAAAGGAATGGGGTTAGGCAAGTGTTATGTTCTTTTCAAATGAACTATACACTTTGCCAAATCATATTCAAAATTATGCTAAAAGAAAAAAGAAGGAAAGCTACATTATGCACATCTTCATATTTATATCCATATGTAAGCATATAAATAATTATAAGTAGCACACTTGTAGTTTTAGGTGTTTGATTTATAGATTTAAAAAATATTTTTGGATTTAGTAGTGATAAGAGCCATTCATATTTTTACTTTAGCCAAACATGCAATTTGACATAAAGAAAACATTTCATTTTGATTTTGATTTTTAAAAGATATGAATGCATGAATTTCATATGACTTACACATTTAGCATGCTAGGAAAGAAACAAAGTGATGAAAGCAATGTAAATTCATTCACCATAATTAATTCCTAAATACAATCCTATGAAATAAGAAAGTTTAAAGTGATTCAAAGTTTGTTTAATGTGATTTTTGTTTTGAATTTGTTTTATGTTTGATTTAGGAAATGTGAAAGAATGTTTGCTGGTCCAAACCCATTTCCCCCATGTGTATGACATTTTTGTTTAATCTTTAGATGATTAGATGATTTTTATATTTTTGATTAGGTTAAGGTATGAATTAAGTGTGTTAATTACCCCTTACCTACACCACCTTAGCATACTTAACCAAATAATTATGAGCCAATGATATGGCATAAAACCACACAAGGAATTTAAATTAGTAATGCACCTAAGAAGAAAAGGGCCCTAAAGCATTTGGCTCATGATTAATGATTAATTAAACTAAAGGGTTTAAGTTAAGTAATTTTATAACCCCTCTCACACATGTGAATGAGATTTTGATTTCCTTAAACTTAGGTTATTGAACACTAAGAATCTACCCAAGATAGTAATTAGTGAATTAATCCTTAATTAAGTTTGGATTAAGGAAGAAAGAGGGGGTTTAAGGAATAGCTTAAGGAAAACATCCCAAAATTATTCTCTAAATCTCTTGTTCACTTAAACAAACCTTAATTAACTCAATCAAGGGGTTAAACCAATAATTACACATTTAATTAAACTTAATTACATTAAGAGGGTAATTAGTAATTAATCTAGCAATTTATCAAATTAAACCATCAATAAATCCCAAGAAAATTAGGGGAGCAAGGAGTCATCCCACTAATCATACATAAGAAGTTTGGAATTAATCAATGGATAATTAAAGAGTGATTAGCAGAATCAAACTCCCAATAAAACCCAAATCTAGAAAATAACACTATTCAAAATCCATTGAAATCAATTTAATAATATTCTAGATGTAAATACCTTTCATATGCAAATTATTTCACATTCTTGTGATTTTTCTACACTCAGATATGAATTTTTGAAGTTTCTAAGATTAATTAGGTAATTTAAATCCCTAATTATATAGTTAATCCCGTTAGCGCCACGTGGAGGCTGACACGTCACATGCTTTCCATGTGGCATTATAGGATTCACTATTTAAGTTATCACATCATATTATCGCATTAGAGGCGGCGCTATGCTCTTTCTCCTCATCTGTCCGATCAAGGATCGGACGACTGAGGTTAAATTCATAGTTCTAAAGAGATAAAATGTGGGATCTATGTAGATTTAATCATGGCTATCCATATGCGTGGATGGACGACCCTTGATCTATCTCTGATCTTCCCTACGGGAGATGGCCACCATCCATCTTCTAAGGGAAGATTTGAGCTCGATTGAGCTTGGATTGGATCCAAACTCAACCCACACCATCAACATGCATAGGAGATCACATCTAATGGCTGAAATCTCATGGGGTGATACTTTCTTTGACAAAGCTCCAAATAATGGCTAAATTGAGCTCGGTTTAATGGCTTACCTCGCCGAAGGTGATCACCGACACTCGATTTCCTTGGAGAAGCTTCGTCAAGTAGAGACAAAGCTTTGCTAAAGTTTTGAGGTGTTGAGATTGGGTAGATCCTTCTAGAGGCTAACTCCACCTTCACTTAAGCTCGGTCTTGGTTGAGGTAACACCTCCTTTGCCTTTGGAGTTTGGTGAGAAAAATCTTGGGTGAATTTGATTGAGCTCCTTGATGAAGTTTGTAAAGCGAATTGGATTGGTATTGAGTGTGGAGTGGGATTGAATTTCAATGGAGCTCCCCTATTTTTAGCCTAAGAAAATTGACAAGATGGGAATTCTAACTCACTATAAGAAGCTTGGGAACACTAGCTATGGCTTTCTCTGAGTTTTTATGCTTCAATCGAATAGGGTAGAATGAGATTCAAGTGAAATTAGGGGGAGTATATCTCTCCCTAGAGCAATCAGATGATCGAACCTTCTCTTACCATTTTGATCCAATTGAGCTCCTTTAATGGGCTTGTTAGGCTGTTAGAGGTGTCCTTGCATTCAATTTGGCCTAAGGAGTGGAGTAGTGGAGCTCATATGTGATTAAATCAAGTGGAGGAGGGATTCCATGTGGCCATTTTCAAGCAAGTAGTCGATTTTGACCTTAGGGCTGACCCAAACCCATGGGTGCACCACACTCACTAGTGTCCACTTGGTCCACTAGGAGGGTGTCAAGTGGTCATGAAGAGGATTTGACCAAATTTCATGTGAATTTGGCCAAAATTTACCCTATAGCCTAGGGGTAAAATGTACACTTGATTTCAATTTGAATATGCTGATATGTTTCAAAAAAAAAGGCTAGTTTCAATTTGGAATTAGTTTGATGTGATTTGGCTCATGTTGACCCATTTAGGTCAAAATGTTTTGTCATGTTGACAATTGGTCAAATTGGTCAAACGAAGTTGTGTCAAGTTCATATGACCATTTGAAATATTTTGGTGGCTTTGGTTTGATTCAATTTGGTTTATATTTAGTTTTGGTTCAATTGAGTTCATTTAGGTCAAATAAGTCAAGTTGACCAAATTGACCCATTTGACCTATTTGGGTTCATGGGTTGGTTCATGTTTGGTTGGTCATATGAAATGGATAGGTATTTTGTTTCCAATCAATTTGGTTTATATTTGAGTTTGGCTCAATTTGACCTTTTAGTCAAGTTGGGTTCATGGTCATTGTGCGAAGGTCTAGTTGGCCATTTGAGGCTTTGGTCAAGTTCAACAATCATTTTAGAATGAACTTGACCCATTAGTTTCAATCAATTTGGCTTAGAAAGTTTTGACACATTTTGACTTTTAGTTCAAGTTGTTAACTTGGGCCAAGTGGCCAATGGGCTAGTTAGCTCAAATGTTGACTTGGTCAAGTTTAAACATTGATCATGAATGAGTTTTGATCAATGGTTTCAATCAATTTGCCTATGGTGGATTATGGCTAGTTTCATTTTGTTGACTTGGTCAACCCTTAGGTTTGACTTGGTTTGACCAATTTGAGTGATTGATCATCTCATGATGAGCTTAGGTGGGCTTAGTTCAATCCAATTTGGTTAGGATAAGAATTTGGCTCATAAGGGTACTTTAGGTGACTTGGGGTCAAGTGAGCCTAAGTAGGTCAAATGGCTTGGTCAAAGCTTGATTTGAGTTTGATTGAACTCACATATGGACTTATGATTGACACATAAATCCATTTGCAAGTGGTTTGAAGTCAAATGGGTTTTGATTCATTTGATAATTTCAAGTTCAAAGGGTGAACATGAGTCAATTTGGGTTTGATTTTTTGAATTGAGTTTTGATTTGATGATTGTTTGTGTTTATATTTAGATTCATGATTGTAGGGTTGATTGAATCATGAAGAAAAATCAAGAGTTTGACTTGATTTGAAATTGATTTGGCTAAGTTTGAGATTTTGACTTGAAAGGCTTAAGTTGGATTTTGATTAAATTTAAGTTTGATCTTTGGAGTTGGTTTTTGTTATTTGAATTTATATTTTATTTATCTATGTGAATATAAATGAAAATATAAATGGGTCATGAGAAAATTTCATGAATTTGAAGAGATTTGAACTTGATTTGGGCTAAGTCCTTAAGAGGGAATCAAAGTGACTTAGAAAAGATTTTGAACTTGGAATTTCAATCATTTGGAATTGATCATGGATTTCAATCATTTGAAACTAATTTTGGGTTTGGAGAAAATCAATTAAGTTGGAATTGATTTAAGTTTGATGTTCATTTGATTTAAAGTTTGACTTGAAGGAAGAAAGTGAGAAATGGTTCAAGCTATAAGGTAGGCAAATTTTCCTAAGACTTCTGCATGACCTATTCTATGGCTAACTCTTCTAAGTCTCTATGGCTATTGAGTGTCCACCTAATCACTAGATGTGTATTAAGACTAAGGATCTCTTCATAAGAGAGTCATGTCAAGATGGAAGAGTTAAGAGCTCATCTAAAATGAGGTCAACAAAGTGCAATAGGTGTGTGGTGTGAAAGGAACACCATGTATTGGATATTTAATATCAACAACAATGAATGATTACAAGCACTAATAGAAATAGTTACTCCTAACCCAGTGTAGAAGGAATCTAGAGCTTAATGCTATGGCTACTTATGTCAACCATAAGAAAGGGAAGGAGGAATCCACTAGATGGAGTATGTGAACCTTCCACTAGAAGATTCAACTCATCCACAAGGGAATGAGGTTTGATTTGATTTGAGTCTCAGGAGAAATTTGATTTATTTAATTAAGTTTCAGGGAAGAGGTTGAATTTGTTTCAATTTTACTTGTTTAATTGTGTTTTGCCTCCATTTATGTATGTGAATCCACTGGGAGGCAAGTTCAAATCATCCACAAGGGAGGAGTGGTGAAATCCACCGAGGGATTAGAATTTGAGTCTAGGAACTAGAAAAGATTTGCATCTTTGAGAGAAGTAAGATTTGGTTTGGATTGATTGATTATTTTTCTTTTGTTTGTTTCACTCCCTTGAGGGAGGAAAGTTGAATTTGTTCCAAATTTTTAATTTTGGATTTTGAAATGGACCTTATTGGTGGATAGATTAATGGTATCATGGAGCTGATAACTGATTTACCAATCAAAAGGGATAGTCTACTAAACACATAGTAAGACTAACCAACCAAAGGGAATGCCTTTCAGTGTGCAACAGTTGTACTAAGAAGAAAGCATAGTAGACTTACATTCTCCAAAGTATTTGTTGGTAATCTATCAAAGCAACAGATTGAACCCAACCTATGACTATTGAGTGAATGTATGGGACTTAAATCAACTCAAATAATCAAAGATTAATCATTTTTAGATTTTTTTGATGGGTCCCATTGGTGATGGATATCAGTAGGCCATGGAGGCCCAATCCTAAGTCAAATTTACCAATAAAGGAGTAGTTACCACCAAGTGGACTATCCAACCAGGATGCCTTTTCAAATGGTCAAGTCTAAGAAAGCAGGGACTCACATCTTCAAAACAAGAAACCACTAGCTGAGCGGCAATAAATCAACTTGACCTGTGGGCTGAATATTGAGTGAGGGGGACTTAGATCAACTCAATGATAAAGATTAATTTATTTTAGTTTGTTTTGATGGATCCCATTTTGTGATGGATGACCATAAATATGGAGGCCTAGAAGTATTACCAATCCAAAGGAGTACTCTACCAACCATAAGGTAGGACTATCCAACCAAGGGGATGCCTTTCAGTTTGGAATGGTCAAGTCTTAAGAAGAAAGCACAGAGGCTCACATCTTCTAGAAATAAGAAATCACTGGGTGATCGGTTGCTTTAGGTAACAAATCGAACCTGACCTAGGGCTTACTATTGAGTGAATGTCGCTAGGGGACTTAGATCAACTCAAAGATAGTCAAAGATTAATTTCATTTCTTTAGCTTGTTTTGATGGATTCTATTAGTTTGCAATGGATCATATTGAGAAGGAGCTTAAATTAGCCTAGTCATATCTCAGATTTACTAAACCAAAGGGAGTAGCTTCATGGTCGATGGGAGAACTATTCGACCAAAGGAGTGCCTTTCGATTTGCATAATCAATTTAAGGGAAGAAAGCTCAAGGACTCATATCTTTCACTACAAAAGATCACTGGGGTGATCAGTTTCTTTGGACAACAAATCAAACCACCTAGGTGCCTGGGTTTATGATACCATGCTAGAAACAATGCGTCATAATCTTACATCTTTCAAAGCGAAATAACTATTAGGGTAACCTTCTCATGGCAAAATAGATTGAATGATGGGTATAGTATGAGTCCATTGGATTTATCTCAACTGTAGTGAATTCTATAGGAGTCACCGCCCAAAAGATAGATGCCTTTGGGAAAATTTCTTGAATTCTAATCCACAAGTGAATATTTTATTTGTTTTATTTAGTTTGTTTATTGTGGACCATGTTAGTTTGCGAGGGATAAAATTGAGAAGGATTTATATGTAGAATCTGGACTTAACAACCAAGGGAGAATCTATGCATCCAGAACAAATTCTCCAACCATAGATGGTGGTTACTGGAAAGAGGACTATCAATCCAAGAGTAACACTAGTATCTAAATGGGGTGCAAAAGATGTGATCCAAATAGAGTGCTAGAGAGAGGGGCCACTAAGGGCTTAATCCAAAAATCTAGAGAAGATGACATCTAGTCATATATCAAATATGTATTTGGTAGCCAACCAGGAGAAAGCATGGGACTCACATCGAAGAGTGGTGTATCCATATGAGTCATCCTATAAATAACATCAACCAACCTAAGGTGACATTGATTTGCAACAATCACCTTAGAAGAAAGCTTGGGACTCAAACCCTCATGGAAATTTTGATAGTCTTTTCTGATAGTGCCATCTGACCTAGGTTCTCTCAGTGAATTCCACTGGGAGATTGTTGACCTCATTTTTAGAATGAGCTCTCAATTCATCCATCTTAGATGTAGGACTCCTCTTAGACTTGAAGAGTTCCTTAGTTTTAAGACACATCTAGTGATTAGGTGGACACCCAACCTAGCCTAAGACTTAGAAGATTAGCCATAGAATAGGTCATGCCTGGGGTGTTAAGAAAATTTCCTACCCTTAGCCTAAACCATTCGTCACTTTCCTTCTTTCAAGTCAAACTCCAAATCAATTCTATTTGATTTCTCCAAATATAAATCAACTCCATATGATTGAAATCCATGATTGAAACTCATGATTAAAAATTCTCATTTGCCTAAGTCCTTCCTAAGGACTTAACCAAAATCATGATCAAATCCATTCAAACCTTTGAGATTTTAAATCATTTATATTTTCATTTATATTCACATATAAATGAAATATAAATCAAACCCATCAAATCAAACTCAAAATCAAATCAATTCATTTTCCTTAAGTCCTTAATTTTCCATTAATGGACTTAGCCAAACCTTGATCAAAATTAATTCAAACTCATTGATTTCTCAAAACTCATTTATATTCTCATTTATATTCACATATATAAAATGAAATATAAATATAAATCAATCAAATCAAACAAATTAAATTCTCAATTAAAATTTCTAAGTCTCTTAATTTTCCATTAAGGACTTAAAAATCTTGATCAAATCAATTCAAACTCATGGATTTTCTCAAAACCCTTTTAAATTCTAATTTATATTCACATATATAATTGAAATATAAATATAAATCAATCAAATCAAATCCAAGAATTAAATTCCCAATTTAAAATCTTTTTGAGTCATTAATTTTATATTAATGGACTTAGCATAAATCTTGATCAAACCATCTCAAAATCATGAAATTTTCTCATAATTCATTTATATCCTCATTTATATTATCATATATAAATGAAATATAAATATAAATCAATCAAACCAAATTTAAAAATTTAAACTCTAAATTCCAAAATTTTCCTAAGTCCTTTAAATCCTTTAATGGAACTTAGCCCAAATCATGATTAAACCACTTCAAATCTTGAAATTTTCTCATGATCATTTATATTCTCATTTATATTCACATATATAAATGAAATATAAATTCAAACAATCAAAACCAATTCCAAAATCAAACTCCAAAATCATCTAAGCCTTTCAAGTTGAAAATCTTAAACTTAGCAAATCAAGCCAAACTCTTGATTTTCTCATGATTCAATCAACCTACAATCATGAACCCATATATAAATCCAAACTTCAATCAAAATCAAAACAATCAAAAAATCAAACCCAAAACCCTTCATATTCTTCCTTTGAATATGAAATTTTCAAATGGATCAAAACCCATTTGACTTCAAACCATGTAAATGGATTTATATTTCAATCATAAGTCCATATACAAGATCAACTCAAATCAAGTTTTGACCATTTTTGACCCACTTAGGCTCACTTGACCCAAAGTGACCTAAAGTACCCTTATGAGCCAAATTTTGATCCTAACCAAATTGGATTGAACCAAACTCATATATCCTCTCATCATGATCAACAATCATCATGGGATGATCAATCAATCAAATTGGGTCAAACCAAGTCAAACCTAAGGTTGACCAAGTCAACACTTAACCCAAAATGAAACCTAACCAAAATCCACCATAGGCCAAATTGATTGAAACCATTGATCTAAGTTCACTCATGATTATGTTTGAACTTGACCAAGCCAACATTTGAGCCTAACTAGCTCAATTGGCTACTTGACCCAAGTTGACCCATTTTGACCTAAAGGGTCAAAATGTGTCAAAACTTGATCTAAGCCAAATTGATTAAACCAATGGGTCAAGTTCCATTCCAAATCACTTGTGAACTTGACCAAAGCCTCAATTGGCCAACTAGACCTAACCTAGCCCAATTGACCTTAGACCCAACATGACTAAAGGGGTCATGTTGAGCCAAAATTGAACTTAACCAAAAAATTGATTGGAAACAAAGATACCAATCCTCCATATGACTAACCTAACCTAAACCTACCCACCTACCAATAGGTCAAATGGTCAAATAGTCAACTTGACCCATTTGACCTAAATGAAGTCATATAAGCCAAATCTAAAACCATACCAAATTGAATCAAGCCAAAGCCACCAAAATATTTCAAATGGTCATATGAACTTGACCCAACCCTTGGTTTGACCCAATTTGACCTAAATGGGTCAACATGAGCCAAACCCTATCAAATGAATTCCAAACCTCATGAAAATAGTAAAATGACTACGTACCCCTAGGCCATAGAACAAAATTTGGCTTAATCCATGGGTAAATTGGCCATACCCTCTTCACTTTCACTGAGGCTTTCCTAAAAGCTCAAGGGGACCTAGAGTGGTGCAACCCAATGGGTTTGGGTCACCCATTTGGTCCCCAGACCAAACCCATCCCTACCAAAATTGAAATTCAAACTCCCTCTCAAGCTCAAATTCAAGCACATGGGAGGTTGGCAATCCACTTGGCTCAAACACCATGTGACCCTAACATCAAACAACCCCCCATGATCAATTGGATCAAAATGGCATGTCCACAGTCCGATCCTTCAAGGGGAGATATCCTAAACAAACTCAAATGCAATTCATGATTGAGTCTAAGAGACCTAGAGCCATCAGAGTGATTTAAGCACCTAGATCATTCCATTCTCATTTCTTAGTTTTCAAAAGAAAATAGGGAGCCAATTGAAACTTCTTCCACACTTCATTTCCTTGCAATTCCTTTGCAAGCACACTTAAGCTAGTCGAGCTCACTTGTTTCCCAAGTTCTAAAGGCAAGGGAAGAGAATTGGATCAAAGCAAAGCTAAAGGAGGAGTTCCCATAGATCATCTACCCCAAGTGCTCATCAAAAACTTCATCTCAACAAGATGAAGCTTTTCCAAGGGAATCAAGTGTCGGTGATCACCTCCAGTGAGGTATGGAATTTTTTGACCATTAAACTCAATGCGGTGTGGAGCTTTGTGAAATAAATTTTCACCCCATCAATTTTTGACCATTGGATTTTCTGCTCTCTATCTTTAGATGGTGTGGGTTGAATTTGGTTTCATTTTATGCTAAATTGAGCTTGGATATTCCTCTTGATCATGGATGGTCTCTGTTGATCAAGGGAAAGAACCTGGATGATCTCATCCATCCATCCGATTAGAAATCCTTTTATCATTTAGAAATCTTTATCCATTAAAATGCAGGAGATCTCACCGATCTTTGATCGGACATGAGGATTAAAGCAGGCACCATTAGATGTGATAAGTTAAGTAATCTCATGACCACATGTAAATGTAAAGTGCGCCGACCGCCACCACGTGAGTCGGTGAAGTTAGATTAAATGTTTAATTAATCTAACTAACCTGTAGATCTTCTAAATTCATAACTCCTCAGAAAATTCAAAAAATATGAAATAAAATATGGATAGATAATTAAACCTAGAACATATTTAAAATTAATTTTGATGAGTTTTGAATTATGCTTTTCTCAATTTATTTTATTGAAAGTTATTTTGCTAATTTTTTAATTAAGCCTAATTAATCCCAAATTTCTTGGTAGGGGATGACTACCTCCTAATTTTCTTGGGATTTATTGAAGGCTTGATTAGAAGAATTGCATATGGTTTCTAATTCTCTTATGTAATTAAGCATAATTAGGTATGATTAGTGATTTTAACCTATGATTAGGTTGATTAAGGTCGAGTAGGAGGTTTATGGAATATTTTGGGGCATTTCCAAGCTATTCCCTAAACCCCTTTTCTCTCCTTAATCTTCTTAATTAATTTCATTAATTATCCCTTAATCAATTTCAAAATTCTAAAAAAAGTTCCATAACTTAATTAATCTACTTTGGGTAGATGCTTAGGTGTTTAATAGCCTAAGTTCAATTAAGGAAATCAAAACCCCAATTCATAAGTATGAAAGGGTGTTTTGAAATTACTTAAGCTAAACCCCTTAGCTTAATTAACTTTAATTGTGAGCCAAATTATTAGGCCTTTTCATTATTAGGTGCATTACAAATTTAAATTCTTTGGGTTTTATGTCATCTCATTGGCTCATAATTATTTAGTTAATTCTTCTAAGGTGGTGTAGGTAAGGTTAATTAATTACTTAATTCATACCTTAACCTAATCAATGCATAAAATGGATCTAATTATCTAAAATTAAACAAAAATATCAAACACATGTGGGAATGGGTTAGAACAAAACTCATCTCACCTTTCAAAATTAAATCAAACTTCAAACTAAACAAAAATCACTTTGAAATTCACTTTGATTTATTTTAAACTTTCTTATTCTATAAGAATGTCTTTAGGATTTAAGTGAAGTGAGTTTGTTTACATGTTTTTCATTATGAATCTTTCCCAACATGTTAAGTTGTATGTCATGTGATTTCATGCATTCATAATTTTGAAATTCAAATTTTAAAATGAAATTGTTTACTTTATGTCAAATTTGCATATAAAGTAGAAATATGAATGCTATTATCACTACTAAATCCAAATTATTTTCAAAACATATAAATCAAATACCAAATCTGAAAGTATGCTACTTATTTTAATTATAAGTTTGCATGTGATAGATTATAAAGGTATGCTCAGCATAGGTTTCCTTTCTTCATTATGTTAGTATAGTTTTGAATACGAGTTGGTAAGATGTAGGGTTCATTTGAAAAGAACCCAACACGTACTTCATTCCATACCCTATTCATCCCTATGCTATCACCTAAGGGTTTCCTATATTTGCATACATAAATTGCATAAACAAAAAATGAATCCATTAAACAACTTTGCATTCTTCTTTTCCATTTTATTTCTTTTATACATATGTTTGTAAAGGAAAGTGGTATATTAGTCTGACAACCGAGGTTGAGGTTTTAAGTAGCCCTAAGTAGGTCTTGTACCTTATACACCTCTGGTTAACAATGGCATACTCACTTATGCCTTTCTTACTTTCATGTGTGTATGTAAAAATTTTGGATAAGGAAAACCTTTTCTACTTAAGAAAATCATGCATATTCAACTTCTAAATTTCTTAAATGGATTACTTAGCATGCATCATAAAGTGTGTTAAATACTCTCATTTGCATGTATAGATATGCTTAGGGTCCATCCATATGCATGTTATATGTTGGGAAAGAAATGAAGTAATGTGTGTTATGTGAATTTTGATTCATTTTATTTAATCTTAAAATGCCTTTCTTTTGAATAGGTTTGTTTAGAGTTTATCTAAACTTAGGATTGAATTAAAAGATTTAATCAAAACATTCACCTAAACAACTAAAATGTGAATATGTACTTTAGAAATTACTTAGGTTAGGGAAGGAAAGAGAAGTTCTCTTCTTCCCTCTTCATAACTTAGTAATTAATTGTAGATCCACTTAAACCAAATCAAAACATGAAATAAAATCAACCCAAAATATTAAACAACTTAAATGAAACCCTCCTCTAAGTTGAACATGTTCTTCACACTTAGAAAATTTGAACCTAAAGCCATATTAAGCATACCACACAAGCCTTCAAAGCACACACATTAGCCTAAGTCACCACTTCTAGCCTTAGGTTGGTGCATGGTTTGATGTTTATTTTATTTTGATATATATTTTTAGATTGATGTTGTATGCTCAGAATGAATGGTAGGACGTTCTTAGTCTAACTATTCTTTTCTAGTAGGGATTGTGCTTAAGGCCTATCATAAATAAAAAATATAAAATGCTTTTGCTTGGTGCTTTATACCCTAAGCATAATCCATTGTGGACTTAGTCACCCATGTGTGGGTGATAAGTCCAATATATGCTTGGGATTTGTGTGGTTTGTTTTAGCTAACCTTTATTTTTGCAGGTGTTAGTTAAATTTCCACTTTTCCCTTTTTCATGTAAAAATTTGTATAATTAGGATTTTGGAATGATTGTTATGGGGATTAGCATTGGTCATAAGATCCTATGCACCATGTGAAGCCTTGGAGCATCTACCATCCAACCATCCAAAGAAGGAACCAAAGAAGAAAAAAAAGAAAAAGAAAGAAAGAATAAGAAGACCCCATAACAATGAATTCCTTGCTTAATTATAATTTAATTCATTTATAATCTGGTTGTATAAGTTCTGCTACCCATATTTGATATTTTGGGTTTGTGTGGTGCCCACCACAATGGCCATTTATTCTTTTGTGATTAGCTTTATAAATTGATTGATGATTTGTTTAGCTTTTGCATTAAGTATGATTTTTCCTAGTTTCTTCCTTGCTTTATGTATGGCCCGATGTGGATTAGGCTCTTTAGAAAAAATAAATCTTTTACCCAACTTAACAACTCAAATAAAATTAAACAACTCATAACCTCACCTAAAGCTTAGTTTAAAATCAAGATAAAAGAATTAGCAACCCCTTAGTTGATGAGCATTTTTTTTTATAATATCATGCACAAATGCATCTTATTTCACTCTTGATTGAGGGCTTCCACCTTGTGAGAAACTTTGACCTGAGAGCCATGGTGGAAACTCACCTCCTCTTCTCACTGATTTTGGCCAATAATTCTTTCTCATGCATTAGTCATATGAATCCTATTAGCTGAGTCAAAATAATTGTCCAAAATGAAAAATAAAATGAAATTTGAATTGCATTAGATTTAGGTCATTTGAAGCATGTCCCTTTACATGATCTAGTCTCTTTAGGGTGAGTTTAAGGACTTAGTCTCTTTCTAAATAAATAACAGCCTAGCTATTATAAGCATAAAGACTTGCCTACATGTATTTAAAATCAGGAGGAGTTAGGTGCCACCCCAGGGTTGTAAGTCCAAGTCGTGGTGGTTTGTCCTCTTGTGGAGGCAAACCAATTACCCATTTTGCCTTAGATTTAGGTTGTGCTGGCCCTCAAAGCTCCCTAGATTTAGGTCAGGTTGCTTCTCCCCTTGTGCCATAAGCATAATTCCTCACCTTAGCATTTCCTTAATCTTGTGTTAAGGAATCTTAAGTCTAAATTTCTAATAAAAAATGCAACTCAAACTAAATCAATTTAAAATGTAAAGCCCAACTATAGATAGTTTGAGATGCTTGCTAGGTTTCCTAGCATCGGGCATCTCCTACTTATCTTCCATTTTGGCTTTGATAATAACTCCCTTTTGATCAATCTCATTTGATCTTCAAACATAAACCAATCGATAGTCCTTTCCTATTGAAATCTTCAATGATCATTTACCTTAATCGAGAGTTTTCCTAAGGGATCCCATCCTTAGATGTAATTAACTATGGGGCTTGCCCTGTAGGGAACTTAATGAACCTTTAAAATAAATGCTTACTTTTCCATGTAAAGTAGGGAAGAATCTTACATATGCACCATCATCCTTAGAGTCCTTATTGAGGTGATTAGGTCCATTAAAGGGTAGTGACTCTTTTGAGATAGTACACTATTTTATGATGATGATCAATGAATAAGTACATCTACATCTGTGCATCCTAAAAAAGATGAATTTCTATAAGGTCTGTTCCTTTCATTTCCGATTTGAAAGGTGACTCTTATAGAAATTTTTCCACATTTTTTCTAGCGACTCACTGGGATGGTTCCTCTCTCCATCTTTGGTAAATGATCTTTGAGTATGTTTGTACTTTGGTATGAATCCAAGACTATCCTTCACGGCACTTAGCTCATTTCATTCTTGAGTTGAGTTAGCCAACATCTTTAGGTTTTAGGACCGCATTCCTTGTTGGTCTTAAAACCCCATTCCCTCCAATGGGTAAAATGATATCTAAATAAAAGAAAAACATCTTAAAGACTTCCTCCTTATCATTTTCATGATAAGGAAAGGTTCATCCTAAAATAATAAATCTTCCATAAAGAACTTTGCTTTTCAAAAGCACCTTTTCAAAAATGCACTTAAAAAAATATTTTCCACAAAATTTTGTCACCCTCATTTAACAATTTTCATAATTGTTACATGTAGGGATTTTCAAAAAATAAAATTAATAACATTTTTTAAAAGCACAAATGAATATCTTCTTTCAATTCACTTTGATGAAGATTTCATTTTCAAAATAAAATGAACAATCATCTTTTCAAAATCACAATCATAATCATAAAGTTTTCAAATCACATGAAATTTTTATTTCAATACACTCACACTTATTGAATGAAAGTTCATTTGTAAAATTAAAATTAAAAAAAACATGAACACCTTCATTTAATATTCCAAATTTATTAAATGAAGATTTCATTCCCAACTAAAATAAATATCATTTAGAAATCCCACATAAACATATTTCACATATGTTTTAAGTTGGAATTCCTCTTTCAAAAAGCAACAATCACACAAAAACAAAAAAATTTCATATTTCAAAATAAATTGATCTCCATTCTACATCTAAATTTGAATGGAAGTCCTCTTTCAAAACATTAAACTTCAACAATCATATTTCAAAAATTTTCAAAAACATTTGGAACTTCATTTACATACCAAATTTGTTAAATGAAGTTTCCAAATCCAAAATCAAAATCAAAATTTTAAAATTTTCAAACACATTTGGAAATAATTTGTTAAGAAAGTTTCCAAATCCAAAATCAAAATTTCAAAAAACAAAACATCAAATTGTTGAAGTTCCAAATCCAAAATCAAAATCAAATATTTCAAAATTTTCAAACACATTTGGCCTCACTTCATACCCAAATTTGTTAAGTGAATTCCAACCCAAAACTAAAATTTTCAAACACATTTGGAACTTCATTTAACATACAAATTTGTTAAAGTCTCCAAAAAAAATCAAATTTAAATACATTTTGGAACTTCATTTAGTACTCAAATTTGCTAAGTGAAGTTTCCAAATCCAAAATCAAAATCAACAATCATATTTTAAAATTTTCAAACAAATTTTGGAACTTCATTAACATACCCAAATTTGTTAAGTCAAAGTTCCAAATTCAAAAAAAATCAAAATTTTCAAAACATATTTGGAACTTCATTTATAATCAAATTTGCTAAGTGAAGTTTCCAAATCCAAAATCAAAATCAACAATCATATTTCAAAATTTTATTTGAACTTCATTTAACATACCCAAATTAAGTATTCCAAATTCAAAATTCAAAATTTCAAACATATTTGAACTTCATTATACTCAAATTTGCTAGTAAAGTTTCCAAATCCAAAATCAAACATTTTCAAAAATTTTGAACTTCACCTAGCATACTAAATTTGCTAAGTTTCCAAAGTCAAAACAAAAATTTTCAAATACTTCTTCCCTTAGCATACCAAATTTGCTAAGGAGAAGTTTCCATTTTCAAAACCAAAATGAAATCAAAATTTTAAACACACCATTTGAATTTCATTTAGCATCTCAAATTTGCTAAGTGAAATTTCCATTTCAAAAAACAAAGTGAGACTTCATCTTTAGCATACCAACTTTGCTAAAGTTGAGTCCCCACATTCAAAACACATCAAAATAAAATGAAACACTTAAGATTTCCTTAGCATACCAAATTTTCTAAGGATCCTACCCTTTTCAAAAATAAAAAACATTCCAAACAAATGAAACATTTAGGATTTTCTTAGCATACCTAAATTTCCTAAGAATCTTATTTTCAAAAAAAATTTTAAACAAAACACACTTAGATTCTTCACTAAAGCTATACCTAAATTTTCCAAAATCAAAACAAAACAAAATTAAAAAAAGAAACAATCACTTTCACTTACTTAGCATACCTAAATTTGCTAAGTAAGAAATTCCAAAACAATCAAACAAAATCATTTGACCCTTACTTTAACATACCAAATTTGTTAAAGGAGGGTCCTCAAAAAAAAAAATTCAAATTCAAAAACAATGAACCTATGGAAGCATCCTATCAAAATTTTGAATCCATATTTCAACATACCTAAATTTGTTGAAGTTTGGATTCATATTCAAATTCCTCTTTCAATCAATCTTCAAATCATTTGAACCCCACTTAACACTTCCAAGTTGTTGGATGGGTTCAAATTTCAAATTCAAAATTCAAAAAAAATCTATGGAGATAAAAATCGACAAGTTCATTTCTCATTGCATTCTTTAAAGTCAAGATACATTCAGTCGCGCTAGTGAAATTGGTCTCTAAAATTTGTCTTCACCTTCCCTATGGATCTAGCTTTAGATCAGACTTCCTCGTTGGACCATACCCACCGATTCACTGTTTGAGGCCAGATTGATTCTCACCACATTCCCCAAGAGGTGAGCAAAGCCGGGTAATCGATAGACTTACCTCGATTGATGTCTCCTCAAAGAGGAAAGCTGGTAGTACACACTTTAGCTATTACGTGCCAGCATAGTACCAGCCAGTTCATCCAGAGTTGCATGTTGCCCAGCTAGCACCCTACCATGTACCCTAAGGGTAAGGCTCCCAGTCTCAGGGCTTGCCTCCCCACATTTGAGGGGTCTAGCTCTACTCCTCCCATCCTACCAAGAAAGATAAGAACGTATGATCAAATGGTTCCTCACTCGGATAACTAGGGAGCTAGAGGTAGCAGCTCAATCAGCCATGGATGAGTCTCCTATCATCAATTCACCACTGGCTATAGGAAACTAGTTTCATCCTCTCTCTGGATTAGAAAGAGAGGATGCTAGGAGGATCCATTCATCACCTCCTCCAGTGGTGCACTTACAGCCAGCAGTTTCTAGGAGTAGAGGTCATACACCCACCCAATTTCTATACACCTAGTAGGTGAGAGCATGAAGTCCACAGTTTGACCTTTGATCTATCCCCATAGCATGGGAGGAAGATTCATCAGGAGAGGGCCCGTGAGGCCCATACATCACATGTTACTAGAGAGATGGAGGTTCGCATCACGTCGCTTCTACTTTGATTTTCCTTTCGACGCCACCCACCATATACCGATAGATTCTTCTCACCGGACAGCCACCATGAGGGTAGTTCATACAGAGTCAATGGTGTCTCCACCCCACTCTACCCCGCCATCCCATCAGGAGTTTAGCATCTCCCATTCCATCTAAGGCCATGAAGGCGCATCCGGGAAAAGTACACCCCTGGTGATCCGCTATGGCCAAGGGATCCTACCTCCTACACCACCCATTATGGTAGGGGTTGAGCTCTCGCCAACCTTCTTCCCTGGTGGTGGAAGGAGTGGCACCCCAGCATCATGGTCGCTCCTTCACCAACTCCCACACGCGGATGTGGAGATGGTTACAAGTTATAGATATTCTAGATGAGTTCAGCAGTAGAGAGGAACATCCTAGGATTATTACCCACAGCTTTAGCAATGTGAGTATCATTCATCTAGGAGTACACGTGTGATTGACCAAAAGGAGGTCATGCCTCTAGTGCATGAAAGATCACACGCAAAACTATTTTGTACTGAAGTTAGATCATTCTTAGATGAGATAGTTGCACATTATTTTCATGGAAGAAGGAGATCTTGGGGTATGCCTGGTCGAAGAAAGAGAGTCACTTTGATCCCAATGAAGATGACTTGATGGGGATTCTGAGTATGCATGATACTAGAGATCTCTTCTGGGAACAAGCCATGGAAGGTGATGAGGATCATGAGGTTGATATCAAGAATCAATACAACCAAACTCGAGAGAAGGATGACAGATTGATAGGATGGCACATCACTATAAGACTTGTTAGTAGTGTCGGTTTCAAAAAACAAGCCCTCCATCCCATTACAACGATGTCACTGAGTTAGTGCATGTCTTACCCCAAGACTCTACCTCCCATTGAGCAAGGTAGCACTAACCTAGGAAGGTAGTGGAAAGTACCTCCATACAAGAAAAGATATAAAAATCCATGGTTGAGCAACAGTGAAGGAAGCTTTGGCTCAAGCCTGGAGGATCATCGCCCAAAGGGTAGACCCTACCCAGAGGAATTCTATCCAAGATCCCAAGGGTTTGCCTCCTTCCTTCAAAAGCTTTGATGAAGTGGAATAGGCAACATATAGTTATTTGGCTAACGTGTGTGGCGCCGCTTTTAGACTCTTATCTTTCTAGCATTTTTTGATTGGTATTTGAACTTCCAATGGTTCAAGAAGATATTTGTTAGAAAACTCTTCATCAAGAGATTTGAGCTCAAAGGGTTAAGGTGATCTGGTAGCACAATACACCCGTGAGTCACTTGTTGATTATATTCTTCGATGGTAACTCGAGTATGAAGTGTGAACCACAATAAACAACATGCCATTGAGATTCTCTTGAAGAATATCCATGGCCCTCCTTCATGCTTAAGGGCTTCTTCATCAAGACATTTGAGAAGCTAATCAACAAGTGGCTAGTCTACAAGGAGAGGCCAAATTGCCTTTTTTTCAAGATCAATTGCCTATGAAGGTCTATGAAAAGAAGCCGAGTAGTAGCAAGAGACAAAGGAAGTAGCCAGAGATCAAGAGAGACCAACCTCGATCCTCCACCTCCTTTTCCACCACAGCCATACCATACCGCCTCCACAAACTCCATAGCACAACCTCAACCATACCACCACCCCGTGTGCATATCCATGACAGTAGCTATGGTCCACCTACTCTTTTAGATAAGTTAAACAAACCTTATTCTAAGAGGGAGGTAATTAAGAAAATCTTTAAGAATCTCAAAGAAAATTTTAGCTACAAGCCTAGAGATGAGGAAGTAGAAAAGTCATGATCCAAACTTTTGCCCTTACCACTGATGCTAGCCACATTTTGGAGGATTGCTTCACATTCAACTAGCTTGAACATAGTTTTAAGACCGGTGCTAAAGTTATCTCAAAGGAATACCTTGTAAAAAAATCTCATAGTTCCATTAGGGTAATCCTTGGGGATACAAGTGATCCTACCAAAACCAAAGAAGGTTGGGACATTTCTTTGTCTAAAACCTCTAAGAAAATTATTTAGAAGATCAAAAAGCTTTCCTTAGGTGCTGAGTCATCAAACCTCCAACACCAAGGAAGGTTTGCAAGTTGCAGCCAACTCTAGAAAGTGGAGCTCATAGCAAGATGTGCGCCGGATAGCCCTTTTAGCACAAACCCACCCATGTCCAGCCTTGTAGCTTCCACACTGACTTCTTCCATTTCTAGCTCTTCTATTTCTACTAGTAGAACTCTTGTGTGATAAGGGCATCAAATCCTTACTCCACTCACTCTACTTGACTTCTACTTGTACCTCCAAATAATTCCAAGAAATTAAAGAATAAAGCTAGTTTGAATTACATCTGCTCTTCATGAGTTATCTTCTTCTATTCCTAATGATAACTCTTCAAGTCTAATAACTATAATAATTTTGATCTTCCTTCTCGATTGTTGGACTTTCCAACTTTATGGGTTCACCTCTGAGATAGACTTGGAATCATCCACTGAGAGTCCCATAGGAGAAGTTTGTGAGCAAGTGTAGAACCTTCCACCACCTTGCCTCAAGAGATTATCGAAGTCAACCTCCGTAGTGGCAAGGTTCTACCATCTAAGACAACACCTCAAGATAGAGGAAAATAAGTCATTGGTACTGAAGATTGAGAAGCCCTTCCACAAGATGCTCCACCCTTGGATATGCTTATGGAAGACCAGCTGAAGGTGGACTACAACATCCTTTCTCATCTAAGAAAGTTGCCATCTAAGCTAAGCATATATGATGCCCTTGTCTTATCCAAAGAGATGAGGGAATCTAATCAAGGCCCTCCTTGATCTTGATATGCTTAGCACTGAATAGGTGAGGAAGCACATTATGCAAAAGAAGCCCAAGGGATCACCTTCAGATGAAGACCTTCTTCTAGGGGACTTGAGCACCGCCCCCCATACATCACATGGATAGTTGACTGTGGTTCTCATGGATTCAGTGCATGAACATTATGAGTCTAAAGACCCTTATTTGAAGATCGACATCTCTACACTCAAGAGATAGGATGATGTTGAGAGGATTCAATGATCAAGGTGAGCGCTTTAGGTTCTATAGTGTTACCATTGGAGATCGGTGGACCGGAAGATCAAAGTTCTACATCATTGATTTGAATACTTCATTCACTACTTTACTTGGTAGGCCTTGGATACAGAACAAGATCATTCCATCCTCCCTTCATCAATGCATCAAGTCAAAAGTTAGAAAGTACCTCAATGAATGAAAAGCCATTTTAGAGAGGTTGAGATTTATGAGGATGGGACCTATTATCTTCCTCAAAACACCTTTCTGAACTTGGACAAAATTCAAATGCAAATACAAAAGAAAAGAAAATGAAGCAAAAGAAAAGAATAAAAGAAAATGAAAAGAAAAAGAAAGTCCAAGTGAACAAGAAAGGGGAATTGAAGAAGAAATAGATCGCATATCACATTCCACCCATAGTTCATTCCATATGGACATGTGGGTAGATGGCTCAACCTCCACCGTGTGAGAGGCGTAAAACAGAGGCCTGTGAGGTGGGAGACCCTAGTTGGCCTTCACCAATAGAGGTCGTGTTCATTGAGTACCCCTACTATTCACATAGACTTGGAATCCAACCAGGATGAGTCTAATGTGATTAGTATACCAACCAACTCTCCGGGTTCCATTGAGGTGACTTTGATGGAGATGAAGACCGCCTCCAAGCAAAGCAAAGTATTCAAATGGTTTATGTGAAACTATTAGGCGAGAACCTTAGCTCTTACCTCACTTACATCTTAGAAAGTTGAAGGTTTAGTAGTTAAGGAAGTCCCTAAGTCTTCCAAAGGACATGAAGCGTAAAGTTATTTTTCATCATCCTCAAGCCTAAAGTTGATGTAGCTTGAGGAAGATACTTTTAAAGAATTAATGGAATTACCTTTTGACTTTTACTCCTTGTGTTCAAAATCTTATAGAAAGGTTTAGTTCCTCACATGGTCCAAGCAGCATGGTCAATACTTTGAAAAGCTATGGAACAATAGGTAGGGAAGCACAATCAAGAGTAGGATTGACAAGTGGGTCCAAGATGATGAAGATTATTGCCTAGTTGTTACCAACCATTTGGAATCGATAGTTCTTCTCACACATCCCCAACTCTTATGAGAATGTGTGTTTATGATCCGATGATCTCCAAGTCAAAGAGGCACACTAGAATTTGAAGAGATTCATTCAACAATGACAAGCTTAAAGAAATCAACCTCGGATAAGAAAATCCTCAACATATTAGGCTAATGAATGAAGAAGAAACCAATGACTTAGTTAGGCTATTGACCGAAGTTTAAAGACCGCTTTCATGGAGTTATGAAAATGCGAGATTATCTCGATGTAGTAATTAAAGCAATAGATCCCTAATTACCCTATTAAGCAAGCTCCTAGAAGCATGCGATTAGAAATTGAACAACAGGTCATTTTGAAGTCAAGAAATTGATCGATGCTGGTTTCATCAAGGAAGAAAAATATCTTACTTGGTTAGCTAGTGTCATCCCAGTTAAGAAGAAGAATGGCCAAATTCATTTGCATCAATTTTAGGACTTAAATAAGGCATGTCCTAAGGATGAGTTTCCTCTTCCTATACCAAAATTAATGGTGGACATGCCTCATCTCATGTAGTGTTCTCTTTCATGGATGGGTCATCTGGCTATACCAAATCAAGATGTCTCCTGAAGATGAAAGAAACACGCTTTTGAACCCGAGAATCTTATTATAGGGTCATGCCTTTTCGACCTTAAAATCTGGTGCTACATACCAGGGCCATGACTCGGATCTTCAATGAACTCATCCATCATCGAGTTGAGTGACGTTGATGATCTAGTAATCAGAATAGAAAAGAAAGACCATCTCTTTGACTTGAGAGTAGTTTTGAATGGTTAAGATAATATAACCTCAAAATGAATCCCGAAGTATGCATTTGGAGTCACAAGAAATTCTTGGGTTTGTTGTTCACACTATGGAATAGAAATAGATCCTGAAAAGATTAAAGCTATCTTAGAAATGCCACCTCCTAAGAGTTTAACTCAACTCAGATCCTTTCAAGGATGGATGGCATATCTAAGATGCTTTATCTCAAACTTATCGAGGAGATGCAAGCCATTCTTAGCACTTGTCAAAAAGGATGCTAAGTTCAAGTGGGATGATAAGTCGCATTTGAACATCAAGAGTATTTGGTGAAGCCACCAATTCTAGCGACCCCTATCAAGCCATGATCCTTTACTTTCATTGGATGACTCTCTCGGCTCTATTGGCCAAGCCAATGATGAGGAAGGAAAGCTCTCTATACTACCTCGATTGTCATCAATTCTGAAAAACTATCCACCTATTGAGAAACATTGCCTAGCTTTGATCTTTGCTTCAAGCTATGACTACATGCTTTCTCATAAGGTGAACTTGATCTCGAACCAATCCACTGTAGTATCTCATGACACGACCAATGCTTTTCAGATTTGGCACGTTGGTCCATGATTCTCTCTAGTTTGATATCACATTTGTACCCTCCATGGTAAAAGGAAGACAGCGATTTCTTAGCAACACACCACTTCACTGATTCTCTCTTAGTAATGATCTCCGATGAACAAATCATGAACTTAGGGAGGCGGCAACCATAATGGGAGATGTATTTTGATGGTGTTGCTTCTTTTCTTAAGGTGAAGCACCATGATCTCTCTAGAAAAGGCGGGGTAGGAATAGTTCTTCTAACTCAAAGCGATATGATGAGATTCTCATACTATCTTTCCAACCACCAACAATGAAGCGAGTATGAGGCTTTGATTACTAGTGCAGAGTTAGCCATCACTATGTCGGTGTCAAGAGCATCAACATCTTTGGGGATTCTCGGTTGGTCATCAACCAAATTGTGGGTCCTACTCAAGCTTCATCATTACTACTATGAGTATACCATGAAGGCATTGGCCCAAATTCACGAAGTCACCATCTACAAGGTTCCCAGAGAAAATGTAGCAGATGCTTGGCCAAACTTTCAAAAGAAGCGCATGTCAGGAAGATGAGTCCATTTCAATAAGGGTCCAAAATAGACAAGTCTTATCCCTTATTGATGTTGAACTCATCAGAGACTTTCTCTTGAAGGGGAGGTTGTATTGCCAAAATGGACAAAAGGATTGGAGGCAACCATTCATAGATTACTTGAACACTAGCAAACTACCTCAAGAGAAATCACAAGCCCATCAGGTGAAATAGAGAGCTCTCTCTTATGCTCTTGTTGATGGCACCTTATACCGACAATCCTTTGACCAAATGTGGTTACATTATTTAGACAAACATGAAGCCCATGGCATTGTAACCGAGGTACACTCAGGTTTATGTAGCTCAATCAATCAAGATGAAGATGAAGATCAAAGACTTGGATACTACTTGCCCTTATGATTTATGCATGGACATAGCTAGGATATCAATCACTATCAGTGCGGTGTGGTCCTCCACCAACATTCTACACCCTACTTTGGCTTCATGGCCATTTGAGTGTTGGGGTACCGACATTGTAGGTCCGATTGATCCTCCTTCTTCCAAGGGGTATCGATTCATCTTAGCTACCACAGACTACTTTTCCAAGTGAGCGAAAGCCATCCCACTCAGAGAGGTCACAGCTCACCATGTGCTTCAATTTTTTTAGAAACCATATCGTATATAGGTTCGGGGTGCCTTGATGAATTATATCCGATAATGGTACTGCATTCAAAAGCATGAAGATCAATAGCTTTGCCAGAATACATGGTATAGATTGGAGATACTCCACCATCTACCCAGCTAATGGCTTAGTAGAAGCATTCAACAAAACTCTCATCGGATCTTGAAGAAGACTCTTGATGATAATAGCGATAGTGGAAGCAGTAGTTGGTTGAAGCCTTGTGGGCTACCGCACCACATAACTCCAACTCTCACCCATTTTCTTAGTGTATGGGTCCAAAGCCGTTCTTCCTTTAGAAGTTCAACTTCTATCACTAAGGATAGCATTGGGTAACAAGATCACTATAGAGTAGAATGCTAAGTTGCGGTTAGAAGAGCTCAAAGGTTTAGAGGAAACTTGCCTACGTGCATGCCAAAATCTCGAGTTATACAAGCCCAAAATGATTCAAGCTCACAACAAGCTAGTCCGCCCTAGGTCTTTTCAAGTAGGAGAACTTGTGTTAGTCCTAAAGACCAATTGTTGCCATCAAAGATGGGAGGCAAGTTTGAACCCACTTGGGAAGGCCCTATATGTCGAAGGCACCTGGGATAATATTTATTGATTGTAAAGGGGAACACCCGATGCTTCCAATTAATGGCTCTATCTAAGAAATATTACCCATGAAATAAATCATGTTTGAAAATAATCATTAATAAAAGAATAAAATCATTCCATTCATCAAATCTTCTCTTCTTTTTTGAAGTTTTGCTTGTTTGTCTTATGAATCCATGTGGCGTGTTAGGGTAGGTGTAAGAGTCCCCAGTGGCATCTATCCCTTTCTCACAAACACAATCTCCCGATTATTAATAGTGTAGAAGAGAACGAGGCATCCTATTTCAATTAGCATAACTAAGATAGTTGTGAGAGAACCCAAGCGGCATTCTTTCTTAGTGGGAATTTTTGTTGCCACCCATGGCATCATTTCATTAATTCCTCAATGTGTTTTAAAGTAGGTGTAAGAGTCCCCCAAAGGCATCCTATTCCTTTTAACACATGCATAAAATAAACACAAATCTTTTATCTCGAGCTATTTTGATGTGAGAGCAAGCTCCTATGGAACTCACTCATTAGCTGCTCTAGGTCGGGTATACATGCTACCTCAGTATGTCACCCAGTGGTCACTTTTGGAGATGTGAGTGAGCTTTCTTCTAACTTGACCATTGAAACCAATGAGCACCTTGTTAGTATGGTAGGCTTCCGCCCAATGTAAAGCTCATGTTGACTTTGTTTAAGAAGATGTGAGTCCCATACTTTCTTCTTTAGCCATCATCTAGGTTGAGTTGAGGTTTAGGGTAAGTCCAGAGGCTCCTTTCTCTTGACTACTCTTGGGTTGATATAAGTCCCCCTGGCATTCACTTTAGTAAACTAGGTCGGATAGCTTTTGTCGGTCGAAGATTGACTATCCCGGTTCCACTATAGAAGGATGTGAGTCCCCAGCTTTCTTCGGTGATTGTACCAAGCGGCACCTTAGGTTGGTTGATGCGTTATGCGACTCACTCATGACGGTACACCACTCTTGGATATGAGTCCCCGAGCTTTCTCCTTGAGTTGGACATCGAATACCTATTGGATATATGACTAGCCATGTCATCTTATATAGGGTGTTGGAGTAAGCCTTTTACCAACCCCATTCCTAATGGGCACTCTATTTGGATCAAGTCCTTTGCGACCCCATTTAGACACTACCCGGGTTACTTTTGGATTGGACAGTTCCCCTTTTCTAGTAGCCACTCCTGTGGTTGGAAAATTTGTTCAACGGATGCACAGATTCTTCTTTAGTTCAGTAAATCTAAGATAAGTCTAGGCTGATATAAGATCCTTCTTAGTTTGATCCCTCACTAAGAAAATAACCCTATTAAGCTCTAGGTCGAGTTTGATTTGTTGCCCAAAGCAACCAATCGCTCAATGGTTCCTTGTTATGGAAGATGTGATTCCTGCGCTTTCTTCCTAACTTGAGCATTATATACCAAAAGACATTTCTCCTTTGGTTGGATAGTTCTCCCATCAACCGGAAAGCTACTCCATTTGTTTCAGTAAATCTGAGATAGGTCTAGGCTTCTATAAGCTCCTTCTTAGTGTGATCCATTGTAAATCAATAGAATAAATAAACAAATTTAAAAATGAAATCAATCTTGACTATTCTTGAGCTGATTTAAGTCACCCAATGGTATTCACTCAATAGTCAGCCCTAGGTTGGGTTTGATTTGTTGCCCAAAGAAACTGATCACCCTAATGGTTCCTTATTTTAGAAGATGTGAGTCCCCGAGCTTTCTTCTTAAGATTTGACCATTGTATACCAAAAGGCATTCCCCTTTGTTGGATGGTCCTACCATGTGGTTCATAGACTACTCCCTTTGAATTGGTAAATCTAAGTTAGGTCTAGCTTCCTTGACCCCTACTTAGTCTAGTTCATCGCGAACTTATGGGATCCATCATAAATAAATAAAAAATTTAAAAATGAAATCAATCTTGACTATTCTTGAGCTGATTTAAGCCCTCGAGTGGCATTCACTCAATAGTCAGCCCTAGGTTGCGTTCAATCTATTGCCTTGCCAACTGATTGCCCCAGTGGCCTCTTGTTTTGGAAGATGAGAGTCCTCATGCTTTCTTCCTAACTTGGTCGTTGTATACCAAAAGGCATTTTTCTTTGGTTGGTTAGTCCTACTATGTGTTTAGTAGACTACCCCTTTGGATTGGTAAATCTGAATTAAGTCTTATCCTCCATGGCTCCTATTTAGTACAACCCATTACAAACTAATAGGGTTCATATAAAATTCAAACCTAACAAAATTGAAACAAATTCAACCCTTTTCCTTAGTGGAACAAATCAAATTTCTCCCTAGAGAGACTCAATTCAAATCAAAGCTCTCATCCCCTTGTGGATGATTTGAACCTATTTCCTAGTGGAAGGTTCACACTCTATCCCCTAGTGGATTTTTCCCTCTCTCTTAGTCTTGGACATAAGTAGAGCTTGTCAGTCACACCACACCTATTGAGAGCACTTTGTTGACCTCATTTTTAGAATGAGCTCTCAACCCCTCCATCTTAGATATAGGACTCCTCTTAGACTTTAAGATTTCCTTAGTCTTAAGACACATCTAGTGATTAGGTGGACACTCAACATAGCCCTAGAAGACTTAGAAGATTTAGACATAGGAATAGGTCACGCCTTAGGGGTGTTAGGAAAATTTCCCACCCTTAGCCTAAACCATTCCTCACTTTCCTTCTTTCAAGTCAAACTCCAAATCAATTCTATTTGATTTCCTCAAATCTAAATCAACTCCATATGATTGAAATCCATGATTGAAATCTATGATTGAAACTCATGATCAAAATCCACCAAAAATCCCTAAGTCCAAATTTTGTAAATCCTTAAGCCTCCCTTATGGACTTAACCAAAATCATGATCAAAACCTATTCAGACATTTGAGATTTTCTCATTTTTATTTTTATTTATATTCACATTTATATAAATGAAATATAAATAGAAACCCATCAAATCAAACTCTAAATCCCAAATCAATTCATCAAAAATCTCCTAAGTCCCTAAATTTTCCATTAATGGACTTAGCCTAAACCTTGATCAAATCAATTCAAACTCAAGGGATATTCTCAAAACTCATTTATATTCTCATTTATATTCACATATATAAATGGAATATAAAT
The DNA here is from genome assembly GCA_021442155.1 of Cymbidium sinense. Classification (NCBI taxonomy): domain Eukaryota; kingdom Viridiplantae; phylum Streptophyta; class Magnoliopsida; order Asparagales; family Orchidaceae; genus Cymbidium; species Cymbidium sinense. The sequence goes on along the minus strand of CM038225.1, from coordinate 83,585,676 downwards.
ATAAATCAATCAAATCAAGCCCTCAAATTAAATTCTCAATTTAAAATCTCTTGAGTCCCTTAACTTTCCATTAATGGACTTATCCAATACCTTGATCAAATCAATTCAAACCCATAGGATTTTCTCAAAACTCTTTTATATTCTCATTTATATTCACATATATAAATGAAATATAAATATAAATCAATCAAATCAAATCCAAGAATTAAATTCCCAATTTAAAATCTCCTTAAGTCATTAATTTTCTATTAATGGACTTAGCCTAAATCTTGATCAAACCATCTCAAAATCATGGAATTTTCTCATAATTCATTTATATCCTCATTTATATTCTCATATAGAAATGAAATATGAATATAAATCAATCAAACCAAATTCAAAAATTCAAACTCTAAATTCCAAAATTTTCCCAAGTCCCTTGAATCCTTCTTAATGGACTTAGCCCAAATTCACATATATAAATCAAACAGAAATTCAAACAATCAAAATCAATTCCACTCAAAATCCATTCTAAGCCTTTCAAGTCAAAATCTTGAACTTAGCCAAATCACTTTCAAATCAAGCCAAACTCTTGATTTCTCTCATGGTTCAATCGCCCTACAATCATGAACCCATATATAAATCCAAACTCCAATCAAACAACCAAAACCTTATTCAAAAATCAAACCCAAAACCCTTTCATATTCTTCCTTTGAATATGAAATTTTCAAATGGATCAAAACCCATTTGACTTCAAACCACTTGTAAATGGATTTATATTTCAATCATGAGTCCATATACAAGATCAACCAACTTCAAATCAAGCTTTGACCAAGCCATTTGGCCCACTTAGGCTCATTTGACCTAAAGTGACCTAAAGTACCCTTATGAGCCAAAATTTGATCCTAACCAAATTGGATTGGAACCAAACTCATATATCCCTCTCATCATGATCAACAATCATCATGGGATGATCGATCAACCAAATTAGGTCAAACCAAGTCAAACCTAAGGGTTGACCAAGTCAACACTTAACCCAAAATGAAACTTTACAAAGCTAAAATCCACCATTGGCCAAATTGATTGAGACCATTGATCTAAGTTCACTCATGTTATGGTTAAACTTAACCAAGCCAACATTTGAGCCTAACCTAGTCCAATTGGCTCACTTGACCCAAGTTGACCCATTTTGACCTAAAGGGTCAAAATGTGTCAAAACTTGATCTAAGCCAAATTGATTGAAACCAATGGATCAAGTCCATTTCAAATCACTTGTGGAACTTGACCAAAGCCTCAATTGGCCAACTAGACCCAACCTAGGCTAATTGATCTTAGACCCAACATGACCTTAAGGGGTCATGTTGAGCCAAAATTGAACTTAACCAAATTTGATTGGAAACAAAAATACCAATCCACTCCATATGACTAACCTAACCTAAACCTACCCTTGACCTACCTCAAATAGGTCAAATGGGTCAAATAGATCAACTTGACCCATTTGACCTAAATGAAGTCATGTGAGCCAAATCCAAAACTATACCAAATTGAATCAAACCAAAGCCACCAAAACATTTCAAATGGTCATATGAACTTGACCCAACCCTTGGTTTGACCCAATTTGACCTATTGGTCAACTTGACCCAAGTTGACCCATTTTAACCTAAATGGGGGTCAACATGAGCCAAACCCTATCAAATGAATTCCAAACTTCATGAAACTTGGCCAAACATAGTTTCTCCACATACCAAACATATCCAAACTGGAAAAATAGCAAAATGATCATCCTACCCCTAGGCCATAGAACAAATTTTGGCTTAAACCATGGGTAATTTGGTCATACCCTATTAACTTTCACTTGAGGCTTTCCTAAAAGCTCAAGGGGACCAAGGGGAGAGTGGTGCACCCAACCCAATGGGTTTGTGTTAGCCATTTGGTCCCTAGACCAAACACGACACTATGGTCAAAAATTAAAATTTCAAACTCCCTCTCAAGATCAAATTCAAGCACATGGGAGGTTGGGAATCTACTCCTTAGCTCAAACTGACCATGTGCACACTCCTAACTGATCAAACAGCCCCTAGCCTATGATCAATTGGACCAAAATGACATATCCATTATCGGTTATTCAATCCTTCAAGGGGGAGATATACTCCCCCTAAACAAACTCAAATGCATAATTCTCTAATTCGATTGAGTTCTAGTGAGACATTGGAGCCATCAAAGAGTGATAGTAATCATCTTAGAGCTCATTCCATTCTCCCATTTCTCGATTTTCAAACAGTGATATTAGGGGAAGCCAATTGAATTACTAACTTCTTCCACTCTTCATTTCCTTCCAATTCCTTTTGCCAGCACACTTAGATGACCAAGCTAAGCTCACCTAAGTTGATTCCCAAGTTCTAAAGGCAAGGGAGTACTGAATTGGATCAAAGCTGAAGCTCAAGCAAGGAGGAGTTGGTCCATACATTGATCTACCCAATCTCAAGTGCTCATACTCTCAGCAAGGCTTCGTCTCAACCAGAAGAAGCTTCTCCAAGGGAATTGAGCATCGATGATCACCTCGATGAGGTATGAGATTTTTGACCATTAAATAAAATGCTTTAATTAATTCCTAATTAACCTAGAGATCTTCTAAAATTCATAACTCCCTCTAGAAAATTTAAAAAATATGAAATAAAATCTTATGGATAGATAATTAAACCTAGAACATTTCAAAATTAATTTTGATGAGTTTTAAATTATTATTTTCTCTGAATTTGGGTTTAATTGAAAAGTGTATTTTGTTAATTACTTTTTAATTAAGCCTCTAATTAATCCCAAATTGCTTGGATAAGTTTTAGGGGATGACTTCTACCTCTCTAATTTTATTTAAATTTATTGAAGGCTTGATTAGAAGAATTGCATATGATTTCCTTAATTACCCTTCTTATAATTAAGCATAATTAGGGTATGATTAGTGATTTGAACCTATGATTAGGGTTGATTAAGGTTATATCCAGTGAGTAGAAGGTTTATGGAATATTTTTGGGGTATTTCACCTAAGCTATTCCCTAAACCCTTTTTTCTCTCCTTAATCTCCTCTTAATTAAAGGTTAATTCATTAATTATCCCTTTAATAGATTTCTAAAATTTTTAAAAAGTTTGAAAATTTAATTAATCTACTTTGGGTACATGCTTAGGTGTTTGATAGCATAAGTTCAACTAAGGAAATCAAAACCCCATTCATAAGTATGAAAGGGTATTTTGAAATTACTTAAGCTAAACCCTTTAGCTTAATTAACTTTAATTATGAGCCAAATTGCATTATGCGTTTATTATTAGGTGCATTATAAATTTAAAATCCTTGTGGGTTTTATGTCAACTCATTAGCTCATAATTATTTAGTTAATTTTCAAAGGTGGTGTATGTAAGGGTTAATTAAGCTACTTAATTCATACCTTAACCTAATCAATGCATAAAAATAGATCTAATTATTTAAAAATTAAACAAAAATATCAAACACATGTGGTAATGGGTTAGAAATATCAAACTCATCTCACCTTTTCAAAATTAAATCAAATGTAGTCAAGAGGAAAGGAGCCTCTAGGGTACATATCCTAAACCTCGGATATACTCGACCTAGTTAAATCATGATGATTAATTCAAGAAGAAAGCTCGGGGACTCACATCTTCTTAAACAAAATCAACATGAGGTAGCTTATTGGTTGGGCAGTGAAGTCTACCATACTAATAAGGTGCTCATTGGTTTGCAATGGTCAAGTTAGGAAGAAAGCGTGGGGACTCACTTTCTTCTTGAGTTGGCCACCAAATACTTATTTGATATATGATTAGCCATGTCATCTTCTCTAGAGTTTTGGATCAATGCCTTAGCGGCCCCCTCCCTGCGGGCATTCTATTTGGATCACATCCTTTACAACCCCATTTAGACACCTCTTCGTTACTCTTGGATTGGGCCGCTTTCCTAGCCACCCACAGTGGTCATAGAATTTATTGAGTGCATTCTCCTTGGTTTAGTAAATCAGATAGTCTAAGGCGATATCGCTCTTCTTAGTTTGATCCCTCACAAACTAATAGGGTACAAGATAAACAAACTATACAAATAAATAAAAATATTCTCTTGTGGATTAGGAATTCAAGCCCCCAAAGGGCCCCTTTTCCTAAGCACACATCCTATCTTTAGGGCAGTGTCAGCAGAACTCCCCTATAAAAATTGCCTGACTACCTGAGTTGAGATAAATTCCTGGGTAGGTACTCACTCCGTTGTCGCCCTTAGGTCAGATTCAATCTATTTTGCCATAAGCAAGTTGCCTCGGCAGTCATTCTACTTTGGAAGATGTAAGACTATGACACATTCTTTCTAGCATGATTATCACAAATCAACGGGCAGCCCTAGGTCAGATTCAATTTGTTACCCAAAGCAATGATCACCCCAATGGTCTTTTGTAGTGGAAGATGTGAGCCCTCGTGCTTTCTTCCCCTAAATTGATCATTGCAAAATGAAAGGCACTTTTTTGGCTGGATAGTTTTTCCATCGGCCGACGGCCGGGAAGCTATTCTGTTTGGTTCAGTAAATATGAGATAAGTCTAGGCTAATATAAGCTCCTTCTCAGTGCGATCCATCGCAAACCAATGGAATCCATCAAAACAAACTAACAAAATGAAATTAATCTTTGACTATCCTTGAGTTGGTTTAAGTCCCCCAATGACATTCACTTAGTAGTCAGCCTAAGGTTAAGTTTAGTTCGTTGCCTTGCCAATAGATCACCCCAGTAACTGGTCCTTACTTTGGAGGATGTAAGTCTACTATGCTTTCTTCCTAGAATAGCTCTTGCACACTGAAAGGCGGTCCCTTTAGTTAGATAGTCCTCTTATGGTTGGTAGACTACTCCCTTTGGATTGGTAAGTCTGAGTTAGGTCTAGGCCTCCATGGCCCCTACTCAGTGTAGTCTCGCAAACCGATGGGATCCATTCAAAAATAAACTAAAAAATGAAATCAATCTTTGACTATCCTTGAGTTGATTTAAGTCCCCCAGCGGCATTCACTCAATAGTCAGCCTAAGGTTGGGTTCAATATGTTGCCTTGCTAATGGATCACCCCAGCAGCTAGTCCTTACTTTGGAGGATGTAAGTCTACTACGCTTTCTTCCTAGTACAACTGCTGCACACCGAAAGGCAATCCCTTTCGTTAGCTAGTCCTACTATTTGTTTGGTAGACTACCTCTTTGGATTGGTAAATCTGAGTTAGGTCTAGGCCTCCATGGCTCCTACTCAGTGTGATCCATGACAAACCAATGGGGTCCATCACAAATCCAAAATTAAAAATCTGGAATAAACTCAACCCTCCTCCCCTAGTGGAGTCAAAAAAATAAACAAACTAAACAAATAAAATCAATTTCTCTCCTCAGTGAGACTCAAATCAAATCAAACCTATCATCCCCTAGTGGATGACTTGAGCCTATTTTTCTAGTGGAAGGTTCACATATTCTATCCCTAGTGTATTCTTCCTTCCATCTCTTATGTCTTTGACATGAGTAGAGTCACATTGCACTAAGCTCTGGAATCCTTCTACACCTTGGGTTAGAAGTAGATCATTTTGTTAGTGCTTGTGATTTTCTGGTGTTGTTGATCATTTTGATCAACACCAATACATGTGTACCTTGTCAGTCACACCACACCTATTGGGCGCCCTTCGTTGGCCTCATTTTTAGAATGAGCTCGCAACCCCTCCATCTTAGACATAGGACTTCTCTTAGACTTTGAGACTTCCTTAGTCTTAAGATACATCTAGTGATTAGGTGGACACTCAACCTAACCCTAGAGACTTAGAAGAGTTAGCCATAAGAATAGGTCATGCCTTATGGGTGTTAGGAAAATTTGCTTACCCTATAGCTTGAACCAAATTCCTCACTTCCTCCCTTCAAGTCAAACTCAAATCAATTTCAACTTCATTGACTAACTCCAAACTCCAAATCAAACTAACTCCAAACTCCAAATCAAATCAACATCAAAACTTAAATTAATTCCATCTTAATTGATTTGATCAAACTCAAATGAATTCCAAATGATTGAAGCTTATGATTCAAATTCCAAGTTCAAAAATCTTTCCTAAGTCGCTTTGGTTCTATCTTATGGACTTAGCCTAAATCAAATCTAAATCAATTCAAATTCAAGGAATTTTCTCACAACCCATTTATATTCTCATTTATATTCACATATGTAAATGAAATATAAATTCAAATAACAAACTAAATCCAAAACTCATATCCAAATTCCAAAAATCTTTCCTAAGTCATTTCGATTCTATCTTATGGACTTAGCCTAAATCAAATCTAAATAAATTCAAATTCAAGGAATTTTCTCATAACCCATTTATATTCTCATTTATATTCACATATATAAATGAAATATAAATTGAAATAACCAAAAATAAATCCAAAATGCAAATCCAAATTCCAAAAATCTTTCCTAAGTCATTTTGATTCTATTTTGTGGACTTAGCCTAAATCAAATCTACATCAATTCAAATTCAAGGAATTTTTTTCACAACCCATTTATATTCTCATTTATATTCACAAATATAAATGAAATATAAATTCAAATAACCAAAACTAAATTTAAAGATCAAAACCAAATTCAACCAAAATTCAACCTAAGCCTTTCAAGTCAAATTCTTGAATTTAGCTAAATCAAATTCAAATCAAGCCAAACCCTTGATTTTTCTTCATGATTCAATCATGAATCCAAATATAAACATAAACTCCAATCATCAAACCAAAACTAAATTCAAAAATCAAACCTAAGTCAAACTCATGTTCACCCTTTTGAACTTGAAATTGTCAAATGAATCAAAACCCATTTGACTTCAAATCACTTGCAAATGGATTTATATTTCAATCATAAGTCCATATGTGAGTTCAATAAAACTCAAATCAAGCTTTGACCAAGCCATTTGACCCACTTAGGCTCACTTGACCCAAAGTGACCTAAATTATCTCTTATGAGCTAAATTCTAATCCTAACCAAATTGGATTGAACTAAGCACACCTAAGCTTCACATTGTGAGCAACAATCATCATGAGATGATCAATCACTCAAATTGGGTCAAACCAAGTCAAACCTAAGGGTTGACTAAGTCACACTTAAAATGAAACCTAAACTAGCCAAAATCCACCATAGGCCAAATTGATTGAAACCATTGATCAAAACTCATTCATGATCAATGTTTGAACTTGACCAAGTCATCATTTGAGCATAACCTAGCCCAATTGATCTTGAACCGAACTTGACCTGAAAGGTCAAATTGAGCCAAATCCAAATGTAAACCAAATTGATTGGAAATAAAGATACCAATCCATTTCAAATGATCAATCAAACATAAACTGACCCATGACCTAACCTAATTAGGTCAAATGGGTCATATTGGTCAACTTGACCCATTTGACCTAAATGAAATCAAATAACCAAATCCAAATATAAACCAAATTGAACCAAACCAAAGTTACCAAAACATTTCAAATGGTCATATGGACTTGACCCGACCCTTGGTTTGACCCAATTTGACCAATTGGTCAACTTGACCCAAGTTGACCCATTTTGACCTAAATGGGTCAACATGAGCCAAATCACATCAAACCAACTCCAAATTCATTGAAACTTAGCCCAACCCATTTTTCAATCATACCAAACATATTCAAACTGAAGTCTAAGCTAAATGACCATTTTACCCCTAAGCCATAGGGTAACCTAAAATCAAAACCACTTAAAATTTGGTCAATTCCTTTTCATGGACACTTGGCATCCTCTTAGTGGACCAAATGGTCACTAATGGACATGATGCACATGACCCATTGGGTTTTGGTCAGCAAAACCCAAGCCAAGGTCAAAATCGACCGCCACACTTGACATTGGCACATGGGAATCATTCCTCCACCCATTTCAAGCACATGTCACTCCTCCACTACCTCTTTCTGGCCAAACCAAATGCCATGCCACCCTAAACGGCCTAACAAACCCACTCAAGGAAGTGAATTTGATCAAAATGGCATAAGCACTCACGCCGTCCGATTCACCTAGGGGGAGATATACTCCCCTTAATTCAGCTTGAATTCAACACACGTACTCGATTGAGCTTAGGGAACACAAAGAAAGCATTTGCAAGTCTCCCCAAGCTTCCTAGAGTCATCCCCATTTCTCCATTTTTTATTTCTTTTAGACTAAAAATAGGGGAGCTCCTTCAAATTTCTAACTTACTCAATTCACAAAATCAACTCAATTCCTCTTGCAAGCACCTTAGAGGAGTCAATCGAGTTGCTCCAAGGCTTCTCCCAAGTTCCAAAGGCAAGGGAGGTGGTGTCTAGACCAAGACCGAATCCATTTGAAGGAGAGCTTGGTCCATAGGAAGATCCACTCAATCTCAACACCTCAAATCTTCAACAAGGCTTTGTCTCCACTAGATGAAGCTACCCCAATGGATTCGAGCACCAGTGATAGCCTCCAGTGTGGTATGCCTTCAGCCCGAGCTTAAAATAGAGAGTGTATGGTCCTTTGTGAAAGAAAGTTTCACCTCATGAGAATTTGACCATTATATCTTCTCCCCTTTACTCTTATATGGTGGGGGTAAAGTTTGAGCTCAATCCAAGCTCAACCCATGGAAGGTGCACGGTTCCCCTTTCCCGTAGGTGAGCTCATGGACAGATCATGGGATGTCCATCCACGCATTTTGGATGGACGGCCATGATCAAGCCGTAGGATCCATATATTAATCCCTTAAGAACCATGGGCTCAATCCCAGTCATCTGATCTTTGATCGGATGGGTCAGGAGAAAGTGTGTAGTGCCTCCATTAATGCGGTGCTATGATATGACAACTTAAGTAGCCTCTCCCATTATGCCACGTGGAAAATGCACCCCACGTCATCCTCCACGTGGCACCAATGGGATTAGCTATTTAATTAGGGATTTAATTAATTATTCTTAATGACTGAATCTTCATAATTGCATAACTAATTCTAGAAAAATTATTAAAATATGCACCATAAAGATATTTCTTGGAGAATAATCTAAAATTATTTCTAATGGATTTTGAAGAGTGTATTTTTCTCAATTAAGATTTTAATGAAAACTTAATAACTCTAATTACTCCATAATTATTTAATTAATTCATTTCAAATTTCTCTAGTGTATTTAGTGGGATGACCTCTGCCTCCCCAAATTTTCTTGGATTTATTGATGAGTTCAATAGCCTGAGTAACTTAAAGAAATCAAAATCCAACCCACATGCTTGGAAAGGATTATGAAAGTACTTAAATTAAACCCTTTAGTTTAATTAATCACTAATTATGAGCTAATTTCATTAGGCTTTTCTTTCCTAGGTGCATTATTGATTAAATTTTTTGTGTGGTTTTATGTCATACATTGGCTCATAATTATTTAATTAAATATGCTAAAGTTGTGTACGTAAGGGGTAATTAATGCACTTAATTCATACCTTAACCTAAACAAAATATAAAAATCATCTAATGGTTCTAAAATTAAACTAAAATAACATACATATGTGGGAAATGGGTTAGGACCAGCGAACCTCTTCACATTCCTTAAATTCAAATCAAATTCAAACAAAGCAAAATTTCTTTAAAACTAAATTTATTTTCTTTAAATAATTCTATTTCAAAATATTGTCTTTAGGAATTAATTAGGGTGAATGAATTTACATGCTTTCATCTGTTCATTTCTTTAATAATATGTTAACTGGGTATGTCTATGAAAATCATGCATTCATGCTTTTTAAAAACTAAATTTAAAATAAAATACTTCCTTTATGTCAAACTGCATGTTTTGGCTAAAGTAAGATATGAATGACTATTATCACTATTAAATACAAAAAATTTAATTTTAAAACTTATGAATTAAACATCAAAACTGAAAGGTATGCTATTTATAAGTACTTATGAGCTTGCATGTGAATAGCATAAAAATGGGTTATGTGATTTTCCCAATCTTTCTTAACATAGAATTGTATAGGATTTGCAAAGTGTATAGTCCATTTGAAAAGGACATAATACTTGCTTAAATCCATTCCTATACACTCCTATGTCATGACTTAAGAAGGAATTCCTCATCACACATATAAATTAAACAATCAAACCAAAAATAAACAAACATAAACTTTTGCATCTTTCTTTTCCATTCATTTTTTTGTACATGCATATGTATTTAAGAAAAGTGATATATTAGTCAGGATAACCCCAGGGTTACAAGGCTTTAAGTAGCCCTAAGTAGGTCTTGTACCTTACACCCTTAAAACAATGGCATATACTCACTTATGCCTTTCATATATATAAATGTGCATGTGAAAAATGGATAAAAGAATCACCCTTTTCTACTTAACAAAATTATGCATCATAAAGCATCCAAATTTTCTTAAGTAACACTCCTTAGCATTCATCATTAAGGTGTTCTAAACATTCACATTTGCATGTATAGATATGCTTAGGATTCATCCATATGCATATTACACATGTTGGGAAAGAAATGAAGGGAGGTGTGTTATGTGATAGTATTTCACTTTACTTAAGATTAATTAAAGCACATAATAAAACATTCACTAAACAAGAATCAAATATGAATCTACCTTAGAAATTACTTAAGGTGGGGAGGAAAGAGAAGTTCCCTTTTCTTTTCCTCTCTTTACAACACTTAGTAATTAGTCCTAGCTTCATTCAAACCTAATCAAAACACAAAATAAAATTAACCCAAAATAACTAAACAACTTAAATTGAAACCATCCTCTAATTTGAACATTTCCATACTTATAAAACTTCAACCTTAAATCCTAGCTAAGCATATCACACAAACCTTAAATGGCACACACATTAGGCTAAGCCCCCACTTCTAGCTTAATGTTAGAGTGGTGCATGGTTTGATGTTTGCTTTTATTTTGTGATATATTGTTTCTAGTCTGGATGCTAGGGTGTATGTACATAGATTGAATGGTAGGATGATTTAGTCTAATCATTATCTTTTACAAGGGATTCTGCTTAATGGACGTTGTAATAAAAATATAACTACTTTTGTTATGCAGGTGCTTATACCCCTAAGCATAATCCAAATAGGCCAGGTGGACTTAGCTACCCATGTGTGGGGTGCTAAGTCTAATTTATACATATGCATGCTTGGGATTGTATGGTTTATTTGGCTAATCTCTGTTTTGCAGGTATTAGTTAGATTTTCTTTTTCTCATGTACTTTTGAAATATGGATTTGGGAATGATTATTATAGGGGATTAAAATGAACATTGGTTATAATATTACATCTTATGTGCCATGTGAAGCCTTTGGAGCAACCATATTCCAATTATCCAAAGAAGTAAGAAGAAAGAAGAAAGAAGAAATGAAGAATGAAGACCCCATAACATGAATTCCTTGATTGTAATTAATTCATTTGTAATTGGTTGTATAAGGGTAGAGCTTCGGCTACCAATTTATTTTTGGTTTGTCAGCCCACCACAAATGGCATTTATTCTTTTTCGCTAGTTTTATAAATTGATTGATGTTTGTTTAACTTGCACATTAAGATAGCATCTTTTTCTAGTTTCTTCCTTGCTTTGATGTATGGCCTAGATGATGATTAGGCTCTTAGAAAAATAAATTTTTTATCCAATTAAACAACTCAAATTAAAAATAAACAACTCATAATCTCACATAAAGCTTAGGGTATAAAATAAGATAAAAGAATTAGCAACCCCTTAGCTGGATGCTATTTTACTTTTCTGACATCATGCATAAAAAGAATATTATTTCACTCTTTATCAGAGAGCTTCCACCTTTGCTAGAGAACTTGGCTTGACTTATGAGATCCATGGTGGAAACACACCTCCTTATCTTGCTGATTTTGGCTCATAATCTAATTTCTCATGCATTATGTATATGAACTCTAAAGCCTGTGTCAAATTGATTGTCCAAAATAAAAATAAAATATAACAAAATTTGCATTAGATTTAAGTCATGAACTCATACCCTACATGATCTAGTCTCTTAGGGAGTGTGTTTAAGGACTTAGTATCTTTCTAAATAAATAACAGTTTAGCTATCTTGCAAAAGCATTTGACTTGCCTAAATATTTAAAATCGTAGGAGGAGTTAGTTGGCGGACATCCCCAGGCGGTTGTAAGTCCAACAGTCGGGGTGGTTTATCCTCTCTTATAGAGGTAAACCAAATACCCATTTTCACCTTAGATTTAGGTCATGCTTTTGGCCCTCACCAAAGCTCCCTATATTTAGGTTTTGAGATTCCTACTTCCCTTTGCGGGCTACGAGCATAAATCCTCACCTCTTAGGCATTTCCATAACCTTGTATTATGGAATTGTAAGCTCTATATTTCTAATAAAAATTCAACTCAAATAAATTGATTCAATTTCAAAAATATAAAGCCCAACCATAGGGTAGTTTGGGATGCCTACTAGGCTTCCTAGTATCTTAAGCATCCCCTACTTATTTTCATTTGGCTTCGATAAGAACTCCCTCCTCTTGATCGATCCCACTTGACTTTCTAAAAATAAACTAATCGATTGATAGTCCTACCTTTTCAAGATCATTGGATACAATGATCATTTATCTTAATCGAGAGTATTCCTAAGGAATCTCAGTCCTTAGGATGTAATTAACTATGGGGGCTTGCTCTTGTAGGGAACTTAATGAACCCGGTTTAAAATAAACCCTACTTTACTTTTTCATGTAAAGTAGGGGAAGAATCTCTAGTACATTTTGGAGACCCATAGTCCTTAGGAGTTATTATTGAGGTGATTAGGTCCATTTTATGGTGGTGACTTCTATATCTTGAGATAGTACACCTTTCTTCAATGTCGTACCTGATCACCTTAATAAGAATATCTGCGGATCTGTGTGGCATCCCAATAAGGTGTATTTTTATACATATTTCTATCTTTCATTTATCCTTCTTTCCCAAAAAAAAAAGGGTAGATGAAGAAATATATATAAAATATTTTCACCAAGACACTAAGAGTTCCTTAGTCTTAAGACACTTCAAGTGATTAAGTGAACACTTAACCTAGGGCAAGAGACTTAGAAGAGTTAGCCATAGGAATAGGTTATGCCTTAGGGATTTAGGAAGACTTGCCTACCCTATGGCCTTAAACCCAATCCTTGCCTCCTTCTTTCAAACAAAATCTCAAATTCAAATCAAAGATCATAAATCCAATCCCAAATTAACTAATTTAAAATCCTTCCTAAGCCCTTTGATTTTACTTATGGACTTAGCCTTAACCAAATTAAAATCAACCCCAATTCAATTGATTTTCTCAAATATAAAATTTAATCTTAAATCAAATCCCAACCTAAATCATAAATCAGATCTAACTCCAAATGATTGAAGCCCATGATTGAATTCAAACTCTAAAACCCCTTTCTAAGCCATATGAACCATCTTCATATGCTTAGACAAAACCTCTTAAAAAAATCAATTTTAGTTGATTTCTTTATAAATCAGCCATTCCTTCATTTATATTCACAAATATAAATGAAATCTAAATTCAAAACATTCAAACCAAATCAAACTAAACCAAACCAAATCAATTCCTTATTGAAGCCCTTTTGACCTACATCCCTTAATTTGGTCAAATTTACTTCCAAATCACTCAAAACTCAAGAGATTTTCTCATGAATCATTTATATCTTTATTTATATTCACAAATATAAATGAAATATAAATCCAAATATCCAAAACCAAACCCAAATCAAATCAACTTCCCAATTCTACCACTTTTGTAATTTTGAACTTGGCTTATCCATCAACTCAAAACCCATGGATTTCTTCATGATTCAATCACTCCTTCAATCATTGTTCCAAATATAAACACAAACTATAATTATCAAACCAAATCCAAGTCAACCCAAGTTAAACCCAAGTTAGCCCTTTTGACTTGAAATTATCATGTGAATAGAAATTCATAGGACTCCAAACCACTTGCAATTGGATTTATATTTCCATCCTAAGTCCATATATGAGTTCAATTAAACTTGAATCAAGCCATGATCAAGCCAATTGACCCATTTAGATCCACTTAACCCAAAGTGACCTAAAAGACCTTTTTGAACCAAGTTCTAATTCAACCCAATTTGAATTGAACTAAGCCCATCCAAACCCCATATCATGATCAACAATCATCCTAGGTTAATCAATTATCTTGAATTAGGTCAAACAAAGTCAACCTAGTCCCATTGATCAAGTCAACCATTAGCCCAAATGAAACCAAAATAGCCAAAACCCACCATACACCAAGTTGATTGAAGCCATTGACTCAAACTCACTCATAATCAATGATTGAACATGACCAAACCCTCAATTGAACCAAACCAAGTCCAATTGGTCATTTGACCTAAGTTGACCCAAATTAGCCTAAATAGCCAAAATGGGTCAAATCATGATTTGATCTAAATTAATTGCAACCAATGGCTCAAGTTCATTCCAAATCATTTATTGAGCTTGTCCAAAGCCATGATTGAGCCCAATTTGACCAATTAGTCAACTTGACCCAACCTAGCCCAAATTGGCCTAAAGGGTCAAATTGGCCAAAATTCAAATTAAATCTAAATTAACCCAACCCAATTTGGTCAAATTGGTCAAATTAGTCAACTTAGCCCATTTGACCTATTTGAATCCAAATGAGCCAAAATCAAACCTAAGATAAATTAATCAAAACCAATTGAACCAAACATCCCAAATCATCATATAAACCTAACCCAAGTCTTGGTTTGACCCAATTTGTCCAAGTGGTCAACCCAACCCAACCTAACCCAAATGAACCCATTTTGAGCAAATTATGCCAAATCACCCAAAGCCACCTTATGGAACCTTGGTGGTCGACCTAACCCAACCTAAATGGACTTTAGGTCAGCTCCAAACCAGCCAAGTCTATGTGGGACCCAACCCATGGGATTAACTAATGGAAACCCTCTCTTTACATTGGATTCTTACCTTAAAGGGCAAAGTCCACTTTTTCTCCCCATGATAGCCATCAAAATTCCTAATGAGGAACTCTTCGGCCACCTTAGCCCACCCTAAGCCATCCTAGTACTTGCATGGGCCAAGGGGAGCAAGCCAAAATAACCACCTCTCATGGCAAACCCCATGGGCAAAGGCAAAGAACCAACCCAACTCAATCCTTCCATATCAAACCTTGAGACTCCTGCCACCACTTCCACCACTCTTGGCATGCCACATGGAGTTGATGGCGACCCCTCGATGACTCGATGGTGGCCAATTGGTGGATTTTTAGGGATCAATCTCGTATGTCCATCAAGTGTAATTGAGGGGTATACCCCCTCAATTTGAGTGGGATTCTTCACCAATTGCTTTGTGTGAGTCCCTAAGGCATTTTTAAAATCCCTCAGAGCTTCCTAGAGCATCCCAAGCCTCCCTCGATTGGCCATTGCTCTCTGTGTGTAAAGCCAAAACACGACAACATCCTTCCAAGCAATACTCCTCCTCAACTTGAGCAAACTTCAATTCCTTGCACCCACACCATCCTCATACTTCATCAAAGCCAACAGAACCATCCCCCAGCCTTCCCGACCACCAGATATCGGAGTTCGATGAGCGAAGCCTTTACGCATGTGGATTAGTCGATCAAGCATTCTATGCCAAATCAAACCCCAAGCTTCTCAAGGCCTCGCCTCAACTAGGCAAAGCTACCTTCGTTGATCCCACTGTCAAACATTAGCTCTGGTGAGGTAATTTTGCAAAACTGAGCCTTGTATAGAAAATCATTTTGTTTTGTGAAGAAAATTTGAATGTCATGAGTTTTTAGCCATTGTCCCCAAAGGTGTGGGATCAATTTAGAGGAAATTCGAGCTCGGGTGAACTCGGATCGAACGGGGAATAACGGACAACATCTATCATTCACCGCTCATGAATGAGATGGATCACGGACCGTCCGTTCCATGTGATCAGAATAGACGATCATGATCTACTCTTGTGTTAGATCCTTTGATTCCTTTCCTGCATCGAATGGTGTCGATTAGATTTCGGTCCACGAGTTAGCGCTCCGCCACAATCTCGAGAGGATGGCAACTTAAATAGCCAATCATGTCATGCCTCGTAAGCCGCCACATGGAATTATAGGATTAAGGCTTTAATTAAACTTAAATAATCTATTTTTTAAGCATAAAATTTCCTAAATGCATAATGAATCCTAAAACAAATCCAAAAAATGCAAACTTTGGCCATTTTAAAGATATTTCAGAGTAGAATCTAGAAAAATTATTGTTAATTAATTTTAAACACTGATTTTGGCTTAATTCAAGTTTAATTAACAATCAAATTAGCTTAATTACACCTTAATTAATCACCTAATTACTCTCAAAATTTTTGTACATGTTTAGGGGGATGACCTCTGCCTCCCCTATTTTTTTGGGATTTTATTAGTTGCTTAATTAGAAAATCAATTAATTAAGCCTTAATCACTTTCTTAATTTAATTAGTGATAGTTAGTGAATGAATAGTGACTTAATTAATTATTTAAGCCAAATTAATTCTGTTGAACAGTAAGGGAGCTTAGGGAAAGTGATTGGGGTATTATTTCTAATTCATTTTCTAAATTTTTTTCTACTTTTTGGAATCAAATTAATTAATGATTAATCAAGTAATTAATTGCTTAATTAATTAGTTAATCTTCAAGATAAAATTAGAGCTTAAGTAACCAAATATAAGACTTAGGTATTGAGATTAAGGCCTCTTTCTTGATCTCTTTCTTTAGGATAATTTCATTTCATCAATTGAACTTGCTTAGTGCTTAACCAAATGGATTAATTAGCTCAATCTAAAATCTACTTCACATCTAATCACCTTTAATCAACTTTGGGTAGCTCTTTGGGTGTTCAATAACCTAAAGAGAGAAGTAATGAAATTATGGTTAGCTCATATGTGTGAGAAAATCATAAATATAGTTAAGTGAGATCCCTTAAACCTAATTAACTATTAGTCATGAGCCAATTGCATTAGGCTCCTTTCATTTCTTAGGAGCATTGCTAATTTACTTTTCATGTGATTGCATATCATATTGGCTCATTATTAATGGTGAATTAACTTATAATGAAGTAGGTAAGGGTTAATTAATTCACTTGATTCATACCCTAACCTAATTAAGATATAAAATCAACATAAATATTCTTCATTAAACCAAATTAACTCACACACAAGGAATGGGATTAGGACTAGAAAACCTCTTTCATATTTCCTTAAATCAAATCAAACATGTAAATGAAATGACATTAAAGAACTTTGATTTGTTTTAAATAATCTTATTTAGTTTGATTGTCCTTGGGAGTTAATTGATTTGAATGAAATCACATGCTTATGTTATTTTATCTCTTTCCAATCATGCTAAATATTGTATTCCACTTATACTCATGCATTCATGTCTTTCAAATTAATCAAATGAAAAATGATTTTCTTTATGTCAATTTGCATGTGTTGATTTTATTTAAAAATATGTGTGGCTAGTATCACTATTAAATCTCAAATATAATTTTAAAAGTTTGCTAATGATTGAATATACATATATGTATTTTAAATTTAGTTATATATATATATATATATATATATATATATATATATATATATATATATATATATATATATATATATATATATATATATATATATATATATATATATATCATATATATATATATATATATTGTGTGTGAAATAGAGCCTCTTCCTTAAATTCATGTGTTGATTCGTATAAGTAAGAATGTTAGCGGGTATATTAGTTTGGACATCCCAGGGACGCATGACTTTAAGTAGCCCTAAGGAGGTTCCTACCTCATTCCCTTGGTGTAAAACAATGGTGATGTACCTGCTTGATTTTATTCTTATACATTTGGACATTAGAATTTAGATAGAGCTTTAATTCATTTACACAAAGTAAATCAATAAAAAAAAATACAATTTTTGCTTGGCTTTCTATTCTTATAGTTGTTTATACATCCATATGTATCTAAGAATAGCGAGTATATTAGTCTAGACATTCCAGGGATGCACGACTTTAACTAGCCCCAAGGAGGTTCCTACATCATTCCCTTGGTGTAGAATAATGTACTTGCTTACATATGGATGTGTACTTAGCTAATGAATGAAAACCTCCTTTTTCTATTAAAAAGATATGCATTCATCATTTGTTTATTTGGTTGAGTTGATTAGTCATGTGATTTAAGGTTATTTCCTTATGCTTTTGCACAAGGATTTGGATAGAGCTTTAAATTAATATGACAAAATCATTCAACAAAATGAAATGTCAATTCCAAATACATTTACTCACATTCATCATTTAAGTGTGCTAAGATACAAATTGCATGGATAGCTATGCTTAGGATTTAATTATATGCATGATATACATGATGGAAAGAAATGAACAAACATGTTTTATGTGATAGCAATTCATTCCAACTAACCTTAAGATGCCTTTCTTATTGAATGAGTTTATTTAAAGTGAACCTAAACTAAGGGTTAATTAAAATATGTAATAAGCCATTCACTAAAGGGAATTGATTAACTAATTTGCTTTAGATGTGACTTAAAGTAGAATAAAAGAGAGTGATCCTCTCTTTCTTTCTCTTCATAACAGTTAGCTATTTTGTGTAGGTCAAATAAAACAAAAGAAAACAATAAGTAAAATTTGCAAATTAATTAAATCATTTGAAGTGAAACCACTCTTGATAATTAAATGTCTTTCATACTTAGAAAATCTTAACTTTAAAGCCTAGTTAGGATATACCACACAAGCCTTAACATGCATAATAGATTAAGTCACCACTTCTAGCTTTATGTTAGGGTGGTGCATGGTTTGATGAATGTTTTATTTTATGATGTAATATTATAGACTAGATGTTAGGGTGTATGTTCGTAGACTGGATGTTAGACTATGGTTAGCCTAATCATATTTTCTGCAAGAGATTATGCTTAAAGGACCATTGTAATAAAAATATAAATGTTTTGATGTGCAGGTTGCTTAACCCCTAAGCATAATCTACATTAGGGCAGGTGGACTTAGTTACCCATGTGCATGCTAAGTCTAAATTATTCATATAACTGCTTGGATTGTATAGTGTGTTTAACTAACACTTATTTTGAAGGTGTAGTTAGATTTACTTTTCCTATTTTTAATGTAATTTTATATAAGGAATTAGAATTAGTGCTATAGGGGCTTAGGATAAACATTGGCTACAAGAGAAAGTCTTATACACATGTGATCCTATGGAGCTTGCCCAACCAAATGAAAGAAAGAAATGAAGGAAAGAAAGAGCTTTGAAGATTTGAAGATCTCCCATAGCTCCCATTCATTTGTTATAATTAAATTATAATTATTCTTTCATATACCGAGTTGTATAAGGGTAGAGCTCAGCTACCCTTTTATTTTTGAGTTGTACGGTGGTACTCGACCGCAATGGCCTCTTATTCTTTCCGTTGAGATATATAAGTTGTTTTATGATTTATTTATATTGTGCAATAGAAATAATGTGTATTTTTTTAGTTTCTTCATGATTGATGACTGCTATTTGGCCTAGATCTATTTAGCCTCTTAGGATAAAATAATTTTTCTATCCCAATAACAACTCATAAAAATTTTCGAAAAATAACTCATAACCTCACATAAAGCCTAGGCATTAAATCAAGATAATAAAATATTTAGCAACCCTTAACTAGATGTTATATGCTTAATATCATGCATGTCATTTTGTTTCACTCTTGCTAAGAGAAGGCTTCCATCTTTTAATAAAATAAGGCTTAACCTCTGAGATCCTATGATGGAAAAATACCTCATTCTCTTTTGATTTAGCCCATAATCAACTTCATCATACATTTAGACATATAAAAATTCTATAGCCTCTATCAAAATAAAGAGTTAAAAATCAAATAAAATTTAAAAGGTTTGTATTAGCCTAAAGTCATTATTCATACCACTCATGCTCTAGTCTCTTAGGGAGTGGGTTTAAGGACTTTAGTTTATTTTCTAAATAATAACAACCTAGCCATCTTGCAAAATATATGACTTGACCACATGGTTTTAAATCGAAGGAGGGGTTATCTGGCTGCCACTCCAGGAAGTTCTAAGTCCAGCAGTTGAGTGGTTTAGTTTCTTTTATGGAGGTAAACAACATACCCACTTTCACCTTAGATTTTGGTCGTGCTTTGGCCCTCGTTAAAGCTCCCGATTTAGGATTCATGGTTGTTAGTTTTGTTTAAAGCTACAAGCATAACTTCTCACCTCTTAGGCATTTCCATAATCTTGTATTATGGAATTATAAGTCCTAAGTTTTTAATGAAATTTTTAACTCAAATATATAATTTCCTCAATTTTAAACATATAAAGCCCAACCATATGGTAGTTTGGGATGCTCACTAGGTTTCCTAATATCATGAGCATCACATACCTATCTCCCTTTGGCTTCAATAATAAGTCTTTTCTTTCAATCTATCCCATTTCATCTTCTAAATATAATAAATTTATTGATAGTCCTATCTTTGAATTCTTTGGAGACAATAATTACCTACTTTAATCGATCATATTACTAAGAATTCACCTTCTTTAAAATGTAATAAACTATGGGGGCTTGCCCCCATAGGAAACTTTAGAACTTAGTTTAAATAAATCTATTTTATCATCCATGTAAAGTAGGATAAAAATCTCTGGTACATTAAAGACCCATCATGCCTTTGGAGTCCTTATTAGCTGATTAGGACCATCATAGGGATAGTGATTTCTATCTTTTGAGATGGTGCAATATTTCTTGATGTCATACCCGATCACCTCAATAAGTACATCCTCAGATCTGCGTGGTGTTCCCCCATATACACACACATACACTTAAACCAAAATAAACACCATAGAATCCAAATGGGTCAAAATCAAATCCAAACCAAATTAAATCAATTAAACTAAAACATCCCAAATATCATTTAAACTTGTCTCAAGCCTTAATTTGACCAAATTTGACCAATTGATCGACTCGACCCAAGCCCAATTTGACCTACATGGGTCAAATTGATCCAAACCCATTCAAACCAAGCCCAAACCTAGTGAAACTTGGCATGACCAATCCTTAGGTCACCTTGGGTCGGCCCAAATTAAACCTAAATTGAACCATTACCCATTGGAACAAAATCCTCCACATAGACAAAATCCATTTTTTGGAGGTCAAACCTCCACTTTCTCACTTAACCACCCAAAGTTTAGTTTGGATGCTTTGCTTTTGGCTAGCCTGACCCAAGGCTAGTTGGGTCAGCCCTAGGTCAAGGGAGGTAAGTTAACCCACCTCCCCTCATTGGCTCATCAAGCAGAGATAGGACACGCCATGCTAGGGCCACTGTATTGGCCAGATGACTGCTCAAGGCAGATTCAACCCAAGTCATCCGATTTGAGGGAGGAGGTATAATTCCCCTCATTCCATTTTGAATCAACACATTGAGTAGTCTCAGAGCTCGAGCACCCTAAGATGACTCTCCCCATTGATATCATATGGTGTTTATTTTCAATTCATGTGTATGGGGGGAGGACACCACATAGATCTGAGGATGTACTTATTGAGGTGATCAGATATGACATTGTGGAATAGTATGTTATCTCGAAAGATAGAAGTCACTACCTATAATGAACCTAATCACCTAATAAGGACTCTTAAGGCATGATGAGTCCTCAAATATATCATAGATTTTCTCTTACTTTACATGGATGAATAAAGAAGGGTTTATTTTGATCGAGTTCTAAAGTTCCCTATGGGAGCAAGCCTAGCATAGTTAATTACATCTTAAGGAAAGTGAATTACTTAAGAATACTCTCGATTAAAGTAGGCAATTGTTGTCTCCAAAGAATTCAAAGATAGGACTATCAATGAATTGGTTGTGTTTTAGAAAATCAAGTGGGATGGATCAAAAAGGAATGAGTTATTATCGAAACCAAAGGAGATGAGTAGGGAGTGCTCATGATACTAGGAAGCCTATGAGCACTCCAATCTATCCTATAGTTAGGCTTTATATATTTGAAATTGAGGAGATTTATTTATTTGAGTTAAAATTTTATTAGATTGTTAGGGCTTATAATCCATCAACATAAGATCATGGAAATGCCTAATAGGTAAGGATTTATGATTTTCTTAGATACATATAGATGTATAAACAACTATAAGGATAGGAAAACCTATGCAAAAGTTATATTTGATTTATTTGATTATGATTCTTATTCATTGGTCACATCATACATACATATGTATAAGAGTTTTAAGTGAGTACGGTGCCATTGTTCTACACCAAGGGTGTAAGGTATAAGACCTACTTAGGGCTACTCAAAGCCTCACAGCACCAGGATGTCCAGACTAATATACCACTTTTCTTATATACATATGGATGTATAAGCAACTATAAGGATAGAAAACCCATGCAAATTTTGTATTTGATTTATTTGATTTATGATTCTTATTCATTGGTCATATCATACATACTTATGTATAAGAGTTTTAAGTGAGTACAGTGCCATTGTTCTAAACCGGGGTACAAGAGGGCTACTTAAAGCCTCGCAGCCCCGGGATGTCCAAACAAATATACCACTTTTCCTATATAGATATGGATGTACAAAAAAAACCATAATATTGAGAAGTCATGTAAGAAGTCATACTTGATTTGATTATATGATTTATATATGTGATATGAAATTCTTCCTAAATCTTAGCATGGAGATTCATAGAAGTTGATTTCAAAAAATATTTTGTTCTTTTCAAATGAACTATACATTTATAAATCCTATGCAAATCCATATAAGGTAAAAAAAATCTTCATATTGCATATCTTATATTATCAACACATGCAAACTTATAGATATTTGTAATTAACATCACTCTATATATTATAATTGATTTATAGGCTTTTGAAGATAACTTTTGATTTAATAGTAATAATAGTCACACCAATTTTTAATTTAAATCAACACATGTAATTTGACATAAAAGAAATTATTTCATTTAGTTAATTTTAAAAGAAATGAATGCATGATTATGAATGGCAAACAACATTTAACATGATTGGAAAGAAATAAAGGAACATAAGCACATTATCTCATTCATTCCAATTAATTCCTAAGAACAATCATACTAAATAAGGCTATTTAAAATAAATGAAGTTCTTTAATGACATTTTTAATTTTGAGTTTGATTTGATTTAGGAAATGAAATAGGTTTGCTAATCCTAATCCCATTCCCCATGTGTGAGTTAATTTTGTTTAATGAAGAAGTAATTAAGTTGATTTTATGGTTTAATTAGGTTAGGGTTTGAATTAAGCCAATTAATTAACCCTTACCTACATCAACTTAAGTTAATTAACTAATTAATAATGAGCCAATATGATATGCAATCACATGAAAAGTAAATTTGTAATGCTCTTAAGAAATGAAATGGGTCTAATGCAATTGGCTCATGATTAATAGCTAATTAGGTTTAAGGGATCTCACTCAACTACTTTATGGTTTTCTCACACATGTGAGCTAACCATAATTTCATTATCTCCCACTTTGGATTATTGAACACCCAAAGAGCTTCCCAAGATTAATTAAAGGTTGCTTAGGTATGAAGTGAATTTTAGATTGAGTTAATCAAGCTTATTAATTAATTGATTGAATTCTTTGATTATATTTTGATTAGAATGATGAAATTAACTTGGGGAAAGGGATCAAGGACAAGGCCTCAATCCTTAACCCTTATGTCACTTCAAACACTCAATTAGGCTCTGATCTTTATCTTGGAGATTAATTAATTAATTAAGCAATTAATTACCTCATTAATCATTAACTAATCAACCAAAAAGTGAAGAAAACTTTGGAAATGAATTAGGGAAAGTATCCCAACCACATTCCCTAAGCTCCCTTATTGTTCAACAGAGGTAATTAGGCTTAAATAATTAATTAAACTATTGTTCATTCACTAATTTTCACTAATTAAATTAAGAAAGTGAGTAAAGCTTAATCAATTGATTTTCCTAATTAAGCAACCAATAAAATCCCAAAAAAATGGGGGAGGTAGAGGTCATCTCAAACATCCACAAAAAGTTGGAGATTAATTGGGTGATTAAATAATGAATAATTAAGCTAAATAAATTTTTAATTAAACTTTATTAAGCCAAAATCACTGTTCAAAATCAATTAATAATAATTTTTCTAGATTTTACTCTAAAATATCTTTAAAATGAGACCAAGTTTGTATTTTCTAGATTTTTCTAGGATTAGTTATAATTTTTAGAAGTTTTACGCTTAAAAATGGATTAATTAGGCCTAATTAAAGCCTTAATCCCATCAGGCCACATGGCGGCTGACATGGCTCGCTTTCCATGTGGCAGAAGGGAGTGGCTATTTAAGTTTTCACATCCAAAGACTGACTAAGATGGCGATGGACGCGGTAACTCCATGGGTCATCTGATCTAAGATCGAATGGTCATGATTAAACGCATGATTCTGAAGGGAAAAAGAGAGGTTATACACGTCATTGGATCAAGATTGTTCATTATGGTCACACGAAATGGATGATCCATGATCTATCTCTCCCGAGCAGCAAGCGATGGATACCGTCCATCGATTGTCGCTCGATCTGAGCTCACTCGAGCTTGGATGGAGATGAAATTGATCCCACACCTTCGAGAAAGTATAACAAACACATCTAATGGTGGAAATCACACAAAACACAAGTTTTTTGCATAAAAGACAAACTTATTTTGAGCTAATGATCAGTTTTAATGGCATACCTCACGAGCTTGTAACTGGTAGTTTCAACAATTGAGGAAGCTTTGTTTGGTATAAATGAAGCCCTGTTGAGCTACACGAGCCTTGATTTGGTGTAGTTTGCTCGAAGACCAACCATGACGTAAGCAATCGGCCTTGATCGAACTCTACCCGCCATGGGAAATGATTCATTTTGGCTTGTCTAGGTCCAAGGATGGTATGTGCAAAATTAATTGCACTTTGGTTGCGAAATGGGGAAATGGGAATCACTGGTTTCTCCCTTATTTTGATTTCATGTAAAACTAGAAATTGAGATTTTGGGGAGCTCAAGAAATGCAAGGGGAGGCTCTAGGTTTTCATTTCTTGGCTATTAAGGTTGAATCGAGTGTTTGTCTGTGATTTTGAGTGAGAATGATGGGGGTATACCCCGTCCTTCTGCTTCGACAATGGTGATGGTTTCAACTTGGTGGATCAATGGCTGAGATGGGGAGCTTGATTTGGGCAGGGAATCATTCCATTTGTCCTTACATGAGTGGAGGAAGGGTAGGAGGTGGTTGTCATGGGAGTAGTGGGTGTCCTTGGTGGTTTGAAATGCTCCAATGGAAATGGAGAAGTGATTTCACTTCTCCATGAGTCATGGCCAACCCAACCATCTTTGGGTCAGGTGAGCCATGGTACTTGGTGCCTAAGTGGACCTATGAATGGGTGCCAAGTGGCCAAGGGGAGAAAATGACCAAATATGCATGTGTCTTATCTCATGAAATGCCCTAAACCCAAGGGCAAAGTGGTCATTTAGCTATGTGTTTGGTTTGGGCAGATTTGAAATAGGTCAAAAGTAGGTTAGCCCAAATTTTAAATGGTTTGAAGTTTACATGGTTTGATTTGGCATGATTTGACCTTTTTAGGTCAAATTAGGTTAGGTTGGGTCAAGTTGACCAATTGGTCAAATTGAGTCAAACCAAGGGTTGGGTCAAGTTCACATGACCAATTAGAGTGTATTGGTGTCATTGGTTTGGTTCAATATGCTTTGGATTTGATTATGGCTCATTTGGGTTCATATAGGTCAAATGGGTCAATTTGAATTTAATTTAGATTTTGGCCAATTTGACCCTTTAGGTTAATTTGGGCTAGGTTGGGTCATGTTGACCAATGGGTCAAATTGGGCTCAATTATGATTTTGGTCAAGTTCAATAATCAATTTGGGATGAACTTTAGCCATTGGTTGCAATCAATTTAGATTAGATTGTGATTTGACCTATTTTGGCTTTTTAGGCCAATTTGGGTCAACTTGGGACAAATGGCCGATTAGGCTTGGTTTGGCTCAAGAGGGTTTGGTCATGTTCAATCATTGATTATGATTTGGTTTGAATTAATTATTTTAATCAATTTGGAAAATGGTGGATTTTGGCTAGTTTGAGTTTCATTTGGGCTAAATGTTGACTTGGTCAAAGGCTAGGTTTGACTTAGTTTGACCCAATTTAAGGTAATTGATCACCCTAGGGTGGTTGTTAGTTATGTTGTGAGGTTTAGAGGGGCTTAGTTCAATCCAATTTGGGTTAGATTAGAACTTGGCTCAAAAAGGTTTCTATAGGCCACTTTGGATCAAGTGAGCCTAAGTGGGTTAATTGGCTTGATCATGGCTTGAACAAGTTTAGTTGAACTCACACATGAGCCTAGGATTGAAATATAAATCCAATTGTAAGTGGTTTGGAGCCAAATGGGTTTTGGTTCACATGGCAATTTCAAGCCAAAAGGGTCAGCTTAGATTTGACTTGGGTTGACTTGGGTTCGGTTTGATAATGGTGGTTTATATTTATATTTGGGTCAATGATTGTAGAAAGATTTAATCATGAAGGAATCCATAAGTTTTGAATTGATTTGGATATCATTTAGCCAAGTTCAAGAATTTGGCTAAAAGGGCTAAAATTGGGAATTTGATTTGATTTGAGTTTGGTTTTTGTCATTTGAATTTATATTTCATTTATATTTATGAATATGAATGAAGGAATGATTGATTTATAAAGAAATCAATTAAGTTTTATTTGGTTTAAAGGGGGTTTTGTCTAAGCATATGAAGGTGGTTCATATGGCTTAAAGTGATTTTGGAATTTGAATTTGATTATGAGCTTCAATCACCTGGAGTTTGGAATTGATTTATGATTTAGAATTTGATTTAAGATTGAATTGATATTTGAGAAAATAAATTGAATTGGGATTGATTTGAATTTGGTTAAGGCTAAGTGAATAGGATAAAATCAAAAGGCTTAGGAAGGGATTTGGAGTTTAAATTTAATCATGGGTTGCAATCATTTGATAGTTGGATTTGATTTCAAAAATTGGATTTGAATTTAAGGTTTGGTTTGAAAGAAGGAAGCAAGGATTGGGTTTAAGCTATAGGGTAGGCAAGTCCTCCTAAATCCCTAAGGCACAACCTATTTCTATCGCTAACTCTTCTAAGTCTCTAGGGTTAGGTTAAGTGTTCACCTAATCACTAGAAGTGTCTTAAGACTAAGGAACTCTTAGTGTCTATAAGAGTCTGAGATCTATGATGAGGATGTTAAGAGCTCACTCTAAAAGTGAGGTCAACATTTCCCAATCTCTCCTAAGCCTCCCCCCTCGCCAGAAACACCATACCCAAAATAGGACAAGGCATAACTCTGTCCAACTCTACCAATCCTCAACCAAGTTCAAATTAACTTCACCCACACATTCACTAAGCTCTGGTGAGGCAAAATGAATCTTCTCCCAAGTAATTCGAGCATCAAAGACCACTCCAAGCCTAACTCTGATGAGTTTTCTAGTGACAGTTGGTCCACAGAGCTACCGGTGATAAGTCAAGGTGACATCTTCTCAGCAGGGATTCGTCTCTTTAAGAAGAAGCTACCTCAGTTGGATAGCTGTCGGTCCTGAGCTCCGGCGAGGTAAATTTTGGAAAACTGATATTTTCTTAAATTTTTTAGGCCTTTGCAAAAGAAATTGTGAATGCGTATGAATCCCACCATATGATCCCTCTAGATCCCCTCCATGAATATTTTATTAACGCCTCAGCTCGACAAGCTCGAAAGCGAGGAAAATGATGTCTTCCATCCATCGGGGGGATATCAGACACGCATGAAAATGGAGGGCCATGATTAATCCACTAGATTCATTCGATTTTCATCTTATAGAATCATGTGATTAATCTCCCGATCATCTTAGATGACGGTGAGATAGTACATCTCCCATATTTTCCTTAAGCAATTTTCATTTAATTTTGAATAGTGATTAAGGCTTAATTAGGGTTTGAATGTTTTTAATTAACTTGATTAAGTCTTAAGTACTTGGGTAATTAATCCCAAGTTTGGTATGATGATTTAATGGGATGACCTCTGCCTCCCATGATTTTGTTGGGATTTATTGGCTATGTAATAAGGGAAATTAGAAATTCAATCCATAATTACTCTCTTAGTCAAATTAATCATTAATTATAATTCCAAATAGTAAAATTAATTAATTTAAGCTCATTAATCATTAGTAAACAGGGAGATGATGAGGGAGAGTGATTAGGACTTCTTTCTTAATTACTTTGCCAAATTCAATCAATTAAAAGAGAGTTAATTAAACCATGAATTAATTAGGAAATTAATTAATTAATTAATGGACAAATCAGATCAAATTAAAGTGCTAATCACATCAAATAATCAACAATGAAATTAAGGATTCCTCTTTATGTGTTCAATAACATAAAGACCCTTAAGGAAATTATGATTAACTCATAAGTGTTAGAAAATCATAAAAGTACATAATTAATCCTTAATTATGAGCCAATTGCATTAAGCACTTTAGGAGCATTGCACTTTTATTTTTCTTATGTTCATGTCATTTGTGGCTCATGATTAAATGATTAATCAAATTAAAGAAGCGTAGGAAAGGGTAATTGAATGATTTGTTTAATGGTTTAACTTAATTAAATCATAAAAGTCAACTAATTATCTTTCCTTAAACAAATTAAGATCACCAACACGGGAATGGGGTTAAAATAACAAATGATCTCTCCTTTTTGAGCTTAATCAAAAATAATAAAAAATTAATAATTAATACAAAGCTTAGGTTTCTTTTAAATAATTCAATTTAATGTGATTGTCCTTAGGAATTAGTGTAGTTGAATGAATCATATGGTTGTGTTTAGCTATTCCTTTTACTCACTTTAAATGTTTTATGATATGTGATCCCATGTATTCATGTTTTCAAATTAAAATGAATCAAATGAAATTTATTTGTGTAAGCTTGCATGTATTGGCTTAATTATATGTGTGGCTATTATCACTAATAAATTCAAACTTATTTTCCAAAGTTTATAAATGGATAACAATATTTGGAGTGATAGTAGTTATAAATGCATAGGGCATGCATGTGTTTATAGCTTAAGCATGTGGATGTGAAGCTCTCTTTCTTATATTCACATATAAATTTACATAGGTATGAATGATAATGGGTATATAGTCTAGACACCTCAAGAATATGAGGCTTTAAGTAGCCCCAAGGAGGTCATTTGATTATCTCACTTCCCTAGCTAACAAAGACACGTACTTATTTAATTTTATTTCTATGTATATTTACATTAGAATTTGTATAGAGCTTTAATTCACATGTATAAATAATTCAATCAAACAAAATATAATCTTTTGCATGGTTTTCATTCTTCCAATTATGTATATATCTATATGTATTTAAGATAACAAGTATATTTTTTAGACATCCCGAAAATATGAGGCTTTATGTAGCCCCAAGGAGGTCATTTGATTATCTCAGTTCCCTAGTTAACAATGGCACGTACTTACTTACATCTTTTTATACATGTGTATGTGCATTTAATTAAAGAATGATAATCCTCTTTTCTATTAAAAACACATGCATCCATAGCCACTTAACTCACAAAAATGTATAACATGTGAAATAAAGCTTTATTTTCTAAGTTCATATATATATATATATATATATATATATATATATATATATATATATATATATATATATATATATATATATATATATATATATATATATATATATATATATATATATATATATATATATATCTAGCCTAGACATCCTGGGAATATGAGACTACAAATAGCCCCAAGGAGGTTATTTGATTATCTCACTTTCTGTTAACAAAAGCATGTACTTATTTAATTTCATTCATATGTATATTTTTATTATAATTTGAATACATCATTAATTTACATATATAAATAACTCAATCAAAAAAATATAATCACCAAATATATGTATTCATTCATCATTTAAGTATGCCAAAATATATTGTATGTATAGGTATGCTAAGTGTTAAATCATATGCATGTTATAAGTGATGAAAAGGGATGGTTCAACCTATGCTATGTGATTGCAATTCAACTACATTAATCTTAAGATGCCTTCCATGTTGAATAGGATTCTTTAAGATTAACCTAAATTTAATATTAATAATATATTTAATAAGCCATTCACTAAAGAATACTAAATCATAAGAATGTGCTTTAGAAAGTGGCTTAAGGTATGGATGAAAGAGGGTAAGCCTCTTTCCTCTCTTTAAAACACTTAGATGCTAAGTGTAAACCAAATGAAATAAAGTAAAACACAAATTAAAATTTGTAAATCATCTAAACAACTTGAAATGAAACCAACCTTCATGTTAACTTAAATAATTTCCAAATTTAGAGAATCATAATTCAAATGCTCAGCTAAGACATACAACAAAGCCTTAACACACATTAGAATTAAGCCACCGCTTCTAGTCCTAAGTTAGGATGGTGTATGTGTGATGTATATTTTATTTTTTGATATAATATTTTAGATTGGATGTTAAGGTGTATGACTCGTAGACTAGATGTTAGGCCACTATTAGTATAATATTATCTTTTATAGGGGATTGTACTTAAGGGGTTATTCAAAAATAAATATAAAGGTTCTACTTGCAAGTTTTTTATGTCCCTAAGCTTCATCCATATTAGGATAGGTGAGCTTGGCTACCCATGTGTAAGGTACTAAGTCCAAATTATGAAATAAAATTGCTTGAGATTGTATGTATGTTTAGCTAATATTTATTTTGCAGGTGTAGTTAAATTTAATTTTCCCATAAAATATAATTTTTCTATAGGAATTAGGATTAGTGCTATGGGGATTATGATGAGTAGTGGCTAGAAGGCTTAGTCCTGGGGTGCCCTGTGATGTCTTGAAGCAAATTAAGAGAAGGAAGAAGAAGAAAGGAGAAATGAAAAATGAAGACCCCCATAACATGTATTCAATCCTAAATTGTAATTATTCTTTTATATTCTGGGTTGTATATGGGTAGAACTTGGCTACCCAATTTTTTCTCTTTTTTGGGGTGTACGGCAGTACCTAGCCACATCAGCCTTTTATTTTTTTACAAAATTTATTCATGTTTGATTGATGTTACATTTAAATTTCACAATAGAATTGCATCTTCTTCATAGTTTCTTAAATTTGATGATTGAATGTGTGACCTAGATCCAGTTGGCTCTTAAGATAAAAATTAATTTTTCTACCCTAATTAATAACTCATAACTAATATTTAGGACAACTCATAATCTTATCTTAAAGTTTAGATTATAATCAAGATAATTAAAAGATTTAGTAACCCCTTAGCTGTATGTTATTTATCTCACATCATGCATGGAATCTTCTATCACTCTTGCAAAATGAGGGCCTCCATTCTTGCACTTTAGGGATACTTGACCTATAAAAGCAACCTCTTATGGAGGAGATTCACCCACTTTCTCTTTTTATTTAGCAAACAATCAAATTTCATCATACATTTAGGCATAAATACCCCAAGTCTTTGTCCAAAATATTATGTCAAAATGAAATAAAAATTGTAAGATTTTGCATTTAGATTGAGTTATATGCTCATACCACTCATACTCTAGTCTCTTAAGGAGTGGGTTTAGAACCTTAGTTTCCTTCAAATTAAATAATAGCCAAGCCATCTTCTAATTTCATAAGACCGACTACATGGCTTTCAATCGTAGGAGGAGTTAGCTGGCAACCACTCTAGGCGGTTATAAGTCTAGAAGAGTTGGACAGTTCATCCTCACTTGTAGATGTCGATCCTTATGTTCCCTTTCTACTTAGATTTAGGTCATGCTTTTAACTTATGTTGAATCTCCCTAGATTTAAGATCCAAGGTTGCTTATTTTCCTTAGGCTACAAGCATAAATCTTTACCTTTTAGGCA
Source organism: Cymbidium sinense (assembly GCA_021442155.1). Taxonomy (NCBI): domain Eukaryota; kingdom Viridiplantae; phylum Streptophyta; class Magnoliopsida; order Asparagales; family Orchidaceae; genus Cymbidium; species Cymbidium sinense. The sequence continues at coordinate 83,553,686 of CM038225.1, read as the reverse complement.
TTTTAGTAACCTTGTGTTGCTAGATTAGTAGCCCTAGCAATCTAATAAAATTTCAACTCAAACAAAATAAAACCTCTCATTTTAAAATATATAAAGCCTCACCATAGGATAGGTTAGAGTGCTCACTAGGCTTCCTAGTATCATGAGCATTTCCTACGTATTTTCTTTGGATTCTTAAAATAAGTCTTCCAATTGAACAATCCCATTTGATTTTCCAAAAAAATAATCTTTTTAAAGTCTTAACCTTGAAATCTTTTGATATAATGATTAACTACTTTAATCGAGAGTTTTTTTAGGAAATCTCATTTCCATGATATGATTAACTATCGTAGGCTTGCCTCTATAAGGAACTATAGAACCCGACATAAAATAAATCCTACTTTACTTTTCAATATAAAGTAGGGAAAGAATCTCTGGTATATACGAAGACCCATCATACCTTAGGAATCCTTATTAGGTGATTAAGTCCATTGTAGGATGATGTTTCTATCTTTCGAGATAATACATCACACTTTAATGTCACACCTGATCACTTCAATAAGTACCTCCTATGATATACGTGGTGTCCCATGAACCATCCAAAAATAAACATGATAGAGGCTGAATAACATGTGATCACCTTTGTAATAGCTGAAATACATTGGTTTGTTAATTTTCTCTTTGAACTTCATATAACCCTCATATTCTCACATATTTCATGTGATAATCTAAGAGTAACTTATGTCTATGTCAACCTAGTCTTCCACTCTAAATGAAGCATATTCACCTTATTTATCTTTTCATCATGAAAAGGTGGTTTATGGTTCTTTAACAATATTACATGCCTCCATTGATAATCAACTAACAAACATCCACAACAAAACAATTTCCAATTCATGATTCCACCTTCTTCAGTCTAAGATTGGTTTCCTCAATAAAAGCCACATCTTGTGAGGGAATATTGAGGAAATATTAACTCAAGATCTAACAATAAATTATATCAATGTTATCATTATTTTTATTATGTAATTAATTGGAAAGATTATATTTCATTAGAGTATTTACTATTTGCCATTCGAACACTTGATACTAATAGCCTATAATAATTATCTATAATAATTTTAAAAAATTAATAAATATAATATTTTCTTCATCTTCAACCTCCAAAAAATATTGTATCTCAACCTTGATAATATAATTCAAGTCTTTTTCAAAAATTAATTATTTTATAATTTTTATATCATTATTATAAGAATATACATATTTTATGTATTTGTAAAATTTATTATTATTTTGCAACCAATATTTAACCTCTTTGGTTGAAAGCCTTATCTCTCCCGCCAAGCTTAGGTCAAAGATGGCATGTGGGGTGGATTGTATGTATGAATTTATAACACTTAAAATTTCTAAGAAAAAATATATATATTTTTAACATTCTTATGAATGCCTTCATCTTTCTTAATATTTATTTATAAAATAAAAACTTAAGGGCATAAATATTTTTTAAAATTTAAGATTGTATCTACAAAATAAGCATTAATATTTTTATATTTTTATTATATAAACTTTAGAGTATGGAATGAATTTATCAAAGTTTGAGATAACCCATACTGCAAATTGATTTTTAAAAAGCCTTTAAAATGATAATTTAACATTAATACAACAATAAACCTATCACCATAAAGTTTGTATTAGATTTTATTTTTTTAAGTCCTTGTGAATAACTATAACTAACCACATGATTAATCAAAATAATTTATGACCAAATTGTTGGAGAAAAAAGGGGATCTTTCTTTAGTTAGTTACTTAATTAGGAAGAGACTTTCATTGTATTATATAAAAGGGGCATAGTAAAAGAAAATGCATAGCATATAAATCTAGTTGATTGATGTATTTTGATGTAATGTTTGAATTAGATGCTTCTAGAAACAAATTTAGAACCATCAAACCTTTGATTTTAACAATTTATAGGCAAAGAAAACATCTTGAGAGCATAAGTGATTCAATTCTGCTCTAAATTAACCCAAATAAGCACTTGAACAATAGTTGAAATTTTTAGTACATAGTTATAGGATCAAATAATCTTTAAATCATACATGCTTATAATCAAATTGAGTGTTTCGATGAGTTGAATCCAATAAACTCAAGATCACCTAATTCCTACAACATTAATATAATTGACATTCAAAAAAAGCTACAAAATCAAGGAGGGTCCCTTCTAGCCATCTAATTGAGTGATTTGTGATTTTTGCATAAATAACTAAAATACCACTTTTAAAACCTATAAATAGACATCTATTCTCTGTTTGAAGGAGGCTAGATAAGGGAATAAGGATATAAATTAAAAGTTTAGATAATTCTAAAGCTTTACTTATGTCGGACTATCAATAGTTGATAATCACCATTGAACCACCATTGAATCATTACTGCCATATATTGACCTTATTTTTGGATGAGATAAAATGATCCATAATTATAGTAATTAAGACCCCTAATCTTAGATTAAGAACTCCCTAATTAGACATTTAGAACACTACATTTAGTGACAAGTGTATAACCAGATCAAAACTAAATAATAAATTAAATCAAATATAAATCTAAAATTAAAATCAAGTGGAAATCAAAACTAAGCATAAAAATAAATCAAACTTAATACTTTAAGACTCAGGTCATTCTAGTGAACCCTTCTAGGACCTCCCCTAATTCAATTGGATTAGGTGAACCAAAATAAAATATAAATCTAATAAAATTCAAAATAAATCTAAATCAAATAAACTTGAATTAAAATCTAAATTCAATTCAGCCTATATTGAGGTGTTTGGGATTGTTGACCCAATTGACCCATTTATTTTCAAAATCATCTAAGTTCAAAAAATAATAATAATAAAATAATAACAACAACAATAACAACAGCAAGCCTTTATCCCACTAAGTGGGGTCAGCTACATGAATCCTTCATCTCTATTGTGTCCTATTATGTGATAAAATGTGAAATGAGTATGTTCAGAATAAAGTTAAATAAAATTAAATGTGTAGAGTCAATATAAGCATGCAAATGAATCCAAAATCAAGTGAGGTTCAAAGTGGTCAACTAGGTCATTTCACCTAAAATTGACTAATATGAGCCCCATTAAGCTAAAAGTCAACCTATCAAATTTTGGTCTAATTGAGCCACACCAAGAGCTTAAAATCATCATATAAGTTTATCCAAACACAAAACTAAAATTTAACTGAAGCTTAGATTAGCTAATTGAGCCACTTAGCCCAAATAAAATAAACTTCATCAAGATAAAGTCAAATTAAATTGAAATTAATCTAAATTAAACATCCAAACTCATTTTAAATTAATGTATAAACATGATTCAACCAGTACTTGGATTTAAATATATCCCGATTGTTTGACTTAAATGAACCCACCTTAACCCAATAAGCCTAATCTTGGTCAAAATTAGTCAAACTCAATTTATAATCCAAATTAATCAAAATAAATCAATTTTAAATGCTTTAAATAATTCACTAAACATATTTGAAATCTAAATAGGGCTTAAATTTCCCAATTAGGATAGCCCAATTTGACTCATTTAGGCCAAATTGGGTCAAACTTGGGTGAAACCCTAAACTGGCTGAAAATAAATGAAATTAATAGACTAAAAAACACTCCAAATGATTCAAAAAAATAGAATTATGCTAATCTAAACACAAATAATAAATTAAATCATATAAGTTAATTTAACCCACTTTGGTCAAAGTTGGTCAAAATGGGTCAAAGTAAGGTTAAATCAAGTTGGATTCAAATCAAATCAAATTTAATTGATATAAAAAAAAAACCTTTAATGAATAATTAAGAGTGATTGAATCCTCATTACAAAATGGATAAATCAACACAAAGCATTAGGCCCAACAAATAAATTTTGTCGACATGGGTTAACCCAAAGTCAAACCCTAATTGAAACTTTAGCAAGCCAAACCCTATCCATTCTCTTATGTGTGAAGGGTTTGGCAACCTTCAAACGCTGAAGAGAAGTCAAAAAATAAGGGATTAGTGGCATGGAGTTAAGTCATGTGTGAGAGAGCAAGTGGAACATTGAAAACATATCCCTCCTTCTATTTTTCTCATCTAGCCGTGAAAGAAGACTTCCTCTCCTCATCCATAGCATTAGAACTAACAAAGCATGTTGGAGAATAGTTCTAAGGCTAATCCCCAATCAATTGACTACCGCCTTCATCCACATTAATGGATTTTTCAGCTAATTTTTAAAAGAGAAAAGGAGAAAAAGAGAAAGCCTCCTAGCTCTTCTTCTTGCACCAAAACACCTTACTCATCTCCAAATGATCATTACCAACATTTCCCCTTTTCTTATCTACTAAAATAAAAAAATAATCAAACTCTGATGAACTCCGGTGGCACTTGGTAGTTAGAGCAATCCAAGGGGAAGCAAGTGTGCAAATAAATTTTGAAGCTCAGTCTCGTCCCAAGGATCGATTTCAAAATAAAAAAACCTCTCAATATTAGCTTGAGTGAGATAATTTCTAAATTTAATAGCCAAATTTTAGTTGTTGATACTTTGTGAAACGGATTTACACGATTTTAAGATTTGGCTTTATATTTAATCTTTTCTTTCAATTCCAAACATTTTGAACATGAGAAATCATGTTTTCTGGTGAGTTCACCAAAAATTGAAGCTTAGACTGATGATAATGGTAGAAGTTCCATCCCTACATGGTTCATTAGCCGGCTAGGAGGAAGAGAACCCATCAACCGTCTGATCCCCCTTAAATAAAAGGGACAACTATGATTAGAGCATCAAATATGTATGATTTTAGCTATCGGATCAGCAGGTTAGATCTCGACCGTCTGATCGAAGATCAGATGGTCCAAATAAAACTAATTTTTTGCTCAAAATGCCACATCAGATGCATCTACCGAATCAGGCTTCGACACATGAAAGGCAGAGCTCAATCAGTGCAAACTCAATTAAATAGAGAAATCCAGATTTTATAGATATAAAAAATATATAAAATCATCTCAAATTTTTAAAAAGTTATATAAAATAAAATACACAATAAAAAATTAATAGATAAGGGCTCGTTGAATTCATCTTTTCAAGAAGAATCTAAAGAACCCAAAAGCCCCAATTTTATTGGGTATTTTGGGTTTAATTTAGTTTTGAAGAAAAATTAAATTTCTTTAATTAAGTTTTGAATATTAATCAAATTAATCTAAAATTTTTAGGGATTGAAATGAAGATTAATATCTACCTATCACAAAAATTTCAAGCCAAAATAATGAGTAGATCAAATGTTATTGAATTTCAAAGGTCAAATATTTTGATAACATGAAATAAATAATTTAAAATCAAAGAAATTAAAAAAATTTACCAAAATGGTTTAAATAACTTTGATTAAACTCATAGCACTAAAAAACTCTAAATTATTTAGATCTCACTGAACTTTAAAGTAATCTATTCAAGACTTAATGTATCAATTAAAACTCATGGTTTAAACTTAAGAATTCTTAATAAATTAAATAAAAAATCATAATTGACGCACTTATGAACATAAAAAAGAGGGGAGTTTCACAAAATTAAAACCCAATTAATTTCATTAAATATTTTATATATAATTTAATGTTCATTTGAAGAATAAATAATTTATTAATCATTCTTAAAATACTCATTCAAGTAGCTTTTAAAATACTCATTCAAATGTCTTAAGTTACATATGGTAAGCTTGATATGCTAACATCTCATTCCCATAAAAACTTCAATTCAAAAAAATCATTAAACCAAGATGAACTAAAATTTTAACTATTTAATCAAATAATAATACTAATAATAATAATAATAAAAGTAAGTTTAAATTATATAACATTTGAAGCAAACTATTATCTAGGTTTAGTAAAAATATACAATCATAAGAATCAAATATTAATTACTTAATTAATCTGAGTTAACAAAACATAATAACCTATTACTTGGAATTTAGTTACAGAATGAAATCAAATACTAATTAGACTTAAAATTTAACAATTAAATAAAATCAACTTAAAATGTAGTAAATCATTAATCAAATACTAGTTAACTCAAATTAAATGATTAATGATTACATCTCAATCAAATTAATCATTTAATCAAGTTAAGAGATAATGAACTTAAATTAAACACTGGTTAAATAAATTTAATATTTAATTAAACTAATCCAAAGTTGTTTACATAAGACGTACTAATAATTAATAAAACTTGAATTCCGTAATGAAACTTTAATTAAACTACTAATTAAACCTTAATTAACTCGATACAAGATCATAATCAATCCATAATTATACTCTTATTGATTTAATCATAGTTGATTTGAGTAGTTAATATTTGACCCTTAATTAAATAAGTAGCTCAATTAAGTCTTCAATTACATTTAACCCTTATTGCATCAATGATCATGAATTCAATTAATTGATAAGTTAAACCCTGATCATTTGATTAAATCTATAATTGAGTGAATCAAGGATCTCAATTCATTTAATTAAACTCCAATCATCCAATTAAAGGTAAAACATTTAAGGATAAGCATAATCAATTACTAATTTAATGATAATCATACAAACAAATTAAGTTAATTGATTAATAAAAATTGTTAATTCAATTAATTACTTAATTGACATAATCATTTGGTTAAGATGATGAAATTAAATAATCATTTAACTAAGATAGATTTAGTTGTTCATTAAATAAATTAAAATCCTTAATTAGGTTCTTAATCAAATAAATCATTTAATAAAGTTAAGTTTAATTAATCTTTAATTCAATGATAGTTGAACAAATTAAACATAATCTTTAAACTCTTAATCTAATGAATCATCTAATAAAACTAAGGTTTGATTAATTATTAATCCAATGTTAATTGAACTAATTATTTAATCAATTCAAACATAATTAATCCATCAACTTCTAATTAAGATCAACCCTTATTCAATTTGATAATGAAGTTTCAAAATCAATTAATTAAACTAAATGAAATTAAATATATTATATTAAAATAAACTATAAATCAAGCTTAACTTAAATCAAACACTTAATTACAAACAATCATCAAAATTTTAATCAAATCACTCATGATTAATTAAATCATTGATTAATATTTAGCCAATCTTATTAAACTCTTCAAATCAAATTAGTCATGTTAGTCTCAAATTATCCTTAATTAAATTAAGTCGATCAAATACTTAGCAAAGTTAAACTCATTTTGAAAAAAAAATAGATTTATTTAAAATAAATCAAGATAATCATTAATCAAAATTTAATTATCAAAACTAATTAATCAAGATAATTATGAGTATTTAATTAATGATTCATCACATTTTAAATAAATTAATCATAATGAATTTAATTAATAATAGACTAAACCCTATTTAAATCAGTCATATAACATGATTAACTAAGTCCTAAATAAGTTAAGAATTAAACCAAGGATATTTAATAATCATTTTCCAAATCTAAACATATAGCCAAGCTAACTTAGCAAACTATTCATCAATCATTAAATATTAATTAAATTGATCATTTAAATTAAATAAGAAAATAAAATAACCATGTTTTGAATCTTAATCAAACTAATCCCTTAATCAAATCAAATAAAATTAAAGTAAATTCTAAAGCACTTTAATTAAACATAAAACTAAGTTAATTTATTTGAATAAAAACTTTGAGTAATAAGTTAAGTAATCAAATTAAAAAAAATGAATTGTTAATTAAAGAAACTAAGCAAATTCTAATTAAAATAACAAATGAGTTTATTTAAGTAAAATTTTAATTAATTAAAATAATCAAATTTAATTGAATATTAAACAAAGCAAATATTAAATGAATAAATTATAAAATAAAATAAATAAATCTTAACATTAAAACGTTTAACCAAATAGCAAATTTAAAATTACAAAATGTTTAAACATACAAATTGAATAATTAAAATTCTTTAAAACCTAAAATTGTAAAACTCAAAATTAAACTAAGTCAATCAATACAAATAATGAAAATTTAATAAGGCTTCGAATCAAACTCAACAAAAAGAATTAAAATCGATCATAATAAAAAAATTTCAATTGAAATTACTTAGATCAAAACCTAACCATAAATTAGTAAATCAAATAAAAAAATAGAGAGAAATAATCTTAATCAATTAATGAACTAAAAAAATTATAAGAAATTATAAGAAAATATCAATAATTAATATAAACTAAACAACTATGTAAGTTGAATCTAATTAAAATACACAATTATGAAATTTATGCAATAAATAAGCTAAAATTAATCAAGATGAATCAATATCAATCGAACTTGAACAATTTGATAAACATCTAAAAAAAGAAACCTAAGTAAATGAATTAAGTAAAATGAATAACTGAATTGTAAATAAAAATGAATAATTAATTAAATCATCCATTTAAATAACTTGGAAGTTAAGATGGCCTAGATTAGGTGTGAAACCTAGTTATTCCATCTCCATAGGTTTCTTGAATTAGGATTAGTGTTCAAACAATACTGAAACAAAACTTTAATATAAAAAAATTTAATTAAATAATGAATTACAAAACCCCATTTAAATCAACATTAAGCTTAATAATTAATCAATTAAATCAATTGAACTTAACTAGGATATACAACTATGAAGCTCAAATAATATCATCATGAATCATTTAATTTTATGAATTTGATGAATCTCAAATCAAACTTAATGAAATGTTAAATATGGAATGAAGGTTGATTAAAATAATTAAATAAATTGAATTGAACCTTAATAATTGATTGTCCACATCAACTATAAGAATTGTGTGGTATGTATGTAAATCTCTCAAAAATAAATCATATAAATTTTAAATTAAATTTATAAATTTAATTCTTAAACAAATTAAATAAATCAATTAAATAAACTAAAAGATTAATTGAATCGAATAAACAAATATCAAGTTGACATAATTGATATACAAATCAAATTATTAAACTAAACAAATGATCAAACTCTTATTTGAAATTTAGATAAAAGATCACTTTAAACTTCAATAAAATCACATGTTAATTATATTAAAAAATATTAACCAATTTAAACCAAACTTAAATGAAAAGATGAAACCATTAAATTTAAACAACATTGAAATGATTTAATCTACACAAATCATATAAAACTAAATCTTTAAAGTGAAACATGAAGAAAGAAATTGAACATCAATTAGAAGAAGTAAATTAAAGATTAATTGGATTATAAAAATTAAATTAATTCAAACTAAAACTTGATTAATCTACAATCAAAATACACAAAATTAAATAAACTCAATTAACTTAATCTTTCAAATCCTGATCAAATAAGATGAATATCAATCAAATCAATCCCAATTCAACTAAATAATCTAAATAAATTTAAATGGGTTAATTAAGATACTTAGATTCTTAGTCTATCCTATAGAATGAATATTCATTTTAGAATGAAAATTTTATTCTATTAGGATTAGGATGTTGAATAAAATGGATTTTGCTTCAAGTACAATATATTTTACTCGTCATTCTTTAAAACCTAAATTCAACTTTAACATAAAAATAAATTTAAAATTGAAATAAAATTCAAAATCAATATAATCATTTAAATTAAAATCATCCAACAGTAAATTGAACAAACTTTGAATTTGAATCAAACTTAAACTAAAATAAAGCTAGAATAGACTTTCCACACTAGTCTTCTTTACACACACTAGAATACTTGGTCACTAATCCTAGAATAAAGTAGGCCAATGTATTAATTATTATGTGATGTTTTTTCTTATTTTATGGTGTACTATTTTAGATTGAATGGCTATGAATGTTTGTTGGCTAGTCTGGATGTTAAGACATTATTTTTAGGATAACACTATTTTCTACAAGAGGTTATGCTTAAAGGGACCACTATCATAAAATAAAATAAATGATGTTTTCTTGTGAATGTTGCTTTAAGTTTCTAAGCATAGGCGATATGATAGGTGGAATTGGTAGCCATTGATGCTAAGCCTGTATGTTTGTATTATAAATGCTGGTTTGCTATATATTTTTCTTGACATCTATTTTACATGGTTTAGGACTTTTTTAAAATTTTAAAATATAATTTTAGCCTAGAATTAGGTTAGGATTTAGAGAGTTTAGGATTAACAAGAGTTGATTGTACCATTTTGATGTCCCAATTAGATTCTATGGCCCCTGAAGAAGGTGATGATCCTGATGTTAATGAAGAACCCATAGATCAAACTTTTAATTCTAGGTCGGGCTGTATAAGGGTCGAGCTCAGCTGCCTACTTCTTCTTTTTTGGGGTGTATAGCGGTATTCGGTCACACTAGCCTTTTTTATTTATTTAAATTTGACTTGATTTAGTTTGGGGTGCATCTGCATGCTTTTCATATGGTTTTTTTTATTATTGTGTTCTGTGATAAAGTCTATATGTGTTAGGCTTTTAGAAAAACTAAATTTTCTACCCTATTAAATTAATTCAATTCAAATATAAAATAAAAACATGTAACCTCACTCAATTAAAGTCCTAAGCATAACTTAAAATTAACTAAAAATAATTAGACCTTGTGAACCATGCGAGCATATTATTCATAATTCTTGAATTGGGTGCTTCACCCATTGCACATAACAGGGAATCTAACCTATGATGATGACAACCCTTCTTATGGAAGTGAACATTCTCTTACTAATTTGGCCCATGACTTATTTCTAACTGAATGTCATTTTAGATATAAATTTACATACCTAAAGCCCTAAAATAAATTTATGAGTCAAAATATATAAGAGATGAAAATTATTACATTAGTTAAGTGCATAACATACCAATCATGATCCAAGGATTTAGGGAGTGAGTTTAAGTTCTTAGCCTCTTTTCTAAATACAATAGCTCTGACATCTTGCATTCATAGGACTAAAGTCATGATTTTAAAAATTGCTAAGATGGTGTTAATTAGCAACCCCTTCCAGGAAAAAATTAAGTCCAAAAGAGTCAGTATAGATTTATTTTCTCAAGTGAGAAAAAGAATCGATAATTCTCAATTTTATAAACATTAGACTAGGGGAACCTCTGACTTATGTTAGAAGTGTTTTTAGACTTAGGTTCTAAAGCATCCTATTGGAGTAAGTCTTCAACTCCTAAGCATTTCTATAGTCTTATGCTATCAAAATCTATGTCCTAGGTTTCTAATAAAATGCTAATACAAAATATCAATGTTTTCAAATTCAAAATTGTAAAGCCCAATGATAGGATAGTTGAAATGTTTACTATGCTTCCCAATATCTAAAAGTATTTCCCACTTAATCTTTTTTAGCTTCTTGTTGACCTCACTTTTAGAGTGAGTCTTCAACCTTCTCATCATAGATCTATGACTCTTATAGAAACTAAGAGCACCTTAGTCTTAAGACACTTCTAGTGATTTGGTGAACACTTAACTTAAGCTTAGAGACTTTGAAGGGTTAGCCATAAAGGTAGATTATGCCTTAGGGATTTAGGGAGACTTGCCCATCCTATGGCCTAAACCCAACTTATGTTTACCTTCTCAAACTAAATCTCAAATTCTAATTCTAATTCTAATTCCAAATCCAAACTCTTAGTCAAATGATTGAAATCCTTGATCAAACTCAAAATCAAAATCCTTCCTAAGCCTTATGATTTTATCTTATGGACTTAGCCTTAGCCAAATTCAATTAAATTTTTTCCAAGACCAATTCAATCCCTCAATCATTTACAAATCCAAATCCAAATTCTAAATTAAATGATTAAGACCCATAATCCAACCCAAAATCAAAATCCTTCTTAAAGCCTTATGATTGAATTTCATGGACTTAGCCAAATCTGCACCCAATTTAACCCAAACTTGATTGATGTCTTCATGAATCACTCATACCTTTTTTCATATTCAAAATATAAATGAAATATAAACTCAAATAGCCAAAACTAAATCAAACTAAATTCAAATCCAACCAAGACCCTTCTTAAGCCATATGGACCTACCTCCATGAGCTTAACCAAATCCCATTCAAACTAACCCAAAATCAATTGATTTCTTTATAAATCAATTATATATTTATTTATATTCACAAATTTAAATAAAACCTACATCACAATGATCAAAATAAAATCAAACTAAATCAATTTTCTACTTAAGCCCTTTTGACCTACCTCCATGAGCTTAGTCAAATTTGCTTCCAAATCACTCCAAACTCAAGTGTTTTCTCATAAATAATTTACATCTTCATTCATATTCACAAACATAAATGAAATATAAATTCACATAGCCAAAACCAAGTCCAAAATCAAGTCAAAACCCAATTCAAGCCCTTTAAGCCAATTCCTTGAACTTGGCCAAAACCAACCTAGATCAAGCCAAAGTCAATGGATTTTATCCCGAATCAATCATTCCTTCAATCATCTATCCAAATATAAATGAAACCTACAATCATCAAACCAAATTCAAGTCAAGCCCAAGTTATCCTTTTTGACTTGAAAATTTCAAATGAATCAAAACCTATGATAGCCCAAATTAATTGCAGTTGGATTTATATTTCATTCATAAACTCATGTATAAATCCAACCAAACCTTACTCAAATAAAAACCAAGCCAATTGAACAATTTAGGCCCACTTGACCCAAAGTGGCCTAAAAAACCCTTATGAGCCAAGTTTTAATCTAACCCAAATTGGATTGAACCAAGCCCATTCAAGCCTCATATCATGATCAACAATCACCCTAGAGTGATCAATTGCCTTGAATTGGGTCAAACCAAGTCAACTTGGTCATTTGACCAAGTCAATCCTTAGCCTCAAATGAAATCCAAATGAGCCAAAATCAAACCTAGGCCAAATTGATTGAAACCACTTGAACCAAAATACTTCAAATCATCATTTGAACCTAACCCAAACCTTGGTTTGACCCAATTCGACCAATTGGTCAACTAACCTAACATGACCCAAATTGAACCCATAGACCCAAATTGAGCCAAAACCCATGAAACCAACCCATGACCCAATGGAGGCTCATCAAATCTGACCCAAACCCATCTAGGGCCAGCCTAAAGTTAGCCCAAAAGCCAAGTGAATCTAATTCAAGCCATTGTCTAATGGTTAAACCCTCTTTACATAGGATTCCACCCATAAATGGTAAAGTCCACTCTACCATCACTTGGCAGCCCTCAATCATCCCATTTGGGGTCTGACCTAACCTCCTAGCCCACCCTAAGTTGGCTAAGACTTTCCATGGACCAAAAGGAGGTGAGTTAAATCACCTCCCTTACAAATCGAGCACCCATTAGATTTAAGCAAGGCGTGGATTGATTTTGGAGTTAATCCGAGCTTGGGTTAGCTTGGATCGAGCGATCCATGGAGAACGAGCTCCGTCGTTCATCGCTCGTAGGAAGAGAGATCACGGGTTGTCTATTCTGCGTGATTGGAATGAACGGTTCTAATCAAATCACATTAGATCCATTGTTTGATCCCTCCTTAGTTGCAGGTTTGATCCTGGCCATCCGATCTTACATCAAATGGCATACGAGAAAGCACATCCCGCCATCATCCGAGTCAGTCACGGATGTGATAACTAAAATAGCAATCCATGGTGCCACATGGAAAGTGCACTATGTTAGTGCACCACATGGCACCGACAGGATTAAGGCTTAATTAGGGCTAATTAATTTCTTTTTAAGGCTAAAACTTCTATAATTCATAATTAATTATAGACTTAGGCTCATTTTAAAGATATTTCAAAGAAGAATCCATTCAAATTATCCTTAATTAATTTTGAACAAAATTTTTGGCTTAATTAGGATTTAATTGAAAACTTAATTAACTAATTAATCTCTAATTAATTAGCCAATTAATTCCAAATTTGTTAAGGGTGTTTAGGGGGATAACTTCTACCTCTCCTATTTTCTTGGAATTTATTGTTTGGTTAATTGGAGAAATTGATTGATTAATCCCTAGTTACCATCTTAAGTTAATTAAGTGATAAGTAAGCATGGGAATAGTAAATTAACTAATTAATTAGATTGATTTGGTACTTATTAATAGTAGGGAGGTTTAGGGAATGTGATTAGGGAATTTTTCCTAATCTTTTCCCTAAATTTCTTTTACTTTTCAGGAGAGATTAATTAGGAATTAATTAACTAGTTAATTACTTAATTAGCTTAATTAAATTTTAAAATGGATTTGGTTTTCTTGTTTGATTCATGGGTGGGTCTTTAGGTGTTGAATAGCCTAAAGAGGTTTAATGAAATTGTGGTTGACTCAGATGTGTGAGAAAACCATAAAAGTAATTAGTGACTTCCTTAAGCTTCATTAATCAATGATTGTGAGCTAATTGCAATAGGCCCCTTTCATTTCATAGGATCATTTCTATTTACTTTTCAATTCATTTGCATATTACATTAGCTCATAATCATTTGATTAATTACATTAAGGTAACATATGTAAGGGTTTAATTAATTGATTTAATTTATACCTTAACTTAATTAATCCATAAAATCAACCTAATTAACTCTCATTAAATCAAATGCCCTTACAAACATGGGGTGGGATTAGGATTAGCAAACCTCTTTCTCTCTTTCCTTAAATCAAAATCAAACATGAAATTAAAAAAATGATATTAAGAAACTTTAGTTTATTTTAAATGAGCTTATTTGGTATGATTGTCCTTAAGAATTAATTGGATTGAATGAAATTATGTGCTTATGTCCCTTTATTTCCTCCAATCATGTTAAATGTTGTATTTCACTTGTAATCATGCATACATCTTTTTTCAAAATCAATTAAATGAAATGATTTCTTTATGTCAAGTTAGCATGTGTTGATTTAAATTTAAAAAAATGTGTGGCTAGTATCATTATTAAATTAAAATTATTTTTAAAAGTATACAAATCAATGATAATATATGGAGTGACACTAGTTATAAATATTCATAAGCTTGCATGTGCCTATGGTTTAAAATATGTGATATGGAGTTCTCTTTCTTTACTCTACATGAATTTACATAAAGTTTGAATATTAACAAGTGTATAGTTCATTTGAAAAGGACATGACATTTATTTGGATCCATTCCTATGTACCTCCATGTTAAAACTTAGATAGAACTTTAACTCACATGTATAAATAATTCAATTAAATCAAATACAACTTTTGCATGATTTTTTCATTCTTATAATTGTTTGTACATTTATGTATATTTAAGAATAGCAAGTATATCTAGTCTAGACATTCTGGGGATGCATGATTTTAAGTAGCCCCAAGGTCTTTACCTCACTCCCCTGGTTAACAATGGTGAAGTACTTGCTTAGAACTTTTATACACTTGTATGTGCATTTAGCTAATGAATGAAAATCTCATTTTCAACCTTGGCTTACATGAATAAATAATTCAATTAAATAGAAATACAACTTTTGAATGATTTTTCTATTATTGTAGTCATTTGTACATTCATGTGTATTTAAGAATAGTGGGTATATTTAATCTAGACATTCCAGAGATGCACAGCTTTAAGTAGCCCCAAAGAGGTCTTTACCTCACTCCTGATTAACAATGGTGAAGTACTTGCTTAAAACTTTTATACACTTGAATGTGCATTTAGCTAATGAGTGAAATCCCATATTTCTACAAAATACACATATGCATCATTTATTTAAAGTGTGCTAAAATATATATTATATATATATATATATATATATATATATATATATATATATATATATATATATATATATATATATATATATAGGATTCAATTATATGTATGTTACATATGATAGAAGGAAATGATTGAACATGTGTCATGTGATAGTAATTCATCCCAATTAATCTTAAGATTCCTTCTTTTGAATAAGATCATTTAAAGTGAACCTAAATTTAGAATTAATTTTAAAATGTGTAATAAGTCATTCACTAAAGAATTAGTTAATGAACATGCTTTAGAAGTGGCTTAGAGTAGGGATGAAAGAGAGCAATTCTCTTTCCTCTCTTTATAATAACTATTTGTTAAGTGTTAATCAAATGAAACAAAAGAAAATACTAAGTAAAATTATCAAATCAATTAAACCACTTAAAGTGGATTTGAGGTTGTATAAGGGTAGAGGTCAGCTACCCATTTTCTCTTTTTGGGTTGTACGGTGGTACCTAATTACACCAGCATTTTATTCTTTTATGTTAGATTTATAAAATGTTTGATGTTATGTTTATATTGCACAATAGAAATATTATGCAATTTTATAGTTTTTTATGATTGGTGTTTGTTCTATGGCCTAGATCCGATTAGGCTCTTACAAAAAAAATTAAATTTTCTACCCCAACTACAACTCAAAACTAAAATTTTCTATAACTCATAATCTCACATAAGGCCTAGGAATTAAATTAAGATAATTAAAATATTTAGCAACTCCTTAGTTGAATGTTGTATGTTTAATATCATGCATGCATATTATTTCACTCTTGCTAAAAAAAGGTTTCCATCCTTGCATGATAGGGGAAGACTTGGCCTTTGAGGGTCTCCTCTATGGTGGAAAATACCTCTTTACCACTGATTTATCCCATAATCCATTTTTATCATGCTTTAGACATATAAAAATCCTATGGTTTTTATCAAAATGAAGTGTCAAAATCAAATAAAAATTAAAAAGATTTGTATTAGACTAAGTCGTTGCTCATACCACTCACAATCTAGTCTATTAGAGATTGGGTTTAAGGACTTTAGTTTCTTTCTAAATAATAACAGTCCAACTATCTTGCAAAATCATATGACTTGATCACATGGATTTAAAACTATTATAAGTCCAACAGTCGGGTGGTTTACTTTCTCTTGTGGAAGTAAACCATATACCCACTTCCGCTTAGATTTAGGTCATGCTTTATCTCTTGCCAAAGCTCCCTAGATTTAGGATTTGAGGTTGCTATTTTTTCGGGCTACAAGTATAAATCCTCACCTCTTAAGCATTCCCCTAACCTTGTGTTGGTGGATTATAAGCCCTAATAATCAAATAAAATTTTAACTTCAAATAAATAATTCTCCTCACTTTCAAATTTATAAAGCCCAACCATAGGACAAATTCAAATGCTCACTAGGCATCCTAATATCATGAGCATTCTCCACTCATCTCCTTTGGCTTCCAAAATAAGTCTTCTCCTTGAACAATCTCCCATTTGATTTTCCAAACATAACCAATCCTTTGATAGTCTTACCCTTGAAATCTTTGGAGACAATAATTTTATACTTTTTCAAAAGTATTCCTAAGGAACTCACCCTCCTTAGGATGTAATTAACTATGGGGGCTTGCCCCCTTAGGGAATTTTAGAACCTGGTTTAATATAAATCCTGCTTTATTCATCCATATAAAGTAGGGGGGAAAATCTCTAGTATATTCGAAGACCTGTCATGCCTTAGGAGTCCTTATTAGGTGATTAGGTCCATTGAAGGGTGATGTCTCTATCTTTAGAGATAGTACATGATACCTCAATGTCATACCCGATCACACCAATAAGTACACCCTCAAATCTAAGTGGTCTCTCTCATATATACATATCAAAAATAAACACCACACTTCCAAAAAGAACTCTTCCTTCTTGAAACATTCCCTTTTTGAATTTCCAAATTAACTATCCTTTTAAGAAAAGCTTTGAAATCCATAGGGATAAAGTCAGTTTCTATATTGAGAGTTTTCTTAGGAGGAATTCTCTCTCTTCTAATATATAATTAACTATAGGGGCTTGGCCTTATAGGGAAATACGAATCCTGCATTAAAATAAACTCTATTCTACTTCTCCATGTAGTTCATAAAAAAAATCTCTAGTATATCGAATACCCATCAGCCTTAAGAGTCATGATTAAGTAATTGAAACCATTATAGAGAAATATATTTATCTTTTGAGATAGTATATTTATTCTTTAATAATGTATTTGATTATAAGTACCCCTAAGATTTTTGTGGTATTTCAAATAAAATTCAACACACCATACTACCATAATTAGATCATTACCACAATCTGATCACAATCACCAACAATCTTTGTTTGAATATTATTGCCTAATTATCATGAAAAACCACCGCAACCCGTAATTGTTAGATCATCATTTGACCTTCATCATTGAACTACTACCACTTAAATCCACAAGTGTTATTCAATCCAAGAAACCATATTAATTTTAAATTTCTATTTATTTTTAATGTATTTATATAAATAAATATTCAATTAATATGATATTTTAAAATATAAATTAAAAATTATTTTTAAGTTAATTTGAGCTTTAATGATTTTATAATTATCATACTAAGAAATAATAATATAATCTCTTAAATTTTATAAGATAGATTTTAACTTATAACTTTCAAATAAAATTTTTGGATTTGTTATAAGTCCAATATTTACAATCACTTTCAACAAATTTAGAGATTGGATACCAAAGAAGGTGAAAGATGTATGTATAAGTTAGCCAACCAAAGAGATGGAAGATGCAACGATCTAGTTCAAGTGAGGTGCATTAAGGATGAAAATCATAAAGTGCTTATAGGTGGATGAAGTATTTTGATAAACTTTTCAATGAAGGATCTGAAAATAAGATTGATTTTAGCGATCTTAATACCCTAAACAAAAAATAGAGAATTTTATTTTTATCGTCATATTAGTAAATTTGAAGTTAGAGAAGCTTTAAAAAATGAAATGTGGAAAAATAGTATGACCTGATGATATCCCAATAGAAGTGTGAAAATGTTTAAAAGATCATGGAATTTCTTGGCTTACAAATCTTTTTAATGTTATTGTAAAGACTAAAAAGATGCCAGATGAGTAAAGAAAGAGTTTGTTGGTTCCTATATTTAAGAATAAAAGTGATGCACAAGAGTGTGCAAATTATAGGAGAATTAAGTTAATGTGTCATACATTAACATTATGGGAGAGAGTAATTGAGCATAGGTTATGATGTGATACAAAAGTTTCTCACAATTAGTTTGGTTTCATGTCAGGTAGATCAACTATGGATGTTATACATTTGTTAATGGGTTTGATGGAGAAGTATAGAGAAAGTAAGGAGGATCTACATATGATATTTGTTGATTTAGAGAAACCTTATGATAAAGTTTCAAGAGAGATGTTCTTTGGAGAGTTCTGGAAAAGAAAGGAGTTAATATTGGTTATATTCAAGTCATTAAGGATATGTATACTATAGCTATTACTTTTGTCCAAACACAAGGAGGATTGATAAAATATTTTTCTCTTTCAATTGGATTACATCAAGAATTAGCTTTAAACCCTTATCTTTTTGCTTTTGTTATGGATGTTCTTACTAGGCATTTATAGGAAGATGTACCTTGGTGTATGCCTTTTGCTAATGACATTCTTCTTGTTGAAAAGACTACAGAGGGAGTCAAAGAGAAACTTGAATTATGGAGGTCAACCTTATAGTCTAAAGGTTTTCATTTAAGTAGATCTAAAACTGAATATATGGAGTGTAATTTTAGTTGTAGAAGTTTTAGTGGCAGTGTTGTGACATTGGGTAAGTCATTAAAAAGAGTGAGCGATTCAGATATATAGGCTATATTGTTCAAAATGATGGTGAAATAGATGGAGATGTTATTAGTAGAATTCAAGTTGGATGGTTGAAGTGGAGGAATGCATCTGGCCTATTGTGTGATAAAAAAGTTCTGCTTAAACTTAAGGGAAAAATTTCATAAGATGATGGTAAGACTTGCAATGAGTTATGGTGCAGGATGTTGCCCAATAAAAAAGAAGCATAAGAATAAGTTAAGTGTTGCAGAGATGAGGATTCTCATGTGCAAGAGTGGCTTAATCTTGGAGATAAAATATGAAATGAGTATGTTTGGGAAAAAGTTGGAGTAGCTTAAGTGGTAGATAAGATTAAAGAGAGTCGTCTTAGATGGTTTGGCCAGATAAAGCATCGGCCATCCGATGACCCGGTTAGGAGAGTAGATGCATTAGATTTTCCTTATGATAAGAAAGGTAAAGATAGACCTAAAAATTCTTTGTTAAGTTGTATAAAAATGACCTTAGTATACTTGAATTAAATGAGAATTTGACACATAGTAATACACAATGGAGAAGAAGGATTCATGTAGCCGACCCCACATAGTGGAATAAAGGCTTGTTGTTGTTGTTTCAACAAATTTAGAGAATTGTGGACTCTATTTTATACCTTTTTTTCTATTTTCATGAGCATTATAGATAATAGAAATAAAATGTTATTTATTCAGTTAAGGCTCTCTAAGGAATTTATAAATGCTAAAAAAAGTGAGTTGTCTAAACCTATATAATGCTCATTTTGTAAACCAATTTCACAAGAGCATTTTATACATGAATCATTATTTATAATTATTTTGTTATACTTTCTTGTTCTAAGGATTTAAATAAATAATGAAAGTTGTATAAATTTTTTAACTAAAACTAAATCATTTATCAAATTATAATTATACTTTAACTTTAATTTTTTATATAAAGCTTAATCATTATTCAAAACTCTTTACAAACATATGTTGCTTCTCTTAAAAAGTTGAGATGATAAAGAATGACGGAGAAAAAAAAGAGAAAAAAAAGAAAGAATGCATACTTTTGAAGGTTTTAGAGTCATTTTCTATGATGAAGCAGTCAAAAGAAATTATCCACTTTGAAGTAAGCTAATATTATCCTACTTCTATTTTTACTAATTTTATTCTTGTATTAATCTAATAAGAACATATAAAAATTAAAAATAAAATAAAATATAGCTCATTTTGAAAGCTTTCATCAAGTAACTTTTAGTATTTTATTACTAAATTTATATTATATATGTTGACATGATATTATTAAATTATTATTGGGTATTAACTTTTAGTGCTCTTTTTGTGAGACATCTAAGTTGAAGAAATTATTCAACTTAAGGTAGGTTGCCATTATTCAAAACTATTTCATTGATTTGGTTCTTATATTTATTTAGCGAGACCTTATAAAAATCAAGAAACAAATTATATTAGTGTTTTAAAAGCTTTCATCATATAACGCTTAGGATTTTGTTACTTTAATTATTCTATACATATTGACATGATAATATTCATTAAGAAAATTCTTATTTTTAAGATATAAGCCTTAAATTGAGTTATATAAACTTATTTTAAAATTTTGCTAGAATTATTTCATAATTTACAAATTATATAACATAAATGATATCCAAGCCTACTATTATTTATCTATTATGACTTATACATGTTAATTGAATATATTAAAATATTCCATGAAATCAACTTTTTTTCATGTGCATGTTTTTTATATACTAAAGCTAACATAATGAAATAAATGTCAAGTATGATATAGGATAATAAATCTACTACAAAATATGTATACATAAAATACTAGATATTATGATTCATATTGGTGGAAACTGATTTCCCTCCATAGGAGAGAGATTGAGGAGTTAAATAGGGATTAGTAGAGTGAACTTGATATTAAATAGAAGACATAAGGCTAATATTGATATGTATGAGTGTTAACGAGTTAAGGGTGATGACTTCTAAGCATTATATTATCTAAATGTTCTTATTGATTTGATATTCATGTATCTAACTTACTATGATGTGCATGGCAAAAAAAACATATAAAACGATACAATTAGTAAAAATATCTAACTTAGATATTACATATGTCATGCTAATCTTTTATACTATTATGTATAATAAATGAGTTGCAAAGATAATTACTACTACAATAAGATATCCTCTAGACATATGATATCAAAATAATATGCTTTCATCATAATTTATACATCATAAATGATACTTATATACTAGTAGTAATATATAGAATTATTTATTGAACAAAGATTTACTATCCTAATAAAATGATTATTATTATGTATATTATTTTATTTTTGTGCATTAAATACATTTATAAGTTTTGTATAACTTAAAAAGTTATTATTTCTCATTGTTAGGTTACCTTCATATATTATATTTAAGAAAGGATAAAAACTCCAATGAAATAAGGTTCTTGATCTCACTCATAAATATAATTTTTTTGATAATATAAATCAAATCTTTTATAATCATATAATAATTTTACTTTATTAGACTTATCAAAGTATTGTAGTTATTTCATATAAGTAATTGGAATATAAATAATTTTGGATAATATAAATATATGTTAGCTTATAACTTCTTTTTTTACCTATTATACTCTAATGATGCAATGGCTTTATGTTAACAAAATTTTAAAGGATAAAAAATCCTTTTAAATAGATCTTAGACAAATTTTTTCATCATAAACTTGATTTGATGTGATTTTTTATGATATTTAAGTCATATTGGGTTAGGTCAAGGCACCATCACCATCGAAGCATCGTAGCCTAACTAATGTTGTTGAACCACCACTACATGAATAGTTCCCTTATATTGCTACTACTTGACCAATATAATCAACTACTACAGCCTGACCATTATTGTCGGGTTGTCACTACCCAATCATCATTATTGACTATCATAGCTTGACCAGTACTATTATACTACCATCATCTAACTACTAAAGTTAGACCACCATTACACAACTACCATCATCCAATCATTACTCAATCACTATTGCTAACTACCACAATTTGACCACCTCACCTGATCACCATTATCAAATAACCATAATCTAACCATTAATTTTAGATTTCCACCACTAATCAACCATTATCATTATTGTACTATTGTGATTAGATCATCATCGCCCCATGGTTATTATCAAACTATTGTTGCTGACTATCCCCATCAAACTCGATCTCACCATCAAACTACTATCATCTGAATACCATTAGGTTGCTGGTACTTCAAACACTACCATTAGACTACCATCATTTTATCACTACCATAAGATGTGTGATTAGATCACTACTAAACCATTAAGATCAATATCGTATGACTGCCACTTTTTGACTTTTGATTCTCAACCTCCATCATCAAAATGTCATCATCAGATATCAATTGATCAGTTGGTTAGAACACAACCACATGACCTCTGCTATTAGACTACTACTACACAAGCTTTATCATGAAACCACTACCTAAACTTTTCCAATAAATCATTGTTGCCTTACTTTTGTTGCCAAACTGCAACCACCTGGCCACCATTGTTAGACAACCACAAAATTATGGTCTCAACCATCATCGTATAACCACTATCACCAAAGTAAAGTTAGTCGACCACCATCATCTAATTATAGGTCACCCTCACCATAATCTCTCAACCATTATAGCTTGACTTTGATTTCCTAAGCAACCTCGCTCAACCACCATTGGCTCAAAATGGTTTCCAAGCCACCTATGTACAATTAATGTTGCTTCACCACCCTTTCTAGATTAAAGATCGCCAGACCACAATCACCTGACTCCGACCACATAGCCACCACCCAACCACAATGGCCCTATAAATATCAATCATAATAGTTTTTAATTGTATTATGAACTTTATAAAAATTTATAATTTATACATAACATTTTTCAGCATGCAAATTTTATGAAACAATTTTGGATTGATTCATTCATATTCTAATTAAATCATTTTAAAATAATCAAAATATATATTTATATATGAATAATTTAATATCTATAACAACCTACTTTTTTTACTATAAATTTTGAGGAGAATGATTGGTTCAAAAAATTATGGATTTTTTGATTTGGGATTACCATCTTCGTGGGGATAAGAAATGAGAAAGAAATTGGCTCTTTTTATGGGTGAGTCCTTTAAAAAAAGTTAAGTGTTGAGTTCAATAACTTCATTACTAAAATCTAATTACAACATGTATGAAAGTAAAGTAGAAAATAAAGATAAGAGGGATTTATATATAAATAGCTTTAAACATTATTACTTACATATGTTACACCCAAAGTCACTAATTAACATTTCTAACACCCTAAAGTTTTAAATAAATCAAATATAGCACTCACCTATTAGCACTTGAATCTTCTCCATATCTTCTCTTCCAACACTATTGTGGGCCTTCTTAGATTCTCACTATAGGAAAACTAGCTATTTTGATGAAAAAATCTATCAAAAATTAAGTCAAATATGTTGAAAATACAATTTTTTTTTATAGATTTCCAATGGATTTTCTCTGTTGGTAAAGTCTTAGTTAAAAATGCATTATAATGTTCACTTTATCAAATAAAAATGAATTTATGGTGAATTTCCAATGAAATTTTTGCTAGGGATATTTTTCCAATGAAACAATGGAAGAACCCCTGGAAAAACACCTGCTGGAATGAAATTTCCACTGGAAATTCCTAGGTAGAATTTCTGGCAAAAATTCAGTTGGAAATTATCGACGAAGGGATTCCGTTGGAAATCTGCCAGAATTTTTTTGCCTGTTAGAAATCCTTCATGACGGGTTGTATCGATGTTAGTGATAAGAAATCCATCAAAAATCAACCATAAATTGATATAGATCTAAAAAAAATTAAAGTTGATAAGAAATCCATCGAAAATCTACCATAAACTGATATAGATCTAAAAAAAATTAAAAGAGCTTCGCATGTATTTTGATTTTTACATATGCAGAAAAACCATGCAATAACTCCAAAATTGATTCATAATTGACTCTAACATACGCACAACATCTCTATAAGATATCTGTACCAATAGAAAATAGAGGTTTAATTGATAGTTTTCTTACAACAATTCTAAAATATTAATATTTTGATAAATCAACTAGTAACTAAAATTAAATAATATCAATAGCATCATAGAAATATAATGCTAAGAAACAAAAATACAAGCACCAATAAAGACCTAGTCATCATCATTCTCCTCAATGTCGCCATCGTCCTCCTCTCCTCCACTAGTAATTCATTTTCCTTCCATTTATCTCTACACATATTCTCCATTTTAGCCTCCATGGAAGCCATCTGAGCTTCCATTTAAACAGTCAAGCTAGCCTCCATGTCCTCATCCACCTTAACAACATGCCTTTTAGTTATCTTGTCAATCAAATCACTGCTTATTCTAGAGAATGAATGGCAAGCATCATAGGCCAACCCCTATGAGCTTTTGCCACATACCCTTCCCTTCTTACCTCCAATAGCATCTTTCCAGATATCATACTCATATTGCTTAGACTGTCTACTAAAACTACCTGCATTAGTAGAGCTCTGACTAACAACCTCCTTCAGCCTTATGTAATCATCTTATAAGAAATTTTAATATTATTTAAACATAATATATTTTAATAAAATTATAATTTAGAAATAATAAGCTAATTTATGTAAGCTCTCCATAACTGAATATCAACCCACTACTAATTAACATGATGCTAATGTGTTATGCTATGTAATTTTATAATGGTAGACTCATTTCTAAGAACTTTTGCCTATAAACATTCCTATGAAATTAATTAGGTCTAATTATAAATTTAATTGCTACAAGTAACAAATGACTCACCATGCTTTGTTTTACTTAATGTGAAGAACTAAACCTCTAGTATGTAGAGAGCTATCCATGCCTCCACAATCAGATGCTTGATTTTGTTTAGCATGTTCCCTCTTACAAACGTAATATAAGGAGGCCTAAGCTATATAGAACTCATCCAACACATCCTTTCTAATTTAAAATTATCTTTGCCCAAACTTGTGCATGTCTGTGAACATTTCGCATAAATGGACTGCACTTCTCGACTCAAAAATTTTTCTGATGATCTGACTATGCCTCGACAACCACCTAAAATTCATCTATTACATAAAATATATTAATGATAATCAATAGTGGTTTAACATAATATAATGCATTAGATATATGTAAAGAGTGATGATAATATCTTCAATTCCTTGAACCACATGCCACACACTTCAAGTGACACCTTTTCTATGATATATAATGAGCATCAAATTTATTTTTTTTTTCCTTAATTTTGTGTATGGCTTCTCTAGAAAAATTGAACCTCATAAATATAGTTAATTTTTGTACAACAAAAATTTAAAACTATAAGTTCTTAAATATACTTATGTGTCACCCTCTAACTCAATAAAAGTGCATGATGTCAATGGCTCAATTACCTTATGCTAAGTGAGCATAGATAGATTAGGCTGACTTGGTGGCATATGGTGAAACCCTGGGCTCCTTATGACCTGTGTGTACCTGATATGGGCAAAATGGTGTGGTATAAGTAGGCTTTGGAGAGTGGTAGTCATGTGTACCGGCAAGTCCAGTAGTCTAAGGTGGAGAGATCAAAATGGAGGTCATGGTAGTGATGATAGGGTAGGCTGAATATTAGATCGATGCTCATGATTGATCGTCATAGAATATGATCACCACCACCTATTACCATTTGTTACAAAAAGAAAATTATAATGGTTAGATCTATTAGAAAAAATAAAAGGGAAGTAATAAACTAAACAAAATAAAATTAGTATACATGAAAATAAAAAAATAGTGTGCCACTATAATTTGTAATAAAATAATATGCAACTAAAATATATAAAAAATAGTATGCAAAAAAATAAAAAAAAATAACCTGACAATTATAGTATGTAAAAAATAGTGTGAAACTATAGTATATAAAAAAAATGGCATGTGACTATAGTATATTAAAAAATAATGTGCAACTTCAAAAATAAGTACATCCTATGTGCTAAATAAAAATATGCTACCTTTAACATATATGATATGCAATTAACTATGATGAATCACTAGATGTTGAATTTATAGTGTCCTATTCTTGATCATCCTCATTTTCCTCATCTTCAAAGTAAATAACATCCTCATAGAATTAGTATCATGTAATCTTACTACTAACTCAACATCATCAAGTAAGAGTCTAAAATATATCATTTTCTCTTCTTGATAAGCAAGTTCAATAGTATTTTGAAGTTTAAAACTTGCTTTGGTTTGATCTTAATTACCACTACCAAATCCATTTTCACTCTTACTGTTTCAAGATATCTTAGGTAATACACTTGAATGACTTAATGCACAAAGACAAATAGATCAAACAAAGCATATTTTCTTCTCAACTTCACTTCAATAATTATATATGACTTATGCATGCATAATTTCTTGCAAAATCTCACAATATTCTATCTTATCAATTGAATGCGTGTTTTTTTATGTGAACACCCAAGTTATATGTTTTATTTCTTCTAACTAAGAACTTACATGAAATTTATAACCATTTACATCATAAATTGGGCATGTATTCATAATTCACATGGGCCCCCAAGCAAGATCATGATTCTCCACTCCATTCTTTTAATAATGAAACTATTACATTGAGCAATATAAAAAGGTGTCTCTATTAATTAAAAATTAAATTTAGATTATAATGATGATTGTTTACATGTACTCTAAATAATGTAGGGAATTTATTTTCAACCACCCTATTAATAATAATAACATCATCCAAGTGTAAGGAGTTCACAAATAACCTGAACTCAATATTAAAATTAGCAAGATTATGTGAACATCATATATGAGTGAAACCAAAAGAGATGGATGTCATTGCATTGATACTCTTACTCAAAAAAAGTTTGAAATTCATTACAATTGATAAGAACATTAATTGTTGTTGACCTTAGCTCTTTGTCATTCAAATATCTTGATGTGCTTCTACGCAATGTTTTTCAAAAGGTTGGAAAATGGATACTACCCTATATGATTCTCCAATACCTTCGACACCATCCGTCTGTGCATCTAGTTCAAGGTAGTAAGAGAAAAAATTTGTAGTCTCTTAGGCCAAGTAAGCTTCACATATTGAGCATTTATGGTGTGCTTTATCATTTAAATTTCTCTTGAATTTACTCAAAAATCTATAGTTATTTTAGAAAATAAATGTAATTAAAATGATAGTTTATTAATATTAATGCTCATAAGAAATATATACCTCTCAAAAAGGTATATCTAGTGATACTACACTAATTCTCCCACTCTAGCTTCATATGGTAAATGTATTGGCATGTGCTCCATTGAGTAAAAAAAGTAGAAGAAATATCACTTCAAGCTTATAGATTATGATTAAGATGTTAACTTCTATTTACCTTAGTGCTTCCATATTTAATCAAGCTAAGAAAAGCTACTTAAATAAGAGGCTAATTTCGAACAAAGATTTAGTATTTGATCTGTTAAAGTAATAAATGCAACTAGAAGTAAGCATTATAGAAAAATGTGATAATCATGGATCTTCATTCCAATTATTTTTTCTGTCCTTAAATCAATACATCGGCTCAAATTAGATTCAAACATATATGGTAGTTTTAATTATTGTACCCACTCACAAACTATTCTCCACTATTCTAATGTGAGACAGTACTTGTCATTAGACTTTAATAACTTTTCAGTTGTAGTCTCTCTTAGCTATAACTCTATTCTACGATAATATTCTTTTAAATATAATATGGCCTTTACATTATCTTTAATTTTTCTCCTAACTTCCAGTGTAGTGTTGAATATATTTGTTGACCTCACTTTTGGATTGAGGAATCACCCTTCCGTCTTAGACTTAGGAACCTTCTAGGCACTTGGATTTTCCTAGTGATAGAACACTTCTAGTGATTAAGGGAACACTAAACCCAAGCTTAGAGACTTAGATAGGTATACCCTAAGCTTAGGTTATACCCTAGGGCAAATAGGTTCTACTTATCATATGGCCTAAGCCAAAACCCATGCTTGTCCACTCATCCAAAACCAACCTCAAGCTAACACAACCAACCTTAATTGGATTTTGTTTTATATCCAAGCTCCTAGTCAAATTAACTTAAGCCGTAACCTAAGTTAATTCCATCATGATCCTATGGATCCAACCCAAAACCCATTCAAGTAAACCAAATTCAAATTGATTTTTACAAAAGCACTCCAACCATTCAATAAACTATTTCAAACTGCTCCAATACTTACTATCAAACCAATTGAACCAAATGAATCCAATCAACCCAAGTTAGCCCATTTGACCCAAAAAGGTCCAAATGAGCCAAAATCCAATCAAACTTAAATTAATTGCAACCAAAGCCATCAATCAACCTTAAATTCATTATCAAACTCTTCTCAACACCCAATTCAATCCAATTCAACCCAATCAACCCAATCGGTTCACTTGACACAAAGTCACATAAATGACCAAATTGACTCAAACTTCAATCCAACCCAAATTGGATTGAATCAACCCATCCAATCTTTTTACAATGATTATTGATCATTTTTGATAGTCCAATTGCAATCAATTGGGTCAGACTAAACCAATTTGGTCACTTGATTTAAGTTGACCCAATTAGCCTATATGGACCAAAATGAACTAAACCTTATTCCAACTCCAATTAATTACAATCAATGACTCCCATAAACCATAAATTGATTATTGGACATGACTCAATCATGAATTTGTCCAAATCAAGCCAATTTGGTCTCTTGACCCAAGTTGACCCAATTTGACCTAAAGGGCCAAATTAAGTCAAATCAAATCCTAAACCAATTTGATTGAAACCAATGATTCTAATAAACCATAAATTGATTATTGAACATGATCCAACCTTCAATTGAACCCAATTGGGTCAACCTAACCCAATTAACCCACTTAGCCCAATTTGATCCAAAGGTCAAATTGATATGAATCATTCCCAAACCCAAATTGATTCAAACCAACACCTACAATCATTCTCAAATGATCAATTGAACCTAAACCAACCCTCCACCCAAGCCAATTTTGCCAATTTGACCAAATTGGTCGCTTAACCTATTTGACCCAATTGAACCCATATGAGCCAAAATAAAATCTACTCCAAATTAAACCAAACCAATTGCACTAATACATTCCAAATCATAATTTTAACACACGCAAACTCTTAGTTTGACCAAATTTGACAAATTGGTCAACCTAACCCAATTGAACCCAATTTAACCCATATTGATCAAATTGAACCAAACCCATTCAAACAAAATTCAAACCCAACCAAACTTGGCATGACTCATCCTTGGGTCATCATGGGCTAGCCCAAGTGGACGCAACCCATGGTGAACCCATTTTGGGTCAAACCCATTGAACCAACCCACCCAAATGAGATAAATCCCATTTGGAGTGGTTCACCCACTTCCCAAGCCTTGGCAACCACCTTTAACCCTTCTTGGACACTAAGACCACTGACCCAACCTAACCCAAGGCTGTTGGGTTCAGCCTTGAGTCATGAGAGGATGAGTTCACCCATGGCACACCATTGGTTCACTTGAAGGAGGAGGTACACCCCATGCCAGCCCATGCCACTGCCTCAGCCTCTCAAGCACCTCCATCTCAGCAGTCCACTACCACCTCGGGCCACCTACCCCGGCCAGACGACTGCCAAAG
Source organism: Cymbidium sinense (assembly GCA_021442155.1). Classification (NCBI taxonomy): domain Eukaryota; kingdom Viridiplantae; phylum Streptophyta; class Magnoliopsida; order Asparagales; family Orchidaceae; genus Cymbidium; species Cymbidium sinense. The sequence goes on along the minus strand of CM038225.1, from coordinate 83,523,391 downwards.
GCTGAGCCAATCTCAGCCCTTAGTTCACTTAAGGGGGAGAGTATACTCCTCCCGATCCATTCAAACTTCATAAAGAGCTTCCTCAAAGTATTCTGAGCAGTCCTAGAACCTTCCCCAATTCCCTCGTGCTCTCCATCGCCAATGAGACTAACCATAAACTGAGAGCCCCATCCATCCAACCTCACAAAAATCTCACCAAACTCAAATTAACTCTTCTCACACCTTCCTCTCACTCCGGTGAGTCAAAACAAATCAATCTTCGATCAATTTAATCACCAGAAGACACTTCAAGACCAACTCGGTGAGTTTTACAATGGTGTTTGGTCCATAGAGGAATGGACAGGGAGGGAGCTTGAGTTCTTAAAGGGCTTGTCTCTTCAAGATGAAGCTACCTTAGTTGACGGACTACCAATCTCTAGCTCCGGGTAGGTAAAAATCTTGCAAATCGTAGAAAATCCTTTAGGTGTTGGTCTTTTGTGAAGAAAATTATGAATACATGTGATTTCCACCATAGGATCTTTAAATTTCCTCCCCACACATTTTGGAGTCGATCCCAATGTCTTACGAGCTCCGACAAGCTCAAATTAAGAGGCAAAAGCAGATGGTGCCAATCTTCTAGCACTTAGGGGATGAAGGATCATCGACCATCCAATCCATGTGATTAGAACTGACAGCCATGATTTAATCCATTAGATTTTTTTGATTTAATCCATTTGGAACCACAGGATTAATCTCCATCATCTTATCTGATATCAGATGGCAGGGACCAAACCGCGTCGCCAGCTAACTGCCACATCGAACATTTTAAATAACATATCCCATGGTGCCACATGAAAAGTGTTGTCACATCAGCTTTCATGTGGCACTGAGAGTTTAAGGGATTAGTTAGGTGTTAAAAATGTCACTAAATGGCCAAAACTTTAAAAATTCATAACTAATTGTAGAAAAATCCAAAAATATGAGTAAACCCATTTTGGAAAGGGAGAATTTAATAAAAATAAAACCTCTAATGTATAAAAATCCAAAAAAATATGAGTAACCTATTTTGGAAAGGGTAAACATAGGATAATTTAATAAAAATAAAACTCCTAATGTTTGGTTAATGAATAGTTCTTAATTAGGATTTAAAGTTTAAGCTAATTACACTAATTAAGTCTAATTACTTAACCAATTGATCTAAAATTTGGTGGGTTAATCCCATGGGATGTCTTCTACCTCCTATAATTTTCTTGGGATTTATTGGCCATGAAATTTAGAGAATTTGAAATTCCAATCCTAATTACTCCTTTATCAATTTAATAATTATTAAAATGCTAAATAGTAAATTTTAAGTAATTAATGATGATTGATTACTATTAACAGTGGGAATGATGAAGGTAAATAATTGGGACCTCCTTCCTAGTTATTTTCCTAAATATATTCCCTTTGGAGGGTGTTTACCTCATTTTTAGAATGAGCTCTCAACCTTTTCATCTTAGACATAGGTCTTCTCTTGGACACTAAGAGTTTCCTTAGTATTAATACACTTCTAGTGATTAGGTGAACAGTAAACCTAATCCTAAGGACTTAGAAGAGTTAACCATAGGAATAGGTCATGCCTTAGGGGTGTTAGGAAAATTTGCCTACCCTATAGCTTGAACCAAATCCTCACTTCCTTCCTTCAAGTCAAGTTTCAAAACTCAACCAAAATTCAAATCAATTTCAAACTCAAATCAATTCCATCTTAATTGATTTTCTCAAACCTTAAATCAATTCTAATGGATTTCTCAAATCAGGAATCAATTCCAATTGATTGAAACCCATGATTGAATTCCAAATTCAAAAATCCTTCCTAAGCCACTTTGATTCCATCTTATGGACTTAGCTTAAATCAAATTCAAATCACTTCAAATTCAAAATATTTTCTCATAACCCATTTATATTCTCATTTATATTCACAAATATAAATGAAATATAAATTCAAATACCCAAAATAAATTCAAAATTCAAACCCAAATTTAATCAAAATCCAATCTACACCCTTTCAAGTCAAATTCTTGAACTTGATCAAATCAAACTCAAATCAAGCCAAAACCCTTGATTTTTCTTCATGATTCAATCAAACCTTCAATGATGAACCCAAATATAAATATAAACTTCAATCATCAAACTAAAACCAAATTCAAAACTCAAATCCAAATTGAACCAAAATTCTACCTAAGCCTTACAAGTCAAACTCTTGAACTTAGCCAAATCAACCTCAAATCAATTCAAACCCTTGATTTTCCTTCAATCATGAAACCAAATATAAACACAAACTTCAATCACCAAACCAAAACTAAATTCAAAAATCAAACCCAAATCAAGCCCATGTTCATCCTTTGAACTTGAAATTGTCAATTGAATCAAAACTCATTTGACTCCAAAACACTTGCAAATGGATTTATATTTCAATCATAAGTCCATATGTGAGTTCAATTGAACTTGAATCAAGCCTTGATCAAGTCAACTAACCCACTTAGGCTCACTTGACCCAAAGTGACCTAAAGTACCCTTTTGAGCCAAATTCTAATCCTACCCAAATTGGATTGAAATAAGCCCATCTAAGCCTCACATTATGAGCAACAATCATCATGAGATGATCAATCACTCAAATTAGGCCAAACTAAGTCAAACCTAAGGGTTTGACCAAGTCAACACTTAGGCCAAATGAAACCTAAACTAGCCAAAATCCACCATAGGCCAAATTGATTGAAACCATTGATCAAAACCAATTCATGGTTAATGTTTGAACTTGACCAAGTCATCATTTGAGCCTAACCTAGCCCAAATACTTGACCCAAGTTGACCCAACTTGACCTAAAAAGTCAAAATGTGTCAAATCTTGATCAAAGCCAAATTGATTGCAACCAATAGGTCAAATTCATTCTAAACCACTTATTGAACTTGACCAAAGCCTCATTTGGCCAACTAGACACAACCTAGCCCAATTGACCATGAACCCAACTTGATCTAAAAGGTCAAATCAAGCCAAAATCAAACCAAACCAAAATTAATTGAAATCAAAGCTTGTAAAACATTTCAAATGACCAACCAAACCTAAACCAATCCACGACCTAACCTAATTAGGTCAAATGGGTCAAATTGGTCAACTTGACCCATTTGACCTAAATGAAATCAAATGAACCAAAATCAAATATAAACCAAATTGAACCAAACCAATAATGCCAAAATATTTCAAATGGTCATATGAACTTGACCCAACCCTTGGTTTGACCCAATTTGGCCAATTGGTCAACTTGACCCAAGTTGACTCATTTTGACCTAAATGGGTCAACATGAGCCAAATGATATCAAATCAACACCAAATTCATTGAAATTTAGACCAACCCAATTTCAAACTATTCTAAATCAGCCCAAATTAAAATCAAAGCCAATTGACAATTTAACCCCTAGGTCAAGGGGTAACCTATGGCCAATTCTACTTAGAATTTGGTCATATCCTTTTCATGACCACTTCGCACCCTCTTAGAGGACCAAGTGGACACTAATGAGTGTCGTACACATGTCCCAATGGGTTTGGGTCAACCAAACCCATCCCAAGGCCAAAATTGACCCTCCACTTGGAAATTCTCCACATGGGATCACTCCTCCACTCAAATGCCCACATGGAACCTTCTCCACTCTCTTCCTCTGCCAAAACCAAATCACATGCCACCCTTACCAACCTAACAAACTCAATCAATCAAGCCAATTAAACCAAAATGGAAGGAGGCTCATGGCCATCTGATCCTTGTAGGGGGGAGATATACTCCCCCTAATTTCATTTGAATTCAGATCATTCACACTCGATTGAGCCATAGGAACTCAGAGAAAGCTTCTCCAAGTTCCTCCAAGCTACCTCAACCTATTTCCATTTCTCCATTCTCAATTTTCTCAAGCCAAAATAGGGGAGCTCATTGAAAATTCTAACTCATCCAACACTCAACCAAAAGCCAATTATTCTTGCAAGCACCCTAAGAAGACCCAATCGAGTTCATCCAAAGCTTCTTCCAAGCTTCAAAGGCATGGGAGGAGGGAACTAGACTAAAGTTATAAGCCTAAGAGGAGGAGTTTGGCCAATTGGAAGATCTACTCAACCTTAAACCTTCAAACCTTCAACAGGGCTTCATCTCCACTAGACGAAGTTGCCTCAATGGTTGGGAGCACTAGTGATAGCCTCTGGCGAGGTATGCCTCAAAATTGAGCTTACGTGTAGGATTCCTTGGTCCTTTGTGAAAGAAAGTTTCATCCCATTGGAAATTAATCATTGAATGTCTTCCTTGTTGCCTCTAGATGGTGTGTGATCAATCCCAACTCAATCCGAGCTCAAGTGAGTTTGGATCAAGCCTTGAGGGATGGACGGTCACCGTCTCCCGCAGGTGAGGGCAAGAATGAATCACATACCGTCCATCCCGCATGTTTTGGGTGGACGGTCCTGATTAAACATGAGATCCCATGATTAATCTCTTTAATACCACAGGCTTGATCTTGACCATTCGATCTTTGATCAGACGGTCCAAGGGAAAGCACGTAGTGCCGCCGACTGACTGTGTAGCCAATGTGATAACTTAAATAATGAATCCCATCATGCCACGTGGAAAGCACGCGCCACATCGGCAGTCCACGTGGCACCGACGGGATTAGTTATATAATTAGGCTATTTACTTACTCCCTAATCATAGAAAATTCAAAATTATATAAATAAATGTAGAAAAATTAGAAAAATATAAACTCAAATGCATTTTGAAGATATTTCAAAGGGGAATAATATAAAATTAAGTTTAATTAATTTTAAATAATAAATTTTATGCAATTTAGGTTTTATTATAAATGTAATTATGTTAATTACTCCCTAATTATTCTATTGATTAATTCCAAACTTCTCAGGTATATATAGTGGGATGACTTCTGCTTCCTCTAATTTTTTTGGGATTTATTAATAGTTTAATTAGGAAAATTGCTTAATTCCCTCCTAATCACTCTTAATCAATTAAATGATTAATTAACCTATTAAATGATGATAAATTCATTAATTAAATTTATTAACCACCTTGGAACAGTGGATAGACTTAGGGAATGAGATTAGGATCTCTTTTTTAAATATTTTCCCCTAAGTCTAATTCACTTGAGTAAGAACTTAATTAATTCATAAATTGATTAATGATTTAATCATTTCATTAAATAGCTTAATTAACCAAACTTAAAATCAAAAATTAATCTAGAAACTTAATCACTTAATCAATCTTTTATTGGGTAGATAATTAGATGTTCAATAACCTAAGTAAGTTTAAGGAAATCAAATCTAACCTACTTGTGTGGGAAGGGTTATGAAAGTACTTAATTAAATCCCTTAGCCTAATTAATCAATAATTATGAGCCAATTATATTAGGCCCTTTCTTTCTTAGGGTGCATTGTTCATTTAAATTCAATGTGGTTGCATATCATATATTCTCACAATTGTTTGAATAATTATGTTAAGGAGGTGTAGGTAAGGGGTAATTAATGAACTTAATTCACACCTTAACCTACGCAGAACATAAAATAAATCTAATGGTTCAAAAATTAAACTAAAATAATATACACATGTGGGAGATGGGTTAGGACCAGCAAACCTTCTCACATTTTCTAAATTCAAATCAAACTCAAAACAAAATCAAAATTTCCTTAAACCAACTTTAATTCACTTTAAATAATCTTATTCCATAAGATTGTCTTTAGGAATTAATTAGGGTGAATGAAATTATAGGCTTACATCACTTTATTTCTTTCCTAGGATGCTAAATGTGTATGTCATATGAAATCATGCATTTATGTCTTTTGAAAAATAAATTAAGAATGAAATGTTTCCTTTATGTCAAATTGCATGTTTTGACTAAAGTAAGTATTTGAATGGCTATTATCACTATTAAATACAAAAATTACTTTCAAAACTTATAAATCAAACATTAAAAATGAAGGATATGCTACTTATAATTACTTATAGGCTTGCATGTGGGTATAATATAAAGTGTGCATTATGTGACTTTCCTTCTCTTCTCTTTTAACATAATTTTGAATGGGATTTACAAAGTGTATAGTTCATTTGAAAAGAACACAATACTTGCTTAAATCCATTCTTATTCATTCCTATGTTATCATTTAAGAGGAATATTCACACTTGCACATATAAATTGCATAACCAAAATCAAACAAACAAACATAAAGTTTTTGCATAACTCTTTTTCCATTCACTTCTTTTTTGTACATGCACATGTATTTAAGAAAAGTGGTATATTAGTCTGGACATCTGGGGTTGCAAGGCTTTAATTAGCCCCAAGTAGGTCTTGTACCTTACACCCCTGGTGTAGAAAATAATGATGCCATACTCACTTATGTCTTTCATACATGTAAATGTGAATTTGAATAATGGATAAAAGAACCCCTCTTTTCAACTTAACAAAAACATGCATACATGAAATATTCCAAATTTTTCATAAACAAACTCCCTTAGCATTCATCATGAAGGTGTGCTAATATTTCTACTTGCATGTATAGATATGCTTAGGATTCATCCATGTGCATGTTACACATGTTGGAAATAAATAAAGTGTTATGTGTTTTGTGATAATAATTCACTTAATCTTAAAATGCCTTTCTCTTTGAATAGGTTTATTTAGGAAAAATCTAAACTTAGGATTAATTCAAACACATAATAAAACATTTACTAAAATAAAAATCATTAATGAATCTACTTTAGAAATTACTTAGGGTAAGGAGGAAAGAGAAGTCCTCTTCTCTTTTCCTCTCTTTACAACACTTAGTAATTAATTGTAGGTTCATTCAAACTAAATCAAATCATGAAATAAAACTTAACCAAATCAACTAAACCACTTAAATGAAACCACCCTCTAAGTTGAACCCTTCATACTTAGAAAACTCTAACCTTAAAGCCTAGCTAAGACATGCCATACAAACCTTAAATGTCACACACATTAGGCTAAGTCATCATTTCTAGTCCTATGTTAAGGTGGGCCATGGTTTGATGCTTGCTTTTATTTTGTGCTATGATATTTTAGTCTGGATGTTAGGGTGTATGTGCATAGACTTAATGATAGGATAATCTTAATCTAATCATTATCTTCTGTAGCAGATAATGCTTAAGGGGCGTTGTAATAAAAATATATATGCTTTTGCTGTACAGGCTACTTATACCCCTAAGCATAATCCAAAATAGGCCAGGTGAACTTGGTTACCCATATGTGGGGTTCTAAGTCCAATTTATTCATATACATGCTTGGGATTGTGTGGTTTGTTTAACTAATCTTTGTTCGTAGGTTTTAGTTGGATTTACTTTTTCCCATTTTCATGTAATTTTGCAATTAGGATTTGGAATGATTGTTATGGGGGATTAGGATGAACATTGGTCATAAGATTTTATCTTTAGTACCATGTGAAGCCTTTGGAGCAACCACATTCTAGACAACTAAAAGAAGAAAAAAGAAATGAAGAATGAAGAATGAAGAACCCCCATAACATGAATTCCTTGTTAATTGTAATTAATTCATTTGTAATCTGGGTTATATAAGGGTAGAGCTTGGCTACCCAATTTATTTTCGGGTTTGTGTGGAGGAGTTCGACCATAAAAGGTCTCTTATTCTTTTATGTTAGCTTTATAAATTGTTTGATGTTTGTTTAGCTTGTGCATTAAGATGGCATATTTTTTTAGTTTCTTTCTTGCTTTAGTGTATGGCTTGGATGATGATTAGGCTCTTAGGAAAATAAATTTTCTATCCAAATAATCAATTTAAATTAAAAATAAACAACTCATAACCTCACATAAAGCCTAGGTTATAAAATAAGATAAAAGATTTAGCAACCCCTTTGCTAGATGTTGTATGTTTTCACATCATGCATAAAAAGCATCTTATTTCACTCTTATTATAGAGGGCTTCCACCTTAGCCAGGGAACTTGGCTTGATCTTTAAGAGCCATAGTGGAAATACACCTCCTTTCTTGCTGATTTTGGCACATAATCTAATTTCTCATGCATTAGGCATATGAATCCCAAAGCATGTGTCTAATTGATTGTCCAAAATAAAAATAAAATATAACAAAAATTTACATTAGATTTAAGTCATTAATCATGCCTTACATGATCTAATCTCTTAGGGAGTGTGTTTAAGGACTTAATCTCTTTCTAAATAAACAACAACCTAGCTATCTTGCAAAAGCATATGACTTGTCTACAAGTATTTAAAATTATAGGAGAAGTTAGTTGGCAGTCACCCCCAGGTGGTTGTAAGTCCAACAGTTGGGGGATTTATCCTCTCTTATGGAGGTAAACCAAATACCCATTTTTGCCTTAGATTTAGGTCATGCATTGGCCCTCACCAAAGCTCCCTAGATTTAGGTTCAGAGGTTGCTACTTCCTTTATGGGCTACAAGCATAAATCCTCACCTCTTAGGCATTTTTGTGATCTTGTGTCATGGAATTATAAGTCCTAAATTTCTAATAAAAAATCTACTCAAACAAATAAATTCCCTCAATTTCAAAAATATAAAGCCCAACCATAGGATAGTTTGGGATGCTTACTAAGCTTCCTAGTATCATAAGCATCCCCTACTTCTCTTCCTTTGGCTTCGATAATAACTCCCTCTTCTTGATCAATCCCACTTGATCTTCTAAAAAAAATTAATTGATTAATAGTCTTATCTTTGAAATCTTTGGAGACAATGATCATTTACCTTAATCGAGAGTATTATTAAGGAATTTCATTCCTTAGGATGTAATTAACTATGGAGGCTTACCTCCATAGAGAACTTAATATACCCAATTTAAAATAAACCCTACTTTACTTTTCCATATAAAGTAGGGGAAGTATCTCTTATACATTCCAAAGACCCATAGTCCTTAAGAGTCCTTATTAAGGTGATTAAGTCCATAATAGGATGATGACTTCTGCCTCTCGATATAGTACATCTTTCCTTAATGTCATACCTGATCACCCCAATAAGAACATCTACGGATCTACTTGGTGTCCAACACAAGAAGTGTTTGAGAAATATTTTTGGTTCTTCATTTATTTCTTTTCTCTCTCAAGAAAGAGTAGATGAAGAAATCAAAAATTTTCAACATAGAAGGTTAATTAAATCATGAAATAATTAGGGATTCATTAGAGGAACTTAATAATAAAATGAAATTAAATAAAAAAGATAATTATTTCAAAGGATTCAAATTGAATTCATGGCTTTCCTTTATGTGTTTAATAATATAAAGATCATTAAAGAATTTATGGTTAACCCATAGGTGTGGGAAAATCATAAGAGTACTTAACTTAGATCCTTCCTTATCTAGTTAACTCTTAATCATGAGTCTAATTATATTAAGTCCCTTTAGGTGCATTGCAATTTTTAATTCCTCATTGGCATATCATTAGAGGCTCATGGTTAAATAGTTAATTGAATTAAAGAGGCTTAGGAAGGATAATTAAATTGATTGCTTAATGAATTAAACTTAATCAATCCATAAAATTTACTTAAAATATTTTTCCTTAAACACATTAAATCACTAATGTGGGATGGGGTAAAACAACAAAATTCATTTATCCTCTTTACATTTTAATGATTCAAATCCTAGAATTAAACTTCATAAAAACTTTGGTTAATCTTAAAGAATTTTATTTGACTTGTTCATCCTTAGGAATTAATGTGGTAATATTTATTTATTATTTTCAATCATTGTAAATTTGTATATCATTTGAATCATACATCCATATTTTCAAATAAAATAATCAAATGAATATGATTATATATGTATAAGTTGCATGTGTTGAATTAATCCTATTATATGGCATGGCTACTGTCACTAATAAATCTCAAATTATTTTCAAAATTATAAACTAATGCTGAAGGTTTAGAGTAGTGTTAACTATGAATATCATATGTGATTTATATTTGCTTATAGCTTAAAAGTGTTAAATGATTGTTCTATTTTCATGATTCATATGTATGTTTATATATGTTTGAATGTTAACAAGTATATAGTCTGGACATCTCAAGAATATGAGACTTTAAGTAGCATCAAGGAGGTTTTAGATTACCTCACTTTCCTAGCTTAACAATGGAATATACTTGCTTAATTTCATTCATATGTATACATATATTAGAATTTGGATAGAGCTTTACTTTACATGAGTAAATAAATTTGGTAATATATAATCTTTTGCATAATTTTCATTTTTATGTTATTTATACATTCATATGTATTTAAGATAATAAGAATATATTTTGTACATCCCAAAAACTTGAGGCTTTAAGTAACCCCAAGGAGGTCTTAGATTATCTCACTACCCTATTTTAACAACGGCACGTATTTGCTTAAATCTTTAATATATGTGTATGTATACTTAGCTAAGGAATAAAATCTCTCTTTTCTACCAAAATACATGCATCAACAATCATTCAAGTGTGCCAACAATACACATATGTACATTGCATGTATAGGTATGTTAAGCTCAATATCATATGCATCCTATTGATGATGAAAAGGAATGATGAAATATTATTTGTGTGATAGTAATTTAATCTTATTAATCTTAAGATACCTTCCATGTTTGAATGTGATTCTTTAAGATTAACTCAAATTTAGGATTAATAAAATGTTTAATAAATAATTCACTAAGAGAAACTAAAAAAAAAAACATAATAATAGAAAATAACTTAGGGTAGGGATGAAGGGTCAAACCTCTTTCCTCTTTTTATAGCAATTAGGTATTAAGTAAATACTAAGTGATCAAGAGAAGATATAAATTAAAATCCACCAATCTTTTTAATAATTTGAAGTGAAACATCCCCTAATGTGAACTTAAATAATTTTGAACTTAGATGATCATAATCCTAAAGCCTAGCTAAGACATACCACACCAAATCTTAGCACACACATTAGAATACTAAGTTACCACTTCTAGCTCTATGTTTGGATGGTGTATGTTGTGATGTTGTATTTTATTTTATGATGTAATATTTTAGACTAGGATGTTTGGTCGTTATTAGCCTAATGATGTTTACATGTAGGGGATTATGCTAAGGGGGCGCTGAAATAATCAATAAATATAAATGTTTTGCTTGTAGGTTGCTTATGCCTCTTTGCATAATCTATACTAAGACAGGTGGACTTAGTTACCCATGTGTAGAGTGCTAATTTATATAATATAATTTCTTGGTTTGTATGTATGTTTAGCTAACATCTGTTTCACAGGTGTAGTTAGATTTCATTTCCATAAATATGTAATTTTGTAATATGAATTAAGCTTAGTGCTATGGGGTTTAGGATGAGCAGTGGCTAGAAGGCAAAGACCTGGGAGGCCTTGTGAAGCCTTGAGTAAATCAAGCCAAAGTAAGAAGGAAGAAAGAAAGATGAAGAATGAATACCCTCATAGCATCTATTTCATTATGATTGTAATATTCTTTTGTAATCCGAGTTGAATAAGGGAAGAGCTCGGATACCCAACTTATATTTTTCGGGGTGTACGTCAGTTCCCGGCCACATTGGCCTTTTATTATTTTATGAAATTTATGAATGTTTGATTGTCATATTTAGCTTATGTAATAAAAATGACATGTTTTTCATATATTTCTTAAAGTTTGATGGTTGAATATATGGCCTAGATGCGGTAAGCTCCTTAGGATAAAGTTAATTTTTTTACCCTCACTAACAACTCATAAATACATTTTAAACAAAACTCAAAACCTCACCGTAAAGTCTAGGTTATAATCAAGATAATTAAAAGATTTAGAAACCCCTTAGCTGGATGATGTATGTTATAATAATCTTGCATAACATCTTGTTTCTCTCTTGAATAGGGAGAGTCTCCATTCTTGCACGGTAGGAGAATGCTTGACCTTTAAGGGCATCCCTTGTAGTGGAGAACACCTCATCCTAATGATTTAGCCCATAACTTTACTTCATCATGCATTTAGGCATAATTATCGTAAGCTTTTGTCTAAATGAAAGTGTCAAAAATGATATAAAAGATTATAAATTTTGCATTTGTTTAAGTCATATTTTCATGCAATCATGATCTAGACTCTTAGGAGTGAGTTTAGGGCTCTAGTTTCCTTCCTAATTAAATAATAGCTTAGATATCTTATACTTATATAAGACCGACCTACATGGTTTTGAAGCATAGGAGGTGTTAGCTGGGAGCCACTCTAGGCGGTTGTAAGTCCAGAAGAGTCGGGATGTATTTCTTCTCTCTTGGGGAGGTAAATCATTATGTCCCATTTTTCGATTAGACTTAGGTTGTGCTTTTAGCTTATACTAAAGCATCTTAGATTTAGGATCTGAGGCTGCTTGTTTCCTTTAGGCTATGAGTATAAGTCATTCCACAATCTTGTGTTGATGGACTATAAGCCCTAGCATTCTAATAAAATTTTAACTCAAACAAAAATAAACTTTCTCTTTCAAACATATAAAGTCTCACTATAGGGTATACTAGAGTACTCACTTGGCTTCATAGTATCATGAGTGCTCCCTACTTATCTTCCTTTGGGATCCATAAATAAGTCTTTCCACTTGAACTTTCTGACTTGATATTCAAAAGTACCTAATTCTTTGATAGTCTAACTTTCAAGTCTTTGGAAATATTAATTGACTACTTTAATCAAGAGTTTTCTTAGAAATTCTTATTTCATAGGATGTAATTACCTATTGAAGCTTGCCACCATAGAGAACTAAAGAACCCAACATAAAATAAACCCTGATTTACTTTTCATGTAAAATATGGGAAAGATCTCTGGTATATACCAAAACCCATCTACCTTAGGAGTCCTTATTAGGTGCTAAGATCCATTGTAAAATGATACTTCCTTCTTTCAAGATGGTACATCATACTTTAATATCATACACGATCACTTCAATAAGTACCACCTAAGATCTACGTGGTGTCCACATGACTCCAAATTAAAACACCACAATATTATTAAAGAAAATTTTCTTTATATGCATCATATCAAGATTATGTCAAATTATATTAGACTTCCAATAGGATAAATCCCAAAAAATACTCATTTTTGTCCAGTTGTGGTTTACACCATAACCTGGAAGATGACTACTATGGTGTTTATTTTTGGATGTGTGGACACCATGTAGTTCTTAGTGGGTACTTATTGAAGTGATCGGGTATGACATTAAGGAATAATGTATTATCTCAAAAGATAAAAATATCACCCTGCAATGGACCTAATCATTTAATAAGAACTCCTAAGGCAGATCGGCCTTCAAATATACCAGAGATATTTCCCCACTTTACATGGAAAAGTAAAGTAGGGTTTATTTTAGTTGGGTTCTTTAGTTCCCTACAGAGGCAAGCCTCTATAGTTAATTACATCCTAGAAAATTAAATTTCCTAAGAAAACTCTGATTAAAGTAGGTAATTATTGTGTTTAAAGATATCAATGTTAGACTATCAAAAGATTATTTGCATTTGGAAAAATAAATGGGAGAGACCTAGTAGAAGACTTGTTTCTAGAATCCAAAGACAGATAAGTAGGGAGCACTTATGATACTAGGAAGCCTAGTAAATGCTCTGATATATCCTATGGTGAGGTTTTATATATATGAAAGAAGAAGTTTATTTTGTTTGAGATGAAATTTTATTAAATTGTTAGGGCTTATAATCCATCAACATAAGATTATGGAAATGCCAAAGAGATGTGGATTTATTCTTGCAGCTTGAAAGAAATTAGCAACCTCAGATCCTAAATCTATGGAGCTTTAACACAAGCATGACATAAATCTAAGTGGAAAGGGGACATAAGGGTTTATCTCCATAAGAAAGAATAAACTTGTCCGACTTCTGGACTTACAATCGCATGGAGTGGCCGCTAGATAACACCTCCTACGATTTAAATCTATGTAAGCAAGTCTTATGAAAGTACAAGATAGTTGAGCTATTATTTAATTAGAAAGAAACTAAGTCCTAAACCCACTCCCTAAGAGAGCAGAGTGGTATGAGCATATGACTTAACCTACAAATATAATATCTTATAATTTTTTTATTATGACACATTCATTTGGACAAAGGCTTAGGATTTTTATGCCTAAATGCATGATGAAATAGAGTTATTGGATAAATCAGTGAGAAGGGGGTGTTCTCCACCACAAGGGATGCCCTCACAGGTCAAGCATTCCCCTATCGTGCAAGGATAGAGATCCCCCATATTCAAGGAAGAAATAATATGATATGTCTAATGTGAACATACAACATACAACTAAAGGGTTGCTAAATCTTTTAATTATCTTATTTAACACCTAAGCTTTACGATGAGAGTGTTAGTTGATTAAAATTTAATTATGAGTGATTAGTTGGGTAGGAAAATTAATTTTGTCCTAAGAGCCTACCGCATCTAGGCCACACATTCAAACATCAAACATTAAGAAACTATGAAAAGTATGTTGTCCTAATGTGCAATTTAAACACAACATCAATCAAACATGTATAAATTGCATAAAAAAAATAAAAGACCGGTGCAATCAAGTTCTGCCATAAACCATGAAAAGAGAAAAGATGGATATCTGAGCTCTACTCTTATACAACCCGGATTACAAATATGCTATGGGGGTATTCTTTTATTCATTTCTTCATGTTCTCCTTCTCTTCCTTTTGATTTTATTTGCTCCAAAGGCATCGCAGGGCACCCCATGGACTAGCTTTGGGCCACTGCTCATCCTAATCCCCCCACAACACTTATTCTAATTCCTATTGCAAAATTACATTTTATTTTTATGAAAAAGTAAATCTAAATACATTTGTAAAATAGAGGTTAGCTAAACATACATATAATCCAAGTAGTTATTTATAATTTTGACTTAGCACCCTGCATATGGGTAACTGAGCTCACCTGTCCTAACTTGGATTATGCTTAGGGGTATATGCAACCTGCAAGCAAAATATTTATATTTTATTTTTATAGTGACCACTTTAAGCATAATCCTTTGTAGAAAATAATGTTAGACTACCAATGGCCTAACATCTAGTCGACGCTTTACATTCCTAACATCAGTCTAAAATATTACATCACAAAACAAAATACAACATCATACTTCACAATCAACACATCAACCTAACCTAATTCTAGGATCGGTGACCTAGTATTCTAGTGTGTGAAAAGAAGGCTTATGTGATAAGACTTTACTAGGCTTCTTTAGTTTAAGTTTCAATTTGGAGTTTTAATTTGTTTGAATTTTACATTTGGGTGATTTCAATTCAAATTATTTAGTGATTTATTTTTCATTTTTTATTTCACTTTTATTTGGTTAGAGTGATGTTTAGGTTTTCAAGAATGAAGAGTAGAATGAATTTCATTTTTTTGGATGGGACTCACCCTATTATACATCTTAACTCCTAAACCTTCATCCAAAATAGTCTAACAAAGGTCCTTAAGTATCTTAATTAGCTCATTTGAATTTGTGTAATTTATTTGATTTGATTAATGTTTGTTTGATTTGATTTGAATTATAAGGCTTAAATTTATTTAATTTCATGTATTTTGATTTATTAATTTTGTATTAGATGTTTTGATTTAATTAAATTTTGATAACTCAATATACTTTAAATTAATATCTAATAATGTTTAAGTTTGCATTAATTTCATGTATTTTTTATTGATTAATTTTGAATTAGATGTTTTGATTTAATTAAATTTTGATAATTAAATATCCTTTAAATTGAAAGTTTAAATTTGTTTAATCTCATGTATTTTTGATTGATTAATTTGGAATTAGATGTTTTGATTTAATTAAATTTTGATAACTCAATATCCTTTAAATTAATATTTAATTTTCTTTCTTTTGGATTTCAATTTAAGATTTTAATTTCATATGATTAGTAATGTTTTAGATTCATTGATTTTTATTATTTTATTTTTTTAAATTAGTGAATGTATTACAATTAACTTATGATTTATTTGAAGTTTAGTGTGCTCTTTTATTTGAATTCCAATTAAGGGTTTGATTTTTTTTAAATTTAGTCATTTAGTTTATATATTGAACTCGTTTTTTGGTTTGATGCAATTATTTAATTTAATTTGATCTTTATTTAATTGATTTGATTGATTTAATTTATTTGATTAACTTAATTAAGGTTTAATAGGTTGATTAATCATTTCATCAAGTTGAGTAGAGTTTGATTTGATTTATGTTATTTGTTTGTTAAAACTCTTAATTTGATTTCATGTTTGTTTAGATTAATGATGCAATTAATGATTTGATGATTTAGGTTTAATTTAAAATCTAATTGACACTTAATTGCAATTTAACTAAGTTCAAATTTATGTTTGATTTAGCTTAGGTTTAATATGATTAACTTAATTATATAATTATCTTGATTAAGAGGTGTGAATAGATTAATTATTAGATTAATTAAGGATTTATTATCATTATCATGTTGATTAAAATTTGACAATAAATTTAATTAAGTGTTTGATTTAAGTTTGAATTAAGAATTGGTTTTAATGTGATTTATTTAAATCAATTTGGTTTATTAAAATGATGGGTTAATTTATGAAGTTTGTATTAATTAGATATTAATTAATTAGATTTGATTAAGGATAATTCAATTTTAAATTATTAGATTAATTAAAGATTTATTTAATTAGAAATTAATGACTTAATTATCCACATGTGACCAATTTGATTTAATAGATTTAATTAAGTATTTTACTTAAATTTGATTGACTAAAGGATTATTATTATTATTATATTATTATTATTATTATTATTATTATTATTATTATTATTATTATTATTATTATTATTATTATTATTATTGTTGTTTGTTTTGTTGTTATTATTATTGTTTGTTGTTGTTGTTGTTGTTGTTGTTGTTGTTGTTGTTGTTTGATTAGATTAAATGAATTAATTGTTTATTTTTATTTCAATTAAGCTTGATTATTTATAATTAAAGTTTCATTCGATTTCATTCATTTATTATATTCATTGAATTTTATTTAATACCTTAATTATGGGTTCATGTTTAATTTAGTTATTAGGTTCATGCATTTAATGATTAATTAGTTATCTTATTGCAAATGGATCGAATTAGATATGATTTAGTTATGCATTAATTTGATTAAGTTTACCTTAACTTTATTTGACTTAATTTGATTAATATTAAATGCTTAGGGTGAATTGGATTTATGTTAAATTTTGGTTTTTAATGTTTAATGATTAATCAATATTCCATTTGCTCTAAGTTATTAAGTTATTTTATATGGTTAAGATTCAATGCTTGGTACAGGTTTAATTAGATTAGTTTAATTTGAGATTAAAGTTTTATTGTTTTGTTTAATTATGAGTTTAATTTGAAATTTAATTATTTAATTGATTTTCATTAACTTAATTAAGTTTAAGTTTGTGTTTAATTTAATTTCATAGATTATGTAATATTTTTTAAATTTGAGGTTTAATTAACAATTATTTAAGTGTTATTTCATTTCTAATTTTTGATTTAACATTTAAATTATTACGAGTTTCATTTTAATTCATTCTTTAATTTATTAAATATTAAGTATTTATTTTAGGTTTATTAAGTTTCAAAAAATCATGTTATTTTCTTAAGGACCTTAGATGTTAACTGAAGTGATTTAAACTATCTTAAAGATTTTTATAATTTTTTGGATTTTTCAATTGACTAATTTAGGAAATTAAGCATTTGAACTTTGAAATTTAATATCTCTAATCCACTCATCATTTTGATTTGAAATTTTTATGGTATGTGCATTTTAACCTCAATTTCAATCTCTAAAGTTTCAGATTAATCTAAATTATATTTTAGGTTTACTAAAATTTGATTTTCACTTAAACCTATATTAAGTTTAAAATATCCAATATAAATTGGGTATTTTGGGCTTGTTGCAGTCCTCTCAAAAAGACGAATTCAATGAGCTCTTATATGTAATTTTTTGTTGAGTATTTTATTTTTTTATGAATTTTTAAAATTTCAAGCAATTTAAATACTTTTTAAAATAGAAAATTCTTATTTTCTCACTTAAACTAGTCGCCATGCCGCGCTAACTGGACCATGTGATTTCGCATGTTGATGCCCGATTGAACAGCACAGTTTCACGTGGCTTTTGAGCGGGAAAGCGCCTGTTCGATTGGACCATCTGATCAAAGATCAATGGTCCAGATCAGACGATGTGATCTGAGGGCTCAAATCTGATCTAAATCTCCTCTAATCACAGTGGTCCGTCCCGATTAAAGTGAGATCGAATGGCTGTTGTGTCGTCTTCTTACTTGTCGACGAAACTTAGCAGGAAATGGGCTCCCAAATGGTGAAATTGAACCGAGGTCCAATTGGGGCTCAATTTTTCGGCGAATCTCTCCAAGAAACACCCAAATTTTGTATTGGGATCATTCAAAATGAAAAATGCAAGGGATATCTAATGGAAATTCCTAAAATTATGCAAGTATCATCACAAATAAGAGATCCTACGAATGGCTATAAGATTTGGAAATTACCTCATTAGGGATGGTTTTGGCGGTAGAGTTGATTCGAACATGCTCTTGGATGCGAGATGAAGCTTTGGAGTGAATATGGACTCTTTCCTTGCCTTTGATCATCATAATCACCAACCTCCATCACACTTCACCAGAATTCGCTCAGTTTTAATGGTTTTTTCTTTGAAAAGGACTGGGGAATGTGTTCTTCTTGCTCACTAGAGCTTTTGGATAGTAACTAGTGCAGAATGGAATCTAAATGGGGTCTCTTTTCCTTCCCTCTTAATACCAGAAATCACCACTAAGGGTGATGGGAGGTGGTTGGAGACTTTGGATTTTAGCTCCCAAAGTCTCATTCTTCATCTGCAGGATCAATCCCATTAAATGGAAGAGGTGGGGATGAGTGGATGAGTGGGGATTTTGCAAGTTTTGGTTTTCTCCCTCTCTTTCTCTCTCTTTCCTCTCTCTCTCTCTCTCTATCTCTCTCACTCTCTATCTCTCTCTAGCTTGGTTTCACCTAGCCATACAAGTTGGATTTCAATTTCTTTTACGTTATGATTTAAGTGTTATTATCCCATTTGGAGTTGATTTGAGATTGGATCAACTCATGTCAACCCAAACAAGTTGGGTTGAGTTCATGTAACTCGATTTGACTCATTGACTTTGGATTTACTTTAATTACATTTGAGTGATCATTTATGATAGTTTTGATTGATTAATTTTATTTAATTTGGATTGATTTTGAATTTGACCCAAGTTTGACTAAGGATTGACCAACTTTGACCAAAATTGGTTAAGTTGATTTATGTGATTCAATTTATTATTTTATGTTTAGATTATGTTTCAATTATGTTTTATGAATTATTTGGAATATTTTTGGTCAAGTATTTGGATTAATTTGGCTTGGATTTGGATTTGACCCATTTTGAGTTCAAATGGATCAAATTGGGTGCAATTGAGTTAAATATTTTATTTGACTCAACCAACATGTGTTTAAGCTCTAATCATGTTTAATTAAGTGGTCATTATGATTTAGAGAAATTGGTTTCATTTGATTTGATGTTAATTTTGATTTGAATCCATTTTAACCTAAATTGGGCTTAATTGGTTAAATGATCGAATTAACTCATTTGAGAACTTATTTTATTTAAATTTATTTAGTTTTATATTTAAGCATGCTCATTTGATGATTTTGAGCATTTAGAGTGACTCAATTTGGACAATTTTTTGGTTTGTTGACTTTTGACTTAATGGGGCTCACATGGATCAACCCTAGGTCAAATTACAAATTTTTCCACTTTGAACTTCTTTTGAATTTATTTTTGAGTTCATTTATATTCATGCATTGATTCTGTACTTTTAGTTTGATTTAATTTGGTTTAATTTTGATTTAATTTAATTTTATTTGGATTTAAGTGATTTTGGGCTTAAATGGGTTAATTGAGTTAATCAACTTAATTACCACAACCCAAGCTCAACTGAATTTAGATTTTAATTTGAATATTTGATTTAGATTTTTGTTGAGTTTCGTTAAGTTTGGTTTTAATCTAGATTTTGACTAAGGAGGTAGGCATGAGCTTGTTTACATCATAGGATGGGTAACTCACCTTGGGTCCTAAGGCTTAGCCTAATACTATGACAAACTCTCCTAAAGTCCCTAGGTTTAGGTTAAGGGTTCACTTAGCCACTAGAAGAGTCATATGACTAACAAGCTCTTAGTGTCTAGAAGACTCTTAGACTTATGATGGGAAGATTGAATCCTCACTCCAAAAGTGAGGTCAACAACTATTCGATAATATGGGAGAATTAGTTATCGTAGGAATTAAAATAATAATTTGCCATTAATCATCCCCACTTAATCCTTGAGGTGGCGTGGACTTCTCAACTCAGTTATAATGAATACATCCTTTTTTTTAATAGATAATCAATAAGTAGAAACATACAATGATAATCAAATCAATATTTTTTTGATATTTTTAAGACTAAATGCCTTTGATAAATCATGAAGTATAAATTGGTTAGCTTTTCAATTGTGCTCCACCCTGATAATATTCCATACACATGAAAGTCATTGATAGTCCATATAAGTATTGTATTCATCTGAAAGTTCTATTTTATAGTAAATCATATGTGAGAACAGCATTGCCCATAAGATTTTTAGGTCATCAATCAATGACTACAATAAGATATTAATCTTTATTTTAGGGTTATGTGGTCTAGGTATAATTAGAGTCAAGAATATATAAGGTGTGATCATGAACATCTTTAGAGGTATATTGTACGGTGTAGCTATTATTGGCCAACATGAACTAGGTTATGCAAACTAATTGTATAGTGTGAAACCATTAACGCATATGCCAAGTATTGGCATTACATGGCTCAACTGCAAGATCAGCATAAGTACGATTAAAATGCTCCCATGCTTGTCCATCTAATGGATAACTTAAAAAATTTAGTGTTCTTGCTCTATCATGGTGCTATCACATGTTCTTAGCTGAACACATAGAAGTATATAATCTTTAGAGACATGGAATAAGTGGAAAGTAGAATAATCACTGTTGACACTTTTAGAGTGAGAATTGTTTGTTCTAATCCTAAGTCTAGGATTCTTATAGACACTTAGGTTTTCTTAGGGTTAGGACACTTCAGTGACTAAGAAAACATTAAACCCAGGCCTAGACACTTGTAAGACATAAGTTTAGGATGTGTAGGCTCCGCTTACCTTAAGGCCTAAACTGGCACTCATACCCTTCAGTTACTTTAAACTTAAACTAAGTGATTGAAATCCTAACCTCAAACCAATCAATTGGCCATGATTGGATTTGGTTTCCAATCCAAGCTCCATGCCAATTTGGCTTTTTAACTCTAGTTAATCCATTTCAATCCTATAACATCATTCAAACTAAGCCAAGCAAACCTAACACAATTCAATTCTCTCAATTGTCCTAATCATCCAATGGATCATTTCAAACTATTCCAACACTTGTAATCAAGCCAACTAAACCAACTAGACTCGACCCAAGTTAGCCCATTTGACCTGAAAAGTTCAAATGAGTCAAAACAATAAAACTCAAATCAAATGTAGCAAAAGCCACCAATCAACTTCAAATTCATCATAAAATATACTCCAACCATCTACAGCCTCAATTGGTTCAAATTGACTTGACTAAACAACTTAACCCAAAGTGATCTAAAAGGTCCAATTAGGCCAAACTTCAATCAAACTCACATTGAGTCAAATCAACTACCAAATCTCTTCATTGATAATTGTAGGTCAATTTTGTACACTCCACTACAATGAACTGAATTTAACCAAGCCAATTTGGCCCTTTGACCTAGTTTGACTTAGAGGGCCAAATTGAACCAAATCAAATCATAAACCAAATTAGTTGAAACTAATACTTCAAATCACCAATTAAATATTGAACATGATCCAACCTTCAATTGGACCTAATTTGGCCAACCCAACCCAATTGGCCTACTTTGCCTAGTTTGACCTAAAGGGTCAAATTGAACTAAATCATTCCATAATTCAAATCAACTCTTCCAATCAATTACAAATGACCAATTGAACTTAACCAAACTCCCACTTTGGCCCAATTTGGTAAAAATGGTTAACTTAGCCCAACATGATCCATTTGACCTACATGAGTCAAATTGAGCCAAACCTAACCAAACTAAGTCTAAATCCAACTAAAGTTGGCATGACTCATCCTTAGGTCACCATGGACCTACCCAAGTTGGCCCAACTCATGGTGAACCCAGGTTGGGTCAAACTCATTGAACCAAGTCCTCTTAAATGGGAAAAAATCCACATTTGGAAGGGTTCTCTAACTCCCCACTACTTGGCAGCCACCTTTGGCCTTCCTTAGACAAATAACCATTGACCTAACATAATCTAAGGCTATTGGGTTCAACCTTTGGCCAAGAGAGAGTGAGTTTAGCCCACGAGGAGTGTACACTCCATGGCAGCCCACTATACTCCCTCAACCTTTCACACACATCCACCTCAACCGTTCCTTGTCACCTCTAGCCAGCAACTCTAGCTGAACGACTATGTTAACCTCATTATTAGAGTGAGGATTGGCTCATCCTTCCTTAGACTTATAAACACTAGGATTTCTCTAGTCATAAGACACTCTTACTGATTAGGTGAACACTAAACCTAAGCCTAGAGACATATGGAGGGATACCATAGGCTTAGGCTATGCCTTAGGACAAATAGGGAACCTACCTATCATATGGCCTAAACCAAAACCTATGCATATCCACTCCTGAAAATCCAACCTCAAATCAATACAATCAAAACCCAATTGGATCTCATTTCGTATCCAAGCTCCAAGCCAAAATGATTTGAACCCAAACCCATCTTAATCCCATGATCCAACCCTATGGACTCAACCCAAAGCCCTTTCAATTAAACCAAACCTAATTGATTTCAAAAAGCATTCTAACCATTCAATATATCATTTCAAACTCTTCCAAAACCTACAATCAATTCAATCAACTTAAGCTAGCCCATTTGACCTAAAAGGTCCATATAAGCCAAAGTCCAATTAAATCCAAATTAATTACAATCAAAGCCATCAATTAATCCTAAATCAACTATTAAATCAATTCAAACTAATCCAACTCAAATTTACCCATTTGGTTCACTTAACCCAAAATGATCTAAAGGACCTACTTGATCCAAACTCCAATCCAACCCAAATTGAATTGAACCAATCCATCTAATACCTTCCATAATGATTGATGAGCAACCTTAATTGTCCAACTGCAATCAATTGGGTCAAACCATGCTAATTTGATCACATGACCCAAGTTGACCCATTTTAGCTTAAATCAAATTGAACCAAGCTTCATTCCAAACTCAATTGATAGAAACCAATGATCCCTACCAACAATAAATTGATCCTTGAACATAAATCAACCATCAATCAAACCAAACCAAGCCAACTTGGGCTCTTGACCCAAGTTGATCTAATTTGACCTAAAGAGCCAAATTGGGCTAAATCAAATTGATTGAAACCAATGGCTCAAATCCATCATAAATTGATGATTGAACATGATCAAGTCCTTGATTGAACCCAATTTAGCCAAGTCAACCCAATTGACCACTTTAGCCCAAATTGACCTAAAGGATCAAATTGATCTAAGTCATTCTTAAATCAAAATTAATTGAAATCAACACTTATAATCATCTTCAAGCCATCAATTTAACTTAAATTAACCCCTAACCCAAGTGACCAAATTGGTCAACTTAGCCCATTTGAGCCATATAAAACCATATGAGCCAAATTCAAATCCACACTAAATTAAATCAAACCAATTGAAGCCAAACATCCCAAATCATCATTTGAATATGACCCAACCCTTGGTTTGACCCAATTTGACTCATGGGTCAACCTAACCTAATTAAACCCAACTTGACCTATATGGGTCAAATTGAGCCAAACCCAACCAAACTAACCCTGAACACATCAAACTTAAATCAAACCCAACCCATCTTGACCCGAATTAAGCTAAACTTCATTGGGTAAATCCCTCCAAATGGGATAAATCCCCATTTGGATGGTCTTACATAACCCTTTGGCCTTGGCATCCACCTAAAGCTTGATTTGGACCTCTAACCCACTAGCTAACTTGACCCGAAGCTGGTTGGGTCAGCCATGGGCCAAAGGAGTTGAACTAACCCAAGCCATTCATTAGCACACCTAGGGGAGGAGTACATTCCACCTCAGCCCATCCTAGACCCTCAGCCACTCAAGGGCCTCTGCTAAACCATTCCTAACGCCCCCGCTGAGCCAAGATGGGATTGCCAAAACACAGGCAATCACAATCCGATCCCATTGGGAAGAGAGTATACCCCACACACACACACATACACACATCTCATTCCATCCAGAGACACACATCCAGAGAGCTTCAGTGATTCAGAATGAGTTCCTTAAGAGCCTTCCCAACCTCCATGAGCCTCCCATCGATGGTGACACAAAATCTAAGCAAAATAGAGCCTATTCTCCAACCAACCTTACCTAACCTTCACCAAATCAAATTAACTTCACTCACACCTTCCCCAAGCTCTAGCAATCCAAAATAAATTGATTCCCAATCAATTTGAGCATCAGAGACTAACTCTGATGACTTTTTTTACTGCGCTTGGTCCACAAAGCCATCAACATGGAGGTAAGTCAAGAGCTTCTCAATATGGCTTCATCCCTCCAAGATGAAACTACCTCAGTCAATGGACCGCCAGTCTTGAGCGACAAAGTGTTTTTCTTACAAACCATAGAAAATATAATAGGAGTTTATCTTTTATAAAGAATTTTATCATTTCATGCCATCTCCATCATAGGTTCTCTTTAGATCTATCCCTTCATGACCTCCAGTGAGCTCAGATTGAGCAGAGGAGGGTGGATGGTGTCCATCTTCCATCACTCAAGAAAATGAAGGATCATCCGCCATCCATTCTGCGTGATTAGAATGCACGACCATGATTAATCCAATTAGAAAATCCAATTTTATTCCTTAGGAACTGCAGTATTAATCCCCATTGTCTAATCGACATCGGACGGGGACAAAAATGCATATGCCACTGTTGACTCAACATGTTGCGTTGGATGGTTTAAGTGGCCAATCTCATGATGACACATGGAAACCATCCCCACGTTAGCTCCCACATGGCACAGATGAGATTAGGGATTAATTAGGCTTAAAAATATCATTAATCACTCATAACTTCAAATTTTCATAACTAATTGTAGAAAAATCCTAAAAATGAGTAAACCCACTTTGGTGAGGGTAAATCGAGGAGATTTTAATTAAAATGATTTCCCTATGGTTTGAAAGGTGAATAGAGCTTAATTAGCATTTCAATTTTTTTCTTAGTTAGCTAAATTAAGTCATAATTACTTAGCCAATTAATCTCAAATTTGAAATGTTGATTTAATGAGATGCTCTCTACCTCCCATAATTTTTTTGGAATTTATTGGCTAGGTAATTAAAGGAATTTGATATTCAAATTTTAATTAGCCTCATTAAGCAATTTAATAATTATTAAAAATTCATAGTAGTAATAATTAAATAATTAATGATTATTAATCACTGATTAATAGTGAAATGATGAGGATAAATGATTAGGACCTCTTTCCTAATTATTTTCCCAAATCTATTTCATTGAAGAAGGTAATTAAATCAAAATTAATTAAGGGTTAATTAAGTAATTAATGTTAAAATTAAATCAAATTAAAATGGTAATTAGATTGAATAATCTAATTTGAATTCATGTGTTTCTCTTTATGTGTTTAATATCATAAAGACACAAGGAAATTATGATTAACCCATGGGTGTGAGAAAATCATATAAATACTTAATTAGATTCTTTAATTTAATTAATGTTTAATTATGAGCTTCATTGTATTAGGTCTCTAAGTGCATTGCAATTTCAATTTATCATTTGCATATCATGAGAAGCTCATAATTAAATGATTAATTAAATTAAAGAAGCATAGAAATGGGTAATTAAATGAATTGATTAATGATTCCAACTTAATTAATTCATAAAATTCACTTAATTATTTCTCCTTAAATATATTAAATCATCAACATGGGATGAGGTGAAAAATAGTAAATGAATTTCCTTCTCTTTGAGTTTAATAATCCAAATCCAAAATCAAACTTCATAACAAGCTTTGGTTTTCCTTAAGTGATTTTATTCAACTTGATTGTCCGTAGGAATTAATGTAGTTGAATGAATTATGTGGAAGTGTCCAATTATTCTTTTTCAAACATTATAAATTTGTATGTCATTTGCATCATGCATTCATGTTTTCAAATTAAATAATCAAATGAATATACTTATGTATGTAAAGTTCCATATGTTGAATTAATCTTATTATATGTGTGATTATTATCACTAATAAAATTCAAAGCTATTTTTAAAATTATAAATGAAGAATTAAATTAACATTAGCTACAAATATTATGTAGAATTTACATATGCTCATAGCCTAAGCAGGTTAAAGTGTTGCTTTCTTTCCTATGTTTATGCATATGTTTACATGTGTTTGAATGTTAGTAAGTATATAGTCTAGACATCCCAAGAATATGAGACTTTAAGTACCCCCAAGGAGGTCTTAGATTACCTCACTTTCCTGGTTTAACAATGACATGTACTTCCTTAATTTTATTCATATGTGTGCATGTGCTAAAATTTGGATAAAGCTTTACTTTACATGCATAAATAACTCACTTAAATATAATCTTTTGCATGGTTTTCATTATCATAGTTGTGTGTACATTCATATGTATTTAAGATAGCAAATCTATAGTCTAGAAATCCTAGGAATAGGAGGCTTTAAGTAGTCCCAAGGAGGTCTTATATTATCTTACTTCCCAGTTTAAATAATGGCATGTACTTGCTTAAAACTTTAATACATGTGTATGTACGTTTAGCTAAGGAATTAAAGTCCTCTTTTCTACCAACATTTATGCATTCATAATTTAAGTGTTCCAAAAATAAATTGCATGTATAGGTATATTAAGTCTTAAATCATATGCATGGTATAGATGAGGAAAGGGAATGGTGAAACATATTCTATGTGATGGAAATTTAATTATATTAATCTTAAGATGCCTTATGTTGAATATGGCTCTTTAAGATTAACCTAAACTTAGGGATAATAAAACACTTAATAAATCATTCATTTAAAAGAAAACCAAGTCATAATAACATGCTTTAGAAAATTGCTTAAGGTAGAGATGAGAGAGATTAACCCTCTTTCTTCTCTTTACAATGCTTAGATGTTAAGTAGATATCAAATGAAACAAAACAAAATACAAAGTAAAATTTGCAAATCCTCTTAATGATTTAAAGTGAAATCACCCATCATGGTTAATTCAAATAATCCTAAACTTAGATAATTATAATTCCAAAGCTTAGTTAAGACATACCACACTAAGCCTTAGCACACCCATTAGAATGCTAAGTCATCACTTCTAACTTTAGGTTAGGACGGTGTATGTAATGATGTTGTATTTTATTTTATAATATTTTGATTGGTTGTTAATATTATTATTCGTAGACTGGATGTTAGGTCATTCTTAGCCTAATGTTATTTTCTATAGGGGACTATGCGAAAGGGGTCACTGTAAACATAAAAATAAATGCTTCAACTTGTAGGTCACTTATGCCCCTAAGCATAATCAATAATTAGGATAGGGGGACTTGGTTACCCATGTGCAGGGTGCTAAGTCCAAACTATAAAATATAACTGCTTGTGTTTACATGTATGTTTATCTAACATTTGTCTTATAGGTGTAGTTACATTTTACCATTTTCTAAATATGTAATTTTGCAATATGAATTAGTATTAGTGCTATGGGGTTCAGGAAGAGTATTGGCTAGAAGGAAAAGTCCTGGGATGCCTTGTGAAGCCTTGGAGCATAATAAAATCAAAGGAAGAAGAGAGAAGAATAAAGAATGAAGACCTCCTATAGCATTCTAATTTAATTTTAAATTATAATATTCTTTTATAATCTGAGTTGTATAAGGGTAGAGCTCGGCTACCCAATTTTTCTCTTTTTTGGGATGGTACCCAACCACACTGACCTTTTATTCTTTTATGGAATCTATACATGAATGATTGTTGTTGTGTTTAGATTATGTAATAGAAATTGCATCTTCTTCATAGTTTCTTAAACTTGATGTTTGAATATGTGGCCTGGATGTGGTAGGCTATTAGGATAAAATTAATTTTTTTATCTCAATTAACAACTCATAACTAAAAATTTAAAGTAAATCACAACTTCATTCTAAATCTTAGGATATAATCAAGGTAATTAAAAGATTTAGCAACCCCTTTGTTGAATGCTGAATGTTTAACATCATGCATATCATCTTATTTCACTCTTGAATTTGGAGGGTCTCCATTCTTGCACTTTATGGAATGTTTGACCTATAAGAGCACCCCCTCATGGTGGAGAATTTCTTCTCTCTCTCTGATTTGACCAATATCTCAATTCCATCATGCATTTAAGCATAATTGTCCTAAGCCTTGTCCAAATTATTGTGTCAAAATGATATAAAAATTGGTACAATTTTACATTTTAGACTAAGTCATATACTCATGAAAATCATGATCTAGTCTCATAAGGAGTGAGTTTAGGACTTTAGTCTCTTTCCAATTAAATAACACCCTAACTATCTTGCAATTACATAAAGATCAGCATACATGATTTTGAATCATAGGAGGTGTTAGCTGGTGGCCACTCTAGGTGAATATAAGTTCAGAAGAGTCGTACGGGTTTATCCTTTCTCATGGAGGTAAACCCTTGTGTCCCCTTTCTGCTTAGTTTTAGGTCGAGCTCTTAGCTTGTGCTAAAGTACCCTAGATTTAAGATCCAATGTAACATGTTTCCTTCAAGCAACAAGTATAAATCCACATCCTCTTATGCATCTCCATAATCTTATGTTGATGGATTATAATCCCTAGCATTTTAATAAAATTATTATTCAAATGAAAATAAACTCTCTCATTCAAATATATAAACCCTCATCATAAGGAAGATTGGAGTCTTGACTAGGCTTCCTAGTATCATGAGTGTATCCTACTTATCCTCCTTTAAAATCCAAAAATATGTCCTTCCAATTGAATTTTCCCATTTGATTTTCCAAAGATAACCAATCCTTTGATAGTCTAGCCTTGAAATCTTTGGAGATATGATTGACTGCTTTAATTGAGAGTATTCTTAAGAAATCAAAATTCCTAGGATGTAATTAACTATAAAAGCTTGCTTCCATAGGGAACTGAAGAACTCAACATAAAATAAACCCTGCTTTACTTTTCCATGTAAAGTAGAGAAAAGATCTCTGGTACATACGAAGACCCATCTGCCTTAGGAGTTCATATTAGGTGATTAGGTCCATTATAGGGTGATATTTCTATCTTTGAGATAATATATTATACTTCAATGTCATACCCGATCACTTCAATAAGTACCCCCTAAGATCTGTGTGGTGTCCACCAGGCATCCGAAATAAAAAACCACAGATTGCCAAAGGATGAGTCAATCTCAACGCTTGGTTCAAGTGGGGAGGAGAGTATAATCCTCCCCATCCATTCAAACTCATCAGGGACCTTCCTAAGAGCATTCTAAGTCCTAGAGCATTCCCCGAGCTCCCCGTGCACCATATCACCAATGAGACCAAGCTCCCCTCAATCCTGAGAGCTCCTTCCATCCAACCCCACCAAACTTCCACCAAAGCCAAATTAACTTTCCCCCCCACACCTTCACTACAATCTGGCGACCCAAAATAAATCTATCCTCGATTGATTAAGCCATCAAAATATGTTCCTAGACCAACTCTGGAAACTTATGCGATGGTGTTTGGTCCACAGACCGATCAACAAGGAGGTAGCTGATATTTTCTCAACAGTGCTTTGTCTCTTCAAGATGAAGCTACCTCTGTCGATGAACCACAAGTCTTTAGCTTCGACAAGGTAAAAATCTAACAACTGTAGTTTTGGCCTCTAAGTATTAGTGCTTTGTGAAGCAAATTTTATTTTCATACAATTTTCATCATATGATCTCCTTAGATTCCTTCTGTAATCATTTTGGAGTTATTTTTGCCATCGAACGAGCTCCAGTAAGCTCAGATCGAGTAGTAGAAGCTGGACGGTGTACATTTTTCTATGCTCGTGGGATAATGGATCAGTAGCCATCCATTTTGCATGAGAATAATCTCAATCGTCCAATCTGAGATCGGACGGTTGGGATGAAATTGAGTCCACCGTCGCTGAGTCAACAACCATGTCAGACATTTTAAATAACCAATACTATGGTGCCACATTGAAAGCACTGTCGCTTTAGCGTCCACACGACGCTAATGGTTTAAAATGGTTAATTAGGTTTAAAAATTAAATTTTAATGGCCAGAACTTCAAAAATCATAACTAATTGTAGAAAATCTAAAAATATAAATAAAATCAATTTGTAAAGCTTGGACATAGGACAATTTAATAGAAATAAAATTTCCAATTAATTTCTAATGAATATTGCTTAATTAAAGTTTGAAGTTTAGGCTACTTATTTTAATTAAAGCTGAATTACATGGCTAATTAATTCTAAATTTGGCATGTTGATTCTATGGGATCTCCTCTGCCTCCTATATTTTTTTGGAATTATTTGCCATGTAATTTGAAAATTCCCAAATTTTAATTTTAATTATTCCTTTTAAGTGATTTAATAATTATTAAAAATTAATGAATAATAAAATTGAGTAATTAGAGAAAATTAACTAATGAAAATGGTGAGGATAACTTAGGAATTAATTGGGACCCCCTTTCCCTAATTAATTCCAAGTGTATTCCCTTGATGGACCTAATAAATATTTTTTGTAATTAAGAATAAATTAAGGAATTAATGACAAAATTCAAATAAAATTGATTTAAATAACTCAAGTGCAACCCATTAATTCCTTTATGTGTTTAATAACATAAAGTCGTTAAAGAAAGTATGATTCTCCCATTGGTGTGGGGTAATCATAAGAGTATTTAGCTTGAATATTTTTCTTCAATTTAATTAACTCTTAAACATTAGCCTAATTGCATTAGACCACTTTTGGTGCATTGCTGATTTTATTTTTCCAAAGCATATCATTAAAGGCTGATGATTAAGTGGTTAATTAAATTAAAGAAGTTTGGCAAGGGTAATAAAATTGATGTAATTAATAGGTTAAACCTAATCAATTCATAAAACATGTTTAATTTCCCTCCTTAAACATATCAAATAAACAATATGGGATAGATTAAACCCTAAGTATTATTTCTCTCTTTAGGTTTTGAATAACTTGAACATTAAAATTAAATCTTAAAGAAGCTTTGGTTAGTTTTAAGGAATTCTTATTTAACTTGATTGTCCTTAGGATTTAATGAAATTGAGTATGTTGTGTGGTGACATTTAATTATTTCATTTTAATTATCATAAATGTGTATATCAATTGTTTCATGTATACATATATTAAGAGAAAATTAAAAGAATATGATTACATTTAAATTGCATGAGTTGGATAAATGCTATTATATGGTGTGGCGATTATCACTAAAAAATCTTAAATTATTTTAAAATTATAAGTTAATTATGAATCAAATAGTTTGAAATTTTAATTAATGATCATTGTAAATACTCAATGAAATGTTCATTTGGTTGTAACTTAAAGATGACAATGGATTATTTTACTTCTATCTTTGATGCTTATGTTAATATGCATTCGAATTAGCAAGTATATAGCCTGGACATCTTAGAAACATGATGCTTTAAATAGCCCCAAAGAGGTCTTAGATAATCTCACATATCCAGTTTAACAATGACATATACTTGCCTAATTTCATTTATGCATATGCATATGCTATAATATAAAGTAAACCTCTTTCTTTATGCCATCAAACTTTACACAAATAAAATATTTTTATACATAACCTTTGCATGATTTTGTTTCTATGCTTATGTATATGCTTATATGTATTTGAATTGGCAAGTATATAGTCTAGACATCCCGAAAACATGAGGCTTTAAGTAGCCCCAAGGAGGTCTTAGATAATCTCACTTTACTAGTTTAACAATGACATGTACTTGCTTACATTTCTAATACATATTTGCATATGCTTAGGTATGAAATAAAATCCCCCTTTTCCACCAAATTCATGTATCAACATTCATCAAGTGTGCAAAAACATGAGTATATTGCATATATATTTATGTATTAAATCAAATATTAAATAAATTAGAAATCAAAGAGTGTGAATATTATTGATAATGAAAAAAAGTAGTGGAATATTACTCATGTAATGGTGACTTAATTTCATTAATCCTAAGATGCATTTCATATTTGAATAAAATTCATTAAAGCTAATCTAAACTTAGGCTAAATAAAATTCATAAGTGATTCATTAAAAAATTAATGTTATAATAATCTATGTTTAGAAAATAACTTAGGTTATGGATGAAAGAGTTAAGCCTCTTTCTTCTTTTTATAATAGTTAGATGTTAAGTAAGTATTGAACAACATGAAAATATATAAGTTAAAATCCAATCAAACTACTAAAAGACTTAAAGTGAAGCCATACAGTCTTAAGACTTTAAATAATCATAATTTTAAAGCCCATCGAAGAAGCTTTAGCACACACATTAGAATACTAAGTCACTAATTTTAGTATTAAGTTAGCTAATGTATGCATGGTGATATATTTTGTTTTATGATGTAATATTTTTAGGCTGGATGTTAGGATTATTTATGTGTAGATTGGATGTTAGATCGTTATTAACTTAATGATGTCTTATGCAAGGGATTGTGCTTGAGGGGATGCTATAATAATAAAAGAATATAAATGTTCTTACTCACAGGTGCTGCTGATGCCCCTAAGCATAATCTTATTATGATAGGTGGACTTGGCTACCCAAATGTAAGGTCATAAGTCCAAATATGTAAAATATAATTGTTTGGTATGTTTGTTTAGCTAACATCTATTTTGGTGTAGTTAGATTTCATTTTTTTATAAACATGTATTTTTATAATAGGATTAAGATTAGTTCTATGGGGTTTAGGATGAGCAGTGACTAAAAGGAAAAGTCCTAGGAGGCCCTGTGAAGTATAGAACAAACTAATCTAAAGGATGGAAAGAAGAATAGAGATTGAAGAATCCCATAAAATTTATTTTAATTGTAACATTTAATTATAATTCAAGTTATATAAGGGTAAAGCTTGGTTACCTAACTTTTTCTCATTCCCGGGGAGTACCGTGGTACCCAGTCGCACCAACTTTTTATTATTTTATGAAATTCAAATGTTTGATTATTGTGTTTAGTTTGTGCAACTGAAATGACATGCTTTCTTTTAGGTTTCTTAAAATTTGATGATTTGATGTGTGGCCTAGATGTGTAGGCTCTTTAGGACCTAATCACCCTACCATTCAATATTTCATCAAGTAATATTTTTTACTCGAATGCAAACTATTGTACATCCATGATCACTTGCTATGGATATCCATATATTGTATAAATTAAGAAGTGTGTGAACTACAATCATATTCTATATCAATTATAGAATTAATAATGGCAACATAATCAAAGCCTAATATGGCATAAATCTATAAGTGTCAATCTATGTAGCTTATAAACATTCAATAAAATATACTAAAATTACAGCTAGCTACCATTTAAGGATCGAACCTTTTACAGTAAGGCCATAAATATTTTTTTTCTTCTAACTTTTAAACTACTTGCAATTCTTAATTAGTCTTTGTCGATCTACCCAACGTAATGCCGGTCGACGAGATTGATGGAGAAGGGCAAGGGAGAACTCTGGCAGAGGGACTGATTGACTGAAGTGCACCATGGGAAGAATACACCTCTTCATTAAGTGTAATATAGCTACTAATTTGGGATTGCAATGAAAATCAAGCAAAATTTACATAAACAAGGGAGATATTTTTGAAACATTATGATGAATAATAAGGATGAAAATTTGTAAAATTCTAATTTTGATATTTTTCACAAATTTTAAGAAGTTCATCATATTAGCCTACAATCATCTAATTAAAATTCTTATAAAATGATGTCGAATATAGGTTATAATATTTTCCAATTTCTAAATTGCACATTAAGTGTTGCACAATTTTTTGATGAATACATATTACAAACACACACAAAATAAATAACCCAAAAATTTTCAATTAAAATTTTTGAAAAAATATAAACCCTAATATATAAAATCATAAATATAACTCTAAATAAGCATCGTAGTTTGAAATTAATAATTTTCGAACAAGTTTAAACAAAATCTGTGCTAAAAATTACAAAAAAATTCAAAACTTCAAATCCATATTTCTCAAGAATGAACAAATAAAATTACAAATAAATAGCTATACAAGCAAATAAAAGTGGTTTACCTTTGATTCTATTGAGAAATTGGACAAAAAATGTGAATTTTGGAGGAGATTCGTGTGCCATAGACTTATCTCACCACCGCCGAGAGGTGGGAGCCAAACTCGCACGAGGAAGAAGCATGGAGTCGGGTGGTGGTTCTCGACCCCTAATATTTTAGTTTTTTAGCAATTCTTTGGCAAAAAATCCATCAAAACATTTTATGAGGGATTTTTGCTACAAAAACTATTGAGTTTAAGTGGAGCCTACCACAATGCTTTCTCCTAAAAATCTGTCAAAAATTATGATGGTTATTTCCCATGGAAAAGTCTAGTAATAATTGTTTTTCTTGTAGCATCTACTGCAATGGTTGTTTGGTTGCTCTTATTGGTGCTTGAGGTGAATATTTTTTTTCCTTTTGTTACTAAAATTAACTTATGCTAAACAAAATTTAGTGAACTATTATTTTTTAGCTCGCATATTTTTGTTCTTTCATTGGCTAACCTCTCCCAATTTGATTTTTTTCCCCTTTCTTTCTCCACTTCTCATGTAATTTTTTTCTTTTAGGAGAATGCAACAAGTTTTACTTCATTGTTTTGAATATATAAATCTTTGAGCAAAGCCCTTTGTGTTGTGACTAAAGCATGAATTCTCTTCCAATATAAATAGAAGCAATGAAAAGAGAAGAAATAACGACAAATATGATTTTCCATTAAGGCAATACAACATAATAATTTATTTGAAATATCAAAGAGGTTATAATTATATGGAAGAGATTAAACTAATAATTAAAATTGGATGAATAACATTATCTACACTTGATGGTGGCTAAACCTATTGTAGTATTTCTTAAATGCTTAAAGTAGTAAAATGTGTTGTAGTTGATCATTTATAATTATCTCTTGGCTATAATTATCTGAAGCAATAGTTTCACCTCTAAAGTGATTTTCTTCAAAAAGCTATACTTAGTCAATACTAGTCAAATCATTATAAAATATAATTGTAGTAATATGTTATCAATATTTCTTATGGACCTCTTACTTCACCACAAAATGGAGATGCAAATATATGTATTTTCTTCATAACCTGACAAGCACACTGCATTGATACTACCAAAAGGTTTATATGCTTATTATAGCTTTCTCTCCCAATAATATTGCTTAATAATTTGAAGTTTTTATTTGGATACTCTCATTTTCTTCATATTGATTTGTTATATATCCCATTATTTATAAATTAAAACATAATAAATCAAAAACTAATAAACTATAGAATAATGAATTTACAACTAATAATTAAATTAATTTCCTTTAATGTTTTTGTTCTTTTTTTTATCTAATGAAATATCTTGCAAAATATTTAATGCTTGACAATGTATAAATGGCAATTAATTTAATTGTAGATATAGATTATTGGCAAATTGTAACTTTCAAATTTGGTGGATCTTGAGCTAAAGTGAAGAGCATTGATAAAAGAAAATATGAAGGTGAAAAGTAGAGGACAATTGAGCTTGAAAATACTGCAAGTGTCTTTATGCTTAGAGAAGAGATTGAAGATATTTATCATTGGCTAAGATAACATATATTTAAATTATACTAGCACAATTTTATGATATATTGCCAAAAGAATAACAAGCTTATTGAAACCAATGTCAATGTTATGAAAATGATCGAATAGTATCTTGGAAGTGGCATGGTTGAGATAGCGATGATAATACAGGATAATAATGAAAATATTATTTGTTTATAAAGTAAGGAGGTTGAAAGTGATAGTGACATATAGTGTGCCATCATTCATGTCCCAACAATATTGATGCTACTAATTTTATACTTGGAGCTTCCAATAATGAGTTTCTAATGGGTTGAGTTTTTGAAGATAAATATTTAATTGATGGTGCATGCTTCCAAGATTCATTGAGTTTCAAGCAAGCCCACAAAACTATAACTATTAAAAATAATTATAGAGTTAAAATGAAAGCAAGTTATATGACTCATATTAAATCACTTATTCATTTTGAGTCTGTCTATAAAAAATAAGCACTACTTTTGTAAATGGTCACATTTTTTAAGTTAGAAAGTTAAATGCAACACATAAATGCATAAGTGTTAATTGAGTAGGGAAAAAATTGGAATCATTTACTTTGGTATCTTAGGAGATATAATATATTATGAAGAAGTAGCCAAATATCCTTGGAAAATATATTAAGAATGACTTAGAGATACCTTATGGAGTATTACTATCATACATGAAATTATGGCTCTTTAGCTCAAAACATCATTGTGGTGAAATTTTCAATTCTTCATCTACCTTTTTGAGAGAAAAATAAATGAAGAATAAAATTAAACAAAACACTTCTTGTGTTGGACACCATGCAGATCTGGAGATGTTCTTATTAGAGTGATCAAGTACGGCATTGAGGAATGATGTACTATCTCGAGAGATAGAAGTCACCATCCTACAATGGACTTAATCACTTTAATAAGGACTCCTAAGGACTATGGGTCTTCGGATGTACCAAAGATTCTTCCCCTACTTTACATGAAAAAGTAAAGCAGGGTTTATTTTAAACTGGGTTCATTAAGTTCTCTATGGAGGCAAGCCCCCATAGTTAATTATATCCTAAGGAATATGATTCCTTATGCATACTCTCGATTAAAGTAAATTATCATTATCTCCAAAGATTTCAAAGATAGGACTATCAATCAATTGGTTTATTTTTAGAAGATCAAGTGGGATTGATCAAGAAGAGAGAGTTATTATCGAAACCAAAGGAAGATAAGTAGAGGATGTTTGTGATACTAGGAAGCCTAGTAAGCATCTCAAACTATCCTATGGTTGGGCTTTATATTTTTGAAATTGAAGTGATTTATTTGTTTGAGTTAAATTTTTATTAGAAATCTAGCGCTTACAATTCCATGATATAAGGTCATAGAAATACCTAAGAGGTGAGGATTTATGCTTATAGCCCGCACAGGAAAGTAGAAACTTCTAAACCTAAATCTAGAGAGCTTTGGTGAAGGCCAAGGCACTACCTAAATCTAAGGTGAAAATGGATATTTGGTTTACCTCCACAAAAGAGGATAAACCACCCAACTGTTGGACTTACAACCACCTGGGGGTCACTGCCAACTAACTTTTCCTATGATTTTAAATACATGTAGGCAATTCTTATGCTTTTACAAGATAGCTAGGCTATTGTTTATTTAAAAAGAGTATAAGTCCTTAAACACACTCTCTAAGGGACTAGATCATGTAGGGCATGATTAATGATTTAAATCTAATACAAATTTTTGTTATATTTTATTTTATTATTTTTTTTGGAGAATTGATTTGACATAGGCTATAGGATTCATATGCCAAAATCAGCAAGAATGGAGGTGTGTTTCTACCATGGCTCTTAAAGGTCAAGCCAAGTTCCCTGGCAAAGGTGAAACCCTCCATAATAAGAGTGAAACAAGATATTTTTTATGCATGATGTGAAAACATACAACATCCAGCTAAGGGATTGCTAAATCTTTTATCTTGCTTTATAACCTAGCCTTTATGTGAGGTTATGAGTTATTTATTTTTAGTTTTAAATTGATTATTTGGATAGAAAATTTATTTTTCTAAGAGCCTAATCGCATCTAGACCATTCATCAAAGCAAAGAATAAATTAAGAAAATATGTCATCTTAATGCACAAGCTAAACAAAGATCAAATAATTTATAAAGTTAGCACAAAAGAATAGGAGACATTTTGCAGTCGGGCTCCACCGCACAAACCCGAAAAATAAATTGGGTAGTCGAGCTCTACCCTTATACAATCTAGATTACAAATAAATTAATTATAATCAAGAAGGAATTCATGTTATGGGGGTCTTCATTCTTCATTTCTTCTTTCTTCTTTCTTCTTTCTTCTTTCTTTCATCTTTCTTCTTTTGGTTGGTTGGAATATGATTGCTCCAAAGGCTTCACATGGTACATAAGACATAGTCTTATGACCAATGTTCATCCTAATCCCCCATAATAAACATTCCAAATCCTAATTATAAAATTACATGAAATTGGAAAAAGTAAATCTAACTAAAACCTGTAAAATAGAGATTAGCTAAACAAACCACATAATCCCAAGCATGTATATGAATAAATTAGAACTTAACACCTCACAAATGGGTAACCCAAGTCCACCTGGCCTATTTTGGATTATTCTTAGGGGTATAAGCAACCTGCACAACAAAAGCATTTATATTTTTTATTATAGCATCCCTTAAGCACAACCCCCTACAGAAGATAATGATTAGACTAAGTTCATCCAATCATTCAGTCTACGCACATACACACTAACATCCATACTAAAATATCACATCACAAAATAAAATCAAGCATCAAACCATTCACCATCTTAACATAGGACTAGAAGTGGTGACTTAACCTAATGTGTGTGTCATTTAAGGCTTGTGTGGTATGTCTTAGCTTGGCTTTAAAGTCAGAATTTCAAAGTATGAAGGGTTCGATTTAGAGGGTGGTTTTATTTAAATAATTTAGTTGATTTGATTGATTTTATTTTATGATTTGATTTGGTTTGAATGAACCTATACTTAATTACTAAGTGTTGTAAAGAGAGGAAAAATAGAAGAGGACTTCTCTTTCCTCCCTACTTTAAGTAATTTCTAAGATAAATTCATTAGTGATTTTTCTTTAGTGAATATTTTATTATGTGTTTTAATTTGTCCTAAGTTTAGATTTACTTTAAATCAACCTATTCAAATAAGAAAGGCATTTTAGGATTAACTAAAGTGAATTACTATCATAAAACACACTACACTTTATTTCTTTCCAACATGTGTAATATGCATATGGATGAATCCTAAGCATATCTATACATACAAATGTAAGTATTTAGCACACCTTAATGATGAATGCCAAGGGATGTTGCTTAAGGTAAATTCATTAGTGATTTTTCTTTAGTGAATATTTTATTATGTGTTTTAATTAGTACTAAGTTTAGATTTACTCTAAATCAACCTATTCAAATAAGAAAGGCATTTTAGGATTAACTAAAGTGAGTTACTATCACAAAACACATAACACTTTATTTCTTTCCAACATGTGTAATATGCATATGGATGAATCCTAAGCATATCTATACAAATAAATGTAAGTATTTAGCACACCTTAATGATAAATGCTAAGGGATGTTGCTTAAGGTAAATTCATTAGTGATTTTTCTTTAGTGAATGTTTTATTAGGTGTTTTAATTAGTACTAAGTTTAGATTTACTCTAAATCAACCTATTCAAATAAGAAAGGCATTTTAGGATTAACTAAAGTGAATTACTATCACAAAACACACAACACTTTATTTCTTTCCAACATGTGTAATATGCATATGGATGAATCCTAAGCATATCTATACATACAAATGTAAGTATTTAGCACACCTTAATGATGAATGCTAAGGGATGTTGCTTAAGAAAATTTGGAATGTTCCATGTATGCATGATTTTGTTAAGTAGAAAAGCAAGGGATTCTTTTATCCATTATTCATATGCACATTTACATGTATGAAAGACATAAGTGAATACGACGCCATTATTTTCTATAATAGGGGTGTAAGGTACAAGACTTACTTGGGGCTACTTAAAGCCTCACAACCCCGGGATGTCCAGACTAATATACCACTTTTCTTAAATGCATGTGCATGTACAAAAAGAAATGAATGAAAAGAGAGTCATGCAAAAAAGTTTATGTTTGTTTGTTTGATTTGGTTATGCAATTTACATGTGTAAATGTGAAGATCCTTCTTAAAGGATAACATAGGAATGAATACGAATGGATTTAAGAAAGTGTTATGTTCTTTTCAAATGAACTATACACTTTGCAAATCTTATTCAAAACTATGTTAAATGATAAGAGAAGGAAAAGTCACATAATGCACATCTTATATTATACTCACATGCAAGCTTATAAGTAATTATAAGTAGCATACCTTTCATTTATAATCTTTTATTTATAGGTTTTGAAAATAATTTTAGATTTAATAGTGATAATAGTCATTCATATTCTTACTTTAGCCAAAACATGCAATTTGACATAAAGGAAACATTTTATTTATTTTTATTTTTCAAAAGACATGAATGCATGATTTCATATGACATGCACCAATTAGCATGCTAGGAAAGAAATAAAGTGATGTAAGCATGTAACTTCATTCACCCTAATTAATTCCTTAAGATAATCCTATGGGATAAGATTATTTGAAGTGAATTAGAGTTGATTTAAGGAAATTTTGATTTATGTTTTGAGTTTGATTTGAATTTAGGAAATGTGAAATGATTTGCTGGTCCTAACCCATCTTCCACATGTGTATGTCCATTAGATTGATTTTATATTTTATTTAGGTTAAGGTGTAAATTAAGTTCATTAATTACCCTTTACCTATACCTCCTTAACATAATTATTCAAATAATTGTGAGCCAACATATGATATGCAAACACATCAAATTTAAATTACCAATTTACCCTAATAAAGAAAGGGCCCAATACAATTTGGCTCACAATTATTGATTAATTAAGCAAAGGGGTTTCATTAAGTACTTTCATAACCCTTCCTACACATATAGGTTGGATTTGATTTTCTTAAGCTTACTTAAGTTATTGAACACCTAAGTATCTACCCAAGGAAGGATTGATTAAGTGATTAAGTTTCTAGATTAATTATTGATTTTGAGTTTTTTGATAAAGCTGTTTAATGAAATGATTAAATCATTAATCAATTTATAAATTAATTATGTTTTCATTCAAATGAAATAGACTTAGGGGGAAAGATTTGGAAAAGGCATCCTAATCTCATTCCCTAAGTTTATCCACTATTCCAAGATGATTATCTAATTTAATTAATGAATATATCATTATTTAATAGGTTAATTAATCATTTAATTGATTAAGGGGTGATTAGAGATGAAATAAGCAATTACCTAAATTAATCCAATAATAAATTCCAAGAAAATCATGGGAGGTAGAGGTCATCCCACTAATTATCCTTATGGAATTTGGAAATAATTATTTGAATAATTAAAAAGTAATTAACATAATTACATTCCCAATAAAACTCAAATTATGAAAGTATCACTATTCAAAATCAATTAAAATTAATTTTATATTATTCCCCTTTGAATTATCTTTAAAATGAAGTTGAGTTTGCATTTTTTTTAAAATTTTTCCATTTTTAGTTATGTATTTTTGAAGTTTCTGTGATTATTACTTAATAAAATAGCCTAATTATATAACTAATCCCATCGGCGCCATGTGGACAGCTGACGCGGCACGCACTTTCCACGTGGTACGATAAGATTCATTATTTAAGTTGTCAAATCGGCTGCATAGTCAGTAATGGCACTATGCATTTTCTCCCTGGACCATCTAATCAAAGATAGAACAGTCAGGATTAAAGTCATGGATCTAAAGGGATTAAAATAGCCAATCTAGATCTTTTAATCAGGACCGTCCATCCAAAACATGCGGGATGGACGGTCCATGATTCATCCCTACCCTCGCTATGGGAGAAGGCAACCATCCATCCTCTTAGGCTTGATCTCAGCTCACTTGAGCTCGAATTGAGTAGGAATTGAACACATGCCATCTAAGAGCAAAGAGGAAGACATCCAATGGTCAATTTCACTTAGGATGATACCTTCCTTCACAAAGGACCAAACAATTCTACACCTAAGCTCAGTTTTGAAGCATACCTCACCGGAGGCTATCACCGGTGCTCCCAACCATCGAGGTAGCTTTTTCTAGTGGAAACGTAACCCTATTGAAGGTTTGAAGGCTTGAGGTGGAGTGGATATTCCTATTGGCCAAAGCTTCCTTCAAAGGCTTGTGGCTTGGGTCTAGCTCCCTCTTCCCGTGGCTTAGATGCTTGAAACTTGACTTGGGTGAGCTCGATTGGGTCCTCTGATGGTGCTTGCAAGAGGAATTGGAGTTTGGTTATGAATTTAGCAAGGTGGATTTCTCACTCACCTCTGCTACTTTCGATTTAGGCAAAACCAAAAATGGAGAATTGGAAAGAGCTTAAAGATGCTTGGGAGAGCTTGGCAATGCTTCCTCTAAGTTCCTATGGCTTAATCGACAACAAGCGATGTGAAATGAGATGGAATTAGGGGGAGTATATCTCCTCCTACAAGGATTAGAGGGTCGTGAGCCATCCTTCCATTTTGATCAAATTGATCAGATTGATTGGGTTTGTTAGGCTATTGGAAGCTTCACATGGTTCAGTTTTGGTAGAGAAGAGTAGTGGAGGAGCTACCCATGTGATAAAATGAGTGTGGGAGTGATTCCATGTGGAGAATTTCCATTGGGTGGTCGATTTGGCCATGGGTTGGGTCAAGGCTGACCCGAACCCATTGGGTAACGTACACCACACTCATTAGTGTCCATTTGGTCCACTAAGAGGGTGCCAAGTGGCCAAGTGGAATTGGCCATAGGTTATCCATTGACCTAGGCATAAAATGGTCATTTGGCTTTGATTTCAATTTGGGTAGATTTGGAATAGTTTGAAATTAGGTTGGGCTAAATTTCAAAGAATTTGGAGTAGATTTGATATCATTTGGCTCATGTTTACCAATTTAGGTCAAAATGGGTCAACTTGGGTCAAGTTGACCAATTGGTCAAATTGGGTCAAACCAAGGGTTGGGTCAAGTTCATATGACCATTTGAAATGTTTTGGTATCATTGGTTTAGTTCAATTTGATTTGTATTTGATTTTGGTTCATTTGAATTCATTTAGGTCAAATGGGTCAAGTTGGCCAATTTGACCTATTTGACCCAATTGGGTTAGGTCATGGGTTGGTTTAGATTTGGTTGGTCATTTGAAATGTTTTGGATGCTTTGGTTTCAATCAATTTTGGTTTGGTATGATTTTGGCTTGATTTGACCTTTTAGGTCAAGTTGGGTTCATAATCAATTGGGCTAGGTTGGGTCTAGTTGGCCAATTGAGACTTTGGTCAAGTTCAACAAGTGACTTGGAATGAAATTGACCCATTGGTTGCAATCAATTTGGCTTAGATCAAGATTTGACACATTTTGACTTTTTAGGTCAAGTTGGGTCAACTTGGGTCAAGTGGGCAATTGGGAGTAGAAATTTAGGTTTTCACACTACATACACTTACGATATAACTAATTGTTTCTTCTATAATTCAATGTGAGCTTTTAATATTTGCATTAATAGCTTCCTAACAAGAAGTATAAATCTAATAGCACTTGATCTTGCCATTTAAAATCACAGTATTTTAGGTGTTGCTATCTACAAACTCTCTTGATGGAAATAATGATTTATTTAACTTAGCATTTATGGTGGTAGAGAGTAAGTCTATGAATACATGGCAATGGTTTTTGAAAAGGTTGTTTGACAATATTGGCTATAAGTTATATCCATTAGTATTCTTTTTGTACATGGAGGATTAGGCGAAGAAATGGAAAAGTGTTTCATAGTGCAAAGCATAGGGTTTGTCTATACCATTTGCGGAAGAATCTTGAGAATTTTTATCATTATCTTGACAATCATAAATTACGAAGCCTAATATGGTCAGCTGCAAATACTTACACAAAGCATAAATTTAATGCTAAAGTTGCTAAATCTTTTAATATCATTCTATAATTTTATTCATACTTATTTTCTTTGTTATATAAATGGTCTAGAAGCACATTTTCAATTGACATCAAGAATATTTATGACACCAACAACTTGGTAAAATTGTTTAATTCTTGAGTTGGACCTATTAGTGATAAATCTGTTATATACCTTATCATCATAATTAGAGTGATAATCATGGAGCAAAGGGTTACTAAATAGATCAACTCCACATGATGGTATAGTGAGTTAGTTCATCACAATGAAGAGTTCATTTGAGAAATAACCACTAAAAAGGAAATTTTACTTTAGGTAATCAACATTGTAGAGGGTTGAGATTGGGGGTTGTTACAAAAAAAACATAAGGTGAACATTGAAAATAGTGAGTGTAGTTATAAATTTTGCAAATAATTAGGCTAACATACATTCACATAGTTACCCTTGTCGGAAGTAAGGTGCACCACCCTTTGTGATATATTCATGTTGGTGATAGTAACCATGCCAATAAGTATGTCTTAATTAACTTTTTTTTAAAAATATGTTTTGATAAGATATTAACAAACTTTTTTATTGTTGATATATAATGTTGTATGAAGAAGCAATGCAAATCTTATAGGAAAAGTAATGGATGATGGATTAAACATTAACATACCTAAAACTTTGAAGCCATGTGAGAGGCCAAAAAAGAATAGATTCAAAAACTTTGTGGAGAGCAAT
Source organism: Cymbidium sinense (assembly GCA_021442155.1). Lineage (NCBI taxonomy): Eukaryota > Viridiplantae > Streptophyta > Magnoliopsida > Asparagales > Orchidaceae > Cymbidium > Cymbidium sinense. The sequence goes on along the minus strand of CM038225.1, from coordinate 83,478,643 downwards.
AGTTAAAAAATTAAGAAGTATTCACAAATGTAATAAGTGTGGTCTTTGAAGACACCATAAAAGTGCTCATGAAAGTCCCCTTAACCCAGCTTATGTAGTGAAACCAAAGGAAGAACAAGGCACCCATAGTCCTATGTGCACAAATGGGGAAAGTGGATTTTGAGCTAAGTTATGATTATAAGGGATGAAAAAAAACTACATAACCTTGATTTGCTTATTCATAGATGTAGTTGAGATAAATGTTTTTACTATAACATATTTTTAATATTTTGTCAGTAGTTATTGCCATTTGTCTTTGTTGTTTAGTTAGGAAAAAAGTGATATATTTATTTTTGGTTTGAAATTGTTTTCTGAATGTAATTTATCTTCTATAGCAAAAGTATTGAATGGAATCTTAACTTTATTCTCCATTTTGTATGTAATTATTTTACTTTGTAACTACTTTGTCAATATTCTAAGGTTAGTTAGAACCATAATGAGATGAAATAGCTATCTTCTTGGTATGGTCATAAACTAAATTACCCCACAGAGTCTTTAGTAGTTCCAAAATGCCCATGCTTATAGTGGCACAAGTCTTGACGTAACATAAATATTATTAGAGATGTCTATTATATGCTTAAGGGTATTTCATGGTTATGTTAGCTTTGTGCATATTGTTTAGTCACGTTTTAGGATCATTTATATGTATTTGGGAAAACATTTAGCCACATCTATAAGTAATTTTTTGAAACATATTTTATTTGAATGTAGTTGGTCTTTATATTATAGAAATCTTAGTGAAATGCCCTTGGGCATTTTTTATTAATGTCTATGTGTATGAATTTGGGGGAAATGCCTATATTTAACCATCATGATTTTGAAGTTGGAAGCTATTTGGAATAGAATTGGTAGCTATTTATGGTGTTAGTCTAAATGTGATTAGAGAAAAGCAAGAGATTTTAATGTTTATATTAAAACATAAAAGAAATCACTTTTTGAATACTTACTTTATGCTAAGTCTTTCATCTATTGTTTTGTCATATGTTGAATATTAAAAAGATTTGATACTAATAAAATTTGGGTGGCTTGGCCCCTACTAGCTATGGGGTTATAGGTGCTTAGCCTCAAGTGAGATGCATGTAAGCACATTTGAGGAGAACTTTAACTATTTTCTTTTGAAAGTTAGAAACCTTAGTATAGTAGTTGAGAGCTTAGGTTTTCAATAAAAATGCCTTGGGTTCAAGCTCTTGTATATATTCATTGTGTATGAGTTTGCAAGTAAATTTGTTGAAATATCCCCAAAAAAAGTTGGGAACCAGAGGCCACTTATGTTGAAATTACACATGTAATAACCACTAGTCAACAAATTAATGTCTATTAAACTTCCCTTAGTTTATGATAAAATCCATTACAGTGATCAAGAAAATTGTAGCATTATTTATTTTTCTCTCAATGATTCTTATAGTTCAATTTTTGTTTCAAGATTCAAGAAAATTAACTTGATTCTCTAAGGGTAACTCCACTTGCACTTAAAGCATAAGCTGTAGTTTTTTGAGTTCAAGAAAAAAAAATGAATTTGAGTATTATTTATTTTTTCCTCAATGATGCATATAATTAATTTTAATTTCAATATTTAAAGAAAATAATTGATTATGGTGTTTTTTTTGGAGTCATAGAGACACCACATAGATCTTAGAGGGTACTTATTGAAATAATCAAGAATGATATTAAGGAATGGTGTATTTGTGGTGTTTATTTTTAGATGTGGGGTGGACACCACATAGATTGTAGGGGGTACTTATTGAAGTCATTGAGTATGATATTATGATATGATGTACTATCTCGAAAGATAGAAACATCATCATATAATGGACCTAATCATTTAATAAGAACTCCTAAGGCATGATGGGTCTTCGAATATACTAGAGATCTTTCCTATACTTTACATGGAAAAGTAAAGTATGGTTTATTTTATGACAGGTTCTTAAGTTCCTATGGAGGTAAGCCTCCATGGTTAATTACATCCTAAGAATTCAAATCTTCTAAGAACACACTCGATTAAAGCAGGTAATTATTGTCTCCAAAGATTTCATGGTTAAGACTATCAAAAGATTATCTATTTTGGAAAATCAAGTAGGATTATTCAATTAGAAAGACTTATTTTGAAATCCAAAGGAAGATACATAGGAAACACACATGATATTAGGAAGCCTAGTGAGCATTCTAACTTATCCTATGGTGAAGCATTATATACTTGAAAGTTAGGGTATTTATTTTGTTTGAGTTAAAATTTTATTAGATTACTAGGGCTTATAATCCATCAACATAAGAATACAGAAGTGCCTAAAAGGTGAGAATTTATGCTTTTAGCCCAAAAGAAATAGTAACCTCAGATCCTAAATCTAGGGAGCTTTAGCACAAGCTAAAGCATGACCTAAATCTAAGCGAAAGGGGACATAATGATTCACTTCCATAAGAGAGAGTAAACCATCCGACTCTTTTGGACTTACAACCACTTGGAGTGGTCTCCAGCTAACACATCTTATGCTTTAAATCCATGTAGGTTGGTCTTATGAAATTGCAAGATGGTTAGGCTTGTTATTAAATTAGGAAGAGACTAAAGTCCTAAACCTACTCCCTAAGAGACTAGAGCATGAGTGGTATGAGTATATGACTTAGTCTACAAATGTAAATCTTTACAAATTTTTTTTATTTTGACACATCATTTTTGGATAAAGGCTTTGGGATTTCTTATGCCTAATGTTTGATGAAATTTGACTGTTGGCCAAATCAGTGAGAAGAGGGTGTTCTCTACCACAAGGGATGCCTTCACAGGTTAAGCATTCCCCCATCGTGCAATGATGGAGATCTCCCATATTCAAGGAAAGAGGAATATGACATGCACAATGTGAAGCATACAACCATACAATTATGGGGTTGCTAAATCTTTTAATTATTTTGGTTAGAGCCTAAGCTTTATGATGAGGTCATAAGTTGTTTAAAATTTAGTTATGAGTTCTTAATTGGATAGAAGAATTAATTTTATCCCAAGAGCCTATCGCATCCAACACACATATTAAAATATCAATCATAAAGAAACTATGAAAAGGAGGTAATCCTAATGCATAAGCTAAACATAACATCAATCAATTCCATAAACTATGAAAGAATAAAAGGCTAGTGCGGTCGGGTACCGCTATACACCCCAGAAAGGAGAAAATTGGGTAGTCGAGCTCTACCTTTATACAACTTGGAATATGAAAGAATAATTATAATTAGAAATGGAATACATATTATAGGGGTCTTCTTTTCTTTATGCCTTCTTCTATAGTTTTGATTTGCTCCAAAGGCATCACAGGGCACCCTAGGACTATGCCTTCTAGCCACTGCTCATCCTAATCCCCCATAACACTAATTCTAATTCATATTATAAAAATTACATTTATATATAGGAAAAGTAAATCTAACTATACCTACAAAATAGAGTTTTGCTAAACATACATTCAACCATAAGCAGTCATATTTTATAATTGGGACTTAGCACCCTGACATGGGTAACCAAGCCCACCTATCCTAACTTGGATTATGCTTAGGGGTTTAAGCAACCTACAAGCAAAGCATTTATAATTATTTTTAAGCAACCCCTTAAGCATAATCCCCTATAGAAAATATGATTAGACTAATGATGACCTAACATCGAGTCTAGGAGTAATGCACCTTAACATCCAGCCTAAAACATTACATCACAAAACAAAACATACATCACACATACACCATCCTAACTTAGGACTAGAACTGGTGGTTAATTCTAATATGAGTGTGAAGGCATTATTAATTTAAGTGTAGAATGATTTAGAGTTATGTCATAACTAAGCATTAGAGTTATGATTTTCTAAGTGTGGAAAAATTTAGTTTAACATAAAATTTGGTTACACTTCAAGTTGTTTAGTTGATTTGTTAATTTTTGCTTATGTTTTGTTCCATTTCATATGATTTTACTTAGTATCTACTTGTTATAAAGAGAGGTAAGAGGCTTACCCCCCTTTCATCCCTACCTTAAAACATTTTGTAAAGCACATTTTTTATGATTTAGTTCTCTTTAGTGAATGGTTTATTAAATTTTTTATTAATCCTAAGTTTGGGTTAACTTTAAATAATCCTATTCAATATGAAAGGTATCTTAAGATTAATATAATCTAATTACTACTACATGACATATATCAGGTCATTCCCTTCCATCACATGTACCATGCACATGATTTAACACTTAGCATATCTATACATACAATATATTTTGGCACACTTAAATGATGGTGAATGCATATGTTTTGAATTTGTATTTTATTTAATTGAATTATTAGTACATGTATATTAAAGTTCTATCCAAATTCTAATACCAAAATACATAGGAGAGAAATCAAATAAGTACATGTCATTATTAATCAAGGAAGTGAGGTAATCAAATGACCTCCTTGGGGCTACTTAAAGCCTCGTATTCTTGGATGTCGAGACTATATACTTATTAACATTCAAACTTATGCAAATTTATATATGAATCAAGAAAAAAAAACTTTACATCCACATACTATAGGTTTTAGTGACTTAGGTAATTATGAATGCATGTACTTTTAATAGAAAGAGAGGGCTTTCATTCTTTAATCACATACACATGTATAAAAAATGTAAGCAAGTACATGCCATTGTTTAAACCAGGGAAGTGAGATAATCAAATGACCTACTTGGGGCTACGTAAAGCCTCGTATTCCCAAAATGTCCAGACTATATACTTACTATCTTAAATACATATTAATGTATACATGAATTAGAAGATTACATACCATGCAAAGGTTGTACTTTTCATTGGTTGAATTATTTATGCACATGAATTAAAGCTCTATCCAAATTCTAATATGAAAATACATTGGAATGAAATCAAATAAGTATGTTTCATTGTTAATTAGGGAAGTGAGGTAATTAATTGACCTCATTGGGGCTACTTAAAGCCTCATATTCCTGGGATGTCCAGACTATACAGTTATTAACATTCAAACTTTTGTAGATTTATATACGAATCATAAGAAAGAGAGCTTCACATTCATATCTCTAAGCTATAAGCACATGCAAACCCTGTATGTATCTATAACTATCACCATTCCACATATTAGTATCAATTTATAAACTTTGAAAAAATATATTTGAATTAATTAATGATAAAAGCCAAACATATCATTAAGTTAAGCCAACACATACAAGCTTACATAAATAAAATATATTTTATTTATTTGAATTTGAAAGAATGAATGCATGAAACCACATGACATGCAACATTTAAAAGTGATTGGAAAGGAATAACTAAATATAAACACATGGATCATTCAAATACATTAATTCCTAAAGACAATCACATCAAATAAAATTATTTAAAGAAAACCAAAGCTTCTCATTAACTTGACTTTTGGATTTGAGTTAAACTTAAAAATGAGAGAAATTACTTGCTATTTTAACCCCATTTCCATGTTGGTAATCAATATTAGTTCAAAGAAAGATAATTAAATGAATTTTATTGATTAATTAAGTTGAGTCATTAATTAAATCACTTAATTACCCTTTCTTATGCTTCTTTAATTTGATTAACAATTTAATCATGAACCACAAATGATATGAATATGTGAGAAAATTAAAATCGCAATACTCCTAAAGGACCTAATGCAATAGGCATATAATTAAAGATTAATTAAGTTAAAGAATTTAATTAAGTACTTTTATAATTTTCCCACACCCATGGGAATCATAATTTCCTTATGGGGTCTTTATATTATTAAACACATAAAGAGGAACCCTTGATTTCATTGTTAATTATCTGATGTGATTTGTAATTCAATTTTATTTAATTTAGCCATTTAAGTGATTAATTAAACACTTAATTAACTACCATCTTAATTAATCCTCTTAAAAATAAAATGAATTTGGAAAAAAGGCTAGAAATTAACTCCCAATCACTCTCCCTCATCCATTTACTATTAATCAATGATTAATAGGCTTTAATTAATTAATTATTGATGTTTGAAATGTTAATTAATCATTGAATTAATTAAGGGGTAATTAAGGTTTGAAACATCAATTTCCCTAATTACCTAAGCAATAAATTCCAAGAAAATCATGGGAGGCAGAGGTCATCCAATTAAATCAATTCTCAAAATTTGGAACTAATTACTCTTGTAATTAGGCTTAATAAGATAATTAAGTGGACATTCAAGCCCCAATTTAGCCTTAATTACTATTCAAAACCAACTAAAAATAATTTTAATGAATTCTTCTCTATTTTACCTTTAAAATGAGTATTTATTTGCATTTTTTGAATTTTTCTACAGTTAGTTATGATTTTTCAAAGTTTCAATGATTAAAATGGATAATTAAGCCTTAATTAAGCCTAATCCCATTGGCACCACATGGATCACTAATGTGGTGCGCTTTTCATGTGGCACCATGCAGATTGTTGACGTGTCACACTTTTCACATGGTGCATCGCGGGATTGGTTATTTAAAATCGTCCGACTTAGCACTAACTTGGCAGAGGCGAGCGCACTTTCATTCCTACCATTTGACCTTAGATCAAATGGCAAATATTAATCTTGTGGTTCTTATAGTAATAAATTTAATTAATTTAATCGAGAGTTCACGACTCTGTTCCGATCATGCGGAACATATGGCAAATGATCTATCATCTTCTAAGTGACGAAGATGTACACCTTTCACCTTCCTTCACCAAATTGAGCTCTCCAGAGCTCAAGGAGGCTCAAGATTGATCCTACACATTCAAAGGAGAGATCTAAAAGGATCCTATGGTTGGATTCTCATGAAAATCATATTTCCTTCGAAAAGGCTTAGAAAAAATAGAAAATACTCAGTTTGCCAGACCTCACCGAAGCTTCAGACCAGTGGTGAACTAATCAAGGTAGCTTCGCCTTGAAGAAGTGAAGCCCTGTTAAGAAGATGGCACCTTCATTCCTCACCGTTGGCTCTATTGATCAACCATCATCGAAAAACTCATCAGAGTTGATCTAGGGAGGGCTTCCAATGCTCGAATGGCTCGGGGGAGAGTTTGTTTTGCCTCACTGAAGCTTGGTAAATGTGTGGGTGGAGTTAATTTGAATGGGATTGAGTTTTGGTGGAGTTGCACAGAGATGGAAGTTGTCTTATTTCAGGTTGGGGTTTTTTGACAAGAAGGCAGCTCAGGAAGAGGCTTTGGTGGCTCGTCTCAAGTTACTAGGGCTCTAAGGATGCTCTCTTTGTCAAATTGAAACAAAATGAGGTGGTAGACCCCCTCCTCTCTTGGATCGAACGATGTGGATCGATTTCACCTCTAGTGGTTATCGTAGGTGGTCGAGGGTGGCAAGGAGGTGTTGAGTTGGCTCGGTTTGAATGGGTGAGTGAGGGGGAGTGGCTACCATGGGAAGAGGAGTGGGAGTCCTTGATTTTAATTTTCCAATGGGAGTAGAGGGGTGAACTCACCACCACTTGGCTCATGGCCAACTCAATCATCATTGGGTCAGGTGAGCTAGTATCCCTCTTGCTTAGGTGGAGGCCTAAGAGGCAACCATGAGGAGGAGAGCGGGTTTGACCATTCAAATGGGGTATTTATCCCATTTGGTAAGTTTTACCCATTGGGTAATGGGTCAATTAGAGTTAATCATGGGTTGGGTTGGATTTGGGTTGACCCAAGGTGATCAAAGGAAGGGTCATGCTAAGTTTCATTGGATTTGGGCTTGGTTTGAATGGGTTTGACTCAATTTGACTCATGTAGATTAAATTGGGCTAGGTTCGATTAGGTTGACCAATTGGTCAAATTGGGTCAAACCAAGGCTTGGGTCAAGTTTAAATGAGTATTTGAAATATTTTGGTGTAATTGGTTTGGTTCAATTTGGCTTGGATTTAATTTTGGCTCATTTGAGTTCAAATGGGTCAAATAGGCTAAGTTGACCAATTTGGCCAAATTAGCCAAATCAGCTTGGGTTAGGCATTGGTTTATATTTTATTGATCAATTGAAGATGATTGTAGGCTTAGGCTTGAATCAATTTGAATTTAGGAATAATTTAGGCCAAATTGACCCTTTCTAAATGGTTCAATTGGTCAAATTGAGCTCAATCAAGGATTTGATCATGTTCATTGATCAATTTGGAATGACTTTGAGTCATTGGTTGCAATCAAATTGGGTTAGATTTTGATTTGACCTAATTTGGCTCTTTAGATAAATTGGGTCAATTGGGTCAAAGGGCCAATTGGGTTTGGTTTGGCTCAATTGATGGTCAAATCATGTTCAAAGACAGATTTTAGATTGATTTGGATCATTGGTTTTATTTAATTTTGCTTATGATGGGATTTGGTTCATTTGGCTCATGTAGATTAAGTGGGTTGATTTGGTCAAATGGCTAGGTTGACTTAGTTTGACCCAATTGATGATAATTTATCAATAAAGGATGATCAACAATCATTGTAAGAGGTTTTGATTAATTTGGTTCAATCCAATTCGGGTTGGATTGAAAGTTGGTTCACATAGGTCCTTTAGGTCACTTTGGGTCAAGTGAGCCTAAATAGATCAATTGGCTTGATTGAATTGAATTGATTATATTTAGGCCATCCAAGATGATCAACAATCATCTTGGAGAAGATTTGGAGGGTTGGTTCAATCCAATTTGGGTTAGATTGAGTTTAGCTCAATTTGGTCAAATTGGTCACTTTGGGTCAAGTAGACCAATTGGTCTAATTGAGTTGGATTTTGGGTTGAATTGAATTTAGTTGAGTTTGGATATTGCTTTGGGATTGATTTATTGCTTTGGTTGCAATTGATTTTGGATTTAATTGGGTTTTGCTCATTTGAATATTTGGGTTCAAATGGGATAGGTTAGGTTTGATTGAATTTATTTTAATTGATTAGCTTTTCTTGTAGATTTGATTTAGTTTAGAATGATGATTGAAGGATTGAATTGATTCATGATAAAATTAATTAAGTTTGAATTAGATTGAAGGAAAATTGGGCTAAGTCGAAGGTTGAATCATAGGCTTAGGTTTGGGTTTGATTTTGGTTTGATTGTAGATTTGATTTGGTTCAGAATGATGATTGAAAAATTGATTGATTTATGAGAACATTAATTAAATTTGATTTGGATTGAAAGAAGATTTGGCTAAGTCCATAGGAATAAATCATGGGCTTAGGTTTAGATTATGGTAGATTAGATGTTGGTTTGATTGTTTGGATTAGAATTAAAATTCAATTGGATTGGATTGTAATTGATTTAAGGTTGGAATTTAGCTAAGGAGATAGGCATATATTTGATTAGGCTATAAGCTAGGTAGGTTTTCCTAGGTCCTAAGGCATAGCTAATCCTATGCCTAATCCTTCTAACTATCTAGACTTAGGTTAATTGTTCACTTAGCCACTAAAAGTGTCTTATGACTAAGGAGCTCTTAGTGTCTAGATGACTCATTTGATTTATGATGGAGGAGATGAATCCTCACTCCAAAAGTGAGGCCAACAAAAGAACCCCCAATAGGTGTGGTGTAACTAAAGGGCACACCACATGTATTAGCATTGTATGAGATGATCAAAAATGTCCAAAGATTGCAAGCCCTAATGGAGATGATCTATACCTAAACCCAAGAGGTAGATAGAATCACGATCTTAGTGCAATGTGACTCATCTCATGCCAAAGGCATAAGAGGGTTAAAGAGATTTGATTTGAATTTCATCAGGGACATAAAGAAGGATTTGTTGGGGAATCTCACATAATTGCATTTAATTTGAGATAAATTTATGCCAAGGGCATAAAAGGAGGGGAAATCTACTAGGGATTGAGATTTGATTTGGTATATTTGAATTATTTGGGAGGAATCTTCTGAGGATACTAGTTTGAATTTGATTTTGTCTTGTATGTGTTTAATTTAATTTGGGGGCATGTCCACTGGGGATATAAACTTGAATCCACTGGGGATCAAGACTGGGTTTATTTCAATTTGATTTGTTATGACTTCACTAGGAGGTTGGTTTGATTTTGCTTTATTTGATTGATTTGGGCTCCATTAAGAGAGGAATGTGATTTAACTCCACTAGGGAGATTAAATTGAATTTGATTTAATTTATTTTGATTTGATTTGAGGGCATACCCATTGGGGGTATGAGCTTGGTTGAATTTGTTTACTTTTGATATGATATGAACCCTGTCGGTGTGTGATGGACCCACTAAGAAGGAGCCACAGGGGCCTTGACCTATCTTAGATTTACAAGACCAAAGGGGTAGTCTACTAGCTATAGGGTAGGACTATCCAACCTAAAGGATACCTTTTGGTGTACAATGGCTGTGTTAGGAAGAAAGCGTAGAGACTTACATCTTCCAAAGCAGAAATAACCATTAAGGTGACTTGTTAGATGTGCAACAAATTGAACCTGGCCTAGGGCGACCACTGAGTGAGTGCCACTGGGGATCTTACCTTGACTCAAGAGTAGTCAGAATTAATTTTATTTGATTTCATTTAATTTGATGGACCCCACTGGTGTGTGATGGTAAAAAGGGGTTATGTCAGCCTAGACCTGTGTCAGATTTCGAACTAAATGAATAGTCTAAAATCCAAAGGGTAAGACTAACCGACCTAAGGGTTGCCTTCTAGTGTGCAATGATTGTGCTGGGAAGAAAGCACGGAGACTTAAATCTTCTAAGGCAGAAATGACACTGGGGTGACCTATTGATGCGCAATAAATCAAACCCAACCTAGGGCAACTACTGAGTGAGTGTCACTGTGGATCTTACCTCAACTCGAGAGTAGTTAGGTGATTCCTATATAGAGTTTTGTTGACACTTCCCTAAAGATAGGATGTCTACTTAGAAAAAGGTATCACTGGGGGTGTTCTCCTAATCCATAAGCAAATATATATTTTGTTTGTTTATATGTTTGCATGGACCATGTTGGTGTGCGATGGACCGCACTATGAAGGGGCTATGTCGACATGACTTGTCTCACATTTATCAATCCAAAGGGAGAGTCTACACATTTGAAGTACAAACCTTCCAACCATAGGGGAGGTTACTAGGATAGTGGACTATCCAATCCAGTAGTAACCCGGGTAGTGTCTAGATGGGGTCGCAAGGACATGATCCAAATAGAGTGCCCACAGGGGAGGTGCCCCTAGGGGCGTTATCCTGATCCCTAAAAGGAAAGCCTATATGTTTACGGTGGCCAACTCAAGGAGAAAGCATAGGGACTTACATCTGTCATGAGTGGTGTCATCCACCGGGTGTCAGCATAGCAAACACCAGCCAACCTAAGGGCCCATCAGTGTGCGATGACCAACTAAGAAGAATGTGTAAAAGACTTACATCTTCATAGACAGAAATGATCATCAAGATAGTCTATCATCACTATACAGGTACTATCCAACCTAGGGCAACTACTAAGTGGGAAGTCCCGAGGAAGGATTAGACCCAAACTTGAAGTAGATAAGTGAAAACGAGCCGCTACGGGGACTTATCATAATCCTCAATTATACTCCACCTAGTCAGTACATGATGGCTAGTTTAAGAAGAAAGTGTGGGACTTACATCTTCTTAAACATATACAACATGATAATAACTTACCGCCATGCAGTAAGGCCTACCGTACTAACAAGATGCTCATCAATGTGTACTGGTTAGGTCAAGAAGAAAGTGTAGGGACTTACATCCTCCTAAGCTAGAGACCATTGTGGAGACACATTAGCCAAGTAGTGAATCAAACCCAACCTAGAGCAGCTACTGAGTGAGGGCTACTGAGACATTATCATGACTCAAAGTAGCCCAAAATAAAGGATATGTGTTTGTTTGGTTTTGTTTGTGTTTGCTAATGAAGGATAAGATGCTATTTGGGTTCTCTTACACCTATCATAAATACGTCATGCAGAATCGTAGATTAAAATGCTTTCAATTTGAAGGGACTTAATTTGAAATGGAATTTTCATTGATGATAATTTCTTTTAAATAAGATTTTATGGAGAATATTTACTTAGTAGAGTCTATTGATTGGAAGCATCGGATGCTCTCCTTTATGGTAAGTGAGTTAATATAATCCCCTTGGTAGGCTTTCTCTATGGTGAAAGGGCCTTCCCAAGTGGGTTCAAACTTACCTCCCACCTTGAGACAGGTAATAATTGGTCTCTTTAGAACTAAAACAAGCTCTCCTACTTAAAAAGCTCTAGGGTGGACCAACTTGTTGTGAGCTTGAATCATTTTGGCTTTGTATAACTCAAGATTTTGGCATGCTCATAAGCGTCTCTCCTCAAAACCTTCGAGCTCTTCTAATAGCAACTTGGCATTCTGCTCTGATCTTGCTACACAAGGCTATCCTTAATGGTGGGAGTTGGACTTCTAATGCAAGGATGGCTTCAAACCCATACACTAAGGAGAAAAGAGTGGACTGAGTAGGAATTTTGTAGGTAGTGTGGTAGGCCCACAATGCTTCAACTAACTGCTCATGCCATCATTTGTTCCATCGAGTGTCTTCTTGAGTATTTGGATAAGAGTTTTGTTGAAGGCTTCTGTTAAACCATTCTCTCTCAGATAGTGGATGGATGGAATATCTCCAATCTATGTTATATCTTTAGGCGAAGTTGTTGATCTTGGTGCTCTTGAATATAGTATCATTATCAGATATAATTCGGTAGGATACCCTGAATCTATATACGATATGAATTTCTAAAAAATTAGAGCACATGCTGAGCTTTGACCTCCTTGAGCAGAATCACCTCCGCCCATTTGGAAAAGTAGTCGGTAGCAGTTAAGATAACCGATGAGCCTTCAAAGAAGGAGGATCAATCGGACCCACTATGTCAGTACCCCAACACTCGAATGGTCATGAGGCCAATGTTGGATGTAGGATGTTGGGTGGTTGGTGTAGACCACTCCGTGTACTTGACATTGATGGCATTTCTAGCTACATCCCATAACTGAGATCATCAATGGCCAATAATATCCATGTCTCTTAATTTTGGCTTTCATCTTGGGACCAGATTGGTTAGCTCGCATAATCTTGAGTGCACCTTGATCATGATCTTATGTGCTTCGTGTTTATCTAAACAACATAACCGCTTATGATTGAAAGACCACTAGTACAAGACACCATCCATGAGAGCATAGGAAAGTGCCCTTTGCTTCTTTTAATATGCTTGGGACTTCTCTTGAGGTAGTTTACCTTTATTTAGGTAATCAATAAATGGTTACCTCAATCTAGCTCCTTGTCCTTTTTAGTAACGATAATCTCCCTTCAAGAGAGTATCTTTCGATGAGTTCAATATCAATAAAAGGTAGGAAGTGCCTATTTTGGACCTCTATTGATATGGACTCATCTTCCGGACATGACAATTCCTTAGCAAGCTTGACTAAAGCATCTGCTATAGCATTTTTTTTCCTCGAGGGATCTTGAAGATGGTAACCTCTAGTACTTAGGCCAACAACTCCATTATATACTTGTGGTAGTGATGGAGTCTAGGCTTGAGAACTTTATAGGACCCAGCGATTAGGTTGACCACTAGTTGGGAATCACTAAAGATATTGATGTTCTAGATGCTTAGCAAAATGGCTAACTCTAGACCGAAAATTAGAGCCTCATATTCAAATTCATTATTGGTGTAAGGATCAAATAGATGATATGAGAATCTCATCATATAGCGGCCCAGAGTTAGGAGAACTATTCCAACCCTTGCCTTTTTAGAAGAGTAGTTTATGGTTCTTCTTTTCTTTGAGAGGAAGCTACACCATCAAAATACATCTCCCAATGGTGAATGCTAGTATCCCCTAAGTTCATGATTTATTCATCAGGGAGATCATCTCTAAGTGGAGAGTCAGGAAGTTGGTGTACTACTAAGAAATCTGTGAGTGCTTGTCCTTTCACCGCACGGAGGGGTACAAAAGTGATGTCAAACTGCTGATAGGATCATGGACCAACGTGACAACTATCCAGATAGCATTGGCCATGTCATGAGATATTACAATGGATTGATTCTAGAAATCAAGTTGACTTTATGAGAAAGCATGTAATGTCGTAGCTTTTGGGATGCAAAGATTAAATCTAGGCAATGCTTCTCAATAGGCAGATAGTTTTCTTCAGCAGGAATTAGACAACAGTTGAGATAGTAGAGTGCATTCTCTTTCATTTCATCATTGGCTTGGGCTAATAAAGCATCGAGGGAGTCATCTAGTGCAATAGTATAGAGGATCAAAGGCTTGTCTGTGGCTAGGACTAGCGGCGTCATCAGGTACTTGCTTGATGTCTTCAAAAGCATGCTAGAACTTATTATATCCCACTTAAACTTGGTGTCCTTCTTGATAAGTGCTGAAAATAGCTGACATCTTCTTGATAGGTTGGATATAAAGCATCTTAGATATGCCAACCGCCCTTTAAATGATCTGAGTTGAGTAAAACTTTTAAGTGGTGGAATTTCTAATATTGCTTTAATCTTTTCTAGATCAATTTCAATTCCATGATGTTGGACAATAAACCCAAGGAATTTTCTTGAAGCTACTCTGAATGCACACTTTAGGGGATTCATTTTGAGGTTAAATTATCTTAACCATTTGAAAACTACTCTCATGTCAAAGAGATGGTCTTTCTTTTCTTTTTTTTAAACCATGAGATCATTGACGTAGCATTCTACTTGATGGTGAATGAGTTCATCAAAGATTCGAGTCATGGCCCACTGGCATGTGGCACCGGCATTTTTAAGGCCAAAGGCATGACCTTATAGCAATAGATTTTGATCGAGATTCTAAAGGTAGTATTTTCTCATCTTTAGGGGCCATCCTTATTTGGTTGTATCCAGATGAACTATCCATGAAGGGAAGACCGCATGAGATGAGGCAATGTCAACTAAATAAGAAAGTACAAATCAAAAGATAATTTTATTAAATCTTTATATGTATCATCCTCATGTTCAACATCAACTGCTTGACTTGAGGATGATTCTCTAGGAAAGAACCTCTAAATCTTCATGACTGTGGATGATTTAGGGGACTCCTTAACTACCAAATCCTCAACTTTTTATGAAGAAAGTGGAATTAGAGCTAAGGTTCCCAATTGGTGACTAACCATTTCACATAAAGATGACTCAAGTACACTTATACTTTACTTGGGAATCCAGTCTTCATCACTGTAGCTTGAGTGTCACCTTTAAAGTGTCGCTCGATATGTAGGATGTAGCTAGGCAATGGATGTAGCTAGGCAATGTCATCAATGTCAAGTACATGGAGTGGTCCACATCAACCACCCAATGTTCTACACCCAACATTGGCTTCATGTCCATTCGAGTGTTGGTGTACTAATATAGTGGGTCTGATTGATCCTCCTTCTTCTAAGAGTCATCTGTTTATCCTAGCTACCACCTACTTTTCCAAATAGGTGAAGGTGATTCTGCTCAGAGAGGTCACAGCTTAGCATGTGCCCAGTTCTTCAAAAATCATATTGTATATAGATTCGGGGTGCCTCGCCGAATTATATCTGATAACGTTACTGCATTCAAGAGCACCAAGATCAACAACTTTGCCCAGAGACACAACATAGATTGGAGATACTCTATCATCTACTATCTGAGGGAAAATAGACAGAAACCTTTAATAAAACACTCATCCAAATACCCAAGAAGACACTCAACAACAACAAATGACAGTGGCATGAGCAGTTGGTTGAAGCTTTATTGGCCTACCGCACTACCAATATAACTCCAACTCAGTCTACCTCTTTCTCCTTAGTGTATGGGTCTGAAGCTATTCTACCATTAAATGACCAACTCCCATCATTAAGGATAATTGTAGGTAGCAATATCACAATAGAGCAGAATGACAAGTTATGGTTAGAAGAGCTCGAAGGTTTAGAGGAGAGATGCATACGGGCATGCCAAAACCTCAAGTTGTACAAAGCCAAATGATTTAAGTTCACGACAAGTTGGTTCGTCCTAGAGCTTTTAAAGTAGGAAGTTTATTTTAGTTCTAAGGAGACTGATTGTTGCCCGTCGCAAGATGAAAGGTAAGTTTGAACCCACTTGGGAAGGCCCTTTTGCCATAGAGAAAGCCTACCAAGGAGGATCATATCAACTTATCAATCATAAAGGGGAGTGCTGATGCTTCCAATCAATGGGCTCTACCTAAAAAAATATTATCCATAAAACTATGTTGGAAAATAATTATCATCAATGAAAATTTCATTTCAAATTCAATCTCTTCAAAATGAAAGCATTTCTATCTACGATATTTCCATGATGTATTTAGGGTAGGTGTAAGGAACCCAAGAGGCATCCTTTCCTTCATCAACACAACACAAACACAAACTACACAAAAAACACATAAAACAAACACATATCTTTTATCTCGGGCAACTTTGAGTTGAGATAACGCCCCTAGCGGCCTTCACTTAGTAGCTGCTCTAAGTCAGGTGATTCACTATTTAGCTAGTGTGTCACACCAGTGGTCTTCTTGCTTAAACATGCACATCGACGAGTGCCTTATTAGTATGGTAGGCCTTACTACATGTCCGTAACTACCTATTAATGGATTCATTTAAGAAGATGTAAGTCTATTATGCTTTCTTCTTGGACTAGCCTTCATGCACCGATTAGGTCGAGTATAATTAAGGTTTAGGGAAAGTCCCCTAGTGGCTCCTTTCCTCCTGACTACTTCAAGTCTAGGTCTATTCTTTCCTTGGGACTCCCCGCTTAGTAGTCGCCCTTGGTCGGATAGCATCTATCCCAATGATGATAAACTCTCTCGATGATCATTTTTGTCTATGAAGATGTAAGTCTCCTATGCCTTCTTCTTAGATTGACCATCGCACACCGACAAGCACCTTAGGTTGGTTGGTATTCACTATGTTGATAGCAACCCACCCAGTGGATACACCACTCATGACAGATGTATGCTGCTTTCTCCTTGAGTTGGTCACCATACAACTATATGCTTTCTTTTCATGGCTCAGGATAACGCCCCTAGCAGCACCTCCCCTATGGGCACTCTACTTGGATCATGTCCTTCGCAACCCCATCTAGAAACTACATGGGTTACTATTAGATTGGATAGTTCCCTTTCCCTAATAACCACCCTTGTGGTTGGAGAATCTGTGTTGTGGATGTGTAGATTCTTCTTTGGTCTAGTAAGTCTGAGATATGTCAAGGCTGACATAGCCCCTTCTCAGTGTGGTCCCTCACACACCAATAGGGTCCACACAAACATGTAAACAAAACATATATATTTGCTTATGGATTAGGAGTACACCCCCAGTGGCACCTTTTCCCAGCAGGCATCCCATCTTTAGAGCAGTGTCTGCAAGACTCTCTAGGAATCTTCTGACTACTCTTAAGTTTACATATGTCCCCAGCAACACTCACTCAGTAGTCTCCCTAGGTCAGGTTCAATTTGTTGTGCCATCAATAAATCACCCAGCAATTGTTCCCCTCTTTGGAAGATGTAAGTCTGTTATGTTTTCTTCCTGGCACAGTCGTTGCACACCGAAAGGTTGCCCTTAGGTTAGTTGGTCTCATCCTTTGCCTAGTAGACTATTTCTTTGGATCGGTAAATTTGAGATAGGTCCAAGCCGATATAGTCCCTTAATGGGTCTATTGCCCGACAAAATCCATAAATTAAATGAAACTAAACCCATTCAAATAAACCACATCAAATCAAATGAAATTAAAATGAAATTAACTCTGACTACTCTTGGGTTGATGTAAGTCCCCAACGGCACTCACTAATAGTCACCTTAAGTGAGGCTCAATTTGTTGTGCTACCAACAGGTTACCTCAGTGATTGTTCCCCGCTTTGGAAGATGTAAGTCTGCTACACTTTTTTTCTAACATATCCATTGTACACCGAAAGGCAATTATAGGTACGATAGTCTTACCCCACAGTGGATAGACTACCCCTTTGGATTTGTAAGTCTGTGATAGGTCAAGGCCAATATAGCCCCTTCTCAGTGGGTCCATTACACACCAACAGAGTCCATAAATTAAATCAATCCAAATTAAATCAATCAAACTTAACTGAACTCATATCCCAGGTCGATATGCCCTCAATCCAAATCAAATTAAACCCAACCCATTCTCCCAATGGAGTTAAATCACACCTTACTCCCCAGTGGAGCTTAAATCATACAAATAAAATAAACAAACAAATCAAATTTGAAACCAATCTCCCTAGTGGATCCATAATAAATTAAAATAAATTAAACTCGATCTTGATCCCCACTGGATTCAAGCCCATATCCCCAGTGGATATGTACACATTTAAAAAAATTACATCCATCAAATCTAGTCTTGATCCCTAGCAGATTCAAGCTTATATCCCCAACAGATATGACCCTAATCAAATAAAGACTAAATCAAATCAAACTTAAACTTGTATACCCACCAAATATCTCATCCATAAATCAAATTAAATAAATTAAAATAAATTAAATCAAATCTTCATCCCTAGATTTCTACCAAACAAATTCAATCAAATCTATATCCCTAGCAGATTTCTCTCTTATGCCCTTGGCATGAGGAGAGTTGCATTGCACTAAGATCATGATTCTATCTATCTCTTAGGTTTAGGTATAGATCATTTTCATTAGCTTGCAATCTTCTAGATGTTGTTGATCATTTCGGTCAACACCAACACATGATGCTTTGTCAATTACCCCACACCTATTTGGGGTCCTTTTGTTGACCTCACTTTTAGACAGAGGATTTAATCTCCTCTTCTTAGATTTAATAGACTTCTAGATACTAAGACTTCCTTAGTCATAAGACACTTCTAACAATTAAGTGAATACTTAACCTAAGCCTAGAGACTTAAAAGGGTCAATCATAGGATTAGGCTATGCCTTAAGACTTAGGGAGATTTACCTACCCTATAGCCTAAACCCAATATATGCCTACCTCTTTGGCCTAAACCAAACCTCAAATTCAATTCATCAAAATTTACATACCAAATTTAAATTCAAATTTCAAACCAAATGATTGAAACCTATAATCAAAGTCAAATCAAATCCAACCTATCCTAAGCCCATAATTTGATCTTATGGACTTAGCCAACTTCAAATCAAACCAAACTCAATTGATTTTCTCAAAGTCAATTCAACTCTCAAATCAACCCATGCCAAATACAAAATTAAATTCAAATCAACCAAACCAAATATATAATCAATTTGAAATCAACACTTCTTAAGACATATGATTTAACCCTATGGACTTAGCCAAAACTCTATTCAAATCAAATAAAATTCAATTGATTTGCTCATAAATCAATTATTTCTTCAATCCTCTTCCAAAATATAAATGAAACCTCCATTCACATGTCCTAAATCAAATCCAAAACCAAATTCAAACCTATCTTAAGCCATATGATTTGATCTTATGGACTTAGCCAAAACTCCATTTAAATCAAATCAAATTCAATTAATTTTCTCATGAATCAATTTCCCAAATACAAATAAAACCTGCATTTACATGTCCTAAATCAAAACCCAAAACAAAATTCAAACCTATCCTAAGCCATATTATTTAATCCCATGAACTTAGCCAAAATTCCATTCAAACTAAATCAAATTCAATTGATTTTCTCATGAATCAATTATCCTTCAATCATCATCCCAATAAAAATGAAATCTACAATTATCAAGCCAAAATTAATTCAAACAAATCAAACCAACTTAACCCATTTAACTTGAAATATTCAAATGAACAAAACACATTTGAACCCAAATCAATTGCAATCAAAACTATAAATTAGTCCTAAATCTTTATATAAACTCAACTTAATCCAAATCAACTCAAAATTGACTCAGCTAAACCCAATAGGCTCACTTGACCCAAAGTGACCTAAAGGATCTATTTGAGCCAAATTCCAATCCAACCCAAATTGGATTGACCCAAGCCTACCAAAATCTCCCATGATGATTATTAATCACCCTAGGTTGATCAATTATCATTAATTGGGTCAAACTAAGTCAACTTAGTCATTTGACCAAGTCAACACTCTTAAACTACATGAACCAAACTAGCCAAATCTTAACCCAAGCTAAATTAATTGAAACCATTGATTCACACCAACCTATGATCAATAATTGAACATGACTTGACCATCAATTGAGCCAAACCTAACCCAATTACCCCTTTGACCCAAGTTGTCCCAATTTGACTTAAATGACTAAATTACTTCAAATCAAGATTTAACTTAAATTGATTGCAACCAATGGCTCAAGTTTATTCCAAATATATTGTTGAACTTGACCAAAGCCATAATTGAATCCAATTGACCCATTTAGCCCAAATTGACCTAAATCTAAATCAAATCCAAATTAATTCAAAATAAAGCCTACAATCATCTTCAATTAACCAATTGAACATGAATCAACCCATCAAGCCAATTTGGCCAATTTGGTCAAATTTGTCAACTTGACCCATTTGACCTACATGAATCCAAATGAGTCAAAATCAAACTTAAGCCAAACTGACTCAAACCAATTGAACAAAAACATCTCAAATACTAATTTGATAATGACTCAAGTCTTGGTTTGACCCAATTCGACCAATTGGTCAACCTAGCCCAATTTGACCCATAAGGGTCAAATTGAGCCAACACACTAAGCCAATATCTAATGGGACTTGACCCAACCCATCATAAATTACCTTGGGTCAACCCAAAATTAGCCCAACCTTAATTGGGTACAATCCAAGGCCTTGACCATTATATTTTCCTCTACATGGGATCAAACTAAAAAATGGCAAGTCAACCCTCCTCTCTCCTTCACAGCCTCCACTTACCCAAATAGGGACGTGACCTACCTGCCTAGCCCAACCCAAGTGGGCTAGGTTGGCCATGGACCAAGGGGAGGTGAGTTAACTCACTTCCCCACACCTAGCTAAAACCATTAGACCCAAAGAAGAGCATTTCCACCTTGAGCCACTAACCAAGTCGAGCCATGTGGAGTTGACATTGACTAATCTAGTGCTTGGATGGTGGCTGATCAACTAAAATCGAGGGATGAATCCCGTCCATCTGATCCAAGAGAGCGGGGATATACGCCCCTAATTTTAAGCCAAATCCAGCACTTGAACCCTTAGAGAGCTTAAGAGAGTGAATTCAAAATCCCTAGAGCATTCTCCAAGCTTCTCGAGCCACCCCATTACCAGAAACCTTCAACCAGAAATAGGGCAGCCTTCCACTTAATCCAACTCCACCAATACTCAACCAAACTCAAGTTAACTTCACCCATAGCTTCCCCATGCACCATTGAGCAAGAATGAATTGCCTCCCAAGCCCTCCAACCTCCGAAGTTCTAGTTCAATCAACGTCCACTTGCATTTCATCGGTTCATGGCTCTCCAAGTGAATGAAAAGGAATCCTCGTGAGTGCTGATCAGCAGGACTTCATCTCCACTAGACAAAACTTTCAATCAATTGTAGCCTTAAGCTTTGGAGGTAATTCTATGAAATTGAGCTTTTTGTGAAAATTTACTTTCCATTTTCAAAGAAAATTGCTATGTTGCACAAATCTGACTAGTAGATCGCTTCAAATCTGCCTCATGATGGTGTGGGTTGAATCTCGAATTGATCCGAGCTCTGGTGAGCTCAAATCAAGCGATGGAAGGTGGATGGTGTATGTCTCTCATCGCTCGGGAGATGATGGATCACATGATCCATTCTACTTGAGCGAAATGGACGGTCATAATTATTTCATTAAATTTATTTATATTTATTACCTAAGGGACCACGGGTTTGATCTGCATCATTCGATCTTAGATCATATGGCAGAGATGAAAGCGTCTACCACCAGCCACGTAGGTGCTAAGTCAGACGTTAAGTGACCAATCCCGCAGCACCACATGGAAAGCATGCAATGTCAACAATCCACGTAGTGTCGATGGGATTAGGCTTAATTACTTTATTTAATGGCTTAAACTTTAAAAATTCATAAATATTTATAGAAATATCTGAAAAATACAAATAAATACAATTTTTGAAGGTATTCTAGATGAGAATCATTTAAAATAAATTCCAATTAATTTTGAATAGTAATTAAGACTTAATTAGAGTTTAATTGTAAACTTAATTAACTTAATTACTTGAGTAATTAATCCCAAACTTTATGTGTTAATTTAATGGGATGACCTCTACCTCTTATAATTTTCTTGGGATTTATTGCTTGGTTAATTAGGACTACTTAAGCCCCAATCACTCTCTTAATTAATTTAATTGATTAATTAACCTTCCAAATAGTCAAAATTAATTAATTAAGTACACCAATCACTATTGAACAGTGAATGGGCAAGGGGAATGGGGTTAGGACCTCCTTCCTAACCTCTTCTCATAAGCCCATTTCTCTTTAGAGGAAAAATAATTACAATAACATTAATTAAGAATTAATTAGTTAATTAAAGTGGCTTAATTAATAAAATTAAAATTATAATCACATCTGATAATTAACAATGAAATTAAAGGTTCCTCTTTATGTGTTTAAAAACATAAAGACCCCTTAAGGAAATTATGACTAACCCATAAATATGGGAAAACCATAAAAGTACTTAATTAGGTTCTTTGATTTAATTAACTCTTAGTCATGAGCCATTTGCATTAGGTCCTTATAGGAGCATTGAAATTTTATTTTCTCACATGTTCATATCATTTGTGACTCATCATTAAGTGGTTAATCAAATTTAAGAAACATAGGTAAGGGTAATTAATTGATTTATTTAAAGATCCAGCTTAATTAACTCATAAAATCCACTTAATTACCTTTTATTAAACCAAATCAAACTACTAATGTGGGAATGAGATTAAAACAACAAGTAATTCTTCTCCTCTTTAAGTTTGATCAAAATCTTAAAACATAAATATATAATGAACTTTGGTTTTCCTTAAATGGCTTTATTTAATATGATTGTCCTTAGGGATTAATGTAATTGAATGAAATCATATGGTTATGTTTAGTCATTTCTTTCCAAACACATTAGATATTGTATGTCATTGATTTCATGCATTCATATTAACAAAAGTAAATGATTCAAATGAATTTCCTTTATGTAAGCTTTCATGTGTTGGATTAACTTAAATATATGTGTGGCTATTATCACTAATAAATCCAAAACTATTTTCTATAGCTTATAAATCAATTATAATACTTAGAGTATTGATAGTTATAAATATGCATAGGATTTGCATGTCTTTATACCTTAAGAATATTAAATAAATCTCTCTTTCTTATAATTCATGTATAGACCTATATAAGTTTGAACAATAACGGGTATATAGTCTGGACATACCAGGAATATGAGGCTTTAAGTTGCCCCAAGGAGGTCATTTGATTATCTCACTTCCCTGGTTTAAATGTCACAAACTCATTTAGTTTCATTCTTATGTATTTTGATATTAGAATTTAGATAGAGCTTTAATTCAAATGCCTAAATGATTTAATTAAAGAAAATACAATCTTTGTATGGTTTTCATCTTTATAGTTGTGCACACATTTATATGTATTTAAGATAGCAAGTGTTTAGTATGGACATCTAGAAATATGAGGCTTTAATTATCCCCAAGGAGGTCATTTGATTACCTCACTTCCCTGGTCAACAATGCCACGTACATGCTCTCATCTTTTATACATGTGTATATGTTCTTAATTAAAAGATGAAGATTCCTTTTTGTTATGAAAAATACATGCATTCATATTCACCTAAGTCATTAGCATATGTTATATATAAATTAGTGCTCTCTTTTCCTTATTCACATATAGATTTACATAGGTTTGGAATGTTAATAAGTATATAGTCTGGACATCTCGAGAATACGAGGCTTTAGCTAGCCCCAAGGAGGTCATTTGATTACCTCACTTCTCTGGTTAACAATGATGCATACTTATGTGATTCCATCCTTATGTATTTTGGTATTAGAATTTGGATAGTGCTTTAATTTGTATGTTCATATAATTCAAGCAAAATGAAAAATATAAACTTCAAACATACACATGCATTCATCATTCAAGTGTGCTAAAACATGTTGTATGTATAGGTACACTTAGGATTGGATCATATGCATGTTACATGTGATGGAATGGAATGGCTTAATATATATCATGTGATACTAATTCAATTATGTTAACATTAAGAAGCCTTCCATATTGGATAAGGTCATTTAAAGTGAACCTAAACTTAGGATTAATTAAAATTTATTTAATAAGCCATTCATTAAAGAGAACTAAATCAAATCAATATGCTTTAAAAAGTGGATTAAGGTAGGAATGGAAGAGAGTAATCCTCTTCCTTCTCTTCATAACACTTAGTTGATAAGTGTAAATCATATGAAACAAAATAAAAAATATAAATTAAAATTCACAAATCAATTAAACAACTTCAAATGAAACCCACCATCATGTTAACTTGAAAATTTCCAAACTTAGAAAAATCATAACTCTAATTCTTAGTTAAGACACACCACATAAAGCCTTAACACTCACATTAGAATTAAGTCATCACTTCTAGATCTATGTTAGGATGGAGTATGATCTCATATATGTTTTATTTTATGATGTATTATTTTAGACTGGATGTTATGGTGTATGCTTCGTAGACTGGATGTTTGGTCGCTCTTAGCCTAATCATGTTTTCTACAGGAGATTGTGCTTAAAGGGATGCTTAAAAATAAATATAAATGCTCTTTTTATAGGTTGCTTAAACCCTTATGCATAATCCAAGTTAGGACAGGTGAGCTTGGTTACCCATGTGCAGGGTGCTAAGTTTAAAATATATACTTGCTTGGGATTGTATGTATGTTTAACTATTCTCTATTTTGTGGGTATAGTTAGATCTACTTTTCATATATAATTGTAATTTCTGCAATAGGAAATAGGATTAGTGCTATGGGGGATTAGGATGAGCAGTGACCAAAAGGGGTTTGTCTTGGGGCTCTGTGATACCTTTGAAGCAAGCACATCCAAATCAAAGAAGGAATAAACTAATCAAGAGGAAGAAAGATGAAGATAAGGATACTTGAAGAATGAAGACCCCCCATATCATGTATTCATTTTAATTATAATTATTATTTCATATTCCAAGTTGTATAAGGGTAGAGCTCGGCTACCCATCTTTTCTTTTTGGTTTCTACGTTACCCAACAGCACTAGCCTCTTATTCTTTTACAGTAGCTATAAAATTGATTGATGATTTATTTAAATTGTGTATTAGAAATTACATATTTTTTTCATAGTTTCTTATGATTGATGCTTTAATGTGTGGCCTGGATGCGGTAGGCTCTTAGGATAAAAATAATTTTTCTACCCAACTAATCACTCATAATTAAATTTTAAATAATTCATAACCTCATCATAAAGCCTAAGACATAGATAAGATAATTAAAATATTTAGCAACCCTTAGCTGTATATTTGTATGTCTCACATCATGCATATCATCTTGAGTCACTTTTGTAAAATGAGGGCCTTCATCCTTACACAATAGGGGTCGCTTGACCTATGAGAGCAACCCCTAATGATGGAGTTTTACCCTCTCTTTTGATTTGGCCAACAATTAATTTTCATCATGCATTTAGGCATATAAAAATCCCAAATCCTTTGTCTAAATGAGGTGTCAAAAATAAAATAAAATTTGAAAAGATTTTGCATTTATAGATTAAGCCTTATGCTCAAACCACTCATGCTCTAGTCTCTTAGGGAGTGGGTTTATGACTTTAGTCTCTTTCTAATTAAATAACTATCCTAACTATCCAACTATCTTGCAATTTATAGGACCATACTACATGTTTTAAAATCATAGGAGGATGTAGCTGGCACTCCAGGCGATTATAAGTCCAAAGTCGGACGATTCATCCTCTCTTATGGAGGTGAACCTT
Source organism: Cymbidium sinense (assembly GCA_021442155.1). Taxonomy (NCBI): domain Eukaryota; kingdom Viridiplantae; phylum Streptophyta; class Magnoliopsida; order Asparagales; family Orchidaceae; genus Cymbidium; species Cymbidium sinense. Next base: position 83,452,775 of record CM038225.1, on the reverse strand, counting down.
TATGTCCACCTATCGCTTAGATTTAGGTCATGCTTTAGCTCATGCTAAAGCTCCCAAGATTTAGGATCCGAGGTAGGTGTTTCTTTGGGCTACAAGCATAAATCCTTACCTCTTTGGCATTTCCATAATCTTGTGTTATGGATTATAAGCCCTAGTAATCTAATAAAAATTCAACTCGAATGAATGAAATCTCTTCACGATTGAATATAAAGCCCAATTATAGGATATATTGGAATGCTCGATAAGCTTCCTAGTATCATGAGCATTTCCTACTTCTTTCCTTTAGATTCCAAAATAAGTCTTCTCCTTCAACTTTCCCAATTGATTTTTCAAACATAACTAATCCTTTGAAAGTCTAACCTTGAAATCTTTGGAGATGATGATCGTCTACTTTAATCGAGAGTATTCTTTGGGAATTTTATTCTCTAAGATGTAATTAACTATAGAGGCTTGCCTTTATAGGGAGCTTAAGAACCCGGTTTAATATAAACCCTACTTTTTTCATCCATGTAAAATTGGAGAAAAATCCCTGGTATATTCAAAGACCCATCATGCCTTAGGAGTCCGTATTAGGTAATTAGGTCCATTGATAGGCGATGTCTCTGTCTTTCAAGATAGTATATAATACCTCTATGTCACACCTGAACACTTCAATAAGTACCCTATGATCTGCGTGGTGTCCCCTTACATCTAAAAATAAACATTATGGATTTTTCTGGCAACTCCACTAAGGAGAATTCCTCTCTTCATATCTAGTAGACAATTATCATTTCCAAGCATAAATAGTGGACTTATATTTTTGTATAAGCTCGAGACTATATTTCTTTCTATTGGCCCTTTGCTCATTTCATTCTTAAGCATAGGTAGCCAGCATCCTTTAGGTTTTACGACCTCACTCCCATGTAGGTCCTAAGACACCTATTGGGTCCCCCAATAGGTAAAAATAAATTAATTAAACAAAGGAGATGACCAAATATAAGTCAAATAGGATTTAGAACCTCTTACCACTAGATTGGTAAAGTAAGGTTCATTCCATATTTAACAAAACTTTAAAAGAATCTAAAGTAAAATAAAATAAAATTCTTTGTAAAAGTTTTTGAAATCTTTTCAAAGCAAAATCATGCGAACTCAACATAACATAATTTCCCAAATAAATAATCCCTTTTAAAATCGAAATCAAATAAAACAAAATTAAAATCTTTCAAATAAAATTAATCGAACCACATTTAGCATATCTAAAATTGCTTAAGTGAGTGTTCCCCTTTTTCAAAATCAAAGATAAATCAAATAATAAACCTCTTTTTCATAAACATGTTCAAACCCCCTTTCAAAAATCAACTACCCCATTTAACATACTTAAATTTGTTAAATGAGGGTCCCATTTTCAAAATTAAAACCAAACATACCCAAAATATTTTCAAACAAAACCAACTCCATTTAACATACCCATATAGTTAAATGAGAGTTTCATTTTCAAAACTAAATAAAACGAAGATAAACAACATATGATTGAACTCTATTTAACATATTCATATTTTGTTAAAAGAGGGTTCCATTTTTCAAACCAAAATCAAAATAACCAACATAAAATTGGACTTCACTTAACATACCCAAATCTGTTGAGTGAAGGTTCCCCTTTTTAAAATCAAAATAATATAATTGAACTCTATTTAACATACCCATATTTGTTAAATGAGAGTTTCATTTTAAAAATCAAAATATCTAACACACATTTTGAATTCCATTTAACATTCCCATATTTGTTAAATGAGAATTCAATCCTCAAAATCAAAATAAAACCACATATCAACAAACAAACAAACATATAGGTGAGCCCCATTTAACATACCTAAATTTGTTAAGTATGGGCCTCATTTCTAAAATGATATCAGATCAAAACAACAAACATCAAACATATGTTTGAACTCTATTTGACAAAACTAAATTTGTCAAATAAGAGTTTGCATTTTTCAAAAATCAAATCATCAACAAATATCAAACACACATTTTGAACTCCATTTAACAAACTTAAATTTCTTAAGTGAGAGTTCTCCTCAAATTAAATCAACATATCCAACAAATAGCAACCAAACCATTAAGACAAACAACTTTCAAAACTTTTCAAACATATAATTGAAACCTATTTAGCATACCTAAATTTGCTAAGTAATGATTTCCAAAATCAAATTTTGATCAAAAATATACAACAAATACATCTACAAAGTCTCTCCAAAACATTTGAACCCCACTTAACATACTTAAATTTGTTGAATGAGGGTTCCAAATCTAAATCAAAAATCTTATGGAAAAGTATTTCCTCAAATTCCTAAATCTCTCCAATATAATGAACCCCACTTAGCATGCCTAAATTTGTTAAGTGTGGGTTCAAATTCCAAAAATCAAATCAAAAGTCAATAATCCAAATCAATGGTTCAAGATAAGGGGTTTGATTCAATTCTATTTAAACTAATGCAGGGATGTCAGCCCAGTTCTTTTTATCATTCCTATGATCAGTCTTCAACCATGTCTTCTGGCAAGGTGATCTTCTCGTTTCCCTCTAGTATGGATTTGGTCTTGGATCAGGCCATACTCACCAACCCATTGATCCAATTTGGATGTGGCTTTGAGGCAATCAGAGTCACATGTGAGGGGCTAGCCCTCACCACTATCAGCAAGGAGGAGCTGGCAGGCAAGATGACACTTCTGCATTTTGATGTGCAGTCTAATTTCGAGTTTCCCTCACTATTGAAGAAGGCCGATGTGGTTCCTCCACACTCGCAGTGTTAGTGCCAATTTTTGCTTCAGTGCCACTATAGCCTGTTGGCCCTGTTGTAGTTCCAGCGAGGGATAACACCACCTCCATTGTTTCCCCTACTTCTAAATGGGAAGGCTATCTTAACTTCTGAGATAGTCTCATCCACCTTCGAGGTTGGTACCAGCTCTCGCTCTACCTCGCTCACTAAGAAACAATGCTATTATAAGAACCACAAGATTAAGCGGCATTATGACTGCAAGGCAAGGCGGATCGATGGTGCCTCTCATATCATGAAGAGGGTTCCCCTCGTGAGACCTCTCCACTCTTGAGTGGCAGTAGGTTCCACCCCCTCTCGGCTTTAGAAGGAGAGGAGGATTACTATAGGTTTGCCGCATCACCCCCACCACCTACAAAGTTTGACGCTAGGGATAGGAGAAAGCCCTATTCTAGTCTACGATATGTTCTTCACATAGTCGGTAAAGCCCATGAATGCTTAGAGTCTGACTTGCTTCATGACTTGAGGAGTTTGATCCCTAGGAACATTAGGGGTCAGATTTATAGAGAGAGGGCCATTGAGGCTAGAGTCACTTCCTAAGTGGGAAAGACAGAGAGGAGGAGGTATGCCATGCAGTCGGTGGCCTCCGCTTTGATAAATTTTCTTGATCATTGCCCAATCAAAGCCGATCATTCAGACGGTATAGTTCTCACTAGCACTGTCCGATGTAGGAGGAGATCTCTGACAGAGAGGCAGTCGATGTCCTTACCATCGCACTGCTCCAATCGCCACCATCACCAGTCCATGTTTGAACATCCATAGTCCCTACTGAGCTACATAAGCCCTAGTCCATAGAGAGACCCTATCATTTGGTGATCTAGCTATGGCCCAAGGATCCCACTCCATCTATTCCACCCGTTGAGGTGAGGTTGAGCTCCCCTGCTCAACCTTCTACTTCAGCCATGGTTAGGAGGGAGTGGCGACCCAAGAGCATCATGGTCACTCCACCTTCATAGTCCCTAGAGGAAGAGAGGATAGGGGATACCTACGTAGTCCCCATGTTAGTGGAGCCAGCTAGGGAGTGCACCTTGGCAGCATAGAGCATCTAGTGCATACAGTCTATAGAGCATAGTCAGTGGTCAGTCATCAGCCAGTCTACATTCTAGTAGAGCCACACAGGGTAGATGACCATTCCTTCGATGACATCATAGAGGACTACTACACTGTAGTCAGGTAGATTGTTGGCAGTGATCACTTAGATTAGGATGAGGGTATGGTTGACTTCAACCCTGATGAGGATGACATAGCCGAAGTCCACATGGTCGACACCCGAGGATCTCTGCAGAGAGAGCAACACAGCTAGGAAGGTGTTATAGTTAAGGAAGGTGACACCTCTCACTCAACTCAGCACCTCCGTGACCAGCCTAAATAGAAGGATGACTAGATAGATAGGATGGAGAAGAGGATAGAGGAGTTAATGGTGGTGGTCTTAGCATTATAGAACCCAACCCCAATCTCACAGCCTTCTCCTATGGTAGCCGACCGGCCAGAGTTGGTACATACCTTAGATCATACTAGGTGCACTCCATGGATGATGTTGCTAGTAGTTTGCATAGGAAGGCCATAGATAGCTCCTCCATGCATGAGAAGGATATCAAGCACATGGTGGGATAGTAGATGAAGGAGGCATTAGTGCAAACCAGGGGGAGCTCATCCATTCCAAAGGGTAGACCATATATAGAGGAATTCGATGAAGTTTAATACCCTAAGGGTTTCGTGCCCCCATCCTTCAAGATCATTGATGGTAGTGGGAACCCACAGTAACACATTGCACACTTCAGAGCCATTTGATGCAATGCCGGTGGTAGTGATGCACTCTGTTCAGACTTTTTGTCAGCAGCTTACCAAGGGTTGCATTTGATTGGTACGTCAAACTGCCCAACAGTTTGGTGAACATCTTTGATGAGTTAGAGCATCTCTTCATCAAGAGATTCATAGGAGCACAATAGAGAGTGACTATAGGTGACCTCATTATTCAAAAATAGAAACTCAATGAGTCCCTTATTGATTACATTCTCAGGTGGTGCAACCTAAGCATGAAATATGAACCACAGCTATTCAAACAGTATGCCATTGAGATTTTACTTAAGAATATCCTATGGCCCAGTCGCTTTTATTCTTAAAGGCTTTACCATTAAAACATACAAGAAATTAATCAATAAGGTGGCTAGCTTACAATAGGAAGCCAAACAGATGCCCTTCTTAGACCAATCATTTAGGCCAAAGCCATAGAAGGTGTTCAAGAAGAAGCAGACAGTTGTGTCAGTGGACAGAGAGAAGCAACCAGAATTCAGTATGAGAGACCAAGAGCTCAACAAACTCCTTTTCCATCTCCTCTTCCACCACCTTAGCTGTCATACCGACCACCACAGCTGCCATAATGACCACCACCATAATGGCCATCACCGCCACAACAGCCTACTCAGCAGCAGTATTCATTTTCACTGCTATGTAGCTATTTTTCACCTACTCTTACTGGCATATTGAATAAACTATTTTATTCAAGAGGGAGGTAGTCAAGAAAATCTTCAAGAATATCCTGAAGAAACCTAATTTTTTAGCTACTAGAACTTAAGAGGCCAGGGGAAGTGGGCAATTGTGATGATCCTAGCTATTACCCCTACCATCGCATATTAGGCCATGTCTTAAAGGATTGTATCACATTTAAGGACTAGCTTGAGCATAGCTACAAGTCAGAAGCCATAATTATCCCTAAAGAATGCTTATTAGAATAAGCATCCAATTTTGTTAGAGTAATCTTTGGGGATACTTTCGATCCTCTTAAGATCAAAGAAAGTTGGGATATCTCCTTATCTCGTACCTCTAAAAAAATTATTTCTAAGATCAAGAAACTTTCTTTGCAGGTGCCTGAAGTAGCTCAAATCTCAAATGCCAATGAAGGTTTGCTTATTGCAAAGGAATAACTCGGTGATGATAGTAGCAGCAACTTACCTCACTTGCCTAAGATAGTCCAGTAGCACAACCACCATCTGAGTCCATCACTCTCTCTACTGTTGTAGCTACTACTTCCTCTATTAGCTCCTCTTATATCGGTAAGAGCATTGTATCTATGGATAAGGGCATCAAATCCCTTACTCCGCTAACTTTACTTAATTTCTATCATGTACTTCCACCCAAAATAAAGAAATCAATGAAGAAAGTCGATTCCACTTATATTCTATCTACTTCTAATGCTCCTGATTTCATTCTTATAGAAAGCTCTTTGATTCAAAAGAATACTAATAGCTCAAATAGTTTTAATCCATTCCTTTCTGATTCATAGTCATATTTTCCTTCTTTGAATCAATCAGATTCACCTCTTGAGATTAACTTGGAGTCATCCAACTCCAAGGATCTTGTAGGAGAAGTTGTAGGTATACTCGATGAAAAGGTAGAATTATCCACAAACTGATCATTCCAAGAAGTCACTGAAGTCAACCTACGTAGTAGTAAAGTTCTACCCCCTAGGGTAGCACCTCGGGATAAGGGTAAATAAGTCATTAGTTCTAGTGAGCAGATAGCCCCTCCATAGGATGCTCTACTAATGGATATGCTTGTGGAGGACCAACCCATAATTGATTACAATATCATAGCTCATCTTAGAAAGTTTTCAGCAAAGTTAAGCATATATGATGCCCTTGTCTTATCCAAAGAGATGAAGGAATCTCTAATCAAGGCCTTACTTGATCCTGAGATAAGCTAAGCTCAATTGATCGCTACTAAAGAGGAGGCATACTGCTCAAAAGACATCTTAGGAGTTACATTTAGTGATGAAGACTTACTTCTAGGGATGATCGAGCACAACCGTCCTCTTTTCATTATAGTAGGTGTTGTAGATACAGGCTATCCAGAGTTCTGGTTGACCTAGGTGCATTAGTCAACATATGAGTCTAAGAACTCTTGTCTACTTGAGAATTGGCATCTTTAAACTTAAAAAAAGGAGAGGATGCTATTGAAAGGAATCAATAAATAAGGTGAGAGGGCCTTAAGCTCCAATAGTGTTGCCATCAGAGATAGATCATGGGAGGCTGAAGCCAACTTTCACATTATAAACTCTGATACATCTTTTAATGCTTTCTTTGGGAGACCATGGATACACAAGAATAACACAATTCCATCCTCTCTACTTCAGTACATGAAGTTCATGAGAGGTGGAATTGAATACTATGTCAAAGGAGATCTCAAATCATTTATAGTTCACGAGGTCAAGATATATGAGGATGCAGCCTACTACCTCCCCAAATAAAAAAACCTATTCTCGTGAACTTTGTCAAAATCCTGATGTGGGAGAACAAGAAGGAAAAGAAAAAAAATAAAGAAAATAAAAGGGAGCAAGAAATAGACTCAAGGGAGGATGTACAGCCTGAGATTAGATTCCACTCACAGTTCGTTACTCCATTCGAACAAGTGGGTAGGATGACCTGACCTCCACCAGGATAAGGAAGAGGCCAGTCTAGAGGTAGACCAAGGGGTGGAAGACCTCCTTATTGGCCACCTAATAAGAGATATGTCTCAGCTACTAGGAGTACACTTGTTATCCATATAAACTTGAAATCTAGTTCAGATGATGAGCCTTATATGGTTAACACACTAGCTAGTTCTTCTCAAAAGTAGATTCCTTTGGAGATGACACTTGAGCTACATAGCAATGAATATAAGCCTCCAAAGCAAAGCATAAGTATTCAAGGAAGAAATAAAGTCAACCATCGATGAGCTCAAAAAAATCAACCTAGGGACTAAAGATAATCTACATCCCACATATATCAGCTCCTTGTTGAATGAAATTGAAACTAATGACTTAGTTAGGCTACTCATTAATTTTAATGACTATTTTGCATGGAGTTATGAAGAGATGCCTAGATTGGCTCCTAACATAGTGGTCCATAAACTAGAAATAGGGCCTAATGTTAACCCTATCAAGCAAGATCTTAGACGCATGGGATTAGACATTGAACAACGGGTCATTTCTAAAGTCAAGAAATTGATCTATGTTGGTTTCATCCGAAAAGAAAAATACCCCACCTAGTTGGCTAGTGTCATCCCAATTAAGAAGAAGAATGGCAAAATTTGCATATGCATCAATTTTATGGATCTAAATAAGGCATATCCAAAAGATGAATTTTTACTACAAATGTTAGAGCTAATTGTGGACATTGCCTCATCTCATGCAATCTTCTCTTTTATGGATGGCTCATTTGATATAACCAAATAAAGATGGCCCCTAAAGATGAAAGAAACACTACTTATAGAACTCGATCAGAATCTATTACTATAAGGTCATGCCTTTCGACCTTAAAAATACTAGTGCTACATACTAGTGGGTCATGACTCGAATCTTTGATGAACTCATTCATCATCAGCTCGAGTGCTACATTGATGATCTTGTTGTCAAAAGTAAAGAATAAAAGACCATATATTTGACTTGAGTAGTTTTCTAATGGTTAAGACAATTTAACCTCAAAATGAACCCCCTAAAGTGTGCATTTGGAGTAACTTCAGGAAAATTCCTTGGGTTTATTATTCGATACCCAGAGAAGATTAAAGCAATATTAGAAATGACACCCCTAAAAGTTTAACTCAACTTAAATCATTCCAAGTGCGGTTGGTGTATCTAAGATGCTTTATATCCAACTTATCATGAAGATACCAACCACTCTCAGCACTTGTCAAAAAGTATGTCAAGTTCAAGTAGGATGATGAGTGTCAGAATGCCTTCAATGAACCATTTGTAAAGGGAACTCACCCTGTTCTACATCCTAACTTCCTAAAGAGTCTAACTAAGGTCCTTAAGTATCTTAATTAGCCCATTTGAATTTGTGTAATTTATTTGATTTAATTAATATTTATTTAATTTGATTTAGATTTTAGAATTCGAGTTTGTTTAATCTTAATGTACTTGATTGATTAATTTTGGATTAAATGTGTTGATTTAATTAAATTTTGATAATTTAATATCCTTAATATCTAATGAAGTTTAAGTTTGTTTAAATCCATGTGTTTTTGATTGATTATTTTTAGATTAGATGTCTTGATTTAATTAATATTTTGATAATTCAATCTCCAGTTTCTTTCCTTTGGGTTTTAATTTAATTCCTTAATTTCATATGATTAATATCATTTCGATGTTGTTTAAATTTATTGACTTCATTATTCCATTTAACTTTGATTTAGATTGGTGAATGTACTTTAATTTACTTATGATTTATTTAAAGTTTAATATATTCTTTTATTTGAATTTCAATTAAGGGTTTAACTTATTGAATTTAGTAGTTTAGTTTATGTATAGATTATCTCTTTAGTTTGATGATTAATCTCTTATCTTAATTCAATAGTTTGTTTTATTTGAGTTTTATTTTTGTTTAACTTATTTTGATATTATTTTAAATTAAGAGTAATTGGATATGATTTACTAACTTTAGAGTTTATATTTAATTTTATGTTTATTTGATTTGATTATGGTTTATTTATTTATAGTTCAATTGGATAAAATGAATTGAAAGTTTGCTTTGACTTAGTTAAGTTTGATTATTTATGATTAGAATTTCATTTTAATTTCATTCATTTATTATGTTTATTAGATTTTTAGTTAATGTTTTGATTTTACACATTTTAATAGTCTTCTTTAGATTTAATTGATTAATCTATGAGAGTCTTTCTTGCTTAGGTTCAATGTGATTATATAATTAGTTTAATTAAGAAGTGTGTTTAGGTTAATTATTAAATTAAATTAAGATTTGTTTAATTTATAATTTACTTCTAAATTTGTTTAGGTTAATGATGTAATTAATGATGATTTAAATTTAATTTAGGATTTGATTAGCATTTTAATTATGTTCAAATTTATGTTTGCTTAAGCTTAAGTTTACTATGATTACTTTAATTAACTTAACTAGTTTATTTTAAGTTATGTGATTAAATTAATTAGTGGAATAATTAAAGATTTGATTACAGATTGATTTAAGAAATAATTTTAAAGTGATTTATTTAAATCAATTTGGTTCATTAAGATGAAGATTAATTCATTAAGTTTGCATTAATTAAATGTTTAATTAATTAAGTTTGATTAAGGTAATTTAATTATGAATTATCATATTAATTAAAGATTTGTTTAATTAATGACTTAATTCCCCACATGTGAGTGATTTGATTTAGTAAAGTGTTTTATTTAAGTTTGATTTGATTGAAGGATTATTGTTATTATCATCATTGTTATTAAGTGAATTAACTGTTTATTTTATTTCAATTAAGTTTGATTATTTATGACTAGAGTTTTATTTGATTTGATTCATTTATTATGTTTATTTAATTTTATTAACGTGTTTGATTTAGTTATTAGGTTGAAATATTTAATGATTGAGTAACTTTCTTATTACAAATGGATTGATTTAGATATTAAATTAATTAAGTTCACTTTAGCTTCATTTGGTTTGATTTGGTCTAATTAATATTAAGTGATTATGATGTATTGGATTTATAATTAATTTATCTTTTTAGTTTACTTACTGATTAATTAATATTCAATTTATTTATATTTATTAAGGAGTTTCATATGATTAAGATTCCATGCTTAATGTAGGTTTAGTTATATTAGTTTGACTTATGTTAAAGTTTCCTAGATTTATTTAATTTTAAGTTTGATTTAAGATTTAATCATTTAATTGAGTTTTATTAACTTAAATAGGTTTAATCATATTTAATTTAATTTCCTTTGAGGATTATATGAATTTTTTCTGATTTCAGGTTTGATTAATGATTGCTTAAGTGTTATTTCATTTCTAATTTTGATTTATTATTTAGATTTATGAATTTCATTTTAATTAATTCTTCAATTTGTTAAATTTTAACCCTAAATATTTATTATAGGTTCATTAAGTTATAGAAGATCATATTATATATATATATATATATAAAGATCTTAGATGTTACCTGAAGTGATTTAAGCCATTTTGAATATTTTTGTAGATTTTTAGATTTTTATTTAATTTATTTTATTAAATTGGACAATTTAAAATTCAAATTTTAATTTCTCTCAATCTATAAGTTTTTTTTTCCTTGAGAATTTTATGATAGGTGTGTTTTAACTTTAATTTCAATTCTTGAAAATTTCAACTCAATCCAACTTGTATTTTTAGACAAATTAATGAAATTTCATTTTTAGTAAAATCTAAATTAAGCTCAAACCGTTCAGTGGAATTTGGAGATTTTTAGTTCGTTGGATTTCTTTCCGAAAGACGGATCCAATGAACTTTTATTTGTAATTTTTTTCTATGTATTTTATTTTTTATGAATTTTCAAAATTTTGCAACTTAAATAATTTTTAAAATCAGAAAATAGGTGATTTTCCCACTTAACCCAATCAACGCCGCTCGCGGAGCTGACGGGGCAATGCAGTGCCATGTGGCACCTCATGTTTGGGCATCACTATTACGCATGGCATCGGGAGCCACACAACGCCACGGGATTGGCCCGCATAGCGCCGTGTTAACGAGTGGGAAAGGGATAGGGACGCGCCGATCGGATCCAACCATCCATTTGCGGATCAGACGGTCGGATCAATCTGTGTGATCTGGATTGCATAATATCGATCGGCACAATCTGAGCCGGATCTCGAAGCGGAGGATTGGTGGATGGTCGGTAAATCAAACGAACGATAATTTGCTATTTTGTGATTTTGAACCAAATTTCGTCTGATTGGGCTCGTTTTTGCAGCGATCTTCATCAGAAAACTTTCAATTCACATGGGGATGATATAGAATGAAAAAATTCCAGGGTAATCTAAAGAAATTTCCTAAATTTGTGCATACATTACCACAACAAAGCTTCTTAAGGCTTGCTAAAGTTTGATGAAATTACCTTGCCAAGGAAGATTTCTAGTGGTGATGATCTGAGCACGCTCTTAAGTGGAGGAAGAAGCCTTGGAATGAGCTTAGACTTTTTCCTTCACTTTTGAACGATGTATTCTTCAATTATCATCGCTTCCATGCTGGAATCCACGATTTTGGTGTTTTAGCTAAAGAGAAGTGGGGAAGTGGTTGCTGGTTACTTTGGGAGCTCTAAGAGACTATCTAATGCCAAAATCAGATCCCTTTACTATCCCTATTCTCCCTCTTTTTATGGTGGACAAAATTTCTCATTAAAGGGTGATGAGAAGGTTTGTTGGGTGGGGGGACTTTGAATTTAGCTCCCAAAGTCTTCATTTGTGGCCATAGGATCAGCTCCATTGAATGCAAGTGTTGTGGAGGAGTTGAATGCATGTGATGGGGAGAATTAAATAAGATTAGGTGGAATCTTATGTAGGGGAGGATCCATGAATTTAATTGGGTTGGGTTAATTTTAGGCTGATCCTAAATGGGTTTGGGTCGGCTTTGATCAGCCCCCAATGGATCATGGCTTGGCTTCAAGGAATTTGGCTCAATTTGGGTCATATGGGTCACATTGGATCATATTAAGTTAGGTTGACCAATTAGTCAAATTGGGTCAAACCAAGGCTTAAGTTAGGTTTAAATGATAATTTCAAGTGTTTTGGTATGATCAATTTGATTTAATTTGACTTAGGATTGACTTTGGCTCATTTGAAGTCAAATGGGTCAAATAGGTAAGTTGACCAATTTGATCAAAATTGGCCAAATTAGCTTGGGTTGTGGTTTGATTCATGTTCAATTGGACAATTAAAGATGAACGTAGCATTTTATTTTGAATCAATTTGGATTTAATTTGAATTTTGGCTCCTTTAGGTCATTTAGGCTAGGTTGGGTCAAGTTGACCAATTGATCAAATTAGGCTCAATTATGACTTTGGTCAAGTTCAATAATCAATTTAGAATAAACTTGAGCCATTGGTTACAATCAATTTGGGTTATATTGAGATTTGATCCATTTTGGCTTTTTAGGCCAATTTGGGTCAACTTGGGTTAAATAGTCAATTAGATTTGGTTTGGCTCAATTTAAAGTTTGATCATGTTCAATCATTTGTTATGAATATGTTTGGACCAATGGTTTCAATCAATTTGGTATATGATGGGTTTTGGCTAGTTTAGGTTTCATTGGGCTAAAGGTTGACTTGGTTTGACCCTGATTACAATTGATCATCCTAGGGTGATCAACAATCATGGTGGAAGGTTTTGGTGAGCTTGGTTCAATCCAATTTAGGTTGGATTAGAAGTTGGCTCAAATGGGTCCTTTAAGTCAGTGTCAAGTGGACCAAAGTTAGTCAATTGGTTTGGTTTTGGCTTAATTTAGGTTTAGTGGGACTTATATGTGAGCCTATGATTGAAATATAAATCCAACTACAATAAATTTGGAGTCCAATAAGTTTTGTCTCAATTGAAAGTTTCAAGTCAAAAAGGCTAAGTTATGCTTGACTTGGGTTGACTTCAATTTGATTTAATGGTTGTAGGTTTCATTTATATTTAGATAGATGATTGATGGAATGATTGATTCAAGAAAAAATCCATTAATTTTGACTTGATTTGGATGGAATTTGGCTAAGTCCAAAGAATTGGCTCAAATGGCTTAAATTGGGTTTAAATTTGACTTTGAATATAGTTTTGGTCATTTGGATATGGATTTCATTTATATTTGTGAATATAAATGAAGGAATAATTGATTTATAAGAAAATCAATTGAATTTGATTTGATTTAAAGGTGGTTCATATGGCATAGGAAGGGTCTTAGGATTTGAATTTGATTTTGGATTTCAATTATTTGGAGTCAAATTTGGAATTAGATTTGAAATTTGAATTTAAATTTGAGGTTTGGTTTGAATGGGTTTGATTTGAGAAGGCATATATGGAGTTTTAGGCTATAGGGTGGGTGATTTCTTAAGTCCTAAGGCATGGCCTAATCCTATGATTAACCCTTCTAAATCTCTAGGCTTAGGTTAAGTGTTCACCTAATTACTAGAAGTGTCTTATAACTAAGGAGTTCTTAGTGTCTAGAAGAGTCCTAAATCTAGAAGAGGAGGTTGAGAGCTCACTCCAAAAGTGAGGTCAACACTACGGTATTGCATGCTTTCTCATAATGTGAACTTGATCTTCATAATCAATCCACTGCAATATCTCATGACACGGTCAACACTATCTGGATGATTAACACACTGGTCCATGATTCTATTATAATTTGACATCACTTTCATACCCCTCTAAGCAGTGAAAAGACAAGCACTTGCAAATTTCTTAGCAGCTTACCCACTTCCTGCTGATTCTCGCTTAATGATGATCTCTCTGATGAACAAATCATGAACTTAGGGGATACTAGCATTCACCACTTGGAGATGTACTTTAATGATGCAGCTTTCTCTCAAAGAGGAGAAGAACCACAATATACTCTTCCGGAAAGGCATGGGTAAGAATAGTTCTCCAAACTCCAAACCGTGATATGACGAGATTCTCATATCATCTATTCAATCCTTACACCAACAATGAAGTTGAATATGAGGCTCTGATTATCGGTCTGGAGTTAGCCATCTTGTTAAGCATCCAGAACATTGACATTTTTAGGGATTCCTAATTAGGGGTCAACCAATCGTTGGGTCCTATAAGGTCCTGAAGCTTAAGCTTCATCACTACCACAAGTATACAATAGAGTTGTTGGCCTAAATCCTAGAGGTTACCATTTATAAGATTCCTCAAGAAGAGAATGTCATAGCAGATGCTTTAGCCAAGCTTGCCAAAGAGTTGACATGTCTGGAAGATGAGTCCATATTAATAGAGGTCTAAAATAGGCAATTCTTAGCTCTTATTGATATTGAACTCATCGAAAAGTACTCTCTTGAAGGGGAGGTTGCTATTGTCAAGAAGGAAGAAGAGCTAGATTGGAGAAAACCATTCATAGATTACTTAAATAAAGTTAAACTACCTCAAGAAAAGTCACAAGCTCATCAAACAAAGTAAATGACACTTTATTATGCCTTCGTGGATGGTGTCTTATACCGACAGTCCATCGATTATATGTGATTATGTTGTTTAGATAAGCATGAAGCCCACAAGATCACGACCAAGGTGGACTTAGGATTATGTGGAGCTCACCAATCGGTCCCAATATGAAAGCTAAAACCAAGAGACTTGGATACTCCTAGTCGTCGATGATCATAGATTGCATGGATGTGGCTAGGCAATACCATCAATATTAAGTACATGGAGTGGTCCTACATCAACCATCCAACATTGGCCTTATGGCCATTCAAGTGTTGGGGTACTGACATAGTGGGTCCGATTGATCCTCCTTCTTTTAAAGGTCATCGGTTTATCCTAGCTGCCACCAACTATTATTCCAGATGGGCAGAGATGATTCTGCTTAGAGAGGTCATAGCTCAACATGTTCCTTAGTTCTTTAGAAACCATATAGTATAAAGATTTAGGGTGCCTCACTGAATTATATCCGATAATGGTACTGCATTTAAGAGTACCAAGATCTACAACTTTGTTCGAAGACATGACATAGATTGGAGATACTCTACCATATATCCAAGGGAAAATGGCTTTGCAAAAGTCTTCAACAAAACTCTCATCCAAATACTTAAGAAGACACTCAACGATAACAAATGATAGTAGCATGAGCAATTAGTTGAAGCTTTATGGGCCTACCTCACTACCTATAGAACTCCAACTCAATATACCCCTTTCTCCTTAGTGTATGGGTCCAAAGTCATTTTACCATTAGAAGTCCAACTCCCATCACTAGGGATAGTTGTGGGTAGAAAGATCACAACAGAGCAGAATGACAAGTTACGATTAGAAGAGCTTGAATGTTTGGAGGAGAGACACCTACGGGCATGCCCAAACCTCGAGTTATAGAAAGCCAAAATGATTCAAGCTCAGAACAAGTTGATCCGTCTCAGAGCTTTTCAAGTATGAGAGCTTATTTTAGTTCTAAGGAGACTAATTATTGCCCGTCGCAAGATGGGAGGCAAGTTTGAACCCACTTGGGAAGGCCCTTTTGCCATAGAAGGCCTACCAAGGAGGATCATATCAACTTATCAATCATAAGGGTGAGCGCCTGATGCTTCCAATCAATGGGCTCTACCTAAAAAAATATTATCCATAAAACTATGTTGGAAAATAATTATCATCAATGAAAATTTCATTTCAAATTCGATCTCTTCAAATTGAAAGCATCTCTATCTATGAATCTGCCATGATGTGTTTAGGGTAGGTGTAAGGAACCTGAACTACATCCTATTCTTCATCAACTCAACACAAATACAAATTACTCATAAACACATAAAATAAACACATATATTTTATCTCGGGGTACTTCGAACAGAGATAATGCCCCAACGGCCCTCACTTAGTAACTGCTCTGTCATGTCGATTCACTACTTAGCTAGTGTGTCACCTCAGTGGTCTTCTCGCTTTGGAGGATGTAAGTCTGTTATGCTTTCTTCTAGCTTAATTGTTGCACACCGATGAGCGCCTTATTACTATGGTAAGCCTTACTACATGGCCATTACGTACCTCATGATTAGCTTCATTTAAGAAGATGTAAGTATGCAATGCTTTCTTATCGGATTAGCCTTTGTGCACCGACTAGGTCAAGTATATTTGAGGTTTAGGGAAAATCCTCGAGTGGCTCTTTTCCTCTTGACTACTTCAAGTCTGGGTCCAGTCTTACATCATGACTCCCCACTTAGTAGTCGCCCTAGGTCGGATAGCATCTATCCCGCCAATGACAGACTATCCTGATGATCATTTTCATATATGAAGATGTAAGTCTCATAAGCCTTCTTCTTAGATTGATCATTGTACATCGACAAGCACCTTAGGTTGGTTGGGGTTCGCTATGCAGATAGTGACCCACCCAGTGGATACACCACTTATGGCAGATGTAAGTCTCCTATGCTTTCTCCTTGAGTTGGCCACCGTAAACCTATAAATTTCTTTTTTGGAGCTCTAATACCCTAGCACCTCCCACATTTTCGGTTGACTTCCACTTTGTGTAATAACCACCCCTATGGTTGGAGAATCCGTACGGTGGATGTGCAGATCCTCCTTTGGTCCAATAAGTCTGAGATAGGTCAAGGCCGATATAGCCCCTTCTCATTGTGGTCCCTCACACACCAACAGGGTCCACACAAACATATAAACAAAAGTTATATATTTGCTTGTGGATTAGAAGGATACTCCCATCGGTACCTTTTCCCAAGCATCCTATCTTTTGGGCAGCATTCTCAAGGCTCCCTATAGGAATCACCTAACTACTCTTGAGTTGACATAAGTCCCCAGCGGCACTCACTCAGTAGCCACCCTAGGTCGGGTTTGATTTTTTGTGCAACCAACAAGTCACCCCAGCAGCTATTCCCCACTATAGAAGATGTAAGTCTACTATGCTTTCTTTCTAGCACAGCCATTGTACACCAAGAGGTAGCCCTTAGGTTGGTTAGTCTCATCTTTTAGTAGACTAGCCCTTTGGATTTATAAATTTGAGATAAGTCAAGGTTGATATAGCCCCTTCTTAGTGGATCCATTGCATACCGACAGGGTCCATAAATTAAATCAAACTAAATCAATTCAAACAAACCATATCAAATGAAATTAAAATTAAATTAACTTTGACTACTCTTGAGTTGACATAAGTCCCTAGCGACATGCACTCAGTAGTCACCATAGGTAAGGTTTGATTTATTATGCTACCAATAGGTCACCCCAGCAGCTGTTCCTCACTTTAGAAGATCTAAGTCTACTATGCTTTCTTCCTAGCACAACCATTACACACCAAAAGGTAACCCTTAAGTTGGAAAGCTCCACCTGCACTAGGTAGACTACCACTTTAGATTTGTAAATCTAAGATAAGACAAATCCTCTGTGGCTTCTTCTTAGTAAATTCATCGCACATTGACAGGGTCCACAAATTAATCCAAATTTAATCAAGCTCATAGCCCCAATGGATGTCCTATCAATCAAAATCAAATTAAACACAACCTGATTCTCCCTAAAGGAGTTAAATCACACCCTTCTCTACAGTAGAGCCCAAATCATACAAACAAATCAAACAAATAAATCAAATTCAAAACCAACCATCCTGGTGAAGCCATAATAAATTAAATAGATTAAACTATGTCTTGATCCTCAATGGATTCAAGCACATATCCCCAGCGGATATGTACCACATTTAAACAAATTACATACATCAAATCTAGTCTTGATCCCTTGCAGATATGCCCCTGAATCAAACTTAAACTCAATCAAATCAAACTCAAACTTGTATCCCCAATGGATCTCCCCTCCATAAATCAAATCAAATAAAATAAAACAAGTTAAATCAAATTTTCATCCCAGCGAATGCCTACCAAACAAATTCAATCAAATTTTTATCCCTAATTGATTTCTCTCTCATGCCCTTGGCATGAGGTGAGTTGCATTGCACTAGGATTGTGATTCTATCTACTTCTCGGGTTTAGGCATAGATCATTTTTAATAGTGCTTGCAATTTTCTGGACATTATTGATCGCCTCTATCAACGCCAATACGAGTGGTGTGTCTTGTCATTTACACCACACCTATTGGGTGTCCTTTCATTGACCTCACATTTACAGTGAGGATTCAATCTCCTCTTCTTAGATTTAGGAGTCTTCTAGATACTAAGACTTTCTTAGTCATAAGATACTAGCAATTAGGAGAACACTTAACCTAAGCCTAGAGACTTAGAAGGGTTAATCATAGAATTAGGCTATGCCTTAGGACTTAGTGAGATTTAGCTACCCTATAGCCTAAACCCAATCTATGCCAACCTCTTTGACCTAAACCCAATTTATGCCAACCTCTTTGCCTAAACTAAACCTCAAATTCAATTCACCCAAGTTTGCATTCCAAATTCAAATTCAAATTCCAAACCAAATGATTGAAACATATAACCCAACCTATCCTAGCGATAATTTGATCTTATGGACTTAGCCAAATTTAAATCAAACAAAACTCAATTGAGTTTCTAAAAGTCAAAATAACTCTCCAATCAACCCATGCCAAATATTAAATCAAATTCAAATTAACCAAACCAAACCAAATATCAAATCAAATCAACTCTTCTTAAGCCATATTATTTGACCCTATGGACTTAGCCAAAACTCCATTAAAATCAAATCAAATTCAATTGATTTTCTCATGAATCAATTACTTATTCAATCATCATCCCAAGTATAAATGAAATCTATAATTATCAAGCCAAAATCAATTCAATCAAATCAAACCTAACCTAACACATTTGACTTGAAATATCTAAATGAACCAAAATCCATTTGAACCCAAATCAATTGCAATCAAAGCTATATACAAATCCTAAATCCATATATAAACTCAATTAAATCCAAATCAACTCAAAATTGACTCAACTAAACCCTATTAGTTCACTTGACCCAAAGTGACCTAAAAGATCTATTTGAGCCAAATTCCAATTCAACCCAAATTATTGAACCAAGCCTACCAAAACCTCCTATGATAATTTTTGATCACCCTAGGTTGATCAATTGTTGTCAATTAGGTTAAACCAAGTCAACACTCTTAACCTACATGAACCAAATGAGCCAAATCTCAACCTAAGCAAAATTAATTGAAACCATTGATTCAAATTAACCCATGATCAATGATTGAACATGAATTGACCATCAATTGAGCCAAACTTAACCTAATTGGCCCTTTGACCCAAGTTAACCCAATTTGACCTAAAAGACCAAATTAGGTCAAATCATCATATAACCCAAATTAATTGTAATAAATAGTTCAAATTCATTCTAAATATATTGTTGAACTTGACTAAAGCCATAATTGAACCCGATTGGCCCATTTAACCCAAATTGACCTAAAGGGTCAAATTGGCCTAAGTTTAAATCAAATTCAAATTAATTCAAATTAAAGCCTACAATCATCTTCAATTAACTAATTGAACATGAATAAACTCATAACCCAAGCCAATTTTCCAACTTGATCAAATTGGTCAACTTGACCCATTTGACCTATATGAATCTAAATGAGTCAAAATTAAACCTAAGCCAAATTGACTCAAACCAATCTAACCAAAATATCTCAAATACTCATTTGAACATGACTCAAGTCTTGGTTTGACCCAATTTGACCAATTAGTCAACTTAGCCTAATTTGACCCATAAGAGTTAAATTGAGCCAAACCCACTTAAACCAAGCCAATACCCAATGAAACCTGGCCCAAACCATCATAAACTGACCTTGGGTCAGCCCCAAATTAGCCCAACCCAAATTGGGTCAAATCCAAGGCCTTTCCCATTGGATTTTCTACCCACATGGGATCAAACCCAAAATTGGCAAGTCAATCCTCCTTATCTCTCCTTGGCAGCCTCCCCTTACCCAAATAGGACCTAACCTACCTACCTAACCCAACCCAAGTGGGCTAGGTCTGCATGGACCAAGGGGAGGTGAGTTAAATCACCTCTCTACACATATCTAAAACCATTGGACCCAAAGAATAGGGCAGCCACCTTGAGCCACCAACCAACCATCATTGGGTTGACACGCCACTCAGGCAATCGACGGTCATACCATGAGGGATGAATCCCATCCATCTGATCCAAAGAGAGGGGGCATATACCATTGTGGTGAAAAATTCCTATGGAGGAGTCACCTTTCAAAATCTGTTGGTAGAAAAAGTAAGATAAGACCTATAAAAATTTATCTTTTTGGGACATCATGTAGATTCATAAATGTACTTATTCAAGTGATCAAGTACATCATGAAAAAATAGTGTACTATCTCAAAAGATAGAAGTCACTTCCCTTTAATGGACCTAATCACCTCAAAAGGACTCCTAAGGACGTTGGGTCTTCGAAGTGTACCAGAGATTCTTCCCCTACTTTACATGAAAAAGTAAAGCAGGGTTTATTTTAAACTGAGTTCATTAAGTTCCCTACAGGGGTAAGCCCCCATAGTTAATTACATCTTAAGAAATGGGGATTCCTTAGGAAAACTCTCGATTAAGGCAAATGATCATTGTCTCTAAAGATTTCAATAAAAGAGGACTATCAATCGATTGGTTTATTTGTGAAGATCAAATGGGAATGATCAAAGAGATTTATTATCAAATCCAAATGGAAATACCTAAGTAGGAGATGCTCACGATGCTAGAAAACTTAGTGAGCATCTCAAACTATCCTATGATTGGGCTTTATATTTTTGAAATTGATTTAGTTTATTTAAGTTAAATTTTAATTTGAATGCTAGGGCTTACAATTCCATAATACAATGTTATGGAAATACCTAAGAGGTGAGGAATTATGCTTTAAGGCTCGCAAAAGGAAAAGCAACCTCAGAACCTAAATTTAGAGAGATTTGGTGAGGGCGTAAAGCACGACCTAAATCTAAGGCAAAAATGGGTAATTGGTTTGTCTCCGCAAGAGAGACAAACCACCCGACGACTTACAACCGCTTGGTGATGGCTGCTAATTAACTCCTCCTATAATTTTAAATACATGTAGGCGAGTCTTTTATGCTTATGCAAGATAGTTAGATGTTTTATTTAGAAAGAGACTAAGTCCTTAAACTCACTCCCTAGAGATACTAGAACATGAAAAGGGCATGCTTCAAATGACCTAAATCTAATGCAATTCAAATTCATTTTATTTTTATTTTGACAATAATTTTGACTTAGGCTAATAGGATTCATATACCTAATGCATGAGAAATGAGATTATGGACCAAAATCAGCGAGAAGGGAGGAGATGTGTTTCCACCATGGCTCTCACAGGTCAAGCCAAGTATCTCTGGCAAAGGTGAAAGCCCTCCAATTAAGAGTGAAATAAGATACTGTTGTGCATGTTATTACAAAAGAAATGCTCATCCAGCTAAGGGGTTGCTAATTCTTTTATCTTGATTTTAAACCTAAGCTTTAAGTGAGGTTATGTGTTGTTTAATTTTAATTTGAGTTATTAGGTTGAATAAAAGATTTATTTTTCTCTAAAGAGCCTAATTCTCATCTAGGCCATACATAAAGAAAGGAAGAAACTATAAAAAGCATGCCACTTCAATTTATAAAGCTAAGCACAAAAAGAATAAAAGGCCGTTGTTGTCGGGCACCATCGCATAAACCCCAAAAATATTAAATTTGGTAGCCAAGCTCTACCCTTATACAACCCAGATTACAAATGAATTATATTACAATTAAGCAAGGAACTCTTTGTTATGGGGGTCTTCAAACTTTCTTTCTTCTTTCTTCTTTTCTTCTTTCTTCTTTCTTTTCTTCTTTCTTCTTTTGATTCTTGCTTTTGGAAGGTTGGAAGGTGGATGATCCAAGGCTTTATATGGTGCATAAGATAGGATCTTATGATCAATGCTTATCCTAATTTCTATAACAATCATTCTAAAATCCTAATTGCATAAATTTACATGAAAAGGGAAAAGATAAATCTAGCTAACACCTACAAAATAAAGGTTAGCTAAAATAAACCACACAAATCCTACGCATGTATATTGGACTTATCACCCCACACATGGGTGACTAAGTTTACCTCGCCTATGGATTATGCTTAGGGGTATAAAGCACCTGAAAGCAAAATCATTTTTATATTTTTATTTATGATAGCTCCCCTTAAGCACAATCCTACAGAAAAGAATAGTTAAACTAAGAACATCCAACCATTCATTCTATTAGCATACACCCTAACATCCAATCTAAAACATATATCACAAAACAAAATAAAGCATCAAACCATTCACCGACCTAACCTAAAGCTGGAAGTGCTGACTTAGGCTAATGTGTGTACTTTGAAGGTTTGTGTGGTATGCTTAGCTATGGCTTTAAGTTAGGATTTTCTAAGTGAGAAAACATGTTCAACTTAGAGGAGGGTTTCATTTAAGTTGTTTAGAAGTTTTGGATTGATTTTATTTCATGTTTTGATTTTGTTTAAGTGGATCCTACAATTAATTACTAAGTTATGAAGAAAGGGAGAGAGAAGAGAACTTCTCTTTCCTTCCTAACCTAAGTAATTTCTAAAGTAGGTTCACATTTTAGTTTGGTTTAGTGAATGTTTTGATTAAATCTTTTAATTAATACTAAGTTTAGATAAACTTTAAACAAACCTATTTAAAAAGAAAGGCATTTTAAGATTAAATAAAATGAATCAAAATTCACATAACATATATTACTTCATTTCTTTCCCAACATATATAACATGCATATGGATAGATCCTAAATATTTTTATACATGAAAATGAGAGTATTTAACACACTTTATGATATATGCTAACTAATCCATTTAAGAAATTTAGAAGTTGAGTATACATGATTTATCTTAAGTAGAAAAGGTTTTCCTTATCCAAATCTTCACATACACATATGAAAGTAAGAAAGGCATAAGTGAGTACAACACCATTGTTAACAAGAGGTGTAAGGTACAAGACCTACTTAGGGCTACATAAAGTCTCGCAATCTCGGGGTTGTCCAGACTAATATACCACTTTCTTTTTCATTTCATTTCTTTTATACATATGGTTTATGTAATTTATGTATGCTAGTATAGGCAACCCTTCTTAGGTGATAGCATAGGGATGAATAGGGTATGGAATTAAGTAAGTGTTAGGTTCTTTTCAAATGAACCTTATATCTTACTAACTCATATTCAAAACTATACCAACATAAGAAAGAAAGGAAACCTATACTAAGCATACATTTATAATTTTCAACATGCAAACTCATAATTAAAGTATAAGTAGCACACTTTTAGATTTAGTGTTTGATTTAGATGTTTTGAAAATAATTTGAATTTAATAGTGATAATAGCCATTCATATTTGTACTTCAGCCAACACATATAAATTTGACATAAAGTAAACAATTTCATTTTTAAATTTGAATTTGAAAAACATGAATGCATGAAATCATATGACATACAAATTTGACATGTTGGGAAGGATCCAAAGTAATGAAAGCATGTAAAAAAAAGCTCACTTCACTTAAATCCTAAAGACATTCTTATAGAATAAGAAAGTTTAAAATAAATCAAAGTGAATTCAAAATGATTTTTGTTTAGTTTTAAGTTTAATTTAATTTTGAAAAGGTGAAATTAGTTTGTTGTTCTAACTAATTCCCACATGTGTTTGATATTTTGGTTTAATTTTTAAATAATTAAATTTATTTTTATATGTTGATTAGATTAAAGTATGAAATAAGTAACTTAATTAACCCTTACCTACACCATCTTAGAAGAATTAACTAAATAATTATGAGCCAATGAGATGACATAAAACCCACAAGGAATTTAAATTTCCAATGCACCTAATAAGGAAATGGTCTAATGCAATTTGGCTCACAATTAAACGTTAATTAAGCTAAGGGGTTTAGCTTAAGTAATTTCAAAACACCCCTTCATACTTATGAATTGGGTTTTGATTTCCTTGACGAACTTAGGCTATTAAACACCTAAGAATCTACCCAAAGTAGATTAATTAAGTTTTGGAACTTTTTAGAATTTTTAGAAATTGATTAAGGGGATAATTAATGAATTAACCCTTAATTAAGTGGAGATTAAGGAGACAAGAGGGGGTTTAGGGAATAGCTTAGGGGAAAATTTCCAAAAATATTCTATAAACCTTCTACTTACTGAATCTGACCTTAATCAACCCGAATCATAGGTTAAAATCAATAATCATACCCTAATTATGCTTAATTACATAAGGAGGGCAATTATGGAAACCATTCTCTTAATCAAGCCTTCAATAAATCCCAAGAAAATTAGGGGAGGTAGAAGTTATCCCTTAAAACTTACCCAAG
Organism: Cymbidium sinense; assembly: GCA_021442155.1. Taxonomy (NCBI): domain Eukaryota; kingdom Viridiplantae; phylum Streptophyta; class Magnoliopsida; order Asparagales; family Orchidaceae; genus Cymbidium; species Cymbidium sinense. The sequence goes on along the minus strand of CM038225.1, from coordinate 83,428,241 downwards.
GAATTTGGGATTAATTAGAGGCTTAATTAAAAAGTAATTAGCAAAATAAACTTTCCAATAAAACTCAAATACAAAGAAAAGCATAATTCAAACTCATTAAAATTAATTTTAAAATATTCTAGGCTTAATTATCTATCCATTGGATTTTATTTCACATTTTTTTAAATTTTCTAGCAAGAGTTATGAATTTTGAAAGATCTCTAAGTGAATTAGGAATTAATTAATGCATTTTATTAATCCTAACTAATCCCTGGATTATTGCACGATGCATGGCAACGGCGGTCAGTGTGCTTTACAAGCTTTACACCATGAGGGGGTCACTTAAATGTCACATCCCAAACAACGGCAATGGCGCACGCGCTTTAATCCTCATCATCGATCAGATCGGACGCTTAGATCTCCCCCATTTTAAATCAAGGATTTCTAGTGTTGAATTATCTCGACCATCCATCTAAAATGCGGATGGATGGGCGGTTGAGATCATCAAGTTCTTCCCCTTATGACATCATCCATGATCAAGGGAAGATCCAAGCTCGATCTAGCATGGAATCAAACCAAATTCATCTAAAGGCAGTGGCAAATCCAACGGTCAAAAATTGATGGGGTGAAAATTTCTTTCACAAAGCTCCACACCACATTGAGTTTAATGGTTGAAAAATCCCATACCTCATCGTAGGTGATCACCGGTGCTTGATTCCCTTGGAGAAGCTTCGTCTTGTTGAGACGAAGCTCTGTTAAGAGTATGAGCACTTGAGGTTGAGTGGATTGATGTATGGGCCAACTCCTCCTTGGCTAGCTTGAGGCCTTAAGTGAATTGGATCCTTCCTTGCTGTGGGAACTCCAATAGAAGCTTAGGTGCACTCGACTTAGCTCCCTGATTAAGTGTGCAAGAGCAATTGGAAGGAATTTGAGTCTGGAAGAAGTTTGCTCTTCAATGAGGCTCCCCTACTGTACAAAACCAAGAATGGCCTTTTCAAATCCTCTCTAAGAATCTTAGGAATACTCTCTGATGCTTGCTCTGAGTTCCTTAGCTTCAATCGACAGAGGGGAAGTGAGAATTGAATTGAATTAGGGGGAGTATATCTCCCCCTTGAAGGATCGGACAACCGGCAATGCTCTTACTATTTTGATCCAATTGATCATAGGCTGAGGGTTGTTTGATCAGTTCGGAGTATGCACATGGTCAGTTTGAGCCAAAAAGTGGATTTCCAACCTCCCATGTGCTTGAATTTGAGCTTGAGAGGGAGTTTGAATATGTAATTTTTGACTAGGTTGGGTTTGGTCTAGGGACCAAATGGGCTGACCCAAACCCATTAGGTTGGGTGCACCACTCTCCCCTAGGTCCCCTTGAGCTTTTAGGAAAGCCTCAAGTGAATGTGAAGAGGGTATGACCATATTACCCATGGGTTAAGCCAAAATTTGTTCTATGGCCTAAGGGTAGAATGGTCATTTTGTTGTTTTTCCACTTTGGATATGTTGGGTATGTGGAGAAATTAGGTTTTTCCAAGTTTCATTAGATTTAGAATCCATTTCATAGGGTTTGGCTCATGTTGACCCATTTAGGTCAAAATGGATCAACTTGGGTCAAGTTGATCAATAGGTCAAATTGGGTCAAACCAAGGGTTGGGTCAAGTTCATATGACCATTTGAAATATTTTGGTGTCTTTGGCTTGGTTCAATTTGGTTTAGTTTTCAATTTGGCTCATATGACTTCATTTAGGTCAAATGGGTCAAGTTGACCTATTTAACCCATTTGACCTATTTGGGCTAGATCAAGGGTAGGTTTAGGTTAGGTTAGTCATATGTAGTGGATTGGTATCTTTGTTTCTAATTAATTTTAGTTAATTTCAAATTTGACTCAAACCCCTTTAGGTCATGTTGGGTCTAAGGTCAATTGGGCTAGGTTAGGTCTAGTTGGCCAATTCAGGCTTTGGTCAAGTTCAACAAGTGATTTAGAATGAACTTGACCCATTGGTCTGGATCAATTTGGCTTAGATCAAGTTTTGACACATTTTGGCCCTTTAGGTCAAAATGGGTCAACTTAGGTCAAGTGGCCAATTGGGCTAGATTAGGCTCAAATGTTGGCTTGGTCAAGTTCAAACATAGGTCATGAGTAAACTTAAATCAATGGTTTCAATCAATTTGGCCTATGGTGGAATTTGGCTAGGTTAGGTTTTATTTTGGGCTAAGTGTTGACTTGGTCAATCCTTAGATTTGACTTGGTTTGACCCAATTTGATTGATTGATCATCCCATGATGATTGTTGATCATGATGAGAGGGATATATGATTTTGGTTCTATCCAATAATTTGGTTAAGTTAAATTTGGCTCATAAGAATTACTTTTGGGTCACTTTGGATCAAATGAGCCTAAGTGAGTCAAATGGCTTGGTCAAAGCATGATTTGAAGTTGATTAAACTTGTGCATGGACTTATGATTGAAATATAAATCCATTTACAAGTGGTTTGAAGTCAAATGGGTTTTGATTCATTTAATTTCATATTCAAAGGAAGAATATGAAAGGATTTAGGGTTTGATTTTTGACTTGGGTTTTAATTTTTGATTGAAGTTTGGATTTATATATGACTCATGATTGTAGGGTTGATTAAATCATGAGAGAAAATCAAGGTTTGTCTTGATTTGAGTTGATTTGGCTAATTTCAAGATTTTGACTTGAAAGGCTTAGGTTGGATTTTGATTTGATTTGAGTTGATTTTTGGAATAGGTTTTGATTGTTTGAATTTATATTTCATTTATATATATGAATATAAATGAGAATATAAATGGACCATGAGAAAATTTCAAGGATTTGAAGTGATTTAATCATGGTTTAGGTTAAATCTATTAAAGATAATTTAAAGGATTTAAGGAAATTTTTAAATGGGAATTTAATTTTTGGGTTTCATTTGATAAGTTTGTATTTATATTTCATTTACATATGAGAATATAAATAATAATAAAATATGTTTTGAGAAAATTCCACGAGTTTGAATAGGTTTGATCATGATTTGGGTTAAATCCATTAATGAGAATTTAAAGGATTTAAGGAAATTTTAAATTGGAATTTAATTTTTGGGTTTGATTTGATGAGTTTGTATTTATATTTCATTTATATATGTGAACATAAATAAGAATATAAATGAGTTTTGAGAAAATCTCAGGAGTTTGAATAGGTTTGATCATGATTTGGGTTAAATCCATTAAAAGGGAATTTAAAGGATTTAAGGAAATTTCAATGAATTGATTTGAAATTTTGAGTTTAGTTTGATTGGTTTGAATTTATATCTCATTTATATATGTGAATATAAATGATAATATAAATGAATTATTAGAAAATCTCAAAGATTTGATTTGGTTTTGATTAAGATTTTGGCTAAGCCCTTAAGAGAAGATTAAGGACTTAAGAAAATTTAAACTTAGAAATTTTGATGGATTTTGATCATGGGTTTCAATCATAGATTTCAATCATGGATTTTAATTATGGAATTGATTTGAGTTTGGAGAAAATCAAATAGAATTGATTTGGAGTTGGACTTGAAGGAAGGAAATTGAGGAATGGTTCAAGATGGGTAAGAAAATTCATAACACCCCTAAGGCATGACCTATTCCTATGGCTAAACCTTTTAAGTCTTCTAGGGCTAGGTTAAGTGTCCACCTAATCACTAGATGTGTCATAAGACTAAGGAACTCTTAAAGTCTAAGAGGAATCCTATGTCTAAGATAGAGGTGTTGAGAGTTCATTCAAAAAATGAGGTCAACAACTGCCCTCATTTCGAGCAAATCTAGCACTTGAACCCTCAGAGATCTTGAGAGAGTGAATTCGAAATCCCTAGAGCATTCTCCAAGCCTCTTGAGCCTCCCCATTATTAGAAACTTTCAACCTAAAATAGGGTAGCCTTCCACTCTATCCAACTTCACTAATACTTAACCAAACTCAATTTAACTTCACCCACACCTTCCCCACACTTCGTCGAGTAAGAACAAATCACCTCGCAAGCCCTCAGACCATCGAGTTTGAGTTTGATCAACATCCACTTGCATTTCATCAGTTCGTGGCCCTCCGAGTAAACGGTAAGGAAACCCCATGCGTGCTGATCAATAGGGCTTTATCTCCACTAGACAAAGCATCCTCAATTGATTGCAACACCGGTCTTGAGCTCCGTGAGGTAATTCCATGAAATCGAGCTTTTGGTGAAAATTTGTTTGGCCATTTAGAAGAAAATTGGTATGTCGTGCAAATTCAACAAGTAGATCCCTTCAGATCTACCTCGTGATGTTGTGGGTTAAATTCTGAATCAATCCGAGCTCGAGTGAGCTTGAATCAAGCGACAAAAGGCAGACATTGTCCATCTCTCATCGCCTGGGAGACAATGGATCATGCATCGTCCATTTCGTATGATTGGAATGGATGATAGTGATTAATCCATTAGATTTATCCATTTTTATCTCTTGAGGAACTACGAGTTTGATATGCGTCGTCCGATTTTAGATCGGACGGTGGAGATGAAAGCGAGTCCGCCGCTATCCACGTAGACACTGACTCAGACGTCGTTAAGTGACCAATCCTATAGCACCATGTGAAAAGCGTGCCATGTCAGCGATACGTGTGGCGTCGATAGGATTAGGCTTAAATTAGTCTTAATTACTTAATTAATGGCTAAAACTTCAAAATTCATAACAAATTATAGAAAAATTAGAAAAATACAAATAAATATTTATTTTGAAGGTATTCTAGAGGAGAATTATTTAAAATTAATTAATTAATTTTGAACAATTATTAAGACTTAATTAGCTTAATTACCCCTTAATTACTTGAGTAATTAATCTCAAACTTTGTGTGTTTGTTTAATGGGATGACCTTTGCCTCCCATAATTTTCTTGGGATTTATTGCTTGGTTAATTAGGATAATTGACTATTTAAGCTCTAATCACTCTCTTAATTAGTTTAATTGATTAATTAACCTCTTAAATAGTAAAAATTAATTAATTAAGTACACTAATCACTATTAAACAGTGAATGGGTAAGGGGAATGGGGTTAGGACCTCCTTCCTAACCTCTTTTCCTAAGACCATTTCACTTTAAAGAAAAAATAATTAAAATGACATTAATTAAGGAGTAATTAGTTAATTAAAGTGGCTTAATTAATCAAATTAAAATCATAATCACATTTAATAATTAACAATGAAATTAAGGGTTTCTCTTTATGTGTTTAAAAACATAAAGACTCTTTAAGGAAATTATGACTAACCCATAAGTGTAAGAAAATCATAATAGTACTTAATTAGGTTCTTTGATTTAATTATCTCTTAATCATGAGCTATTTGCATTAGATTCTTGTAGGAGCATTGCAATTTTATTTTCTCACATGTTCATATCATTTGTAGCTCATAATTAAGTGGTTAATCAAAGTAAAGAAGCATAGGTAAGGGTAATTAATTGATTTAATTAAAGATCCAACTTAATTGACTCATAAAATCCACTTAATTACCATTTCTTAAACCAAATCAAACTACTAATGTGGGAATAAGATTAAAATAGCAAGTAATTATTCTCCTCTTTAAGCTTGATCAAAATCTTAAATCATAAATCAATAATGAACTTTGGTTTTCCTTAAATGGTTTTATTTATTATGATTGTCTTTGGGATTAATGTAATTGAATGAAATCATATGGTTATGTTTAGTCATTTCTTCCCAAACATATTAGATGTTGTATGCCATTGATTTCATACATTCATATTTTCAATTGTAAATGAATCAAATGAATTTCCTTTATGTAAGCTTGCATGTATTGGATTAACTTAAATATATGTGTGGCTATTATCACTAATAAATTCAAAACTATTTTCTAAAGCTTATAAACCAATTATAATACTTAGAGTATTGATAGTTATAAATATACATAGAATTTGCATGTGTTTATAGTTTAAGCATATTAAATAAAGCTCTCTTTTTTATAATTCATATATAGACTTATATAAGTTTGAACAATAATGGGTATATAATATGGACATCCCGGGAATGCGAGGATTTAAGTAGCCCCAAGGAGGTCATTTGATTACCTAACTTCCTTAGTTTAGCAACGACAAGTACTCATTTGGTTTCATTCTTAAGTATTTTGATATTAGAATTTAGATAGAGCTTTAATTCATATGCCTAAATGATTTAATAAAAGAAAATACAATCTTTGCATGGCTTTCATATTTATAGTTGTGTATACATTCATATGTATTTAAGATAGCAAGTGTTTAGTCTGGACATCTCGGGAATATGAGGCTTTAGTTAATCCCAAAGAGGTCATTTGATTACCTAACTTCCCTGGTCAACAATGATACATACTTGCTCATATCTTTTATACATGTGTATGTGTGCTTAATTAAAAGATGAAAATCCCCTTTTGTTCTGAAAATGCATGCATTCATATTCACTTAAGTCATTAGCATATGTTATATATAAATTAGTGCTTTCTTTTCCTTATTCATATATAGATTTACATAAGTTTGGAATGCTAATAAGTATATAGTCTAGACATCCCGGGAATATAAGGCTTTACTAGCCCCAAGGAAGTCATTTGATTCCCTGGTTAACAATGACACGTACTTATGTCATTCCATCCTTATGTATTTTGCTATTATAATTTGGATAGAGCTTTAATTTATATGTTCATATAATTCAATCAAAATGAAAATATAAACTTCAAACATACACATGAATTCATCATTCAAGTGTGCTAAAATATATTGTATGTATAGATACACTTTGGATTGGATCATATGCATGTTACATGTGATGAAAGGGAATGACTTAATATATATTATGTAATTTAATTATGTTAACCTTAAGAAGCCTTCAATATTGCATAAGGTCATTTTAAAGTGAACCTAAACTTATAATTAAAAATCATTTAATAAGACATTCATTAAAGAAAACTAAATCAAATCAATATGCTTTAGAAAGTGGCTTAAGGTAGTGATGGAAGAGGGTAATCTTCTTCCTTCTCTTTATAACACTTAGTTGTTTAGTGTAAATCTTATGAAAAAAATAAAAAATATATAAATTAAAATTTACAAATCAATTAAACAACTTCAAATGAAACCCACCATCATGTTAACTTGAAGAATTTCCAAACTTAAAAAATTCACAACTCTAATGCTTAGTTAAGACACACCACACAAAGCCTTAACACATGCATTAGAATTAAGTCACCACTTCTAGCTCTATGTTAGGATGGTGTATGATATGATGTATGTTTTATTTTATGATGTATTTTTTTAGATTGGATATTAGGATGCATGCTTCAAGACTAGATGTTAGGCTGCGCTTAGCCTAATCATATTTTCTACATGGGATTGTGCTTAAGGGGATGCTTAAAAATAAATATAAATGTTCTCTTTGCGGGTTGCTTAAACCCCTAACCATAATCTAAGTTAGGACAGATGGGCTTGGTTATCCATGTGCAGGGTGCTAAGTCTAAAATATACATATGACTACTTGGGATTGTATGTATGTTTAGCTAACCCCTGTTTTATAAGTGTAGTTAGATCTACTTTTCATGTAAAAATGTAATTTCTATAATAGGAATTAGGATTAGTGCTATGGGAGATTAGGATGAGCACTGGCAAGAAGGCTTTATCCTGGGGTGCCCTATGATGCTTTTGAAGTAAACACATCCAAATTAAAGAAGGAGCAAACTAATCAAGAGGAAGAAGGATGAAGATAAGGAGATATGAAGAATGAAGACCCCCCATAGCATGTATTCATTCTAATTGTAATTATTCTTTTATATTCTGGGTTATATAAGGGTGAGCTCAACTATCCATCTTTTCTTTTCAACTTGTACGTCGGTATTCGACCGCACCAGCCTCTTATCCTTTTGCGGTAGTTATAAAATTGGTTGATGATTTATTTAAATTGTGCATTAGAAATGTCATGCTTTTTCGTAGTTTCTTATGATTGATACTTTAATATGTGGCTTGGATGTGGCAGGCTCTTAGATAAAAATAATTTTTCTACCCAACTAATCACTCATAATTAAATTTTAAATAATTCATAGCCTCATCATAAAGCCTAGGACATAAATAAGATAATTAGAAGATTTATCAACCCGTTAGTTGTATGATTGTTTATCTCACATCATGTATATCTTCTTGAGTGACTTTTACAAAATGAGGGCCTCCATCCTTACACAATACAGACCGCTTGACCTATGTGAGCAACCCCTCTCTCCTTTGATTTGGCCAATAATTAATTTTCAGCAAGCATTTAAGCATATAAAAATCCCAAAGCTTTTGTCTAAATAAGGTGTCAGAATGAAATAAAATTTGAAAAGCTTTTGCATTTATAGATTTAGTCATATGCTCATAGCACTCATGCTTTAGTCTATTAGGGAGTGGGTTTAAGACTTTAGTCTCTTTCCAATTAAATAACTACCCTAACTATCTTGTAATTCAAAAGATCAGACTACATGATTTTAAAAATACAGGAAGAGTTAGCGGGCGGCTACTCCAGATGGTTATAAGTCCAGAAGCCAGACGGTTCATCCTCTCTTGTCAAGGTGAACCTTTATGTCCACCTGTCGCTTATATTTAGGTCATGCTTTAGCTCGTGCTAAAGCTCCATAGATTTAGGATATGAGGTAGTTATTTCCTTCAGGCTATAAGCATAAATCCTCACCTCTTAGGCATTCCACAATCTTATGTTGGTAGATTATAAGTCCTAGCAATCTAATAAATATTCAACTCAAATGAATAAAATCTCTTCACTATTGAATATATAAAGCCCAATTATAGGAAAAATTAGAATGCTCATTAGGCTTCCTAATATCATGAGCATTTCCTACTTTCTCCCTTTGGAATCCAAAAGTAAGTCTTCTCCTTGAACTTTCTCAATTAATTTTACAAACATAACCAAACCTTTGATAATCTAACCTTAAAATCTTTAGAGATGATGACCGTCTACTTTAATTGAGAGTATTCTTAGGGAATCTCATTATTTAAGATGTAATTAACTATGAAGGCTTGTCTCCATAGATAACTTAAGAATCTAGTTTAATATAAACCCTACTTTATTCATCCAGGTAAAGCAGGGCAAAAATCTCAGGTATATTTGAAGACCCATCATCCCTTAAGAGCCCTTATTAGGTGACTAGGTCCATTAAAGGGTGATGCCTCTATCTTTCGAGATAGTATATTTTGTCTCAATGTTGCACCCAATCACTTCAATAAGTACCCCATATAATCTGCGTGGTGTCCTCCCACATCCAAAAATAAACACCACAATCATTTAATAAGTTATTCATTAAAGAAAACTAAATCAAATCAATATTCTTTAGAAAGTGGCTTAAGGTAGGGATGGAAGAGGGTAATCATCTTCCTTCTCTTTATAACACTTAGTTGCTAAGTGTAAATTACATGAAATAAAATAAAATACAAATTAAAATTTACAAATCAATTAAACAACTTCAAGTGAAACCAACCCTTATGTGAAATTAAACACTTCCAAACTTAGAAAAATATAACTCTAATGCTTAGTTAAGACATACCACACAAGATCTTAACACACATGTTAGAGTTTAGTCACCACTTTTAGTTCTATGTTAGGATGGTGTATGATGTGATGTATATTTTATTTTATGTTGTATTATTTTAGACTAGATTTTAGGGTGTATGTTTCTTAGATTGGATGTTAAGCCGTTCTTAGCCTAATCATATTTTTGCATGGGATTATGCTTAAGGGGATGCTTAAAAATAAATATAAATGCTCTCTTTACAGGTTGCTTAAATTGCTAAGCATAATCCAAGTTGGGACAGGTGGGCCTGGTTACCCATATGTAGGGTGATAAGTCTAAATTATACATATAACTGCTTCGAATTAAATGTATGTTTAACTAACATCTATTTTGTAGGTGTAGTTAGATTTATTTTTCTTATGTGAATGTTATTTCATAATAGAAATTAGAATTAGTGTTATGGGGGATTAGGATGAGCAATGGCTTTGTCCTTGGGTACCTTGTGATGCCTTTGAAGCAAGCACATCCAAATCAAAGAAGGAGCAAACTAAATCAAATGAAAGATGGAGGAAGATGGAAGAGTGAAGAATGAATCGACCCCCATAGCATGAATTCATTCTAAATTGTAATTATTCTTTTATATTCTAATTTATATAAGGGTAGAGCTTGGTTACTCATCTTTTTTTTTAGGGTGTACGGTGGTACCCGACCACACCAGCCTCTTATTCTTTTGTGATAGTTATGAAATTGATTGATGATTTATTTAGAGTGTGCATTAGAAATGACATACTTTTCATAGTTTCTTATGATTGTTGCTTTAATGTGTGGCCTAGATGTGATAGGCTCTTAGGATAAAATAATTTTTCTACCTAATTAATTGCTTATAACTAAATTTTAAATGACTCATAATCTCATCATAAAGCCTAGGATATAAATAATATAATTAAAAGATTTGGAAACTCCTTAGTTGTATGGTTGTATGTCTCACATCATGCATATCTTCTTGAGTCATATATGCAAAATGAGGCCCTCCATCCCTGCACAATATGGACCGCTTGACTCATGAGAGCAACCCCAGACAACGGAGCTTCACTCTCTCTCTCTCTCTCTCTCTCTCTCTCTCTCTCTCTCTCTCTGATTTGGCTAATAATCTATTTCATCATGCATTTAGGCATATAAAAATCTCAAAGCCTTTGCCTAAGTGATGTGTCAAAAATGAAATAAAATTTGAAAAGATTTTGCATTTATATATTAAGTCATATGCTTATATCACTGATTCTCTAGACTCTTAGGGAGTGGGCTTAGGACTTTAGACTCTTTCCAAATAAATAACTACCCAAGCTATCTTGCAATTTATAAGACCAGACTACATGGTTTTAAAATCATAGTAAGAGTTAGCTGGCGGCCACTCCAGGTGGTTGTAAGTCCAAAAGTCGGATGATTTACTCTCTCTTATAGAGGTAAACCATTATCTCCATCTATTAAATTTAGGTCGTGCTTTAGCTCATACTAAAACTCCTTAGATTTAAGATCTGAGGTCACTATTTTTTCGGGCTATAAGCATAAATCCCCGTCTCTTAGGCATTTCCATAACCTTGTGTTGATTATAAGCCCTAACAATCTAGTAAATTTCAACTCAAATAAATAAGTCCCTCACTTTCAAATATATAAAGCTCAATTATAGGATAGATTAGAATGCTCACTAGGCATCCTGATATCATGAGCATTTCCTCTTCTTTCCTTTGGATTCCAAAAATAAGTCTTCTCCTTAAATTTTCCAATTGATTTTCTAAACATAACCAATCCTTTGATAGTCTAACCTTAAAACCTTTAGAGATGATAATTATGTACATTAATTGAGAGTATTCTTAGGAATTTCATTCCCTATGATGTAATTAACTATGGAGGCTTTCCTTTATGGGGAACTTAAGAACTTGATTTAATATAAACCCTACTTTATTCATCCATGTAAAGTAGAGAAAAATCTTTGGTACATTCGAAGACCCATCATGCCATAGGAGTCCTTATTAGGTGATGAGGTCTATTGAAGGATGATGTCTCTATCTTTTGAGAGATAGTACATCATACCTCAATGTCATACCTGATCACCTTAATAAGTACCCCCTACGATCTGTGTGATATCCCCTCCCCCACACACACACACACATCCAAAATAAACACCACAAGTGGCTCTATGGATTAACTATCAATAGAAAACTCACTGAAGTTTGATCTAGTGAGGCCTTTCATTGCTCGAATCACTAGGGGTTTGTCTTAATTTGACCCATGTATGTCAAATTGGGCTAAGTTGTGTCAAGTTATTTAATTAGTCAAATTGGGTTAAACCAAGGTTTGGGTCAAGTATAAATGAGTATTTGGAATATTTTGGTGTAATTGGTTTGGTTCAATTTAGCTTCGATTTGATTTTGGCTCATTTGAGTCCATATGGGTCAAATAGGTCAAGTTGACCAATTTGGCCAAATTGGCTAAATTGGCTTAGGTTAGGCATTGGTTTATGTTTGATTGATCAATTGAAAATGAATGTAGGCTTTGGTTTGAATCAATTTGGATTTAGGAATAATTTAAGCCAAATTTACCCTTTAGGTCAATTTAGGATAAATGAGTCAATTGGGTCCAATTATTTAAATTGGGTTCAATTAAGGCTTTGATCATGTTCAATGATCAATTTGGAATGAATTTGAGCCATTGGTTGTAATTAATTTGGGTTAGATTTTGGTTTGACCTAATTTAACTCTTTAGGTCAAATTGGGTCAACTTGGGTCAAAGGGTTTGGCTCAATTGATGGTCAAATCATGTTAAAGGATTGATTTTAGGTTGATGTGAATCATTAGTTTCAATAAATTTCGCTCAAGAAGAGATTTGGTTCATTTGACTCATGTAGATTAAGTGGTTAATTTGGTAAAATAACTATGTTGACTTGATTTGACCCAATTAATGATAATTGATCAATCAAGGATGATCAACTGTCATTGTAGGAGGTTTTATTTATTTCGTTCAATCTAATTTATGTTGGATTGAAAGTTGGTTCAAATAGATCCTTTAAGTCACTTTGGGTCAAGTGAGCCTAAATAGATCAATTGGCTTGATTGAATTGAATTTATTGTAGTTAAGCCATCCAAGATCATCAACAATCATCTTGGAGAAGATTTGGAGGGTTGGTTCAATCCGATTTGGGCTCGATTGAAGTTTGTTCAATTTGGTCAAATTGGTCACTTTGGGTCAAGTGGACCAATTGGGCTAATTGAGTTGGATTTTGGGTTGAATCGAGTTTAATGAAGTTTGGATACTGATTTGGGATTGATTTATGGCTTTGGTTACAATTGATTTGGATTTAATTGGGTTTTTGGCTCATTTTAATATTTGGGTTCAAATGGGATAGGTTAGGTTTGATTGAATTGATTTTAATTGATTAGTTTCGAATGTAGATTTGATTTGGTTCAAAATGATGATTGAAGGATTGAATTGATTCATGAGAAAATCAATTGAGTTTGATTTGGATTGAAGAAAATTTTGCCTAAGTTCATAAGGTTGAATCATAGGCTTAGGTTTGGGTTTGATTGTAGATTTAATTTGGAATGGTGATTCAAGGATTAATTGATTTATGAAAAAAATAATTGAAGGAAGATTTCGCTAAGTCCATAGTATTAAATCATGGGCTTAGGTTTGGATTATGGTAGATTTGATTTTTGTTTGATTATTTGGATTGAATTGTAATTGATTTGAGGTTGGAATTTGGCTAAGGCGATATGCATAAATTTGATTAGGCTATAGGTTAGGTAAGTTTCCCTAAGTCCTAAGGCATAGCCTAATCCTATGGCTAATCCTTCTAAGTCTCTAGACTTAGGTTAAGTGTTCACTTAGCCACTAGAAGTGTCTTATGACTAAGGAGCTCTTAGTGTCTAGAAGACTCCTAGATCTATGATGGAGGAGTTGAATCCTCACTCCAAAAGTGAGGTCAATAATATTATCTCTAAAGAAAAAAACATCAACCTTCAATAGACTTAATCATTTATCAAGGACTCCTAAAGTAGATGGGTCTACATATATACTGGAGATTTTTCCCTTACTTTACATAGAGAAGTAAAGTAGGATTTATTTTATGCTAGGTTCTTTAGTTCCCTATAAAAGCAAGCTTTTATAGTTAATTACATCCTAAGAAATAAGAATATCCTAAAAACACTCTTGATTAAAGTACTCAACTAATGCCTTCAGAGCTTTCAAAGATTAATAATCAAAGAATTATTAATTTTTGAAAAGAAATCAGGAAGAGCTTGAATAGGAAGAGTTCTTAATAGATTCTAGAGAAGAATAAGTAGGAAGCACATAGGATATTAGGAAGTCTAGTGAGTATTTTAGTCTACCTTATAGTGATATTTTATGATTTTGAAAGAGAGAATTATTCTTTGATTTGAGTTAAAATTTTATTAGAAAGTTAAGACTTAGATTCCAACAATACAAGATTATGAAAATACCTAAGAAGTGAGGACTTATGTTCATAACAAAAGAGAAACAAGCAACCTCAAAACTTATATCTAGAGCTAAAAGCTCAATCTAATTTTACTTGTCAAAGTTGGATAAGTTAGTTTCACTTCCACTAGAGAGAGTGAATTTATCATGACTCTTCTGGACTTATAGTCACCTTATGTGGCTGCTAGCTAACACCTACGATTTAAAATCATGTGAGCAGGTCATATGTAAATGCAAGATAGCAAGGTTGTTATTAATTAGAAAAATTTCTAAAGTCTTAAACTCACTTCCTATGAGACTAGATCATGATTGGTGTGTAAATCATGACTTATACTAATGAAATAAAATTTACACATTTTTATTTTATTTTTGACTCATCATTCGGATTTAGGCTTAGGAGAGCTTATGCATAAATGCATGATGAAATTTAGTTATTGGTTAAATCAGAGGGAAGAGGTGTTCTCCACTGTAAAGAACTACTATCACACGTCAAGCCTATCCATTATCGTCAAGAGTGAAGATCTCTTATTTGCAAGAATGAAACAATATACATGCATGCTGTTATAACATATAATCATATAACTAAGGTTATTAAATCTTTTACTTTTCTTGATTAAAATCTATGCTTTCAAATGAGGTTATGAATTGCTTAAATTTTAGTTAAAATTATTAAGTTGGGATAGAAAATTTAATTTTTCCTAAAGAGCCTAACATATCCAAGCTACATAACAAACAATCACACTTTAAGAAACCTATAAAAAGCATGTCATTTTTAATACACAGACAATATTAATACAACAATCAAACATGAATCAGTAAAAGAGTAAGATGTCGATGCGGCCGGGTACTGACGTACACTATGCAAAAGAAAAGAAATTAGGTAACTGAACTCTACCCTTATACAACCCAGATTACAATAAAATTATAATTAAAAAAAGTAATAAGGGTATTCAGTTCTTTGTTTTTCATCTTTACTTCATGGATTAACACTTCAGACATCATAGGAGCCTTTAAGTCTATGCCTTCCAGCTACTGCTCATCCTAAACCCCATAGGTCTAATCCTAATCCTATTGCAAAAATCACATTTTCATGAAAACTGAAAATCCAACTACACCATCAAAATAGAGGTTAGTTTAATATACATTCAATCCAAATAATTATATTTCATATATTTGGACTTAGCACTATGTCTTGAGTAACCAAGCCCACCTGTTCTAATGGATTATGCTCAGGGAATTAAGTGGCACCTATAATAAAAAACATTTATATTTTTTGTTACAATGTCCCTTAAGAACAATTTCATTCAGAAAACACCATTAGTTTATGATCGCTCTAACATATAGTCTATGCATAAATAATTCTAACATTCATTATAAAGTATTACATTACAAAATAAAACATCACATCATCACAACAATCACTAGCCTAACCAAAGACTAAGATCAGTGACTTAGTATCTTAATGTGTGTGTTATAGTTAGTGTGGTGTGCCTTGATCGGTCTTTGAGGTTAAGAGTTTTCTATGTTGAATGTTCAACTTTCTTATTAAGGGTGGTTACAATTTATGTTATTAATGATTTGGAATGATTATTAAACTTATAATTTGAAGTTATAAAGAGAAGAAAGAGGAGTGATTCTTTCTTAATCCCATCCTTAGATTGATTCTAAAAAGTGAATTTCATACCTTATAATTCTCTTAATGAAGGGTTTATAAGTTTAATTAGAACTTATTCTTGGATTTGACTTAGGAAGCTTTATTTAAATATAAAAAGCATCAAATGAAGCCAAACTATAATCAAATTTGATATATAATTGATTTTACTTCATCATCTATTAATATTTATTATCAGTACCTTTTTTAAATTTAATAAACATACATCCTATTTTAATTAATAGACACTTCGTGCATAAGTGTTTTTGCATATAAATCCATACATGATGCACGAACCTTATAGAAGAAAGATTATCTTATCATATCTTATTTGTAAATATACATATGTATATTAGATTCATACAAGTAAGTGTCATTATTGAACTAGGGAAGTGGGGTAATCAGATACCCCCTTGGGACTACTTAAAGTCTCACATTCCTGTGATATCCAAACTATATGCTTGTTGATTCTTATACACATGCATATATGTAAATATAAAGATGAGTTTGAGGAAGTTCTAAATCATTTTCTTATTATTATAAAAGTGAGAATTTGGCTTCACTAAACACCTCATTATAATTCATATGCCCATAGAAATTAGATTTGGATTTTTATTATATTTAAGTTGATTAACATCTAATTAATAGTCATATCATAATTATTCCAAAAAATAATTTGAGATTTATTAGTGATAATTGCCATAATATTTAATTCCAAGTCATGCAATTAAATGCAAAATTTTAAATTTTCTTTAAAATATGAATGTATGAGGCAAGTGGAATACAAATTTATAAATCTTTGAATCAAAGAAATTAAGCATTATTAAATGAATTATTTGACTTCACTAAGTCTTAAAGGCATTCATACTAAATAAACACTCCTTAAGTTTAATCAAGTTCATTATGGTTTAATGTTGGGATTTAAATTATTTAATCCTAAAGATGAGAAGAAATAATTAAGATTCAACTCATGCCCTTCTCTGTTCATTAAGTGATTTAAGATTAACTCAAGTGATTCTTTATGATTTAATTAAGATTAATTAAGCTCTTAATCAAATTAGGCCCAAAGTGACCTATAAATTTAATTAATTCTTGAATATGAGCCTAAAAATTATGATAAAATCAATGGAAATGCACAAACATAAATTAAACATGTCCTAAAAATTATAATGCAATTAGGCTTATATTTAAAGACTAATTAAATAAATAGAGAAAATTTAAAATTATTAATTACTTTCAAAATACCCCAAACTAATTAGAGATTTTGGTTTTATTGGGAACCCCTTTGTTTGCTAAGCACAAAGAGGACTTGATTAAAATTTTTAATGATCTAATCTAATTACTATGATTTTCTTAAGTCCTATATTAATTAATGATTTAATTAATTAATTAATTAAAGGCTCATTGGGGAGATTTTAGAAAATAATTAGAACCAAAGGCTATAATTAATTTGTATGGTCACCCTTACTATATTAATGCTCAATTAAGTTTTCATAATTATTTTAAAAAAAATTTAATTCTAAATAATTATTAGAACATAAAATGATTAATTAGGGTTTGAAAATTGAGATCCCCTAAATCACCTGACAAATTGCCTAGAGAAAATTATGGGAGATAGATGTCATCCTATGGAACAATCACACCAAATTTTTAACCAATTAGCTAAGTAATTAAGGCTTAATTAAGATAATTAGTAGAACTCCAATCTCTAATTAGTCACTATTCACTAGGCAAAAATTAGAGATTTTATTTTTTTCCCTAATTCTCTTTTATTTACCCTTTACAAAATGAGTTTATTTATATTTTTTAATTTTTCTATAGTTAGTTATGGTTTTTAAAAGTTTTGGCTAATTAAATCACATCTTAATCTTAATTAAGCCATTTACATAGTTGGTGCTATATGGATGCTGATGTTGTAGTGCTTTTTGTGTGACATTGTAGGATTGGCTATTTAAATTATCCAAAGTGGCTGTTAACTCAGTGGAGGAAAATATGCTTTCGTCTTGGCCATCCGATCATGGATCGAGTGATGGAGATTAATCCTATGTTTTAAAAAGACTAAATCGAATAAATCTAATGAGATTAATCATGGCCATCCATTTTAATCAAGTGGAATGGACAACTGATGATTCATCTTTTACTCGTGGTGAGAGACGGTCACCATCTGGCTTCCATCACCTGATTCAAACTTGTCAGAGCTCATTCAATGGTGGATTCAAATGCAAATTTATTAGGGGAGTACCCTAAAGGGATCATACGGCTTGATTCACATCATATGCAAAATTTCTTTACAAAAGACCAACACCTAGTGGCTAGAGTTATGATTTCAAACAGATTACCTCATTGGAGCTAAAGACTGGTGGTCCACCGATTAAGGTAGTTTCACTTTGAAGAGGCAAACCCCTGCTGAGAAGATCACAAGCTACCTCTTCTTCGGTTGTCCTCTAGATTAAGCACCACCGCAAAGCTCACCGGAGTTGGTTATGGGGTGCCTTCTGGTACTTGAATTGAGTGTTTCTCGATTCGTTTCAATCGGCTGAAGTATAAGAAAGGTGTGGGAATTCATTTGAGTTTGATGAAGTTTTGGTGAGGTTAGATAAAATGGGTGCTCAGGTTGAGAGAGGAGTTGGCCACCTAGAGAGAAAGGAGCTCTATGGATGCTTAGGGGATTAGTGCTTTTTGTGTGACATTGTAAGATTGGCTATTTAAATTATCCAGTTAACTCGTGGAGGCAAATATGCTTTCTTGGCCATCCGATCATGGATCGAGTGATGGAGATTAATCCTATGTTTTAAAAAGACTAAATCGAATAAATCTAATGAGATTAATCATGGCCATCCATTTTAATCAAGTGGAATGGACAACTGATGATTCATCTTTTACTCGTGGTGAGAGACGGTCACCATCTGGCTTCCATCACCTGATTCAAACTTGTCAGAGCTCATTCAATGGTGGATTCAAATGCAAATTTATTAGGGGAGTACCCTAAAGGGATCATCGCTTGATTCACATCACATGCAAAATTTCTTTACAAAAGACCAACACCTAGTGGCTAGAGTTATGGTTTCACCTCATTGGAGCTGAAGACTGGTGGTCCACCGATTAAGGTAGTTTCACTTTGAAGAGGCAAACCCCTGCTGAGAAGATCACGAGCTACCTCTTCTTCAGTTGTCCTCTAGATTAAGCACCACCGCAAAGCTCACCGGAGTTGGTTATGGGGTGCCATCTGGTACTTGAATTGAGTGTTTCTCGATTCATTTCAATCGGCTTAAGTATAAGGAAGGTGTGGGAATTCATTTGAGTTTGATGGAGTTTTGGTGAGGTTAGATAAAATGGGTGCTCAGGTTGAGAGAGGAGTTGGCCTCGCCACTAGTAGAGAGCACAAGGAGCTCTATGGATGCTTAGGGACTGATGAGAGGGCTTGAGGAGTGTGTGTCTTGAGTTTGAATGGAAGGGGAGGAGTATACTCTCCTCCCCAAATGAACTAAGCCATGGGATTGGTTCAGCTTTTGGTAACCCTCCATCCGACATAGGTGTCGAAGATGGAAAAAGACTAATGATGTGGAAGTGCTTGAGTGGCTTCGAAAGTTTGGTGACCTGCCATGGGGTGTACATCTTTTTGAGGTGGGTCAATTGTCGACCATGGGGAGGAGGTCCTCCCCCTGGTTAAGGTATAAACCCAACAACTTTGGATTAGACTAGTTAGTGGACATATGTCCAAAGAGAGCCAAAGATGGCTGCCAAGGGCTAAGGGGTTGGGTAGGCATTCCAAATGAGAATTTTATTCTATTTGGAACCTTTAGTTCACTTGGTTTGAGCCATATCTAGTTTACTATGGGTTGGGTTCACTTGGGCAGGTCAATGAGGACCTAAGGATAAGTCATGTCAAGTTTGATTGGATTTAGCTCAATTTGACACATACAGGTCAATTTGGGTTCAAATGAGATAGGTTGACCAATTGACCAAATTGGATTAAGAGGGATATTGTGTTATGTTTAAATGATCATTTGGAATATATTAGTGCAATAAATTTGATTTGATTTAAAGTGAATTTGAGTTTGGCTTATATGGGTTCATTTGGATTAAAATAAGTTGAATTGATCAATTTGGTCAAATTGGTTAAGTTGGGTTGGATGAGGGGTTGAGTTGTGTTTGATTGATCATTTAAAACTGATTGGAGGTTTTGATTGGAATTGGTTTGGTTTAGAATAGGTTTTGATTCATTTGGTCTTTTACATCAAATTGGGTTAAATGGATTAATTGGGTTAGTTTGACCAAGTTGGCTTTAATTGGTGATTTAAGAGTGTTCAATAATCAATTTATGGCTGATAGAGGTTCAACTCAATTTGACTTAGAATGGGGTTTGGCCTAATTTGACTCTTGAATTCAAATTGGGATAACCTGAGTCAAATGGTCAAGTTGGCTCAATTGAGTTCTATTAATTGCAATCAAGTATGATCAAAAATCATTTTAAAAGTGATTGAATAGATTGAGTTGATCTAATATGAATTGAATTAAGGTTTGGCTCAATTTGATCTTTTAAGCCAAATTGGGTCAAGTGAGTCAATTGGCTTGATTGGGTTCAATTGAGATCAATTGAATGTTGGGAGATATTCAATGATGAATTTAGAATTGATTGATGACTTTGGTTGCAATTAATTTAGATTAGATTGGATTCTAATTCATTCGAACCCTTTAGGGCAAATATGTCAAGTTGGGTTAATTGAATCCATTTATGTAATTAGATTGATCGGACTAAATAATAATGTTTAATAGGGTGTTTATAATAATTATGAGATTTGGATTGATTTAATTTGTCTTAAATCAAGTTGAATTGAATTTTGACCCTATAGGGTTAAAATGAGCCAGCTTGGGTTACGGGTCAATTGGGTTCAATTAGACTCAATTAAGTTGCAATCAAGGTCGAGTAAAGTTCAATTAAAGGTCAAATGGGCTTGGGTGAGCTTAATTTCAATTGGATTGGATTGATTTTAGATTCATCTTTCTTAAGTCTAAGTGGGTGATATTAGGTCAACTTAGCCATTAGGCCAAATTAAATCTTAATGGGTTAAATTAGATTTAGAATCATTAGAGTTTGGTTAAGGTTAAATTTGTGATCAATTAGTTTGGGTTTGAGGGATTAATTTGCTATAGAGTTTGATTGGGTTTAGGGTAGGTGGGTCCCGCTTATCCTAGACTGAGTTTTAGCCCTATGGTTGGATCCTATAAGTCTTTTAGGTTTCAGATTAGTGTTCACCTAACCACTAGAGTGTCCTAATCCTAGGAATACCTTAGTTCCTAGATGAATCCAAGGTATAAGGAGGGGATGGTTAACCTCACTCTAAAAGTGAGGTCAACACCTACATCTCTATGGGTCAAACTCCGCACTTAAAGGCATAAGTTGCAGTTTTTTGAGTTCAAGAAAAATAAGTTGATTTTGAGCACTATTTATTTTCCCTCAATGATGCTTATAATAGAAGAACTTCATAGCTAGAGGTATTTCATCAGCTAATTTAAAGTCCAGGTTATTAGGTTTTATAATTACAAAAGCTGTTGTTTTTTGAGTTTTGAACTTAAAACATTCTTCAAGAAATTTATTCCTATACATGGTAATGATAAAAAAAAAGGTAACCTATTTGGTGGTTCATTTAAGAAGGGGTGTTAATGAGCCAAACATGTGTGAGTTGAAGTTCTATTTGTGTGCAACTCGTTTGGATTAAATTGTATTAGAGATTTGCTCAGGTTCAAAATAGGCTCGTAATAAGTCTGTTTGTGTTCGACTCCATATTGGTCATTTTGTTCAAATTAGCTTGTGTTTAGCTTGAATTAAGCTCAATTGTTCATTTGCTTGAATTTAGCTTGATTTTAGTTTGAATGCAACTCATGAATAAGCTCGGATTTAGCTCAAAAAATCACAAATATCTGGTTTAATTTCTTGTGTAAATTCATAAGCATAGCAACCCCAAAATATCAACTACCACAACAATCCCATTATAGCAATCTCTCAACAACCCCACCATAATAACCCCTCATTTACTCTACTGTAGCAAGTCAGTAACCTCTTGGTAACCCTATGACAAACCCTAACAGCTTTGGTATATGAACTCATCAAAGTTTACCATTACAAGAACAACCCCACCTTAGTAAATAAAGCACCATAGAACTTTCTAACCCTACAGTAATATCAAAAGAAAAAAAACAACAACTAAGTAAACATTGATAGAAATCGAGAATCTAAGATTACATTTAATGTAGGACATACACAAAAAAAGTTGAAGAGGTAATTGGTAATAACCAAAAATAAAATTTCATAGTTGATATTTGATGTGAGATATGAACATGATAAATGAGAGATTGGCTAAGGGCTATTAAGGGTCGTGCAATACCTAAGATTAACAATGAAGAGAGAGATTCATACAGAGAGGATGACGATGACTGAAAAATGAAGAAACAAATTGAAAACCCTAAACCTAGTGTTTGCTCAAGACACGAGAATGGAAGGCTACCATTGGAGGAACTAAAGAATCAAACTAAATGATTTTAGCTAGTATGTGTGTGTGTGTGTGTGTGTGTTATTTTTAAAATATTTCTTAATAATTTTCAATTTTAAACTTATTTGAGCTGAACATGAGTGAACAGAGCCTCATTTGTGTATGCTCGTTTATATTTTGAGCTCAAAATTTTTGTTCGTACTTGTCTTACTAGTTTAATGAGTGAATCGAGCATGAGCTTATTATCAAATCGAACACAAGCTTTTCGTGAACTTATAGGCTAGAAGCATTAGAAATTTAGGTTTGTAACTTGCGTAGTACCATAAAATATTTTAATTTTATTAATGCCATGTGCAAGGTGATGTTGGGCTGTCTCATGGTATGCACCATAATATTTAAGATTTTTCTTTAGAGTTTTCCATTTTGGAGTTATACATATTGGTTAATTAGATGATTGATATTTAAATTTCCCTATTTATTTTTTCTTTGGAGTTATCTAGTTTGCTGCAAAGCTGCATGATGACTTCTTTGGAGGCCGAAGATTGGAAACACATTGAGGGTTGGAGTGCAATGTCAATTGATAAAATATAAAAATAATAACATATCTTAACTTCTCAAAAAAAAAAAAAAGGAAAAAAAAAAGAAAAAAAAGCACAATAGTTCCTTCAATTGATAACATCTAATCATTATTAAAAACAAATTGGATTACATGATAACACGTGCCAAAATTATAAGAATGATTGCAAGTACAAGAACATTGATCATCACAAGATTATTAATTATATAATTATTTAAAAAAAATGAAATAATCACTATTCTCATGTGCTTGGTTCCAAGAGCATTTTCTACCAACATTTCTACCTTATATGACATGTGAATAAAACACATTTTAAATTGCATCAACAATATATATGATGATCTTTTTTATTGCCCTTCACTGTGAATCATCGAATGATCGACCTGAGCTCATTTTCGAGAATATAATACTTACTGAACAAAATTATAAAAAGTAATTTAGTGATCGAATTACCAAAAGAAAATTTTAAAAAATTATATATTAACTCATATTCTAATAAAGAAAGTTAGAATCCCAAATTTGATAATTGTAATAGCCTACAATCTATACATATTATTTTTAAATCATAAAAAAATAAGTGAATCTTCTTCAAAAGGGATAGAGTTAGAAATAAAAATTAAAAGCTTTAGGTGTAATATATAAAAATAATAATGCTTTAAGTGATATGTATGTAAATCTTGTAAAGATAAATGCAATGAAAGATGAAAAAAAAAGGAAAAAAAAGGAAAAAAATGAAAGATTTACATATGTAATGTATAATTTTTATACATTTATATAATTAATACTTAAAATTTGATATTTACAAATATAATATTTTTCAAAAAATTTATATTTTAGCATTAAAATTTTTATAGTGTTAGAAATAAAAATTAGAGCTTTAGATATTATATATAAAAATAATAATGCTTTAAGTGATATGTATGTAAATCTTCTAAAGATAAATGCAATGAAAGATAAATATAAAAAAAAATGAAAGATTTACATATCTAATGCATAAATTTTATACACTTATATAACTAATATTTAAAATTTAATATTTACAAATATAATATTTTTAAACATAAAAATATATAATGTACTTAAAAAAAAGTAAATGACAATATTATTATTATTTTTAATATATTATTTAAAATTAATATATATAGATATATATATATATATATATATATATATATATATATATATATATATATATATATATATATATATATATATATATATATATATCTGTAACGAATTCCCCAAAAATAATCCAAACACCGGTACCGACATCGTCACAATACGGCAGACTGCCTGAACCAGAGCTAGCAAATTCCATTTCTTTGATCCCATTGCATTGCAGTGTTAGGTTCCTCTCAAGTCGTGCCCCGTGACTCAAACTAGCTTTCTCTCTTGTTTGAGTCGATTTTTTACTCTGTGATCAGTGGATTTCTAGTTTATCTTATAGGAACCGAAGAATTCGTAAGTATTTATTTATTTATTTTGAATCCTTTTGACATTTTCGCATTCGAAGAAAAGCCCTTTCGCCTTCATTCTAGCTATTGCGCCTAATTTTGCTGCATCTATTTCTTTGGTTTTTCGTTTCGCTACCTACAAAGAAAAAGAAACAGTGTGACTATTTTTCGATTTTAGCTCTTGTGATCCACAGTTCCCTACCTGAGTTGCTTGTTCCCTAAGAAATGGACGGCTGGTGCAATTTGTTATGACAGTTGGGGTTTCCATGTTACTTTTCCTGCCTGTTCCTCTAGCGTTATGACTTTGTCTAGCTTCTGCGTGAAAAAGATTGGGTAATGTTTCCATTTAACCACTGCACTCAGATTTTCTCACATGGATGCTAGGTTTTCAATTGACTTGCTCGGGAAAGTTTCTGCACGACTGCACGCATTGTGATTTGAAAAAGTTGATTTTTGTTTCTGTTTTGACTTCTGTGTCTAATTTTCTAAATTGAAGATTATCACATATATGATAAGTTTATATTTGGGTTAGTGATAGTGTCTACACTTATTGTGATTTTAAACACATTGGTGGTCCGTGAGTAAACAGAGAGAGACTGGCAGAGGTAGCAGCATGTTAAATGTGTTGTAGACTGGGGCTTCACAGATTTGCCTTGCATAGGTCTGATTTACTCAGCATTGTGGCTGGAAGATATGGATGTTTTCTCATCCCTCGACTATAGCAATGAAGATGTACTTTTATGGCCTATGGGCACATTGGTTTGTGATGTTTTGGTGTGATAAAAAACATTAGCAGGGTTCCTTTTCTTTTTTGAAGTGGAGCATGATCATCACGCTTTAGTGGAATGGTGGAAGCTACTCTTGTCATTTCTTGGGATGTAAAATTTGATGTAGGCTGTTCCATTTTTTACATCCTAATGAATGTGTATTCAGTTCATATAGAAACTAATTTTAACGAAGAAACATTAATATCTTGGCTCATATAATTGTTATCGCTTGAAGAAAATGTTGGCTAAGGTGAAACTTAACTAAAAAGCATGTGTTATATGTTCATATCAATTAGAATGTGAAGCTAGTGGGGGAAATTTTGCCCATGGTTGGATAACAGAAGAATTACTCTGAGATCTCATTTTGATTGATCATATATCCATTGGCTTAAGCTTTTAGGTTAGACAAAGGTGTTGACTCTAACTTGGACTTGTTGATATGATGATGACCCTTTAGAAGAAGATTGTTTTGGTCTAGTTTTAGAGGTTTATTTTCAATGGGATCATTGGAAATACACTAATAGTTGAACTTTTCTATAGGCTTAAACTATTTGGTTGGCTATATGACTCCAATTTATCATTCAGAACTTGGAATTATTGGTTTGTGTTTTTTAACATATTGGAGGCATTGATTACACCTTATGAGATTAAGTGGGATGGCCATGATAGTGACACTTTTACTCCTAAATAGGTAGCTCCTGCAATTATGTCTCTCCAAAGTCAGTTTCTTTTTACTTGGAGAGTAGTTGACATTAATGTGTCATGTGGAGTGCTTCAGTCATTTCTTTTATTATTGATGTGAGTTTCATTTTAATGTGCAATTGGTACCTCATGCTTAAGTTTTTGGCTTAGATCTTCATTTGTCAATTATTTGTTTTGCTCAAACTTTTATTTGTTCGTAAGTATTCATTTGTTTATTGATAAATCTATTCTATCTTTTTTTAATTTGTTACTACTTGGGACACAAAAAACAACAAATTATTATGCA
Organism: Cymbidium sinense; assembly: GCA_021442155.1. Classification (NCBI taxonomy): domain Eukaryota; kingdom Viridiplantae; phylum Streptophyta; class Magnoliopsida; order Asparagales; family Orchidaceae; genus Cymbidium; species Cymbidium sinense. The sequence continues at coordinate 83,402,318 of CM038225.1, read as the reverse complement.
TTTAGTTCATATATTTTCATAAAATAGACATCCACCAATAGAAAAGGAGAAAAGGGTTAAAAGTTAAGAAGAAAAGGTAAGAGGGGAAGCAGGAGACGTGCATGTTTACCATTGCAATGAGGTCTTAGCTTTGTGAGCATTTTTTAAGTTATTAAATTATTGGGAATATCACAGCATTAAAATGGACTCCACATTGTATTTAAATAATACTCAGTCTATAGGCTGATGAACATCCATTTTTTTTTCATTATTTTCACATTAATTGATTTACCAATAAGATGTTTGAAACTTTTTATATTTCATGTGGAGATTGTGAGAGTTCATTATGCCAGAGTTTTTTTAGTATGGTAGGTTATTGCTTTGGTTACGTCCATTGTAACTTGGAAGCATTGATTTTGATTACAGAAACACTATCTCTATAATGGAATAAACCAGGACACATCAACATCACTCTATACCCTGCGTTAACGAGCCATATGCAACTGGCTTGCCACATTTAGGATTATATAGAAAACAGTCAACCACTGAAAAATACTTACAATTGATGTAACAAGTATCTTGTATTGTGAAGAAACCTCAAGCCGTTATTTTGGTGGGTTTTGGTCAATTTTGGCCTTTTAGGACTTTGGTAGTTGTATGCTTCCATCATTTAGATTTGTACTAAGTTAATGTGCTAGATATGGAAAAAGAGTTATTGCATAAGGTTGTATATTTTTTTTGAAAATTTTAAAAATTACCAACAGGTTGATGCAGAAAGGCGAGAAGGACCACTTTCAACTTCAAACATTCACTTTGGTTCTTTTTATTTATTGGACCAATCATTTTGGATTGGAATACTTTTATGCTTTTTTCAAGTCAAATGTGAATGCTCTAGTGCATGATAGGGTCTTACCGAAGCTTTCACTTGGCTAATTTGTAATCCAGCAAAGTTGAGAAAGATGCAGGAATTTGACATCTATCAGTTATGTTATGCTGATTGATAAAGTTGATGATGAAGGTTGCAAACAGTTAATGCTGATGACTATAATAGCTGGGATTGGCTGATAACAGCTGCTATCTTAAACGGAAAAAAAATTATTATCACTACTTATTGGTCATTAATTAATTGTGTCCTAAATTCCTTTGTGCTGAAGTCTTCATTTTTTTCCTGAAAAGCCATTTCTTCCGACTTCCCTCAAATTTTTTTCCTTCACTGATATCCTCCTTGTACAAGATGCAGTGTGCAAATTATAGAGGAGTTAAGTTAATGTGTCAGACAATAAAAATATGGGAGAGTGTAATTGACCAAGGGTACGATGTGATGTAAAAGTTTCTCAAAATTAGTTAGGTTTCATGCCAGGTAGATCTACTATGGATGCTATACATTTGTTGAGAGGTTTGATGGAGAAGTATAGAGAAAGTAAGGAGGATCTACATATGATATTTGTTGATTTAGAGAAAGCTTATGCTAAAGTGTCAAGAGATGCTCTTTGGAGAGTTCTAGAAAAGAAAGGAGTTAATATTGGTTATATCCAAGTCATTAAGGATATGTATACTAGAGTTGTTACTTGTGTCCAAATACAAGGAGGATTAACAAAATTTTTTTCTATTTCAGTTGGATTACATTAAGGATCGGCTTTAAGCCCTTATCTTTTTGCTTTAGTTATGGATGTTCTTACTAGGCATTTACAAGAAGATGTACCTTGGTGTATGCTTTTTGCTAATGACATTCTTCTTGTTGATAAGACTAGAGAGGGAGTCTAAGAGAAACTTGAATTATGAAGGTCAACCTTAGAGTCTAAAGGCTTTCGTTTTAATAGATCTAAAACTGAATATATGGATTGTAATTTTAGTTATAGAAGTTTTAGTGGTGTTGTAACATTGGATGACCAAGTCATTAAAAAGAGTTAGTGATTCAGATATCTAGGCTCTATTGTTCAAAATGATTGAAGTGGAGGGAATACATTTGGTCTATTGTGGTTGATAGAAAATCTTTACTTAGACTTAAGAAAAATTTTTATAAGATGATGGTAAGATTTGCAGTGATTTATGGTGTAAAATGTTGGCCAATAAAAGAGAAGTCGAGAAGCATAAGTCTAAGTTAAATGTTGCAGAGATGAGGATGTTTAGGTGGATGAGTGGGTTTACCCTTAGAAATAAAATGTGAAATGAGTATGTTTGGGAAAAAGTTGGAGTAGCTCCAGTGGCAAATAAGATTAGAGAGAGTTGTCTTAGATGGTTTGGCCACATTAAGCATCGGCCGTCTGATCACCTAGTTAGGAGAGTAGATGTATTAGAGTTTCTTATGTTAAGAAAAGTAGAGGTAGAGCTAAAAAGATTTGGTTAAGATGCATAAAAAATGATCTTAGTTTATTAGAATTAAATGAGAATTTGACATATAATAGGACACAATGGAGAAGAAGGATTCATGTAGCCACCACATAGTGGGATAAAGGCTTGTTGTTGTTGTTGTTGTTGTTGTTGTTGATATCCTCCTTGTACTTCTTTTGCTCTGTTTATTTCTGAACTATGACGATCAATTGTGGATTTATATTGTTTTGCACCTTTCAAGATCTGAGAACTTCCTTTGTCAAATATATCAGTTGGGAAGTAGCCATGTTTTCTTGATTAGTGCAGGAGTGCCAGTTCTTCATTTTCAACTATCAATGATTTTGGGTGTGTTGTCTGGGATGACTAATTTTGTTTTTTCCCTGACTCTACAGGTTTTGTTCTATTATTTGAAATGACTGAGAGAAGCCAAATACCACCAACCAAGTACTCAGCTCTGATATCTATGATTGCTGATGAGGTATATTATTAATTGTGCCAAGAGGAATTTACCTTGTTGGCCTGTTTATTGTTATTAACAAATCCTTGTTGTGAAATTCATTGGTGCTAAAAAGCTGAAGTTAATTAACTATCCATTCGTTAACAAAGAAACTTGGTTATTTGTCTTCCATAATTCTGTTGCTATCCACATGACCTCTAATCTTCCATTCACTCAATTTTGAAAATCTTTAAGGGCTTTCAAATTGTTGTTATAGAAATTTTGCGTATATTTATATCATGTTATGCATTATATTGCATAAGCACTTATGAGTACTAATTATATATTACACTTCAAGTTTGGAAGGTGGCACATCCTAGAAACATGAGACATGATAAAGGAATTTACTTCAACCCTTGAAATAAATTTCAAAAGTCATGATCGATATAAACTTACTATGTACTCATAAGAGGAAGTTCATATACAAACAATTATAAATAATATTAGTAAGCAAATAAATTAATATTGCATTTCTTGTATTTAGAGTTTATATCATTGGTACAACAAGAAATCAAAAAGAACAAATAATGGAAAAGAAATTGGGAGGAATAATTGCAGAAGCAAAAGTATCAAATCCACTCAACAAGAGTACAAATATAGCTACTTTGTAAACTTAATATATCGAATCAACTTATGTTACTGAGTAGTTTGCTTTTGTAATAATGATCTCCAAGTACCTTAGTAAAACTTGCCATAAAAAAATTTACACCAAGCGAGTTTGATGATTCAAACCTAGTAATCTTTATTTATTATTGTATAACCAGTAAGACATTGAGGCATGTAAGATAAACAATAAAGGAAACACAATTTACAGTGTAATAATAATACTTGAGTAAAGGACCAAAATGGTTCCTTAACTATTTATGGTAGACTAAAAAAGTCCCAATTTATTAATAAAGATCAATTTTATCCTTTGAATATTAAAAAGGGGACTAATTTGATCTCACCGCCTAAATTTGAATGAAAAATGGCTAGTAGTTATTGGAAGTATATGGTAATTTTGGAATTTAAATTTGTTTTTTTAAGCGAGACTTGAGCTATAACAAAGCTAGCTGGCGGCATTCATAAGAGATATTGAGAATGTTCGATCATAGAGACCACTCTAGCTTTATGTTCACATAGAGACAGTGACGAAGAGCTCTTCGAAGCGTGTGGTGGTATTCAAGCGTAGAGACAGTGAGAAAGCTTTGGGTTGTTGCTCGTTTGATGAAGTAAGGTGTGTGAATGTGCAAAGTGCCAAAGAGCTAGTTGCAAGCAACCGTTAGGTGGGTGAGCTTACGACCCAACAATAAGAGCTAGGGCAAAGGTGCGAGAAGTTAAGCTTGTGTTTTGTGCTGATGGGCTAAGGCAAAATGCTGGTAACAACTAGTGAAAGTGAGGGCGCAAATACGGGATGAGTGAATTGTATGAACAACAAAGATCATGATGTTAGTTTTGTTTAAATTCTTGAATATATTATGAAGATTTTAATAGGAATAAATCAGGCAGATTTAGATAATGCATGAACTAGAGTTGATCATAGTGTTTTATCATCCACATTAGGGCGTGTTTTCCAATTATTTTTTTAGAAAAAAGTTTGGTAGATTTTATGAAGAAGTTATTATGAATCAATTGTCACAGAATATTTGAAAAAGAAGTGCAAGGTATTGCAAATGGTATAGATAAATTGTATAATGTTGTTTTTGAGTTGATTGATGATTCAAATTTCTCATAATTATTTAGTACTTTGAGTGTGATAGTGGTTGTGTCAAGTGAAAGATGTGATGATGAAGATGTAGAGGCAAATGATAGTTCTGGTGATGATGACGATGTAGATGGTGATTATCCATGCAATAAATTGGATGATTGTGAAGAATTTTATGATAGTGATTATGAGAATGCAATTACATTGATATGATGAAGTAATGAATAATGATGGCCAATTTTTAATGATTGAGAGATGGGTTAAATTTGAAATTGGCATGTTATTTAGTAGTAATGATGAGTTTAAAGCAATAATGCAAAAAGTATCTGTTCATATGTGAACAATGATAAAAGAAGGTGTAGAGTCATTTATAGAAAACTGAGTTATTTATTTGTCATATATAATTCAAAGCATGAGAGGAACAATTCTTGGTAGATAAGATCATCTCAGAAGCACACTTATACATGATTTATCATTGCAAAACCTTGAACACAATAATAATTACAATGAGATATGTCAATAGAGTCATGATTAATTATTTCGTCAAGTTTTACACTGGCTGTCGATTGCCTATCACAACCCTCCACTTTTCACATCTGGATTTGGGACCAGCAAATGTAGTGTCAATAGAGTGACTGACAAAGGTAGTGTCAATAGAGTAAATGACCAAAATGGTCTTCTAACTATTTATGAACTATAGTAGTTCCAGATTATCTAGAATGACAATTTAGTCTTTTAACTATTTTAAAAAAGATGAATTTAGTCCCATTATCCAAAGTAATGGTTTAAAGTGTTAAAAAATAGGGGCATTTTTAGAATTTATAGTTTTTTTCTTGATTTATGAAACTTCTCAAATTTTTTACTAATTTTATATTTTTGTTTACAATAGTGATCGCTTAGAAAAAAAAAATACTTCTGAGGATACTCTCCACCATCTTTGATTAGATGGGTAGGAGTATGATTTTTCTTGAGGTAGATTGGTATATATTCAACTAAATTTCCTTTAACATTATATTAGGATTTATTTAGATTTGGGTTTCACTTTCTATGAACGCAAGCTTTCATAGTTAATTACCCTCTTATCACAGTAAGAGAGTACTCGATTAAGGTTAGAAAATAAACATATCTTATTTGATATAAATATGTCAAGCGGTGCATATTATGGCATAAATGACTGTCATTTAACTTAAAGTAAGTATCTTGGAATGATGGCGTCCGTTAAGATCTTATAGTTTAGGTCATCGGGTTGTCGTGTCTACTTAGCCAGAAATAGTTTCTTATTGAAGAATACTTGTCAGCAGTCATGGGTTGCGTTGTTTAAGATGTTTTTGTAGATCTGGGATAATATTTGTCTAAGGTGCTTTAAATCAACATTAGCTAATAAAGGTTTTGTCTATTAAATATATTCTATAATTCATAGCTCAAGAAGCAAAGCTATTAGAGAACATATGGACTATTGCCGTGATAAATATAGTGGAGCTATATAAAAGTCAAGCCACCCGGTCAGAAGGTTCTGGTCATATCTGCATTTCATGTGGTATTGTTTAACAATAAAATCATATAAATAGAGGACATAGACCACGTTCTTACTAGCATGAGATTATTTGAGTATGAATATAGGTATATTTAATTTGACATTAGTTATTTATGAGCAAAGGTTTTCTTAGTTTATTATCCTTGGTAAATAATAATGGATAGATGAATGATTGTTTATTTTAAGTTATTTTGAATGATGAACTTCATCCATTTTGAACATATCCCCTATGGATGAATTTTACAATTAACGCGACCATCATCAGGGAATGATTAGGTTTTGTTAACCCAAACTCAGTTATAAGGCATAATCGAAAAATTAACCCACACAGCATCCTCAGACATTTTAATTTAGATTTTTATATATGTGTCGGGGCACATGCATATGTTTTTATAAATTTCTATTGAAATTGGAAAATTATCTTTAAATCCATATATATGCATGCTATTTAAATTTATTATATATTAACCCACGAATCATTCTCAGACATGGAACTTAGGCAATGTTATTATGCTGGGGCTCATGCGGGTAATTTAGGTCTATTTTTATTAAATGCCATAGTCTATAAAAAAATATGTTTATTAGGGTAGCGCCTTGGCGTTGGGAACATAATGCCTTGGTCAAGTGTGACGCCGTGGTGTCCGGTGTTGAATACTGTAGCATTCTAGGATAGATATTTGTGTTGAGCAGCGCTGGCGTTGATCATATGGCATTGTGCCAATCAAAGGTGGTTCGAAAAGTGACGGAGAGTGCTTTAAATGGAAAGGACAAATATTTTGACTAACTCTTCGGCATTACATCAATGCCTAACACATTTTCGGATTCAAAATTAATGGTTATGAATGTTCTTTTTGACTGATACAGTAACCGGCTTGACTAGATGACTAGCACCGTGGCGCTGCATGTGAGCACTATAGCGCTATGTTACTGTTTCACCTCGGCGTTAACATTGTTGTGCTACGTCACTAGGCCGGGTTTATAAATAGACCCCTTGGGCTGCTCATTTTTTCATTCTATACTTTCTATTTCTTAGAGCTCTCTTTCTTTTATTTTCTCAGCTTTCTCTCCTTCTAAGAAAGTGTTCCTGCCGCTCAAGAAGCTTGTCAATAAGAGGAGGGTGACTTTAAGTGAATCTAGTAGATTAGTTAGCATAGAAGCAAAAAAGAGGTATCAATATGCCCTCACTCATAAGCATCTTATTCCGTAAAGGAGCTTCTACAATCCGGGTGAGAGAGTAGAAGGTTTGATCAATGAATATGGCGGCTAAAGCGGCCTCTGGCGACTCTGTGTGGTCCGTGGTGTGAGTTCTTAGTCACTAGGAGCACATAAACAATAAAGTTTTTGTTCAGGGGAAACATGTAAGTTTAATGAGTCATAAATGCATATTACAATTGTCAAAAACTACGATCAATATCTTTTCTATTATAATAAGCACCTATATTTTGATGAAATTCTTAGTTTTCTCACTGGTAGAAATGCCAGCATCCAGTCGAAACGGCGCGAGGAAAGAATTATTAACTTTCCTGCGATTAGTTTAATGGCAGAATCAAAAGCTTGGCTTTGTTTTATTTCTGCTAAGCTGATGCCCACTGGTAATATCAGTAAGGTAACAAGGATAGGGCCGTTTTGAATTTTGCAAATAAAAAAAGCTTTACAATTGTTATAAGAAAGATTATTTACTATTCTATTTGTAATATGCTTTTAGACAGTACTGTAGTAGGATATGATCATCCCTCTCTTATCTATGGTTTGTGCACTACGGCGGGTGCATTAGGGGTGCCCGATGAAAAAGTTCTTATTCACTAGGCTCCTCTAACGAAAAAGTTTATTGAGGGGTTTGGCTCGAGGTTCGAAATGGGGGGAGAGCTCATGTGCCCCACGATCTCGTCCCTAATCTTCTCAATCCTTAAATAAGTAAGTCTTGGATTTAAGAAAAGAGGTAGGTGAGAGTAGCCGTAGGCAATGAACTTTAGAAAAGAAATTTGATTATCCAATTTTCTTATTTAGCTCAATTCGATACGGCACTAGTCCATATATTTGAAAATTATGATTTTGGGGATCCAAGTCAGGCTTCTTTTCCTACGTCGCCTCAATATCCTCCTTATGCAGCTATCTCACCGGAGCCAGACATAGAAGAGGGGGGTGATTATGACTACTAATTTTTCTCTCTTTTTTTTTCTTTTCTTTTGTATTTTCTGTATTTTTTTTTTTTATTATAATAAATTTTTTTAATAAATTTCTCATTTAATAAAGATGTGCCTTCTTTATTTCTATTCCCTTGTGTTTGTTACTGTGTAATGTCTGTAGGATTTGAAATTTTCCAAAATGAAAATTTTCTGCTCAACAATAAGGTTTAGTGGGTATATTAGCACATTGGTGCTATTAAGCTAAAACAATTGATTTAGAGACTTGAGAGCTTAGCGCCTCAACGCTATATTTATAGCGCCACGGTGCTGTGGGGTATAATTTGGATTACAGTGTGAATGTCCTAATATTATTATTTTAAGTGTAGAAACACAACACTTCGGCGTTTGGATGTTGGCACCATGGCACTATAAGATGCCCAGACAAAGTTTAATTTCCCAAGGAGTTAGCGCCTCGACACTATAATTGTAGCGCCACGATGCTATGGGTATAACTTTAATCATCATATAAAAAACCTTAACGTTGTTGCTTGGATTCAATTCTGAGAGCACAACGCCTCGACTCTGAGATATTAGAGCCATGGCGTTGTAAGATGGCAACTTAAGCTTAATTTTCCCAAGGACACAACGCTTTGGCGTTGGCTCTACAGCGTCGCTGCGCTGCTTTACTCATATTTAAAATTCAAAATTTTGACAGCATAATGCTTTATCAATGCTAGTTTCATAATTTTAGTGTAAAACACTTTTTTCTCTTGTTCCAGATTCAAGATCGACAGAGGGAGGGTTTCATTTCACATCAGAACCAAATTCAACGGTGGAAGATATAGTGCCTCGACGTTAGCGCCACATTATAGATAAGGGGACTTCGGAGACTTAGTGCAGTGACGCTGCATGACAGCGCTGAGGCGCTAATTGAATTGCTTATACCCGAGAGCTTAGTGTTGCAGTTCCCAATTCTTGGCGCCTCGATGCTCTGGACAGAGCGTTAAAGATTTCATTCCCGAGAGCTTGGCGCCTCGGGGTTGGGACTTGGCGTCGCGTCGCGGCGATACAGGATGGAAATGTCGGTATTGACCTGAATTCTTGAAGATTTTAATGAATTTTTATGAAAATTTGGCAGCATAATGCTTTAGCAGTGCTAAATTTTTACATATTTTAGTGCAAACTCACTCTTCTCCATTATTTTGGATCCAATATCGATGGAAGGAGGGTATTCTTCTCATGTTGGAACCAAATTCAATGATAGAGGACTTAGACATTCAACATTTAAGATTTTGAAATATTTTAAGTCTTAGAGAGCTTTCTTTTTACTTCGGATTCAAGATTGACGGAGGTATGCTCTTTTATTTCTCATCATATCCAAGATCGATGGTGAAAATTTGGTTAAATTTTGTTGTTAGAAGAAAAATCATGTAAAGAAAGTATTTCCAGAAGTTTTTTAACTGAAATTGACGAGAGTAAGTCTTGATGTTATTTCTTGCACGAAGAGATTGCTCTCGTAGTAGAGGGAAGCGTGCTGTTGAGAGTGCAGATGATCGGGGGCAAGAACAGTGAAGGGGGTTAGAGTGAGAATGAGGAGGGAAGGAAGAAGAAGCAAGAGAGGGGCTGCTCCCTCATTTTTATAGAATATTCCCTTTGCTGAGGGCAGTTTTTACGCTCTATAATCGTTCTCCCTGCTCCCCTTAGTCGGTTATTTCTGTTGGGGCCGAGACGACGGCCTTCTTGATTTAAAAAACTGAGAATATATGACAGTGCTTCAACGCTGGTATCACAGTGCCGCAATGCTTTATCGTTTTGTTGGACAACTGTTGCAGTTTGAGCTTCTAGATTTTTTTTTAAGGCGACAATAGCAGCATTGCACCCCAAGCCGGGATGTATAAATTTTTGTCCTTTTTTCAATCATTTCATTGCATCATCATTTTTTTCGATGCAAACAAATAGTTATAATCATATTCAATGGCTTTAAATTAAGATCACATACATTACGGAGTAAGTTATTTTTGATGACACAATTTTATTTAATTTTATATTATTTTGATTTCAGTATAATGAATGAGATTGAATTTTTTTATTTATTTCAGGGCTAAAATTGCAATATTATTACATTAGTTTTATTAAAATTATTCATTAGATAGATTAAAATATTATTTTCAGGTAGTTAATTATTTTAAGTAATATATTAAATGAGTCAAAAATTATGAAGAGTTATCTTTTTTGGTTTTGAAATCATACATTTTAAAAAATAAGTATATATTTTTAATATTTAATTATTTTCATTGATAATTTTCAGGTTAGACTACAAATATAAACGCATTTCCTATTTTAGAATTACTATGGACATAAAAATGTTATCTTATAAACATATAATATTAGAGTTTTAACCTAATTAATGATGAAATGAATATGTGAAGTTCAATTAATAATTAAAATCACATAAAATCAATGAATAAATGATTTTAATTTTTACAAATTTATGTTGATTTTTTGTTCAAAATAAAAAGACATTAAATAAGAATATTAGATTATGTAGATGAAATAGAAGAAGAAATTGAATTATCAAAGGAATAATAGACTTACTATCTCAAAGAGATGATTTTGCTCGAAATTAGATAGCTTTATCATACTTAAAGGGAATTACATATTTAACTTAAAAAATATTGGACTGAAAAGAAAAATTTTATTTAAGTAAAAAATTAATAATTATACGTAATAAAATAAGTATTTATAGACTACACTTGCCTCTTAAAATACTTGTTTAGGAAGAATAACCCAATTTTTAATCTCTTTGCTAAATCATATTGAACAAATGCCCTAAAAAATTGTAGAAATTAATTAATGGACAGACCCGTAAATGCTATAGTCAAATAAATAAGAAGTAATCATTGGACAACTATTAGTATAAGTAACCCATGATTATAGATTAAAAATTAGAGATTATAAAAGCCTTAGCTAAGAAAATCTGTAGGAATTATTGCTATGAGCTACATTCATTGAGGAATAAATAGGGATGAACCAATAGTAGGATAATATTTAAATAAATATGATTATCTAGATAATACCTAAATTGAGAACTTCAATTGGCCAAGTCAAAATGCATTCAAGTAATCATTTGTAGGATAGCCTTTGAATACTTATAAGTTAGCATATTTTTTTCACCACAAGTTTAGATAATACAACAACAACAACAACAACAAGCCTTTATCCTACTAAGTGGGGTCGGCTACATGAATCCTTCATCTCCATTGTGTCCTATTATGTAACAAATTCTCATTCAATTCAAGTATACTAAGGCCATTTTTTATAAATCTTAGACATGTCTTTTTAGGTTTACCCCTACCTTTCTTAACATAAGGCAAATCTAATACATCTACTCTCCTTACCGGGTCATTGGACGGCCGACGCTTTATGTGGCCAAACCATCTAAGGCGACTCTCTCTAATCTTATATGTCACTGGAGCTACTCCAACTTTTTCTTGAACATATACATTTCGCATTTTATCTCTAAGAGTAAAACCACTCATCTACCTGAGCATCCTCATCTCTGCAACACTTAGTCTCATGCTTCTCTTTTATTGGCCAACATTTTGCACCATAAATCATTGCAGGTCTTACCACCATTTTATAAAATTTTTTCCTTATGTTTAAGCGGTATTTTCTATCACACAACAAGCCAGATGCATTCCTCCACTTCAACCATCCAACTTGAATTCTACTAATAACATCTCCATCTATTTCACTATCATTTTGAACAATAGAGCCTAAATATCTGAATCGCTCACTCTTTTTAATTACTTGTTTACCTAATGTCACAACACTACCACTATAACTTCTACAACTAAAATTACATTCCATATATTTAGTTTTAGATCTACTTAAACGAAAACCTTTAGACTCTAAGGTTGACCTCCATAATTCAAGTTTCTCTTGGACTCTCTAGTCTTATCAACAAGAAGAATGTCAAAGAAAGCATACACCAAGGCACATCTTCAAATGCCTAAAGAACATCCATAACTAAAGCAAAAAAGATAAGGGCTTAAAGCTAATCCTTGATATAATCCAACCGAAATAGGAAAATATTTTGTCAATCCTCTTTGTGTTTGGACACAAGTAACAGCTCTAGCATACATATCCTTAATGACTTGGATATGACAAAAATTAACTCATTTCTTTTCTAGAACTCTTCAAAGAACATCTCTCGAAATTTTATCATAAGCTTTCTCTAAGTCAATAAATATCATATGTAGATCCTCCTTGCTTTCTCTATACTTCTCCATCAAACCTCTTAACAAATGTATAGCATCCATAGATCTACCTGGTATGAAACCAAATTGATTGTGAGAAACTTTTGTATCACATCGTAACCTATGCTCAATTACTCTTTCCCATAATTTTAATGTATGACACATTAACTTAATTCCTCTATAATTTGCACACTCTTGTGCATCACCTTTATTCTTAAATATTGGAACCAACAAACTCTTTCTCCACTCATTTGACATTTTTTGTCTTTAAAATAACATTAAAAAGATTTGTAAGCCAAGAAATTTCTTGATCTCCTGAATATTTTCACACTTCTATTGGAATATCATCAGGTCCTATTATTTTTTCACATTTTATTTTCTTTAAAGCTTCTCTAACTTCAGATTTACTAATACGATAAAACAAAATTCTATATTTTTGTTTAGGGTATTAAGGTTACTAAAATCAATTGTATTTTCAGATTCTTCATTGAAAAGTTTATCAAAATACCTCATCCACCTATTTTCAATATCTTTTTCTAAGAAAAATATTTTATGATTTTTATCCTTAATACACCTCACTTGAGCTAGATCTTAACTTCTCCTATCTCTTTGGTTAGCTAATTTATACATACATCTTTCACCTTCTTTGGTATCTAATATATTTTATAAATCACTAAAAGCTATATTTTCATCATATTCGCTTTCTTAGAATCTTTAATGCCACTTTATATTTTTCCCAATTCGCTGAGTTTTTACATATAAACCAAATTTTATAACAACACTTCTTATTTTTTATCCTTTCTTGCACATTCTGACTCAACCATCAACTATTTTTATTAAAAGAAGCTTTTTCTTTTGAGTCTCCAAGCATATTTTTAGCAAATTAAATTAAATACATATATAATACGTTTTTTTTGTCATACAGATTTTAAATATTATTCAAGCAGATTGATATCAAACTAAGTAAATCAAACTAAAGTAAATAAAAAAAATGATTGTTATATTTTGCCATCCAAAATGAAGTAAATTAAATGATTAGGTGATTGCTATATATTTCACCTTATGCAATTCATTTAGTTGATTTTTTTCTTCTAGAGTTGTGTAGAATAAAATGTCCATGATAAATTCTCCTAAAAATATATAGTAAATATTTTACAAATTAATTTTATGAACTTACTATCAACATTCTTATTTTTACATTCTTGTATTCATGATTGCAACATCATTTCATATTGTAATTGACTTCTCATATTATATTATAAATGATTTTAAAGAAAACTAATGCATAAAAATAAAGTTTTTTTTTTGTTAACATTAAGTTAAATTATATAGATCTTTATAATTATAATACTCATTATTTCATCTATGAAAGTTGTTGTTTGTGGTACTGGATGACATTTAGCATTTTTCTTATTTTAATGGGTCTCTTTACTACAAACCTCTATATGCATAGGTTTTTTTTTATTGCATATGCTGTTATATTCACTTGGTTTGTATTTACTAAAATGAAATGAAATTATAGTTCAACTCATTTTTTTTCATCGAGAATTTATTATTTTTCATAGGAGTTCTTTACCTCTTTGCGCCTATCCACTTTAGGCTTATCATATTCTTGATGGTAATTATGGAATTTTATTGTCTTTAGGCAATTCTTCAGGGAAATTTGTAGGCATGATGTTGTGCTCATAAATTTCTTTATAAATTTTCCTAAAATAGTAATGATTAACATAATCCATACAATCACCAATGTTCCTAGAAATTACAACACAAATATACATATAAAGTATTTCAGTTAACTCTTTTCTTTTACAACTACATGATTTGGATATTAAATTCAAATTATATTGTGTTTCTTGCATAATTTTTATTTTGTAGTTTTTATCATCAGATCTAACACAACAGATGCTCGTGTTGTATGAATGTTTTTCTCAAGAATTTTCTTAATCCTTAGGCATAATTCTTCAATTTATTTAATGATGTTTTTATTCTCTAGTTCTCTTACATCGCCATTAATCTAATGCTTTCAAGTGTTGAAATAATTTGTAGCTCTTTGGCATTAATAATAAAGGCATTTTACAAGGAGATATATAAATAAGATTAGGATCAATCACAAAAAAAAGTGTAATGCTTTCATAAGGGAAGTGATTGTTAACTTAAAGTTACATGTGTCAAAAGTATAAGCTAAGAAGGCTTTGTGCTTGCAAACTAGTCTATATGAAAGAAGATTAATTTAAAAAATTGAGAATATTGACTTGAAATTGTAAACACCAATCCAAGTTTTCACTATTTCTATGGATGCAAGGTAAGAGAAAATTTTCAAGGCTTTATGTTTGTTTCAATGCTTGCAAAAAGGCTTTCTAGCTGGTTGTAGACTTATATTTGATGTTGATGGATGTCTTTTGAAGGAGCACTAAGAGGGTAAACTTTTTAACAGTAGTTACACTTGATAGGACCAACATATTTTCAATTGCATGTGTAGTTGTAGTGACAGAAAATAGGAGTTAGGAATGATTTTTGGATTTACTTGTAAGAGATTTACATATTTTTTAAATTAACATAACTTTTTCTTCATTTTGGATAAATAAAAAGGGTTGATTTTTGCATTTGAACATATACTACTTAATATCACATATCGATTTCGTATTGGGCATTTACATTAAAACTTTAAGTTTCTTGGATTTACTAGAGCAGTATGGCAACTAGAATGGCGACTACAACTAATTAGTTTATAAGTAAGATGCATGAGTTAAGAAATTGGACGATTTAGCATTTCGATGGTTGAATGGGAAGCTATCTGGCGAGTGAACAAGATCACATTACAACTTGCAAAATATATATCATTGAAAGCATTTGATCAATTGTGATGGCAAGAATATTCGAGAATACAGAGAAAACTATAAAATGAGTTAGAAAAATATCTAAAAAATAGGAAAGTTCTTGGAAAAAATATTTATGAAGGAATATATATTTGTGTGAAATCTAATGACAATAACTATGAAATAGTATTATGCATAGGGCACGATATTCTATGGATTTAGGATCTAAATTATGTAGCTATAAAAGGTGAGAGTTAACTGGAATATCTTATGCCCATGTTTGTGTTATAGTTCATATGAATATAAGTGATTGTGAAAATTATGTTAATCATTGTTACTTTATAGAAACCTACATGAAATTCATGTGTGTAACATCATGATTATAAGTGATCCTAAAGAATAGCGTAAGAGCAATAAGATTTAACAATTGTTATTATGATATGATAAGTCTAAAAATAGTAGGCTAACAAGAGGCGAAGGTCTCTTGATAAAAAAGTTATAAATTCTTAATGAAAGAAATTGTGTAGAGCTATAGTTGTACTATGTTATAGTAAATGCAAATAGAGTGGACATAACAAGAACACATGCAATAAGAATATGCTTACGTATATAGGAATTTATGGCGAGGAGACCCATGAAAGTATAGAGGAAGTTGTAGTGTCAAAAATAGCTATTTTCATGGATGAAATGGTGAGTATTATAATTATAAGAATCTTCTTAATTTAAATATTATCACATTTATTTTTATGCATTGATTTTTTTATATGATCATTAATAATATTATATGGGGAGTCAATTACAATTTAAAATGACGTTGCAATCATGAACATAAAGATCGAGTAATAAGAGGATGATAGTACGTTTATAAAATTGATTTCTATAATATTTATCATATATTTTTATGTGAATTTATTTTGGGCATTCTGTTGTACAAGCATACAACTCTAAAAGAAAAGAGACCAATTAAATGAACTATTTAGAGTGAAATATACAGTAATTACTTAATCTTTTGATTTACTTCATTTTACATGGCTATATGTAATATTAATTTCTTTTGATTTATTTTTATTTTTATTTTTTCTAATGATAAAAAAATTGTAATACATTAAGTATTTCAAATATTTACTTTGTTTATGAAATATTTATATGTTTTTTCAGTTAATTTCATATAATTGATAGCAATCTACTTGATATTTAAAAACTATATGACATAAATGTGCATTATACATGTATTTAATGGGATTTGGAATCATTTGTTTCTATAATCTAAATTTGCGGTGAAAAATTGTATTGCTTTGTCAGTATTCTAATGTTATCATACAAGTGGGTGCTCGAGTGCATTTGACTTGGGTATTATTCAAATAATTACATTTATAGTTTTGGCTGCTATTGATTTGTTTCTATTTATTTCTCATTGGATGGTGCTTACAATGACAATTTCAGTATATTTTCTTGGTCAAGACTTTTGTGATCCCCCATTTTTAATTTATGGCCATAAGCTACTTATTTAATGGTTGTCTAGTATTCTTTTCTTATTTATTTGGCTATGACATGTACGAGTCTATCTTATTAACTAATTTCTATAGTTGTTTGGGACATTTATTTGATATAGTTTAGCATAGAAAATAAAGGTTAGATTTATTCTTCATAATCAAGCAATTCCATGAGGAAAGTGGGGTCTACAAATAGTTATTTGGTTGCGTATAATTATTAATTTTGGACTTGAATAAAATTTACTTTTTAATTTAATATTTTTGGAAGTTGGATGTGCAAATCCTCTAAGTATGCTAAAGCTATCTAGTTTCGAGTGAAGCCATCTCCTTGTGCTAGTAAATCTAATGTTTTATTGGTAATTTCATTTCATCTACTATTTTATCTTTAAAATCTTATATTAATTTATTTAGTGCTCTTGATTTTGATAAAAAAATCAACATAAGGAAATCTAATTTGTGAAGATTAAATTTAGTTATTCATTGATTTATCTTATTCCAATTATTAGTTAAATTTTCTATATTATTTCAATTATTATAAATTATGTTAAAATTTTAATATTATATGTTTATAAGAGAATTTTTTTATGATCATGTTATTTGTAAAATATAAGATATGTTTATATTTATATTTTAACTTAAAAATTATTAATGCAAAGACATAATATTGAAAATATATACTTTATTTTTTTTAAATAAATGGTTTCAATAAAAATAAAAATGAATTTTCTGTCTTTATTTAGTATATTACCTAAAATCGTAAGGGGGATTTACATACATGCCACACAATTCTTATGTATATACATGCACCTAAACTTCAATTTTATATATATATATATATATAACACTCCAATCTTTAATATCACATCAAAAACATCATTATTATTCACTTTTTAAAAGTGAAATGCACCTATTTAAGTATAGGAAAGTGTTAGATAAGTAAATATCTAACTTTAAGTGTTAGATATGTAAATGCATAAGAATTGTGTATGTATGTAAATCTTCCAATAGTTAAATACCTAAAAATACTATTTTATTCTATCTAAAAAATAATTTTAATAAAATCAATATAATAATTTTATAATTTTAACACTAAAATAAATAAATCTCTCTTTTATTACAATGACATCAAAATAAAAAAATTATGTGTAATAAAAAATAATTTGCTCTAGAATATGCATAATCTTATTACAAGCACGTTGAATGTGATTGTAGCTATTGTACAAAAAAATAAAATTAACAAAACATCTGAGATGCTTCATAAATTAAGAAGAAATTACAAATTTAAAAAAGATCCTTAGTTTTAACACTTTAAATCATTAGTTTGAATAGTGAGACTAAATTAGCCATTTTTTTTAATAATCGGGGGACTAAATTAGTCTTTTTAGATAATGTTGGACTATTTTTGTCTTCCATAAATAATTGTGGGATCATTTTGATTTTTTACTTAATAATATATGAATAGGCATCAATAAGTTATTAGGCTATAATAATTCTAAATTTGTATTTGTAAGAGGTGTCAACAATTCTAAGATGGATTTCAGTATGATAATGTTCGTGATTTCTTATGTGATGACTTATAAGTAATGCAAAACTATTTTTTATTTAACATTATTATTGTTTGGTTTCAAGCCCAGATGAAAAAAGTAAAGAGTTGTGTTATGTAGTTGATAGTTTAAAACTTATCAGAAAATCATGATATGAATTTTTTAATATATTTTGTTAATGTTAGGACATTCTCTGAAAGTAAGGTATTGTATGGCCTGAATGTAGTGAAAAACATATAAGGGTCGTTGCATTGGCTCTCAAATATAGTGTTAAATAAGTAAGACTTTCATATTATGGATAGATGCGAGCAAAGAAGTTAGTCCATAAAACTAAAATAGGAAGATAAATATTTTGTGTTTAAGAAATTAAATGTGTTGACGAGAAGACCAAGGAGATTGATAGTTTAGATTTTAGTATTTGGTATCCAAGCAATAGTCGTACTATAAATGGTTTGGGTGCAATTATAGTATATAAGAGTTTGAAAGATCATGTTGTAGAAATTAATAAGATTTGAGATAAATTTATAGCTTTAAAGATTATTATTGATGCTAAGATTATTAATGTTATAGATATTTGTATTTCTCAAATAAGTTTGGATGTATGCTTAAAATAAAAATTTTAGAATGACCTAGATGTATTAATACAATGAAAATCTATTTAAAAAAGAGTATTTATTAGAAGTGATTTAAATATACATGTTGCTAGAGTAGTAGAAGATTTTAAAAATATTTATGTGGTTATGGATTTGGAGTGAGTAATAAAGAAGGTAAGATTTATTGGATTTTGATTTAGTTTATGATTTTGCAATTGTTAATACTTTATTTAAGTCAAGAGATGAATATATTATCCTTAGAAGAATGGATCTAGTAAAATGCAAATCGATTATTTTCTGATAAAAAATAGATTGATTAGATTGTAAGATTATAAGATTATTTTGGGTGAAAGTTTAAGTACTCAACATCAATTATTAGTTTTAGATTTTAAGATGAATGTTGGAAGATGACAAATAAATCAAAACATTGTTTTGGGATTAGATGAGTGTATTTAGAAATGTTAATAAAATTTTTTTTTACGAAAAGTTATAAAATTTTAAAATTTGGGATATTCTTGAAGAAGTTAATGTTATATAAAAAAGTAGCAAGTGAGATTAAATAAATTACAAAAATTATGTTCAGATAATCAAAAGAAAAAGCTCTTTTTAATAAAAATTGTTAGTGGTGGAGCCAAAATGTGAAAAAAAGTAAAATAAGTAGTTTTGTTATAAAATTTTATTTAGATATAAAAGCTCGAAAAATTGAGAAAAATATATTGACTCAGAGATTCTAAAGAAAATAATATATAAAGAAAGAATGCAATATTTAGTTATTTATATAATAGATTGGATATTAAAAAAAGAAAAATATGTTTAGTTACGAAAGAGATAGAATAAGTAAAGATTTATATATATGAAGATCAAAAAATGCTTTTTTAGAAGAGAATATTCAATATAGGTGGATGAAATATTTCGATAAAATTTTTAATGTAGGTTGTGAGGATATGATTGACTTTGATTATACCATAAATAAAAAAGAAAGTGTATTTGTTTTATATATTAGTAAAGAGTTGGATAGTTTAAAGAAAAAAATATGGAAAATAAATGCGATTAAAGAGGAGATCATGGAATTTTTTGGGTTACTAATTTTTTTAATATTACTTTAAAGATTAAAAATATGCTAGATGAGTGGAGAAAGAGCTTGTTGGTTCTCATTTTTAAGGATAAAGGATGTACAAATTATAGAGGAATTAAGTTAATGTGTCATATATCAAAATAATGAGGGAGGGAGGGATGGGGGGGGGAGAGAGAGAGAGAGAGAGAGAGAAAGATTTAGAAAAGAAATGAGTTAATATTGCTTATATTCAAGTCATTAAGCATATATATGCTGGAGCTATTATACAAATTTAGTTGAATTACATCAAGAATCAACTTTAAGCCCATATTTTTTTGCTTTAGTTGTAGATGTTCTTACTAGACATTTACAAGAGGATGCACCTTGGTGTATGCTTTTTTGTTGATGATGTTCTTTTGTTGCTAACACTAGAGAGGGAGTTCAAGAGAAACTTGAATTATGGAGGTCAACCTTTGAAGATAAGGTACCTTGTAATTAATCATTTATCATTTTATCTATAGTAGGTTTTATTAAGATACCTTGTAATTAGTAAGGAAAATATTAAACCATTAAAATTCAATGATTTTTAGTAAAGTCATCAATTTATGAGCTTCTTTGCATGCCTAGCAAATATCTAAAATAGTTCTATCGACATACACACCACTACACAAGTACATAATTTTTATATATCATAAGCATGTATTTAAGATGTGTAAGTGTTTTTACAAACTTTATTACATAGCAAAATATGATTTGCGAGATCAGCATTTATTGCATTCAACAAACGTAACATGTATGAAAAATAGATCTTGCAGCTACAAAATTCAATTCAATATACATGAATTGTACATCAATAAATCAAGGCAAAACTATCTATGGAACTCTTTTATTATGAACAAAAAAAAAGATCTACAATAATTTTATAATAGACAAATGAATATTTGGGATTGGTAACCTACAGTTATCTAGGAGCCTATTATAAATATCAAGGGTGATACCCCTATAAAAGAAATATTTGTTTATCCATTAAGAGAAAAAAGTTGCTTATCACTAAAGAGCAGTATGAAAATCTAACTTTATTTTAGATTCAACTAATAACATTGAGTGAAACATAACTCGACGGTTCTACACAATAAAAATATTAAATCAATATTTGAACCATATTAAGTATTCAAACAAGTGATAACATAAGGCTTAGTTCTAAATTACATTAAACCTTAAAGTGCCATTGAAAGCCATTATTTAAACTTAACTCAATATAAGTTTCTACTCCAAAATTGACCTAGTCTAATCATTATTATAGCGAGACATGATATAGAACATTATTCTATTGACATACTATCATAAATAAATTTATTAACTTTTTCTAAATCTATCGTATCAAAATGCAAGATCTATAGTAAGAAATTCATAATAACCTAGTCATAGCATGAATTGTGGATGCTAAACATATTAAAATAATAAATCTCCTCTCAATAGCTTTGGGTGGAGGAGATGAATAAAAAGAAGAAAGTAAAGACGGAGGAGAAACGGCTGTGGCTATCTTCGTGTCAAAGGAAATAGATGAGGGTGAGGGCTTTTCTGATTGGTGGCTATGAGGAAGGAAGAAACGAGTTGGGGAGCATGAGAGGGGTTTGGTAGCTTAGGAGGGAGAAATCAGTACGAGGTTCTTATTTTGTGAATAGAGGTGGCTGAGGAGCGCAAGATTTTTCATGAGAAGAAAATGGGTTAAGGGTTTTGTGGCTTGGTTGGACGGTAGATATGTGACATTTGTGCAAAGAAACTAGGAGGTCGAGGGTTTGTTGTGGCATGCATATGGGAGAGGTTTGGTTGGTTTGGTCTAGGGCTTGATTCGGTTTATTACAATATGTTATTCCTATCATTTGCACCTCGGTGTTGGTGTTTCAATGGAAGTATTCAAGGCCTTTTAAAGTATTTATTATGCAAATTAATAACTGCATTTCCTTAATTAAAATTCATATAGACTAAAGGCTGCAGATAGTAGCTTACTAGGACTTCCAGGCAATTTCCTGACAACTTTCTTGTATAGAATAGAATGTATTGCTTAAAAAAGTTCTTGAGGTGAGGAAGTGGGTTTGTGATAATGGTTTAGTTGTCACCATTGTGATTTAGTGGTCATTTGTTTGAGTCATGGAACCAACTTTTATTCATTGTTTGAGGGTTAACATGCATTAACTCCTCTCCGGATAATGCATTGATAGGAGCATTTTGTATTGGATACACACATTTGTTACTATTCTTATACATGACCTTATGAATGTGCCTAGCATAAATCTTGTGAAAGTAATACCTTTAATTAGTTGCAATCGATCCTATTGTTGTTTTCTCCACTGTTTGGCAGAAATTATAGAATAGAAACATTTTGTATTGGATATACTCATTTGTTACTATTCTTATACATGACCTTATGAATGTGCCTAGCATAAATAGTTGCAATCGATCCTATTGTTGTTTTCTACACTGTTTGGCAGAAATTATAGAATAGAAGCACACCATTCTTATCTGGTGGTAAGATTATTTTGAACGTGTATGGTTATTTTCTTCTTTGAGTCTCTTTCTAAAGAACTTGGTTAGTTTGGATATGAAAAGGGAGATGTACAAGGTATTGTTTTTTTTTTTTTTGTCTAAATTGCACTACTGTTTATGGATGTTTCGGTTTTTTAATACTGAGCATGAACCAACAGGATGACGATCAGATGAATCTAAAAGCTGTCTTACGCTCCGTGACATGGTTGTATGGTTGAATGATTATTATAACAATATTATGATGTCTTTATTGTGTATCTGTAGAAAATTCATGCTGCAAGATTATAAATTTATGGTGGCTAGGCGGGAAATTTGTTCTATATGAACTCCTATGCTGAGTGGGAAGGCATATGAAACAGATTAGATCTAGGACAAATAATGGATTGTGCAGTTTAGTAATATATTTGCATTATGTATGTAATGATTACGTAAAAAAATTGAGTGATAGTAAGCAGGAAAAAATTAGCGAAAGGACTTGAGAAATTAGTTATATATAATTCTTGCATCTGTATGTAATCTTTATAAGGAAAATATGAATTAAGGAAAATAAATTGGTAAAAGGTATGTTCTTTTTTTGTGATTTGAGAAATACTTAGACATAGCATATAATTTCATCCCCATTGTTGTCTTCATCCCTTTTTGTCTTTCTGGTGAATGCTCCTTTGCGAGTTGTTATTCTTTAGACATTTTTAAATGAACCAATTATTTGCCAAAGATTTTAGACTGCATTTTGTAATTTTACATCTTCCATTTTCATTATGTTTTCTTACGAATCCATCAACCTAATTATCCTGCACAAAAATCACTTGGTCTGTAGGCAGCATCGCAGATACAACAAAGGCTTTGTTGTTTCATAGCTACTGGTACTAGACCTTTGGTAGCCATTTGTTATCCTAATTTTGTTTAAAAGTCGGTCAGTGTTTTCAATTTTGTTTAGTCTTCCTTTGCGTTGCTCACTTGTTTTGACTAACATCCAAATTCATTTTGAGTCTATTAATCTTTCTTGTTGTTTTTCCGCATATTACACATTACTTATAGAACATATGTAATGACTCAATATTTTGACTTAAGTTTATGACTTTGTATCTATCAGTGCTAATTTTGCTTGCATTTCTGCAGAATTTTTATCCTTCGATAAGAATATTGACAAAGGATTTTTTTATAGCTGGCTAAATCTGAATCTGTATGCACGCATCTATTATATTCAATGTTACGAAAAAAAATTCTTCTAACATATTGAATTTTCTCGAGCTTCAGTTGAAAACCTTGGGATGGTTTGCTTATATGCAATCTTCTGAACAAATCAGTACGCAACTGTATGAGCTTAGACAGTTTTCATTGCTTACATTAGAATGGCAGCATTTTTTTTTCTGACACTTGGGGTGGGGCCTGCATGGAATTTATAACTTAAAGTCATGACCTTCGTTCTTAATGTTTCAGGACACTGTCACTGGATTTTTACTGGCTGGAGTTGGTAACATTGATTTACGTAGGAAGGCAAACTACCTCATTGTGGACTCAAGTATATTGACTATCTATTTGCTATTACAATAACTCTTTATTACCTAGTTGTCATGTTTTATCAATTCTGTTAAGCTTATTTTCCTGAACCATTTACTTTTCTTAAATATAAGGAACAAATCTGCATTTTTTTCTATCGTTAGTGTAACAGCAAGTTACGTTGATCATACGTATATTTTTTACCTAATGCTTTTGTGTTTCGGTTTCCACCTTTTTAATCACTTTGTTCCTGATCCTGATATTCTAATTTTTGATGTGTTATTGTGATGTACTGTAGCTGATGATCTTGATGCAGTCATCTATGTTATGCAGGATAAACACAATTGATGTTTTTGATGATGTTAGTTTCTTATGATTATTTCTAAAACTCTATATATATTTATTTCTTAGAAATTGAAGTTACAACATGTGAAAGTACTATGGAACTAGAGATTTAGGGCCCGTTTGGGCACCGTTTGTGGTACCAAGCTGCTTTTTCCGTTGAATATTTGGGAAGCTAGTGAAGCTCCAACACCGATCGAAGGGAGCGGCCTGCTGCGGGTGAAATAAGTTTATCTAAACTACCCCTCCGCCCATGACAAGAACTGTTCTCCCGTGCCTGTGAGTCTTTCTGTTCTCCCGTGCTCTACCAATCTCGGCTTGTTAATTCGATCTCCTCCTTCTCTTTACGGCATCAGGATCGAGTCCATTGTCTACTGGGCTTCCGTCGACCTCTCTTTTGTCGTCTGCTGCCGGCTTCCGTTTGTCTATTTGAATTTCTGCTTTGAGTATTTGGTGCTCTATGAGTGTTGATTTTTTTGTTATATATTTTTACATAATCATATTTTTTAGTCAAAGTGTTGATTTTATAATATTTTGGTTCCAATTGGGTTTCTCTCGATGTGGCTATGTTATATCCCATTTGGCTTAGCTGTTGGCTGGTGGCCGCAACTAATTTATTTTGTAGTGGAGGTGGTTGTGCTTTTGCTGTTGGATCGTTCTGATTGGAGATTTGTTTCCTATGTCTTTGCTCTTTTGGTTAGATGGAGGCTTTGGTGGCTGATTCATAATTCGGTGTCCTTCTTTGGTATTTGTGTTCTCTGTGGGAAGCTATTTTTATTGGGTTGTGGAGTTGATTTTAATGGTATCATGGGAGATTTCTACTATAATATAAGGTTTCAATTAGGGAGTTCAGAGTTGATTCTTTGGTATTTGGTATTTGTGTTCTTTGTTAGCAGCTTTAAGTTCCTCATTTACTTGTTCTCAGTCTCATCTCACAGCATTAGGCCTATAAGAATATTAGTATTCATTACTTACATGTAAATGGCAGTTTTTTTTTTCTCTCGAACAAATTAAAGCATAAATTAATATATATATATATATATATATATATATATATATATATATATATATATATATATATATATATATATAGACTTCAAATTCAAGACTTTGTGAAGAAAGCCGAAGCTCGCAACCATATGAGAAAACAAAATGATAGTAGGCTTCATATTCTGATCGCACTTATTATTGTACTTCTATTTTTAATATTAGTGTTACTTATTAAGTAATACTAATATGAGTGTGTTCGGAAAAAAGTTGGAGTAGCTCCAGTGGCAGATAAGATTAGAGAGAGTCGCCTTAGATGGTTTGGCCACATAAAACGCCATTGTCCATGACCCAGCTGAGATTAGATTAGATTTGATGAAATGTAAGAGGTAAGACCCAAAAAAGACTTAAGATGTATAAAAATTGACCTTAGTATACTTGAATTAAATGAGAATTTGTCAAATAATAGGACACAATAGAGATGAAGGATTCATGTAGCTGACCCCACTTAGTGGGATGAAGGCTTGTTGTTGTTGTTGTACTTATTAAGTAATATATAATCTCTTATTGTAATATAGTTGACTAACTATATATGAGTATGAGTTATCCTATTTTTTCATTATATTTAATATTATTTATTTTGTTTAAAATTATTCAACTCATATGGTCATAGGGATGTTTTAGTCATTTCTACACAAAACAAATGCGTGATAACCGAGTTTTAAATAATCATGTTCAAAGACAGCTTTCTACCATCAACTTCTTCGAAGTTTCCACAAATGTAGCTGTCCCAAACATACCTTTATTGTATTGAATATGCAACCATACAACATTTTGTAGAATTGTAACATATAAATAGCTATTGGATGATCTGGACTCACTGACTCTTTCATTAATCTATTAATGGAACACCATGTGGTTATATATGGAAACTGGATTAGGGGAGGCTCTATGCCACGCTATTGAGATATTTAAATATTGTATGAGAATCGGTGAAGAAATGAATGGTATGGTTCGTGATTTAGCTTACTAGCTCAGCTTTCCATATAGGGTAAATGAAATTGAAGTTATCATTGCACTTACATTTTATTCACGTAGAAGTTAAGCTTGCTTTCTCGCTATGACCATTAAAAGTTTAATATTTTCTTGTTACTTTCATCTTAGTGAATATTAGTATGGAAACTAAGATGTAATTAGTGTGATTCAATTCCATTCATGTTCATGCATTGACAATGACCAGTATGATCAATTGTGGATCATCATTTACAGTTTTACTTGTTTTATTGCAGTAGGATACTATCGGCTTCCTTAAATTTGTATTGGACTATCTTCTTTTGTAAGTTCATTTTATAATAAGCATTTTTTGACCTTTTTAAAGGGCCCCAAGGGTTGCCTTTAGGATTGTTAGATGATTGTTGAGTGCAGTCTTGCAATATCAGCTAGTCCCAGTCTTCTCTCCTCATTTGCGACTCTCTCTCTCTCTCTCTCACACACACACACACACACACTCTTCTCTTTCATTGTCACTCCATCTAATCATTATTCTTACTATCTAGGTTTGTTTGTGGCAGTTGTTGATTGAGTCAGTTGAAAAGTTGGTACATATGAGTTTGGAAGACTCTGTTAGAAGAGCCATGATGATATTTGAATATCCCTGCTTACTGGGTGCTGTTCTTAACTGATAATCCATTTTGTTTGTTTGGTTAAACTTTTGTGCTAGAGCATGCAAGAGGATAAAAGAGAGTAATTGAGTATAGATTATGCCATAATATAAAAATTTCTCAAAATCAATTTGGTTTCATGTCAGGTTGATCTACTATGGATGCTATACATTTGTTGAGAGGTTTGATGAAAAAATATAGAAAGAGTAAGGAAGATCTACATATGATATTTGTTGATTTAGAAAAAGCATATGATAAAGTACCAAGAGATGTGCTTTGGAGAGTTCTAGAAAAGAAAGGTGTTAATATTGCTTATTCAAGTCATTAAGGATATTTATATACTAGAGTTGTCACTTGTGTTCAAGCACAAGGAGGATTAACTAGGTATTTTCCTATTTAAGTGGGATTGCATCAAAGATTAGCTTTAAGCCTATATCTTTTTTGCTTTAGTTATGGATGTTGTTACTAGACATTTATAAGAGGATGTACTTTGGTGTATGCTTTTTGCTGATGTAATTTTTTTGTGGCAAAAATTTTAAATTAGGCTTAATCCTAATTGTAATTATCAATTAAGGCACCAAAAAAAAAAATCAACATAATAGGCCTAGTCCATAACGGATGACCGGTTTGTCAACCAGTTCAACTAATTCATCAATGTAATTTAAATTTTTTTAAAAAATATGGCAAGCTGATTTTCAGAGTCGAATGGCCTAATCGAGCAAACTTGGTATCGTTGGAATCATAACAAAATTTTTACAACTTTCATGATCAAATTATTTACTGATACGCGGATTTTGCATGTGTGAAAAAAGCTGAGCGGAAATTTGGAGCTGTCGTATTTTGCGATCAGTCATCTGGTCGGAACTTTAACTTGTTGGAATCAGAACGAAATTTTCTACAATTTCATGTTGAAATTTACGATGCCCCATATCGTAGATTTTGTGAATCGCCAAAATTGCGGCCGAAAAAAATACTGAGTGTATTTTGCGTGTTGAGTCATAATGATGTCGGAATTGAGCGAACTTTGTATCGTTGGAATCAGAATTTAAATTTTCTACAACTTTCATGTATGAATTATGATTCGCTCGATACAGATTTTATGCATAAAAAAAGCGGCGAGCTGAAATGAGAGCTGTCATATTTATGCGTTTGAGTCATACGTGAATTGAGTGAACTTAGTATGGTAATCAGAACGAAATTTTCTATAACTTTCATGTTGGTCAAATTTACGATTGCTCTATCGAAAGGGATTTTTGTGAATGCGCAAAAAAGCTGCATCGAGCTGAAAATTGGAGCAGTCAGATTTTGCGATAGAGTCAAATGATTGAATTAACTATCGGAATCGTGACAAATTTTCTATAATTTTCATGTTGGTGAAATTTGTGATTGCAAGCATAGATTTTGAGAACAATGATGAAATGTACAAATAATTCACGCTAAACAAACACTCTTAATGAAGTGCAATTAACAATTTTTTAAGAGTCATGACATATAAACAGGTGTTGCTAGTGCATTAGTTATATTGTTTGGAGATAATTATTCATATTATTACATTCATATAAGAGAAGTAAATGTGCTAGTATTAGAAATGCAATCATTTTCAAACAAGGATAAGAAGCCAACTCAAACTAAGTTTAGAACACAAACTAACTACCTCTCTACTGTTACTACCAAAGGGAATATCCTCACTGAAAAACATACATCAATGTACAACTTCTAAACACTTAAAGCTGTATAAATATAGCAGGACAAAAAAGATATGAATTTTTATAAATTAAGGTAACGAAAATAATAAAATAGTTCCTGACTATGCCTGCAAGACAGAATATAAAAAGATAGGTACATATACAAGAAAATGTAATCCTGTATGGACATAAGATAATAGTACAGGCGATTATCTGACGATACTCACTGCGATCGCATATGGGCGTAATGGGGCCTCCGGGATCGGTCCTCCTCTTCAACCCTTGTAGGGTAAAACCGTGTGTAGACGTACATCGATTGAAGACCGTGGAAGAAATCATGATATAGTCCATGGGTCATATGGAATTACGGATGCCCATATGGGAGGCTCACGGGTGCATCTCATCATATACCTGGTATGAATCGTGGCTATGTGAATGTATATCTGATGGTCATTCTTGGTGGAGATGATGGACCAATATTCATCACCACCCATGGCCGTTGACGATATAGTACCTGGAATGCTAGTGTCCTCATACCGCTATTATGATGTCAGCCTTTTGCACAACCCTTCATACTCGTTGATGCTAAAATCGGTCCTCATCCCTCCCAAAAAAATGGAATATGTCCCCGATATTCAATATGTGCTCACGCTGCGTTGACAAAACTCTAATTATGATGGAATTAGTAAAAAAATATTATTGTAGTGATAAAATGTGGGCTTATCATGAGTTGGTTTCCAGGAGCTCGAGGGTAATAAGTGTCTGGGGGTATTGTAGGTGCTTTCAACATATATAGTGAAGCCCAAGATCGATACCATCTCATGTATCGATTAATGGTTGTCCCCCCATCCTGCTGGGAAGAGTCTACCACCATAACTAAATCTCCGCCTCCCACCGCAATATATGCGGTGGTAATCGACCCAGTCCACATCGGCTTTCTCTCGACCATCCACTCACCAAAAGAATCTATCTGCAATATTAGTAGACCAAACCACCAGCATTAAGGCGGTGACTCAACTCGTTTCCTAATCAGGGTACTCTAGCCGAATATGTCATCCCCACGTAGCATATCTCGTGACACGTATACATCCATACCCAAAAAATAAACTTACAATGTAATATACTGACTCAGATAGGTCATCTAGCTCGCTTTAAACTCGATATGGGCGCTTCATCTCTCTGACATACCCTTCATTCCGATAACTCACACTCAACCCATCTGTCTCGTTGGAATACGTTGGTTGTCGACATGCGCTCTACACCCACCTGCAGAATCAGGAGCGTACCGTTTGTTCATGGAGCTCCTGCATAAAATGCAACCGATCCTAATGTGAACTCCTAAATGTGTCAAGATCCTCCAAGTAGGGGTATACCGCGTGAATTTTGAAGATATAAGTGTAAGGAAACAACCAAAACAAAGAGTGAAGCTCGATGCATACTAAACCAAGCTCGGTAGATCTTAGTAAGAATCCTGGATACCCACCATAAGCAAAGGGCAAAAGCGTAATGAGCTTGCCCCATTCTAAACTCAACGGATCATGGTGTGACACAGCGCTCTGTATACTCTATCAACTCATAAAGACCCAAGATGCACCCATAACAAGGAGATCATAACAACATCTTAAATGCCATCTCCCAATAGTAAATGGAATGAAAGATCTGATAAGATCAACGCGTTTCCAATCTTGAGAATGTGGTGATCTAAGAAACGACCGAGACACACAATCAATCCAAATGCCGTCATTAATTAAGAGCTTTACACCAATCTTTGAACATAAGTACATGAGATGCAGCATCCAGAATAGAAACCTATACAATATGGAATTATAATTCAGTAAATAAAATTATAAGGACAATTCATATACACAGTTTGACTTAAAAAACTTACTAAATCAGGATGCGCCGTTTATAATGCGTTTATACTAGAGTGAACTTTAGCGTGGAGGTGAGTTCACTACGATCTCCTCTACGTCTCCTCCGTGGGTGAGCACCTTCTTTCGCAGACATCCTACCTACAATAAAGGCAAAGCAACATTAGATCTCCCATAGCAAAAATTATGTATAGCATAAACTAGAGTTAACATTAAAAAAGCACTCCACAAATGAACACAATCGCCTAACTCAGATACAGACCCAAAGAAACTTGCATATACAACTATATCTGTTGGCTATATCCACCAACAGGTAAAAAGACATGCTTAGAACAAATTTCCAAATTGAAATGTAAAAAGGAATTTTGTGAACTATCAATTAACTTCCATCAATCTATGGGTTGAATGATTAGATATTTCTACAATCTAATATTAGCTTATTGTTGAATATCAACTATTTGGTGTGCAAAAATTATTAGCTGATAAATAAAGAACACCAAACATGAAAACAGAGAAAGAGACTTGAATTATGACTGCACGAGTGGGTATATGCTGCCTTATTTGGAAAAAAAAAAAAACAAAAGGATTCACGGGCTGGGAAATAAGTAGGCGAAATTACAGGAAATCTGGTTTTCAGAAAATGATCATTTAGTTTTCATTTATGAAAATAAAATCTTCCCGTAGAGTTGAAAATTCATGTTAATTGAACTAAGAAACTGCCAACATATTTCTTAAATTTCTGAGGAAGCAATCTTTAAAGAGGGGAAACTCTTACAAAAATGCTACAGAAACTCTTTCTTCCCATTATCAGCATTAGAAGGATAAGGAATTCCTACCTTCTAAAGAGAGAAAAAAAATGGTTTCTTTGAATGTACGATAAAGATAAAATAAGAAGTCTCATGATAATGAATTTTATAGTAACAATGATTTTGGACACAAATTTGTTTATGGATAATACCAGATTCTCATTGACAAGACTAGTTTAAAAATACTAGATTCTCATTGGACCCCAATTTTATAGTAAGAATCGATAAGATCGAGTCAATGTCGAGTTGACGAAATTTTATCGTTGGAATCATAAATTTTCTACAACTTTTTCAAAATCTATGATCATGACCTGAGATTTCGCATGCGAAAATTGCTACCAGGCTGAAAGTTTGGAGCAACCGTAATTTTATGACGAGTCAGTCATGGCCGGAATTACGAAATATCGTAAATCAACGGCTTATAACTTTCCGTTGGTCAAAATTTTACGACCGGCAAGCATAGAGATTTCGCGAACCGCCGCTCTTGAAAGTTCGGAGCACTTATCTGCACGATCATCATGATGTTGGAAGGAATTTATATCGTTGGAATCATAACGAAATTTAACTTTTCTTGGTCAAAATCTGATCAACTGAGAGCGATTATGCATAAAAACCTGCACTTGAAAGTTGAGCAGAACCATACTTTGCGTGGTCAGTCATGTGTCGAAATTGATTTAAATATTGTGGAATAAACGAAATTTTCTACTTTCCTTGGTCAAAATCACATTGTGGCGCATTCTGACATCAATTGTATTCTTGCGTATTGGAGTCACCAGATCGGAATTGAGCGAAATTCATCGGAGTCGAAATAAATTTAACAACTTTCCGTTGGTCAAAATCATTGTGACTCAATTTATGCGCAAAATTGTCGCACGAAAGTTCGGAGCAATGATCGTATTTTGCATGTATCAAGTCATACGGTATCGGAATTGACCGAACTTTGTATCTTTGGAATTGTAACAAAATTTTTACAACTTTTATGTTGGGAAAAATTTGCGATTCAGTCCTGATGCGCAACAGTTTCTATTTTTATACCCTAAACATAAGCTAAAACAAACCGGTAATATTTACTCCCTATACTAACAGCCCATGCAACAACATTACTGCACTGCACTAGGATTTCCACAGCATTCCAAATATAATATCAGATGTACTACAAGGAAATATGATAAATATCCAAAAATAATACACGAAATTATTGAGGACCAGGACTAATTAACCTAAATCAAATTAAACTTTAGTTAATTTAACAAAAAATGGGACAAATCAAATCAAATGAAATTAAGATTAGCTTTAATTAATTCAATACATAATCAAGTTAGATCTAATTCAACCTATTTGAATAAGATAAAATAATTAACCATTAAACCTTAGCTTTAAGTAATCATGAAATAAATTCACCTAAACTAATCATTAGACATCAATTAAACCAAATGAAATGAAATTAGGATAATCTAAGAAATTCAATGTATCGCCAAATTAGATCTAATTCAATCTATTCGGATAAAATCAACCAATTAATCATTAAATATATATAAGTTTAAATAATCAAATTCAACATGAATTATTAATTAAAGACAATAGATGAACCAAATTGAATGAAACCCTAATAATCAAGCTTAATTGAAACCTAAATAAACATTTAATTCTCTTAAGTTATTGCCAATTTCAAATGACATTGAAATACACCAATCAATATGATTAAACAAATCTAACAAATCGATTAAACTAAAATAAAAGATCAATCAAATTAAATCAAACAATCATCAAACTATAATCAAAACAAATTAATAAAATTCAATAAAATCATTAACTCATTAATAAAAAGAACAATTTAATTAATCAATCTTTAAATTAAAATTGTAAATTGAGTTAGAACCTTGATTAAATCAAATAAATCCTAGTCAAATCATCTAAACTAAATCAAACATAAATAAACTAAACTAAATAATCATTAAATTAAATAAATCAAATTAAAATATTCAAATTTAACAAATACTCAAATAAAATTCAATAGAAAGAATAAACTATAAATTGATCGGACTTTAAATAAATAAATAAAATTAATCAATCCAAAACATATGAAATTGAATAATTACAATAAATTCATCTTAAATCTTAATCAAATTAAAGAAATGTAAACTTAAATGCAAACTAAGTCATCAAATCATTTTCAATTACTATCAATTCCAAATAACATCAAAATAAACCAATCAACATAAAACTCAAACAAAACAAACGAGCCTATTAAACTATGATAAGTAATTAATTAAACTAAATTAAATTGATCATCAAACCAAAAATAATCAATATATAAACTAAATGACTAAATTTAAAGAATTAAATCCTTAAGTGGAATTTAAATAAAAGATCACATTAAACTTCAATTAAATTATAAGTTGATTAAATTGAAATAGATTAACCAATTCAAACTAAATTTAAATGAAATGGTAAAATTAATAGATCTAAACAATAATGAAATAATCTAATCAGTATTAATCATATATAATTAAAATTATAAATTGGAACCTGAAAAGAAAGGAATTATATATAAATTCAAAGGATATTGAATTATCAAAATTTAACTAAATTAAACATCTAATAAATCCAAAGTTGATCAATCGAAATATACTAAGTTAAACAAACTCAAACTTTGAAATCCAAATCAAATTAAACAAACATTAATCAAATCAAATTGATTTATTGAAATCATTCACATAAATTCAAATGGGCTAATTAAGATACTTAGATTCTTAGTTTGACCCTTAAAATAAATTTTCATCTCAGGGTGAAAATTTCATTAGGATCAAGATGTTGAATATATTTGGTTCTATTCATAACAAAATTTATTTTATTCATCATTCTGTAAAATCTAAAATCAACTTGAACATAAAAATAAACCTAAAATTGAAATAAAATTCAAAATCAATTAAATAATTTAAATTGAAACCATCCAATGATAAAAGTAATCAAATTTTGAATTTAAATCAAACTTAAAATGAAACAAAGCCTAGAACAGACTTATCACACAAGCCTTCTTTTCACATACTATAATACTAAGTCACCGACCCTAGAATTAGATTAGACAGATGTGTTGATTGTGATGAAATACTTTT
Organism: Cymbidium sinense; assembly: GCA_021442155.1. NCBI lineage: Eukaryota > Viridiplantae > Streptophyta > Magnoliopsida > Asparagales > Orchidaceae > Cymbidium > Cymbidium sinense. Next base: position 83,367,894 of record CM038225.1, on the reverse strand, counting down.
TCTTATTTTATGGTGTATTATTTTAGACTGGATGGCTAGGATTGTTTGCTCACAAGTTTGGATGTTAGGGTGATCTTTTAGGCTAACATTGTTTTCTGCAGGGGGGCTGTGCTTAAAGGGACCACTATAATAAATATAAAATAATTTTTATTTGCTTGGAAGTATGACTTAAGTCCCTAAGAATAGCCCAATAGGGCAAGTGAGCTTGGCAATCACTGATGTTAAGCCCATATGTTTGAAATATAAACTACCAGTGTGCTGTATGTTTTTCCTAATGTCTATTTTGCTGGATTTATGATTTTATTTTGGAATTTTAAAATATAATTTGAGTCTAGAATTAAGTTAAAATCTAGGGTTTAGGATTAATAAGAGCTAACTGTACCTATTTGATGGTCCTTGAAGAAGACGATGATCCTGAAGTTGATAAAGACCACATAGATCGAACTTTTAGTTCTAGGTCGGGCTATATAAAGGCAGAACTGCGCCACTTTCTTTCTTTTTTGAGGTGTATAGCTGTACCCCACTATTTATTTAAATCTATTTATTTATTTAAATTTAGCTTTTCTAGGTTTCTTTCTGTGTTGTACTTTCCTGTGATTGAATGCCTGGATGATTAGGCTCATAGAAAAAAAAATTAAATTTTCTACCAAACTTAAATCTAAACAACTCAAATAAAAATAAAGAATATTCAAAACATCACTTAAATTAATACCTTAGGGAATAATTTAAAATCAATTATAAATAATCAGGGTTCGAAAATCATGTAATCATATTGCTTCAATCCCTGAATTGGGCAACTTTTGTCATTGCATATAAGGGACATCTCACCTTTAAGGATGAGCACCATCTTGGAGAAGCCTTTTATGATTTGGCACATAATCGAATTTCAGTATGGCATTAGGCATAAAAAATGCATAATCCAAGACCTCAAATAAACCATGAATAAAAAAACTTACAATTCTAAAAAATGTGCATTAGTTAGATGCATCCATACCCTACATGATCTAGGGATTAGGGAGTGAGTTTAGGATTCTTAGATTCCTTTCTTAAAAAAAAATAACAACTCAACCATCTTGCGTTCATAAGACTTGACATCATGAATTTCAAATCACTTAGGTGGTGTTAGATGACAACCCTTTCCATGTGGGAAGTAAGCCCAAAATAGTCAGGATAGGTTTATCTTCTCAAGTGAGAAAAAGAATCGATAATTTCCTAATTTAAAAAAATTAGACTAGGTTGAACTTGTCGTTTATGTCAGAAGTACTTTTAGACTTAGGTTCTAAAGCATCCAATTGGAATAAGTCTTCAGATTTTAAGCATTTTATAGTCTTATGTTGTTAGAATATAAGTCTTAAATTTCTAATAAAATGCCAACTCAAAATTCTAAAGAATCTCAATCTTAAAAATATAAAACTCAATAATAGGATAGTTGAAATGCTTATGGTTTCTCAGTATCCAAAAGCATTTCCTACTCAATCTCATTTGGCTTTCGAAAAGAACTCTTCCCCCTTGAAGTGTTTCCACTTGAATTTCTAAATTGACCACTCTTTTAATACACACTTTAAAATTAGAGATGAATGCCAATTTTTTAATCGAGAGTATTCTTAGAAAGAAAATTTTTTTTTCTTTAAGATGTAATTAACTATAGGGGCTTGCCCTTATAGGAAATTGCAAACCCTGCAATAAAATAAATCATGTTCTACCTCTTCATATAGTTCGGAGAAGAATCTCTAGTACATTAAAGACCCATCAACTTTAGGAGTCCTTATTAAATAATAAAATTCATTATAGGATAATATGTTTATCTTTGAGATAATATATTTATTCTTTAATGGCGTATTTGATTATCTAAATAAGTACTCCCAAGATCTGTGTGGTGTTACAAATAAATTCTCGCAGGTATGATAAAAGAATTCTAAGTTGTTAGCGTTAATGACGATATATGGTGGTTAGAATAATCATTCATTAAATTGGACGTTCTGGAGGTGGTGGAAGATTTAGAATGGTTAGTGTAGTCACTCTAAAGAGATTGGTTAATCAAAAGTTAGTTGATGATTAATAGACATATTTCTATAGGTTGGGAGACTAGAGTAATTATCATTAGGCCATTGAAAGAACTCATTAGTTCTTTCATTCTTCTAGATAAAAGGTAAGTTAAGGAATCAATATTTTATGAATGAATGGAGTTTGTTGGGATAGTTGTTCTCTTAAAGAGAGGGACATATGCAAAAATTAGATAGGCAATTTAAGGTGATATGTATATCCATCTATTAAATAGAGGCGAGACTAGATAATTGAAAGTAGGGGAGAAATTAGAGACAATCACCATTGTCACTCTCTTAGAAAGATAAATGTCTAGAAATTCATGGTTGGCAAAGTCAATGCATTTCTTGAAGTTACTGACAACTTAGAGTTGGCAGGTGACTAAAGTGAGTTAGTGTTCTCATGAGTTAAGGTAACTTATGTAAAGCTCATTTGTGCTAACTATTAATTAAATATCTCTACAAGTAATACCTTAAGTATTTAAGCCATGCAGATTTTGAATGTATCCATTAAAATTATTTTGAGTATTTGTAACTTGGAGATGAAATTAACTTCATAAATTTAAGAAAATTAGGTGTAAAGTGAAGATCCAATGTTATATATTCTACTTTATGTATTCAAGATATTTTCATTATAGATTAATAAAGTTAGATTTAATAAAAATCTCGAAGATATTAAACATAAGTAAAAATTACCAAACTTTTATTTTTTTGTATTTAAAATTATATTTGAATTAATAAAAAATAATCGTATAGTAATAATGTTATTAATCTGTAATCATTTATTTTAAATTAATTATTTATAAATTATAATAAAATTAAGAATTTACACTTCTATTAAACTACTGCTACCATTTTGTTTAAAAGCCATTTTGAGAATTTTTTTATCAATTGTTTGTCATTAGTTGAAGAATTTGTTATAATAATATAATATTAATAATTTTGATTTTAAAGCATAAAAGAGTATATCAATTTATAAGACTACATATCATGAACTTCTATGAGAATTTTTTTTAATGGCACATAAGTCTCTGATTTTGTGTGTAGCTTCTGTCCAACTTTTATATGGTCTTTTAGTGATACGGAGTTAGATAGACATCATATATGAAAGATTATTTGGTGAGAATATTGCACCTGGCTCTATATATAGAACTACCAAAATAAAAAAAATGGACATATATTTGTCTTTTTTTTTTAACTGTTTGTACATAAAAAGAGGATATACATATCTAATACTTTCTCATCTCCTTCTGCCTCATCAATTTGACTAATTGAGCTTCTAAATTATTTTCTGCCCAAGTCTCTCGAAGGCATAAAATAAGTGAGAAAGTATCAATGCAAAATTTTCCATGAATGTATTTCATTTAACTCAAAGTTAACATATATACTATAGTTCTTAAAAGCAAAATGACATGCTTAAAAATATTAATAGATGATGCGTCGACAGTCAAGGATTAATTCTGGGTTGTTCAGACAACAAGTTGTTGAGGCTAATTGAATAGTAGGTTGTTCAGACAACAGTTGTTGAACTTGTAGTTCATATTCAACCTTCTTCTCTGTCTTCTCGTTAATTTTCCTCTAGAAGAGGAAGCTTCATGATAATACTTCTTTGATTTTTTGTTCAATTGGCAGAGTGGTGTTTACAAGCAAGATTGAGACTTTCTACCCAACAACAGTTATCTTCATAATCAGAGTGTCAGAATATCCCAATCTTTGTCTTTTGGGAGAGCTTCAGTAGTATCTACTTTAGTAAATTTTCAGTGGCGGAGTGGTTGTGAATTTTTTTCTCTTCACCGTCAGTTCAAAATCAAGCACACTAACTGTCCTAACTATATATTTGTACCTTGGAGCTCATAGTTAAAATACGATTATTCAATAAAAAAAATTTTATAATAATAAAATTTAAGCCTAAAAGCTGACGGATAGAATACATGCTCGATCTCTTTATCAAAAGTTTATGTAATAAACAAAGAATATGCGAGCACAAAATAAAAGAATGCAAAAAAAAAAAAAAAAAAAAAATCAAATCATGGAAGATTCAAATTATGCATTACAGCACGCCCACATGAAATATTTATCAATATCTATCTCTGCTGGCCTTATCAACTGTTCTCCTGAACTGCTCCACGCCACAAGGAATCCTCAGTATTCCCTCTTGCCTGTAACCAAACTCTTCAGCAGCCTTCTCAAAGAGAGCGATAATGGAGGGTTCCTTTAGCATCTTTATACGGACAAAAAATATTTCTCTCATCTCATCTCCATTGTCCCCCACGAGAAGCGGCACGTAGCCTTTCGGAGCCTTCGTGAACCGCTCGACTTCATATTCATTAATGATCAGGCGCTCATAATTTGTATTCATGATTGAGTAATACTAGCCTTTGAACTAAGTATGCTTCAGTTTTGCTCTTTCGTTGAAGAATTAGATAACTTAAAGTGGTGACGATTCTTCTCTATACTTATACTGCTTTTTTTTCTGTTAAATGCAAAGGGAAAAAAAATAAGGAATCAAATTGGTAAGAGATGGAGGGCGGGAACTTTGAACTTTGTTTCCTAGTATAAAAAATAAAAAATTAACCATAATATTTTATTGTTTTTCTGATATAAAATATCTCAGCGATATTTTGATACGATAATACCGTTGCCTGCTGCAGCTTGTTTACTTTCGAATGTAATTCTTTATTAGCGTAACTGTTTAAAATGGCTCAGATGAAATATTTTCAGCCAACATCATGGTCAAATTATGTTAAGATGATTTTAATTGATCTAAAATAATCAAAAATGTGATTATTAAAAAAAAAAATCATTTTGTAAAGGAGCTTTCCTAATTTAGGTGGTCAAAGCACCGTACAAATGCTGGCCGACTTTATAATTTCGAAGTCAGCAAAAATCTAGCCTGTTTAAAGCAATGCCAAATTCAGATGAAACTTCCAGAGATTTTCAGCGCAACATCATGGTCCAATTATGTTAAGATAGATTTTGATTAAACTCATGCACATGGGGGACATCTGAATAATACTCACATTAAAAAAATAATCAAAATTTTGTTTAAATAGATTTCTAAATAATTAAATTTACTCAGAAATGTATATAATACATGAATTCTTAAATAATTATTTTATTGTATTCAGATGAGAAATATTTTATGATTTTAATATTCATAATAATCAAATTTCGTTTGGGATATTCTCATCCATAACTTTTTTTATTTTTTTTATTTTTTATATTTGAGAGAATTTAATAAATAATATATATCTGAGGAATGCAAATGAAAGCTAAAATGTCTAACCATTAGGTTAAGATCTAGAAAAGTTAGGCTCTTAAAAAATTTTAAAAAAAAAGAAATTTCATTTCGTGGTTTGGAGCATGAATCAGTCAAGGACAAAAATATTGAATTGGAGTACAGTTCAAACTCAATTTATTTTCCTTGAGAGAAGAAAATCAAGTCGTTTGAAAGAGCTTTAATCATATTAATTATGAACTACTATCTAAACATACAAAATTAGAGAAATAAATAAAATAATTGATGGACCATGCCAAGCTAAAATGTCTTTCAATAGTAGTAGGCAAGATTATAGAGTGTCCCTTTCCTAAATTGACAATCATTAATGAAATGCAAGTAAAATTGAGATATAACTATTATTCTCATTATTGGCATCTTAGTTGTTCATGTAAATGAATGTGATACTCTTAGTCCTTTTATTGATGGTGATAATGACTTGAAATTAAGATGATAGATGAGGAGGTGTAATAAGGTCGTATAGATCAGTAAAGAAGTTTGATTAATCTTTTTTGGTGGTTGAGATGACACAAAACAAACTCAACAATTAAATGACACAAGAATGTTATAAAGGTTAGTGAATATGGTCAAATTAGTCTTCTTCTAGAGGTTGAGCTAGAATGTTTAGAATGAGATCATGAGGCAATACTAAGTGGTGTAAGAAGGTTATGAAGACCTCAAAAGATGGCTAGATTCATTCTGACTTAGAGATAGTGATAAAGGGAATTTAAAGTTGGTGGTATTAATGATGTTGCATGATGGTTGTAATAGTTATTCCTTACATTGGATGTCATCAAGTTGGTGAAAGATTGATAATGATGAATGAGCCCATCTAAAGAGATTGATATATCGAATTATAATTAACAATTGATAGTCATTCTTATTAAAGGTTAGTAGAATGGATTAAGCATCAATGGGCGATTGAAGAAAGTCATTTACTCTTTCTTTTTTCTAGATAAAAATAAATTAATCAAAAGTTCATGAAAGAATGGAGGCTACCAAAGTATTCATTTGCTAAAAGAGATTGGAATTCATGGAATCAAAAGTTGATAGGAGGTTTAAGATAGTATGAATATTAATTTGTTTAAATGAAGGAGAGATTAAATGATAGAAAGCCGGCTATTAGAGACAATCACCATAGTTAATTTCCTAAAAGATAGAGGACTAAAAATTGAAAGTTGATATATGATTTGAAGTTAATGTGCATCTTGAAGTTGATGGCCAACTTAGAGCTTGAAGCTCATTAGTGTTAGTGTTGACTCCATAAACATAGGTGATATGTGTGTTGTTAGTTATATATTTTATAAGAAATTCATCAAGTATCCAAGCAATGTAGATGAATAATGTGTCCATTAAATGTTTTATGATTTTTGTCACTTTGAAATGGACTAAACTTTAATGAAGATCCCGAGTTAAAAAAAAAATTGGATTTCTGAACTGACCACACCAGTTGAATTGAATCGCTAATAGTTAGTTCATCTACTTCTAAGGGTAAGAGGGTGAGGGAAAGACTGTGGGATCTTGGGAACAAAAAGCTGGGATATGTGTGGTATTTTAGTTTGGATTCATAAAGACACTATGTAGATATTAGAGGGTATTTGTTAAAATGATTGAGTACAACATTAAGGAATGATGTACTATCTCGAAAGATAGAAAATATCACCCTACAATAGACTCAATCATCTAATAAGGATTCATAAGGCAGATGAGTCAATGTATATACTAGAGATAAAAAAGTGAGATTTATTTTAAGCTTGGTTCTTTAGTTCTCTATGGAGGTAAGCCCTCATAGTTAATTACATGTTAGAAAATTGGGATTTCCTAAGAACACTCTCAATTAAAGTTGTCAACTAATGTCTCCAAAGATTTCAAAGATTGATGATCAAAGGATTGACACTTTATTTGAAATCAAGTGGGAAGAGTTCAAATGGAAAGAGTTCTAAATAGATTTCAAAGGAGAATGAGTAGGAAGAATCCATGATACAAGGAAACCTAGTGAATGCTTCGATCTATCCTATAATGAAGCTTTATATTTTTTTGAAGGAGAGAAATTATATTTATTTGAGTTGAAATTTTATTAGATAACTAGGACTTAAATTTCAACAATACAAGATTATGAAAATGCCAGAATGAGAACTTATACAAAGAGAAACAAGCACCTTTGAACTGCATCTAAAAATGCTTTAGCATATAAGCTTAGACTTAAATTTAGCGAGATAAAGTGGTTCATGTCATGCCTAAGAGAATGAATCAATCTAACTCTTCTAGACTTCTTCACAGGTGGTTGCACTAACTCTCCTGATTCAAAACCATGCATTCTCATGTATAAATGCATGAGCAGTTATTAAGAAAGAATTTGAGTCCTAAACTCACTTTCTAGGAGCCTAGATCATGATTGGTATGAAATTTATGACTTAGAATAATACAAAGTTTATAAATTTTCATCATCTTGGACTCAGGCTTGAGAGAATTTATGCCTACATGTATGATGAAAATTGGTTATCTAAAAAACCAGAGAGAAAGAATGGGTGTTCTCCACTACAAGGGACTACTCTCAAAGGCCAAGCCTTATCCCTTATTGTGCAAGAGTGGAGATACCCTATTACAAGAGTGAAATAATATGCATGCATGATATTGAAATATATAAACATTCAACTAAGGGGTTGCTAAATCTTATATTTCTTGTTTAGAAATCTTAAGCTTCATGGTGAGGTTATGAATTGCTTAAGTCTTAGTTAAAGTTGTTAAGTTAGGTAAAAAATTCAATTTTTTCTAAGAACCTACCACATCCAAGCCACACATTAAACATTCACATTTTAAAAAAACCTATGAAAAGTATGTCATTTCTATTGCACAATCAATGTAAATGCAATAACCAAACATTAATCACATAAAAGAATAAAAGGCCGGTGGTTCCCATCAACTTGAAAAAAAAGAGGATAACAAATTATACAATGAATTATAATAAAAATAAGGTTGTGGGGTCTTCAATCTTCATCTTCATCTTCCCTTCATGGATTGACTGCTTCAGACATCACAAGGCCTCCTAAGTTTAAACCTCATTCTAAACCTTATAGCTCTCTTAATCCTATTACAAAAAGTATATTTTTTTAATAAAATGAAAATCTAACTACACATACAAAATAGAGGTTAGCTTAACATGCATTCAAACCAAATAGTTATATTTCACATATTGGGATTTACCACCCTACCTTGGGTCACCAAGCCCACCTGTCATAGTGGAATATGTTTAAGGACTTAAGAAGCACCTGTTATAATTTTTATTATTACAACAATCCCTTAAACACAATCCCTTCCAGAAAGCATCATTAGTTTAATAAATAATGCCCTACCATTCAGACTAATGCACAAACAATCCTAATCATCCAATATAAATTGTTACATCATAAAATAAGAAAAATTAATATATCACAATAAAACAACTTAAACTTTTTTAGGATTGGTGGTAAGATTAAAATTAATCTAGTAAAGTTTAATACTGACTTTCTTAAGTTTAGGTTTTGATTTCATTTCAATTCATTTCAATATTTGTTTAATTTATCCGTGGGTGATTTCACTTTAAATGGTTTAGTTGATTTATGATTCAATTCCAATTTTAGTTTCATTTTATTCTTAAATTTGAGTTTTTTTGAATGATAAAATAAATTCTTAGTAACCCATTTTATTCAATGATCTATATAATGGAATTTTCAAAGTGAGATGAAAATTTATTCTATAGGTCAAACTATGAACCTAAGTATTTTAATCAATCATTTTGAATTTATTTGAATTGGTTAATATATCTTAATTTAATTAACTTGTGAGTTAATTAGAGCTTGATCGTTTATTAAGTTTAATAACTTGATGGTGTATTGATCATTTTTTTGTTTGGTAATCATTTTAATTTAGTTTGCTCTTTATTTATTTGATTTGATGGATTTAATTTATTTGATTGGTTCAATTTGTTCAAGCCCTAATGTTGATTGATTCACTTTGAAGTTGTTTGGAATTGATACTAACTAAATATGATTTAATGATTTGGAATTTATATCTAAGTTTTTTACTTATTGGAGTTGGTTAAAGTTTATCTATTTATTGATTAGATTAGATTAAATGTTTTGTTACAATTTTCATTAAGTTTGATTATTATAGTTTTATTTATCTTCATTCCTCTATTGTGTTATTAAAATCTAGTTGTTGGCTTTAATTAATGATTCATTGTTCAATTTGATTATTTAAATTATATACTCAAAATTTTGTTAATTATTAACTTAATTCATTTCATTAAAGTGATTTAACTTAGTTATATGTTTAACTAAATTGATTTGAGATTTATTCTTAGTCTTATTTGATTTGATTTAAATGATTAATTTAATCAGTATTCAAAATATATTTTGTTTATTATTTATTTAATTTAAATGATAACTTTATTTTATTACTTATTTAATTTAAATGTTCAATACAATTAAAATTCAATGATTGATCAACACTTAATTAAGTTAGCTTGGCCATAGGTTTAGGTTTGGTAAATGGTTGTTAAATATTCTTAGTTGAATTCTTAGTTTATTTAAGCAGGACTAATTTAATTAAGATTTAAGCACTAGTTATCTAAATTTGTTAGAACTCGTGTGATTATAATATTTATGATTATCTTGATCAGTTAATTTAGTTTAGGTAGTTGAGGATTGGTTAATGGTTAACTTACTTCATTCTTTTTAAATTTACTTATTTAATTGAGTTTAACTTTATTAAGTATTGAATTAAGTTAATTAAGGATAACTTGAACTTGCCATGATTAATTTGATTTAGTGATTAATTTAATTTAGTGATTAATTTAATTAAGGGGTTTAATTAATTTAATTAAGAGTTTTATTTAGATAGATTTGATATTAATCCATGGTTTAATCATATATGATTGATTTAATTAAAACTTTGATGAATATTTATAATTAAGTGTTTGATTTAAGTTTTGATTTATTAATGTTTGATTTAAGTTTGAATGATTGACTAATTTATTTTTGAAATTTCATTATCAAAGTGATTAAGGATTTATCTTAAATATAAGTCAATGGATTAACTTTATTTAACTTTGTTGGATGATTAATTCAATTAACATTTGATTGAGGATTAATCAAACTTTAGTTTTTTATTTGATTTAAAAGTTTAATTAGGGACCATGCTTAATTTGTTTAACTAATATTGGATTAAAGGTTGATTAAACTTAACCTTATTAGATGATTTATGTGATTAGGAATTTGATTTATTTAATGATCAACTAAATTAATCTTAACCAAGTGTATATTTTTGCTTCTTTATCATTAATTTAGGTGAGTGGTTATGAGACTGAAGATTGATTACTATTAATAGGTAGTTAGACTTTGGTTCAATTGGCTAGTTTGATTTGATTATTGTTCAATGATTAAACAAGGTGGATTTGATTTATGGTTATTTTAATTTAAAGTTTAATAATTAAGGGTTGAGATTTAATTCTTAGTCAAAGTATAATTATGGTTGATTATGTTCTTCTTACCAAGTTGAATTAAGGTTTGATTTAGTTTAGGTTAATTACTTGTTGAAGCTTTTAATTTTGATGATTTTTTTATTATTTACATTAATTAATGATTAATGATTTAATAATTTAGGCCCATTTAATTAACTTTAATTTGAAATTTAAGTAATATTTAATTAAGTTTAAGTTTATGTTTGGTTACATTAAGGTTTAAATTAGTTTGACTTGAAGATTACAAGACATTTGTTTTATTTAATTTAGGATTCTATTAATCTAGTTTAAATATTATTTTTATTCATAATTTTAGTTTAATATTTTATTTGTTGGATTTTAACATTTTAATAAATTTAATTATTATTAATTTTAATGATTTATCAAATCCTAATTAAGTGATTTTTGAGTTCATGTAATTTTTAGGCATGAAAATGTTTATTATAGTTTTCTAATGTTACTAGAAATACTTTGGGTTGATTCCATTAATTTTTTCAATTTCTCTAGTTTTTCAACTTGGCTTGAATTGACCTAGTTCTTAGAAAAATTAATAACTTTTGATCCAGAAATAATCTTGCTTTGAAATTTTTATGATAAATAATCTTCCTTGCCAATTTCATCTTCCCAAAGTTTCATCTTGATCAGAATGTATTTTGAGGTTAATTAAGGTTTTAATGATTTCATTAAAAGTCAAATTAAGCCCAACACATTAGGAATTAATTCAGATTTTTAATTTCCTTAGGTTTTACTCTGAAAGAGGTATAGAGAGGGTTTATTTAAAATTTTTAAAGTTTTAATTGATTTATTATGATTTATTTTAAATTTTAGGCCAATTAATTGATTTATTTAATTCAATTAATCCCTTGAGTCACTTTGAGGTTTAATGAGTTTTAGAGGCTTTTAATATTTTTATGAGGTTCATTGGAGTCATTTATAATGATTTGAGCTATTTTGATTTTTTTTCTTGATTTTGTTGAATTTTAATTAATTATTTCTCAAAAATAGGCATTTGAACTTTAAAATTCAATAACTTTTTATACACTCATCACTTGGACTTGAAATGTTTACAATAGATGTATTATAACGTCAATTTCATTCTCCAAAAATTTTAGGTTGTTTTGATGAATATTTCAAAATTAATTAAGAAAATTTAATTTTCATTCAAACTCTAATTAATCTTAAAATACCTTATAAAATTGGGGCTTTTTGGTCCATTAGATTTCTCTCTAATTGACAAATCCAAGAGCTATTTGTAATTTTTTTGCTAAGTATTTTTATTTTTTATGATTTTTGAAGTTTCATGTGCATTTTAATAATTTTTAAATTAGAAAAATGCCCCAATTTCTTAACAGTGCTGAGTCACATTGACTAGGCTATTGTTGTCATAATATTGGGCCACATAAGCACTGACTTGATGATTAAATAAAAAATTATGTTTAGAAGGGATTAATCTGGACCGATCCTTAGATGGACGGTCGGTCCAACCTATCCTAAATCAAAATCTAAGGAGATTTCATCATAGCCGTCCATTCTATATAAGAGGGATCATATGGCGGATGACTTTTCTTCCTCCAAATAGGTGAACCGAGCCCGGGCAGACAAGATTCTAGCATGGGAAAGCTCATGTGAACACCAATATTTTTTTGGCAATTCTCACCGAAAAATGGGGTATTTCGTATGGGGAAGCTCTGAAATGGAAAGTGCAATGGATTTCTAAAAAAATTTCTAAAATTGCAAAGAATTTCACCAAATAAGAGAACTTATGGTATTCTAAGTTTTTGAAAAAATTACCTCGCTAGAGCTGACGTCCAACAAATTTTTCGATCCGAACATGCTCTTTGACACGAGATGAAGTTGGAATGGATATGCCTTCTTGCCTCTTTGTTGATTTCCTTCTTCAGCAATGACTACTGCATCCTCACTAGAATTTACCCAAAATTCATTATTTTATGTGGGAAGGGAGGGGGATGGTATAATTTTGATCAGAGGAGCTCGAGGAGTTGTTTAAAGCCAAACAAGCAAAACCATGAGCTTTCTTTCCCCCCTTTTTAATGGTGATTGAAAATCACCATTAATGGTGGTTGAGAGGTGATGGTGGGAGGAGGCTTGAAGAAGTCAAATTCGATGGTTTAGCTATTGTAGAGCTTGCTAGATGTCATCCAAGTGAAGATATGGCTTGTGTTTACGTGGACCTTTGATTTTGGCATCTTGCTAATGATTTTTTTCTCCCATGGCTTCCATTGTTGATTTGAAGCTCCACTCCTCATGGCCTGAAATGTTAGCTTTCATGTGACAGACTTTGGGTGTGAATTGAGTCTACCTAAGTTGGGTTGAGTTGGTTTGAACCTCTCTTGACCCATTTGGTTCAAATGAGTTAAGTTAGGTTTAATGCATTGATTTATATCAATTGACTTTAAATTATATTATAATTATGTTTGATATGATATTTGAAATGATTTAAAGCAATTGATTTCAATTAATTTGGGGTTGGTTTTGATTCAAACCCATTTCAACCTAAATTGGGTATAATGGTCAAATCAAGTTCATTTGGATCAAATGATCGATATCATCTAAATTAAAGTGTGCTCAATCTTTAATTATAATTGATTAAATTTTTAAAGTGATTTAAAGTAATTAATTTAAATTAATTTAGATTTAATTTTGATTTAGGCCCATTTAGGCCCAAATTAGGCTTGATCGGCCAAATCGGTCAAATAAAGATTAAAACAGAGTCAAAATATATTCAAAGATAATTTTAAAGTATTTTGGAATATTTAATTTAGATTAATTTTAATTTATTTTGAGTTTCGGTTCAATAAGGTCCGTTCAGGTTCACTTATACTAAGTGACCTGATTAAGCTATTTAAGTCATCATTGAATGTAGACTTGTTTATTTTTATGTTCAATTATATTAACTTGATATATTTAAGCATTTGAGATGACTTAAATTGATCAAAATTTGATTAGCTTGACTTTTGACTTGGTGGGGCCCTCATGATTCAATTCCAAGTCAAATGATTTGATTGACCACTTTGGACCTCATTTAGATTTATTTTTAGGTTCATTTAAATTTATGAATTGATTCTATGCTTTTGGTTATGCTTAATTTGATTTAATTCTATATTTATATGATTTTCTTGGATTTAGATGATTCTGAGGTCGAATGGGTTAATTGACTTAACCAAACTCAATTATCTCAATCCATGTTCAATTGAATTTAGATTTTGATTCAAACATGTTTAATTTATACTTTTATTGAGTTCTATTAGATTTGAGTTTTATTTGGGTTTCATCTAATCTAGTTGGGTTAGGTCAGGCCTGCTAAACTACCTTAGGTTTTCTTTTTAATGTGTTATTTTTTTTAAATTTAGTTTTAATTTTATATTTATTATTTTTATTTCTGCTTTAATTTAGGTTGTACACTTAGTTACTAATCATAATATCTTAAGTGCCTAATTATGAAGCTCTCGATCTAAGGTTGAAGATCCCAATTACTAAGATTAGGATGATTGTCAACCTCACTTGAAGTTAACAGAACCTTAGTGCCTAGATGTCCTAGGTCTAAGAGGGTTATCAACCTCACTAAAAGTGAGGTCAACAAGATGGAGGAGAGGGGGACAAATCAAGAAGATGATAGGATAGAGAGCGAGAGAAAGAGTGAGAGAACACTCAAATCAAGCATTATGAGAAGATAACCATAAGTTAGAGGTCGACAATTAAGTGGGATGTGCAGCAGAGGCTTTATCAAGTGTTCCAGATTGCTAAAAAGAGGAAGGTTGAGAAACGTAATGCTGATTTCAACTATAAAATAATCTATAAACTTGTTCTTTCTTCTCTAAGAAAAGAGTTAAAGTAAAATCTTAGTTTATAAATTTTATAAAGTGGAAAACATGAAGGTCATGATATGAGGGTTGGTTTTCTAAAATTTATTTATTTATATATAAAATTTGTGAAAAGTATAGTATATATATATATTATTATATTATATTGTTGTGTGTGTATATTATGTGTTGTTATGAATATATATATATATATAATATATATATATATATATATATATATATATATATATATATATATATATATATATATATATATATATATATATATAAATATAAATAAAATAATAAATAAGAAAATAAGAAGAAAATAGAATAAACTTTAATTTAAATTTTGATATAATTATGTTATTAAAAGAGATTTAAAAATATTAAAGTCATAGTATAACTTAAAATATAGGATTGTAAGGTTAATAAAATAAGAATGTTAGCATTAACGTATTGTAAGACTTACAAATTAATAATAATATTAAAGCTAAAATGTTGATATTTTATAAGAAAAAAAAATGTTTTAGGTTGCAATTATAGACAAATTATGTAATTTAGAAATCATATATCTACTTCATAGGTTGAATCTGTGATATGTGTGGACAAGTTAGTGGAGCAGTCAAGCTACATTATCAAAGCTCAAACTTTTTGTGAGTATACATACTTCTAATTTATGATAATATTATTATTTTCTTCTAAACTAATTTTTTGTAGTATCATTTATAGTTATTTGCATTTATAGTTATTGAAATGTTTACCCTAATTTATTTGTTCTTTAAGTATTGGATATATTGAAATGAATATCTAAATTTTCCAATGTTTAATGTTCATTTAAACTTTAATGTCACATAAAAATATTGAATGAGATGAAAAGTGTGAATATCTTGATTTATATAGGAATCCTTATATATGCATGTTGATTGATGAGTTTCAAAACCTTATGGTACTAACTAGGGAAGCTAAGTGGCCTGTGCACGTATATAGAAAATGTTATTAATATTCAAGTATCTTAAATATTATAATTTTAGATGGCGGCTCTTGTGATGGATGCAATAAACAAAAAAAAAAAATTGTTATTGCATAATTAAATGTTTTGAAAACTTTCAAATGGTAATTTTTGAATGAGCACAATATAAATTGATTAGCTAATGATTCAAGAAAATTTGACAATAAAATTTTTTATTTTCTTATGTTACTATGAATTATGTTACTCATTATAGATTATATTAACATTTTTTAGGATAAAGTTTGAGCTAGAATGAGTGAAAGAAAAGCAAATGTTTAGCATCGACTGGGTTTTTGAGGCATTTATTATATTGACACAGAGTAAATTTATGGCTTTTCATTATTATAGGTAGTTGTTAGTTTTAAAATTTTTAATTGTGATTACGATAAGTCTGAAAATGAAAATTTAATCGTTGCACCGTTTGCTCCTACCTTGGTAGTTTACAGCCATAGGATGGGTCGTGATAAAAGTGGTATCAGAAGAAGGCTGAATTAATTAATTTGAATTTTAGCGTAAGATCCATTAAAATAACTACAAAAATAGTCATGAGAAATTTTGAGCATTCCAAGGTAATTCTAATTAAAAATGTTATTTATATATCTCAAGTATATGGATATTTCTAAGGAGGTGGATGATGGAAATGTAGTGAGAGAAGAAATACCACCAAATGTTACTATAAATATTAATGCTTTGAGCCAAATGATGGTGACAATGATGCTATTGATTCAAGATTCTAGATCATAATCTAGTGGAAGTGATACCAATTTAATGGATAATATGTGAAGATGTTTACAAATTTTGCAATCACCTTTGTTCAAGGGAATTTTTGATTGAAGCAGATAATTCACTAATATGCATAAAGAGATGTCAAACAACATGCCATATTGTGATAAAAGGAGGGTACCACCACTAGCTGCATTTGCATTAGAGGGAGAAGAAGAAAGATGTTGGTGTTGGTAGCACCAGGAAAGGTTAGGAGAAATATTGAATATGTTGGTTAATTAAAAAGATTTTATTGAAATATTTAGAGAGTGGTTTGTACCTCTATCTGCATAATGATAGATGGAAAACAAATTCATTAGATTAGTGTAAGGAGAGAAGATAGTCATGGAATATGAGGCAAAATTTACAACACTATTGAAGTATGCATCATAGTTAATATTAACTATAGAAGAGAAGTGCTATAAGTTTATATCTAGGTTAAAGAATTTAATTAGATAGCCATTGGTGTCACTGGGGCAATATGATTGTTTAATACAATTATAGAGGGCTAGATTAGTGGAGATTTATTTTCAAATCACTTAGAAGCATAAGGAGATGCATAGAAGGAAGAGTACAGATGAAGGTAATCATATGGTTCAATCGGATGAATCTAAATGGAAGAAGCTCAAATATAATTTTGGTGGTTATAGTAGTGGTACGACTCGTATCATAAAATCTTTTGCCAAATGTACGAAGCAGCATAAGGGTGAATGCTTATCAGGCTCCAACACATGCTACTATTGTCATTAGCCTAGACATATAACTAAATATTATTTTAACCTTGGCTTGAGGATTTTTAAGAAATAAAAATTAAGTGGGGTTCCTTCACAGAAGACTAGCAGACAAAAGATGATAGAATTGATTGCTTCAACTCCAACTCAAGATCAATCAAGATAAAATGTTTGACCTAGCTAAAGTCTATGTCTTTACTCATCAATAGCCTGAAGAACCTATTATAGTGGAAAATGATAGTGAAAATGTTTGATGTAGTGCTATATGTAACTGGACATTGATGCTCATTATGTTTGGTTATTCAATTTTTATGATTTATGATATTGTATAGCAATGTTAACCTTATTAATCGAGGATAATATAACAAATAATTTATGTAATAAAAAATTACTGAGTTATGATTTGTAAATTTCATAGATGAAATTTTTCTAAGTTGGGAATATTGTGAAATTCCATGTTTTAAAAATGAATATTTGAATTGAATAACATCAGTTCAGCTTTAGTTCAACTGAATCGATGCTAGTCAATTCATTGGCTTTTAAAGGCGAGATGGCAAGGTGATACCAAATGGCCTTTTGTGAATAGTGATCAAAGAGATAGAAGAGAGGTGGGATGAACTGAGAAGTCGAGCAAGATAGAGAGTGGGGGAACGAGAAGAGAACATTAAAATCGAGCATCATGAGCTAATGATCACTTGTAAGAGGTCAACAATTGAGTGTGAACTTAATGTGAGTGTGAGACGAAGAGAGACAAGCAATCTAGAGGCTTTTTTGAGCGTGCGAGATTGCTAGAAGGAGGGAGGTCGAGTAATGTAATGTCAATTTCAACTACAAAATCATTAACAAAGTGAGTATTTTCTCATTAAGGCATGAGTTAAGAAAAAAAATCTTAGTTTATGAATTTTTCTAAGTGGAAAACATGAAGGTTATGATTTGAGGATAGGTTTTCTAAATTTACTTATTTGCAAACCAAATCTATGAAATATATAACATATATATTAGTTTAGATAATTTGTTAAATTTTATATTAGTGGATTCTAAATATTAATTTTAGTTATATAGTTAATAATATATATGTTATTAAGATCAATTAATTTTAAATTATATTAAAAGTTGTCAAAAAAAAATATTAAGAATTAATAAAAATAATAAGTTATATATAATAGAACTTTAAGAATTTCATTTATGAAATTTGAAAGTTAAAATGTATAAAGAATGATTAATATTATTTTTAATAATAAATAGAATAAATTTATTAAATAAAATAAGTAAGAAGATAATAAGAATAAAATTTAATTTAAATTTTAATATAATTATGTTATTAAAAGGAATTAAAAAACAGTAAAGCTATAGTATAAATTAAAATATAGGATAATAATGTTAAGAGGCTATGACACCCAAGAGGGGGGGAGAGGGTGGTGGTGGGGTGAATTGGGTTTTTAAAAGATAATTTTAGAAAACTTAATTTTAATATTTTGTAGAAGAATTAAACCATTAATGATTATGCTTTAATGGAATATAATAATAATCAACAATAGTATAGAAAAAAGTGCAGAAAAATAAAGAAAGAGAACACATGGATTTTTATGTAGTTTAGCCAAACCCAAAATTAGCCTACATCCATGCCTAGCCACCCAGGATAGGAATTCACTAAATCAAAATTGAGATTACAACAAATCTCCCATACCCTTCTTCATGGCCAAGTACAACCCAACACCATGCTTTTCTTGAGCAATACAATAACAGATTCTTTAAATGGGATAAGTACAACCCAATAAGAAATTAAGATAAGGCTAAGAGAAAGATACAGGTTTAACTCTTAATTTTAAAATATTTTTGCACTCTCAACTCAATCTATACTAATATTAAGGCAATTGAATATTAATGAAAAAGAGAGCTCACTTTAACTTTAAATTGAAATAAGATCTTCAATCAAGTATTTAATGTAGAAAGTTACTTAATATTTCTTTGAATGATCTTTAATGGGTTTGAAATGATTTTCTTGTATGACTTTGAAATACAAACTAAAATGCAATCACAAAACTTTACTTTGAATTCTTTTTCACACAAGCTAACTTTTATTCAAATGATAAGTGTAATTGCAATTTAAATAACTAAACAATCACTTGAATAAATATTTGAATCATACCACAAGAAAGCTATCACATAACCTATATAAACCAATTGAAGATAAGTAATCAACAAGCATAAACTAAAGAGATGAAGTGGCTGGCTAAATAGAAAAGTAAATGAGATGAGATGTTAAGAACAATCAAGTTTAACCAACCTATATGAAACTTTAGGCCAAAGTAATAACAATAGATATTCAAATAATTAAGCATTAGGAAATTAAAAACCTTTGTAAGAGGTTTTGCCAAACAAGAAACTAAAGGATTTTCAAATGGTTAAGCACAAAAATAAATTGATCTCCTTTTGTTAGCTTTCGGCCAAATAGAAATCAAAGGATTATCAAGTGATTAAGCATAAAATAAATTAATCTTTTTATATTTATTCTTGGCTAAATAAAAAATAAAGGTTATGAAGTGAGTAAACACAAGATAATTTAAATAACCTTATAAACAAAGCTAAGAAGAAATAAAAGAAGTATAAGAACTTAGTGCCTTATAAATTTAATATCAAGGCTATGATGCTTTCGGCCAAGAGAGGAAACACATCAAACCTTCACTTTTCCCAATCAATATTCAAGCAAACTAAATGTTTAAGGGAAAGAGAAGAATGATGTAGAATGTTTGCACTTTAATCACCTAAAATCTCTAAGAGTATGCTTTAGCAAGGATCAAACAAAGTGGAGAAAGTGAGCAAGAGAGAATATTAGCTTTTTGGAACCTTTTTCAAGTTGAAGCAAGGCACTTAAATAGAGGAGGGAGGAGTTTAGGGTTGGCCAAAGATGATCCAATGAGAGCAGAAATTGATTAGGCATCAATTTGAATTTCAAATTCATGGATACAAATTTGTTTCAAGCCAATATAAAATATTTGCTATGTGATTCATGGCTAAAGAGGCAGGGGATCTTATAGGAAATTTATCCAAGGAGGTTTTAATATGGAGGGAATTTTGAATAAAATAAATCCATGGAAAATCAATTTAATGAATTTTGCCAAAGGAGTTTCCAAAAATAGAAAATCTTCACATTAATGCATGAATCAATTTAGATCAAGGATGATTATATTCTATACTTATTGAATGTTTAAATAATATATAAATTCTTTAAAGTTAAAGCAAAGTGACTGCCCCCTAAAACTTTCCTAAAATAGATCAAATTTAAAATGAAATTATTTTGAAAAAGGGCTAATTTGAATTTAAATTTAAGATAAATTGTAATAGATTAATTTGGCTCTAACAAATAATAATTAATCATGGTTGGGATGTTCAACATATTCCATTAAAAATTTGATTTGATTTAGCAAGTATATGTCATGCATAAAGAAGTTTGAATTAAAGAATAATTCAAAATAATTCAAATTCAGAAATTCAAATAAATGAATTTCTAAAATATGGAAAAGAAGGGAATATAATATTAAAATGTTTCAAATGAACTTCAAACATTTTATTACATAAAATTCATTAAAAAATTTTGCCAAAACAATGTTAAGATGAAAATGATAATATAAGAGAGAAGAAAGAATAATAGGAGAGAAGAAAGAATAATAGGAGAGAGAATATGAGGAAAAAAGGATAATTTTAGGATAATTAAATTTTCATGCACTAAAAATATGAATAAATATTATTAATGGCATGAAAATGATTTAATAAAGTTTAAACATAATTTATCTCGCTTGACTACGTATTTAATGGAACTTATTTCATGCATTTAGTTTATACTATCCAAAATGAATAACTTAATGATTAATTGTAATATAAAAATATAAATAATTTTAGAATGATGAATGAATCATTTATTTTATTTTAGTGAGCTTTCTATTTACCTTAATATAGTAATTCCCATAAAATTTCTCACCCAGTCCATGTCCGAAAGTTTTAGCATTTTAATATAATTGAAGAACTAGGAGCTGAAGAAATTTTCCTACACACTTAAATTTAACTTGATTAATAACATCAAAAAAATATATATTTATCATTAATGTAAATCTACCTTAAGAATGACATTGATAATTATTAATATGAATAATTTATCCTACAAAGAAATAATTAGTTCTTATTACACAAATTTTGTTAGCATCAAAATTGTGAGATACACAAGGTGTACATCAACAAATAAACTAAATAAAATAAGGCTATTAACATTCACATATTGAAAGACTTTAATAATAATAACAATATTGAAGTTAAAATATAGATACTTCACAAGATGAAACATAAGTTTTAAGTCACAATTATAGATAAATTATATGTTTTATAACAATATATATATATATATATATATATATATATACATACACATATATATAGAGGTTGAGTTTGTGATATGTTCAAACTGTACTTCTAATTATGATAATATTATTGCTTTTTTCTAAACTGATTGCTTATAGTGTCATTTATAGTTATTTGCATTGACAGCTATTGCAATGTTTATCTTGATTTATTTGTTCCTTAAGTAATGGTCATATTTAAATGAATGTCTTAGAATTTCTCTAATATTTAATGTTTATTTAAATTTCATATATTATAAAAAATATTGAATGAGATAAAAAATATGAATACCATGATCTATAAAAGAATCCTTGTATGTGCATATTAATTGATGGAGTTTCACCCCCTTATTGTGGTAGTTGGAGATGCTAAAGTACTCTTATATGCATATGAAAAGGTTATTGATATTGAAGTACTTTAAATAATATATCTTCATACGGTGGCTCATATGATGGATGTAAGAAATGAAAAGATGGAATTATCGTTATTGCATAATTGAATGTTGTGGAAACTTTCATATGATCATTTTTAATGCATAAAATATAAATTGATTAGCTATTGATTCAATAAATTTTGACAAGAATATATGTTATTTTCCTAATTTTTTATGTTGTTGTGAATTAGGGTATGTTTATTCATTTAGTTGTTGATAACTCACTATAGATTATATTAGCATTTTTTAGGATAAATTTAAGTAAAATTGAGTGAAAGAAGAGAGATCATATACCGTCGATGTGGAGCAGAGGTATTTATAACATTGTTATTGCTCTTTCAATGTAATTGGTGGTTGTTAATTTTAAAATTTTTATTGAGATTAAGATAAGTGTGAAAACAAAAATTCCACCATCAAACCATGTGTTCAACCTTCATAATTCCAAGCCTTGGAGCCAAGTTGTGACATACTTGTGATATTTTTGTTAAATATTAATTAAGTTTGATTTTTAAAAATTAAAGGATAGTGAACAAAAATAAAAAAATTAGGCTTTTATTTATATGTATTTAAGATTATAATTGTATCATTATAAAACTATTTTTATATGAATATCTAATTATTGATAATTAATATGGCATGATTTCCTAATTAATATATTTTTTCCAATAAAATATTCATATACTATTAATTTTATCAATTTGTAATCTTATGCATAATGTGTTCACTTTATGGTTTCAAACACTTCTCTTCATCTCTCTTAAATTGAAGGTTATGGTCGATCCATTTGTTGATAATTACCACCCCATGAAGGTTTATATTATAACATTACCCAAGGAGTAAAGGCTCAGTTTGAGGTTGTGATAGAAATTGAAGTTAACTTATAAAATTCTTCTAACTTTTGAAATTTATTATGTTTATATGAAGCCTTATAAAAATAATTATTAGTAATGGCTACACACACACACACACACATACATACATATGTACATATTATTGACCTCACTTTAGTAAGGTTGACAATCATCCTCCACAGTCCTAGGATTTGATCTCAACATTAGGATTTCCTCATTTAGAGTCTAAGACACTTCCAGTGATGAAGGGAATATTGAACTTAAACCCAAAGACTCATAGGACTCAACTTTAGAGTAAAGTTCATTGGACTAGTGGATCCCACCTACTCAAACTAACACAAATCCCTATACACTAAATTACATTGATTTTAAACCAATTTTAACTTCAAGCATGATCAAATTGAACACTAACCAAACATAATTAGCCAAATGTATTAATTGGCCCACTTAACCCAAATTAACTTATTTAATTCATGGGTCACCTTGACCCAAACCTTAACCAAATCTAAATTAACTTCAACCAATCAATGACATGACATCATAAATATCCATTATACCTAACTCATTCTAAATTGAGGCCCAATTTGACCAATTAGCTTAATTAACTCAATTTGACCTATTTAGGCCTAAAGGGCTAAACCCAAAATTAACCCAATTATCATGCCAAAATAAAATACAATCCAATCCAATCCAATCCAAATAGAACCAACCTAAATCCCTATAATCATTCCAAATTCAATCCCCAATCTCAAATGATAACCAACTTTAGCCAATTGGTTGACCCAAATGAGCCTACGTGAACCATATTAAGCCAAAATACAAATTTAATCTAAATTCCAAAGATTGCTTATAATTTGATAATTAATTAAACTTGATTTGGCCAATTGAGCCAACCTAGACCAAAATGGCCCAATAAACCGCATTGAGCCAAAATAAAATTCAAACTAAATCAAAACAAATCAATATCTCTAACATGTTTCAAATTGACATTTGAACACGAACTTATAGCCTTTTAGGCCCAATTTAATCAATTGATTCACTTGACCCTAATTGACCTGAGAGATTCAACCAAACCCATCCAAACCAACTCCAAGCCTAACCAAACTTAGCATAACTCATCCTTAAATCATTCCACACCTGCCTATGTTGACCCTAGTTTAGTATAAACTAAGTGAACTAAGGGTTCCATATAAGAAAATTTTTTCCAAAATAGCTAAGTCCAATCACTTTATTTGGCTAATATAGCACCCTTTGTATGCTTTGAGCTCACCCTAACTAAGCACACTTAACCCAAGGCTGGATTGCTCAGCCATTGACCAAGTTGAAGTCCCCTTCACCTTAGACAACCCTTTGTTACTAACCATGGTTTGTCTCTCTCACCCAACTACCTCAAATCTCTTAGCCACTCAAAGACCCCTAGCTCATTAGCTCAGAGCCATTTCTGGCCTCCCCCACTACCCAATTTGATGTGTATGATTGATCCCACTAGAAATGGTGGTTCAAATGGGGAAGATTATGCACTCCAATTAAAATTCTCATTGCTCACACACCATCCTAAGCATTTTAGAGAGAGACATTGAGTTAGAGTATCTCCTGCACTGAGCTTCAGCCACCACCAAACTCCCCCAAACTCAAGCATTCCCTAGCATCACCACCCACAAAACCTTCATAAAATCCCAAATTAATGCACCTCACACCTTCTTCATACTTCAAGTGAACTCAAACAAGTCAACAACTACTTGATTTAAGCATGGAATTAAAAGTTAGGCTAAACTTCAATGAGTAGTAGCAGAGCATTGCTCTAGAGGTCATCTAACGAGGAGTCAAGAGGAGACTTCAACACTAGGGATTAATTTCTTCAAGATGGAGCTACCTTAGTCATTGGTTCCATCAGATATTGACTCCAACGAGGTATAGCTCTCAAACTATAGAATGACCCTAGGACTTTAGTGCTTTATGAAGGACTTTGGTGTTTAACATGAATCAAGACGTAGGGATTCTTAGATATCATCTCATTAATCATTTTGCATTAATTTCCCTTAAGAATCCAAGCCTAATTAGGTTAGAACAAGAAGTAAGAGGTAGATGGTCTCTGTCTCTCACTAGAGCTTGTAGACGAATCACACAATCCATTCTATCCATTCCACATGACTAGAATTGACAGCCATGATAAATCATATTAAAATTTCTTTGATTTAATCTCTATTAACCACAAGATTAATCAAGGCCGTTCAATTTTTGATGGAATGGAGTGAGATGAAATCATGTTTACCACCACTAAGTTGCCATCTGAAATAGTTATAATAACCAATCCCGTTTACTGCCATGCGTAAAGTGTAGTCGGCTCAATCATTGACTGTGTAAATGAATTAATTAAAATTTTAATTGAAATTAAATGGGTAAATTTTTTAAAAAGCATAATTAATTATAAAAAATCTTAAGAATATAAATAAATATTCTTTGGAATTAGTGAATAAAGGAGAATCAAGGAAAGAGAGTAATTAAGATTTAATTAAAATATTAATTTTTAAAATTAAAATTAATTTACTCGCTAAAATGGCATGAAATTTTTAGGGAACATTCCTTGTGATGTTCTCTTCCTTCCATAATTATTCCATTTAAATTAGGTGAGTGGATCAGAGATGTAATTTTTGAATGTTTAATGACTTAATTAACCCAATTATTTAATAAAAAAATTATGGAAATCTTCAAATAGGCGTTTGGGTGTTTAATCACTCTTGCTTAACATCATAACACCTAGGAAAAATGATCGAGGCATCTTGTCTTGATCAAATTTTAAAATTCACACTAATTGAGTTAATTACTCATTAATTACCCATTAAGGGACCCATGATTTGAGAAATTCATAAATAATTGTGTAGGGCTCCAAAAATTGTGATCCATTCTTTGCACTCGGCTAACAGAGAGGTTGTCCATGAAATTGAAAGCCTCAATTAGTTTGAGGTATTTGAGTGTAATTGATGATTTGTAATTTTTTATATTTATTCAATTAATCATAAAATATAAGTTTAAATACCCTAGAATAATTAGGATATGTCTTTTTATACATTTTTTGTAATTTTTCATAATTTTTGAGTTTATATTTCATGGTCTAATTAAAATTTTGAGTCTCTTTGGAAATCAATTGCATTAAATAAATTTTAAATCCTAATAAATCATAAAAATCATATCTTAACTTTCAAATCACTTAATGAATAGAGAGAGATTATGGGATAATTTTAGAGTGTCTAATATCCTCAAATAGTCATAATCCACTCCAATTTAAATGCTTTCAGTAAAATTTAATTAAGTTTAAATGGTGATATGGTTATGTGATTATCCTTGGAATTAGTGGTTTAAGAAGATAACTTCATGACACTTAGCTTTTTCTCTGTTAATTCATATGTACATGTTTGGTTGAATGAACATTTATATTCATGTTTAAATTTCAAAGGGCTACTAGCTTGAAGAAAGTTTTTACTTCACATCACTACTATAATAACCCCATGTACTTATGGAAGTGTAAGGCAGAATGCCAATGTAAATTAAATTAGTTTTAATTTTATCATTAGTAAAATTTCTAAGTTAATATGTTCATTTACATACATTACACATATGCACATAACTAGCAAGTATATTCTTGACACTTGAGATCACAGGGCTACTAGCTTGAAGGAAGTCTTAATCTTAGATTTTTTATTTGACATTGACACATATTTGAAAATGTATATGTATGTTTATGCATATGCAAAAATTCTTAATTTACTTTAATATAAAAATGTAGGCATCCATATATATGATATCTAAATCCTTAACCCATCTCAAGCATAAAAATATACACATACATCAATACAAGAGTGGAATATTTTATCCATAAGGTATGAATCATTCATATAAGAAATTTTCAAATGGAAAAATAATTTATTAAATTATAAAATAATATTTGAAAAGAAAATATTAAGATGATAAAGAAAAGTTAGATAGGTGTTATGAAGAAAATCATAGCTTATGGCTGTAATCTTAAGATGTGTTATTTTCTTTAAATTATAACATTCAGTCTAATATCATCTAAGTTTGATTCAAATTTAGGATTTAATTAAAAACTTAACTCTTCATTAAATTGATTAAAACCATAAAATTCATCTCTTTAGACTTTATTATGAGTAGGGTGTTGCGTTGAAAAATAATGGGTTCCACCTCAATTGAAATTAATCACTTTTCATGCTCATTAAAATACTAACTCCAACCTGAATCAAAATAAAATTCATAATCTAAAATTAATGTTTAAGCCATTAATCACTTAAGCTGAAAATATTCTTATGTTAATAAATTAAACTTCTTGCTCCAGCTATAATTTAAACACTTAAAACCTAGTTTTGTATCACCACACTAACCCTTGCACACATTTTAGAATGATAGACCATTGATACTAGAATTAAGTTAGGATTGATCTTTATTGTGGATTGATTTTATTTATTTATTTATTCTGTGATGTAAAATTTTAGATTGAATGTTAGGCTGTATATTTGTAAATTGAATGTTATGGTGGTACTAGACTATCATTATTTTTTATATGGAGTTATGGTCAATAAAAGATGACACTATAAAAAAAAGTTAAAAACTAATAAGTTCTACTTACCATCAGGATAGGTGGGTTTGGACACTTGCTAGTGCCAGACATGACTTTATGGATTATATCTACTTGTGTGTATGGATGTTCTAACTAACTTCTATTTCATAAGTGCAATTAAAATTTTATTTTAAATTTCAGATGTAAATTTTTAATAGAATTAGTGTACAACCATGGGGCTTAGGATGAGTAGTGGTTAAACGACATAGACTTAGGAGGTCCTGTAAAGCCTGGAGTGGCTACACTTTGAAGTTGAAGATGAAAACTTCAATGAGCTAATTTATTGTAATTCTAAGTTCTAGGCCGGGCTATATAAGATGAGAGCTTGGCTGCCCATTTTTTTTTCTTTTTTTGGGTTGTATAGTGGAACTCTACTGTATTGATATTTTATTATTTCAATATGATTTGAATTGTTTGGATTGTTTACATTATTTGTACAATAAAAATGACATGTTTTTCAAAGATTTCTTTGGTTTGTGATGTAATGATGTATGCAGCCTAGATTAAGTAGACTCTTTAGTTCTTAAAATTTCTACTCCAATCTAATTATCAACTTGAATTAAAATTAATACAACTTACAACATTATCTTAAAGCCTTAAGACTAATTAATAAATGATTTAGAAACTCTTAGGTCTATGATGAATGTATAACCATAAATCATCTAGGCTTCTCTCCTTGAAAGTAAGTGATCTTCACTTCTTGCATGATAAGTGATGTATGGCCTGACTATTATGGGTGGCCACCCTTGAGTGAGAACACCTCTCTCATTGATTGACCCATAACTTAATTTAATTATCATGTAAGCATATTAATCTACCCATGCCTAGTCAGATTTGTGAGTCTAAAACTTGCATAAGATGAAATTTTATTACATTAACTAGCAGTATTATTCATGTCCATAATAATCATAGACTTTAAATAGTGTGTTTAAGATCATAGATTCTTTTTCAATAAATAATATCCAAGCTAACTTGCATTTATATGAGATTTATTTAAATGGATTTAAATCATAAGTTATGTTAGGTAGCGGACACTCTAGGCAGTTGTAAGTTCAGAAGAGTCGGCATAGGTTTACACTTTTGGGCGAGAGTGTACTAATATATCCCACATTTTTGAGTAAAATAAGTCAAGCTTATAACATCTACTGAAGCACTATTCTCTAAGATTGAAGGGAACTTTTTCCTTATTTGCTAAGAGCACAAGTCCTCACCTCTTGAGCACTCCCATGGTTCTATGCTATTGGAACATAAGTCATATCATTCTAACAAATGATTAACTCAGACAAATATAAACCTCACTTCAAATATGCAAAGTCAAATAATAGGATAAATTAAAGTGCTTACTGTGTTTGCTAGTTTCAAAGCACTTCATACTTATTCCCCTTTAAATTCTAAAAGGAATTGTTCCTGTTTGATCATTCTCATTTGATTTCTAAACTGACCAATCATTTGATCATAATCTTTGAATTTCATAAAGATGCTGACCCTTAATCGAAAGTTTTATTTGGCAATCTCATCTCTTAAAAATTTAATTAAATATTGGGGCTTGTCCCTATAAGGAACTTGTAAACCAATTTAAAACAAACTATATTTTACTTTATCCATATGAGATAGGAGAAAGATCTTTGGTACACATAGACCCATCAGCACTCTTATCAAATGATTGAGCCAATTATAGGTTATGTCTCTACCATTTGGGATAGTATATCATTCCTTGATGTTGTACTTGATTATTTAAATAAGTACCCCTAATATCTACATGGTGTCATATTTTATTTTTAGATACTATAATGTTTTCTAGCAACTGCACTAGGAAAAGTTTCTCTGTCCTTCTTTAGTTGTCAGTCATTATCTTTATACATTAGTGGTAGGCTTATACAACTCTTAAGCATAAGACTACCATTCTTTTTATTGGACATCTTGTCCATTTCATTTTTGAGTAAGTGTTTCCAACATCCTCATCTTTGGTTCTATAACCTCTCATTTATCACTTTTTAATTAGTATGTTCTAGAACCACTCAATGGATCCCTAAATGGTCTAATACTTTTACTTTAGATAAGGGTCAATCCTTGTCAAATCTGTAAGATCAGATTTACTTTTTTTAACTAGAGTCTTTGACTCCAAGAAGTCTTAGATTATCTCTCCAAACTTATTATCCTACCAAAATTTGAGAAGTTAGGTTTACAATTCTACATAAAGTCCAAAATTATTGAATCTACTTCGTACTGAGGTTCAAAATCTCAAAAGAAATCTCTATAAATCCATTGAATTTGATAAAGTGTGGGCCCAACAAAATTTATCTATTTATAATAGAAAAGTAAAACATCAAAGTCACTAATATAAACCTTCTTATAGTGCACAAAAGGATGTATTTCAACAAGTTGATTTTCTCATTCTCATTGGAATTGATTTGGCCATGTATTAACTTTATTTATATGATAACTCCATCATCTGATTTGGCTTGGAATTTGAGGATCTCAAGATGACTTATGATGGTTTGACCTTCACCTTTTTAGACCATCAGAAAGTTTTTGATAAGAAGCTTGCACTACAGCTCAATCTGATGTTTGAGATAGAATTTCCCCCATTTAAGAGGAAAGCCATTGAGGTTACAATTATACTACTACCATCAATTATTTTTTTTCTACCATGAATAGAGCTGTTAGAGCAGAGTTAGTATGTAAGATGACCTTAACCTCTGAAGGGAAGGTTATAATTGAGTCTGTGGTTATCCCCTCTATCTTTTAGGAATGTTCATCCTCCCGGTACATCCCTCTCACTAAGACACAAAAAAGAAATAAAACAAAAACTAAAGAAGCAATATGAGTGGATGTTCTGGGAGATAGATACCTCACCTCATTTGCTAGAGGATGGGTCCCACACGAGACATCTCCCTTTCTTGGGGGTAGTTGGTTTCACCCACATTTTACCTATGAGGGAAAGGAAGACAATTAATGTATAATAGCATTATCTCTGCATCCATTTGAGTATAAGACATCATCTGGGGAGAGGAGGAGAGCACCCTATGGTAGTCTGAGGTTAGTACTTAGATGAGTTGGAGAGAGACACAAGTAACCTGAGTTTGCCTTAGTTATAGATTTGAGAGTAGTTATCTTGAGAAGTGTACTAGATCTATTAGGAAGGAAATGACCATTGAGGCCAAAGTAGCAGTTGAGGCTATTGGGAGGGAAGGAGGAGGTTTACCAAACAGTCAGCAACCTCTGTATTGATGGGAAGACACCATAGCTTACAATAGTCTGGACTAAAGGGTGAGTTTAGATGAATATTCCTAATTAGGTTTGACCAGGGGGGAAGAGGGTATCTACAAATCATTAGTTAGTGTGATCACTACCATACCACTTGAATCATAGATCACCCTCCCCCATCTACATAATAGCATTTGAAATCCCCCTTAAGTACCAAAAGTTATCTAAGGAGTGGAAAACCCCACCTCTAATAGTCAGACTATGACCCGAGGGCCTTTCCCTTTTCATATAAATGGTGTAAGGTTGAGCTCCCGTATTTAGCCTCACATTACATTAGTAAAGAAGAGGGTGTGGTAGCTTAAGAGTATAGTTATGGTTCCACCATAATTGCTTGATGGGTAGAAGAAAAAAGTGATAGAAGAATTGTTAGATTGCATAAAACTCGATTAAGTTAATGAGCAGGTAGTTCAGGAGAGAGTTTTGATGCAGAAATAGAATCTTAATTGTGTTAGAGATCATCTGTATACATCCTAGTAGTTCCAAGTAGATTAGATGATTAATCTCTAAATGACATTCTGGAAGACTTTCATGTCACTGTAAGGTAGATAGTCATGGATGATCAAACTAAGCAAGATAATGGCATGATAGAATTTATGCCAATGAGGATGATCTTTTAGATGAGATAGTAAAGATCCACATGATTGATAATTAAGGGTCTCTATAAAGAGAGAAGCATTACACTCAAGATGTACAAAATGTTGTGATTGAAGAAGATGAGGAGCCAAACTTGACTCGATGACTATTACATCAATTGAGACAGAAGGATGACCAAACTGGTTGCATAGAGTGTAGAGTAGAAAGTTAATGTCAGTAGTTTTAGCTCTCTAAGGATAAGCTCTAGTATCATAAACTTCACCTATAGAGGTAGATAGGCTGAGTTAGTGCATTTAGTTGAGAGGAACCAAGTTCACTACTTCTTTAAATGAGCACACAAGTAGCCTGCTTAGAAAAGTACTGATAGTGTGACTTTCTAAGAGTGATACATTAAATAGCTAGTGGAGAAACAAATGAAGGAGGCATGGGTGCAAACCTAAGGGGCCTTGTCAATTCCAAATGGAAGACATTAATTAGAGGAATTTGATACATTGTAATATTCTAAGGGGGTTTGTACCATTATCCTTCAAGGTCTTTGATGGTAGTAAGAACTTATCGAAAATAAATAACACATTTTAGAGCTAGTTATTGCAATGATGGTGGTAGTAGTGCTCTTCTATTCAAATAGTTTGTTACCGGCTTGTTAGGTATGCCATTTGATTGGTATCCTGAATAGCCCAATGATTCAGTGAAGATAATTGTTAAGTTAGAATAGTTGCTCATTAAGAGGTTTATAGGAGCCCATCAGAAGGTGATTGTAAGGGACTTAGTAGTTAAAACTAGAAACCCAATGAGTCTCTAATTAATTATATTCTTAGATAGAGAAACCTTAGCATGAAGTGTGAGCCTTAGCTTTAGGAGTAGCATGCTGTTGAGATTTTATTTAAGAACATCCATGGCTAATGGCATTCATACTAAAAAGCTTCACTTTGAAGACCTTTGAGAAGTTAATAGTAAGGTAGCCAACTATCAAGAGGATGCCAAGTAGTTATGCTTTTTAGATTAATCTTCAAACCTAAACTCAAAAGGTGTTAGAGAGAAGTCTTAGGATGGTCTTCATAGTTGATAAAGGAATGTTGCCCATGCGAGTTCAACCTGAGAGACTTAGGTTCTAGCCATCTCTACTTCCACCTCTATGACCATAGTAACAACAATGCCATTAGTATCCTTACCAGTCATTAAGTAGCTATATGCCTCTATCTTTCACAAAAAAAAAAGTAAAATTAAACAAGTCATTCTTTCAAAAGAGAGGTAATCAGAAAAAAAATATGTTCAAAAACATAATGAAGAAATCAAATTTCTAGTTTCCTAAATCTAGGAAGCTAAAGGAAGTGGGAAAAAGCGATGATCCTAACTTTTGCTTTGACCACCATATGCTTGGGCATGCCTTAGAGGATTGCAACATCTTTAAGGATTGGATTGAAAGAAGTTACAAATCTAGAGCTATAGTAATCCTTAAAGAACACTTAATAGAAAATACTTCTTATTCCATTAAAATAATCTCTAGGGAATTATTTAATCCTCTTAAGACTGAGAAGGTTGAGATATCCCCTTATCTTGAATATTTTACAAAATGATCTCTGAAGTTAGGAACCTTTCTCTACAGGCACCTGAACCTACTTAGAACTCCACCTCACTAGTAGGTTTGTAAGTTGTGAAGGCTAACTCAGAAAAGGTGGATGCTGAGAATGAGTCGCTAGTGTAGATGTAGGATATAGTAATAGTATCACTGTCTACTACCTCTACTACTATTATGAGCATTATATATGCAAATGGAAGAATCAAGCAAATCATGCTACTCACCTTGTACGACTTTATTTTGTCCTATGTAAGACTAATAAATCAATAAAAAAATTTCACTTACATCTTATCTCTTGGTCATGAAAGTGATTATGATGTTCCTAGTGATCTTAATTCTAATAATAGCTCTCCAAATTTTAAAAATCAAATTGATTTAGATCAATATTCCTTTTATGATGACTTCAAATAATGACATCCTTATCTTAAATCTTTAGGGTGCCCCTGTTGAGATACAGTCGGATCCATCTGACTCTGAAGATTCAATAGAAGAAGCCTTGGGTGCTCTTGATAGACAGGTATACACCACTATGATTCCTCCAAACAAAGAGATTGTGGAAGTCAATCTTCATGGTGGTGGAGTTCTACCTCCTAGGATGGCACCTCAGAAAAAGATATAGGTCATTGGTTCCAGTAAGTAGACAACCTCTCCACAAGATAGTCCATCATATGATATGCTTGTGGATAATCAATCCAAGATTGACTACACCATCTTAATCCACCTTAGAAGGTTACCAACTAGGAAAAGCATATATGACACCCTTGTCTTATTCAAAGAGATTAGGACTCTTTGATCAAAGCTCTATTAGGTCAAAAAATATGATTAGTTCAACTGGCCATTATGTTTACAATTGAAGAAGAAGCATACTATTCCAAGGAAGTCCTAAAAATCACTTTCTGAGATGAGGATCTAATTGCAGAAGAATAAATGTTAGAAGGCATGGCCAAGATGATGACTATGATTTGATACATTTGGCTTTGTTGATGATGATGAGTACTACTTGGTCATCACTAACCATTTGGAGTTTGATAGGGTCTTCTTTGATGACATCAATTCATTTAAGAA
The DNA here is from genome assembly GCA_021442155.1 of Cymbidium sinense. Lineage (NCBI taxonomy): Eukaryota > Viridiplantae > Streptophyta > Magnoliopsida > Asparagales > Orchidaceae > Cymbidium > Cymbidium sinense. The sequence goes on along the minus strand of CM038225.1, from coordinate 83,333,938 downwards.
AGTTTATTTAGAAACTTCAAACAATCAGGATGACTCCAAGTTAGGTATGCACCTCTAGAATTGGAGGAAGAAATAAAGTCAACTGTTGATTAGATGAAAGAAATAAACTTGGACACTGAAGACAATCTATATCTAACATTCATAAGTTCTTTACTAAATGAGTCAACATAAATTGATTGAACCTTAATTGATCTATATGAGTTAAATTGAGGTAGACATAACCATAACAAAGTCTAAAATAAACCAAACTTGACATGCTTACTCTTAGGCTATCTTGGACCTACCCAAAGTGAACCTTGTTCAACCCAAGCCAAATTAAACAAGGGTCACATATAGGACAAAATATTAAAGTAGAATATTCTATCTACTATGTTTGGAAAACCTCACCACAGCAAGCCAAGCCTAAACCAACATTATTCATCCTAGCCATTGACTAAGGTGAAGTCACCTTCATCTTGGATGGCCCTTGGATCACCAACCATGGGCTATCCACTTTACCTCAGGCCACTAGACTCACCCAACCACTCATGGAGGTCCAGCTTATCAGTCCCCTCCCAATTTTGGCTAGCTCAAATGGGTGGTTCATATGGGAAAGGGGATATACCCCTACTTAAAGCCACCAAACATAACACACTCAGTCCCTAGACTTCTAGAGCGAATCCCCAGGTCTTCCCAGATCTCTTCCAATGAAACTGAACTACCATAAACACCTGACTGTCCCTCATATTCACCTACACCAAACCTCCACTAAACTCCAATTAACTTCTCACACACCATCTTCACACTCAGTTGAGGTTTATGCTTAAAGGCAAGGTTACACCATCAAAACCTTTGAGATGTTGATCAATAATATGACAAACCTTTAAGAAGAAGCCAAATAGTTGTTCTTCTTAGACCAAATTTGTAATCCTAAGCCACATAAGGTGTTGGAGAAGAAGCTGGTGTAATTTTAGTAGTCTACAAGTGGAAGAAAATTATGAGAGTTTAACCCAAGAGGCCTAAATTCTAGTCACCTCAACTTCCGCTCTTGTTGTCCTCATTTTAGATGAGGTTAACATCATCTCTAAACTAGTAATTAAGACACATAATTTTAGATTTGGAGCCTCTTAATTATGCACTTAGGACACTATACTTAGTGACTTAGTGAATCCCTTTAGGGTTTGACCTAACCTAATAGGATTGGGTAGGCCCAAACTAAACCCATAAAAACTCAAATAAATTCAAAATTATTTGAAATTAAATCAAATAAAAAGCAAGAAGTTACTACATGAACTTGAATAGATTCAAAACTAAATTCAAATGAAGGTCAAAATGGTCAACCATTTGACATAGAGTTACTTATGTGGGCCCCACTTAGTTAAAGTTAAACCCACCAAAATTTGACCAAATTAAATCATTCAAAAGGCTCAAAATCATAAAATAAACATTTTAAACATAAATATAAATAAATTTAAATCAAATAAAGCCTTAATTGGGTTAATTAGGTCACTTGATCTAAATGAGCCTAAATTGACCTTATGGAACCTAAACTTAAATTAAATCAAAATCAATTCAAATTGAATTTCCAAAATCATTTGAAAATTAGAATTAAATATAATTTAATAAATTATTGGGTTTAATTTAATTAATTTGGTCAATTGACTCTATTGAACACATGTTGATTCATTTGGATTAAAATATTTTAATTTGGGTTAAAGTAAACATCTAATTTAAATCAAATGAAACTAAATTTATAAATAATATCTATTGCAAATGGTCAATTAAACATAATTAAACCTAAATATAAATTCTAAAATAATAAAAGTGGTTAGGAGACTGAATTTGATCCACTTAGTTCCACTTAGTCCAAAAGGAAGCCAAGCCTAACCTAAACCATAGAAACTTAAAATTGATCTATAAAATATCCAATGATCAATTAATAATAATTTAGATATAAATAGAAATCCAATTATCAAGTGGATTAACCAAATTTATCCAACAGTAACAGAGAATCAAATGGATCATTTGAAAGCACTTAAATCCAAACTCAATTCAAATAAGGTTGAGTTTTTACTCATAACTCATTATTGGGCTTGATTTGGGCAATCAACTAGTAGTACAAAGGAAGCATATGAGGTAGGGTAACAATGTAAGATTCCATGGAGGATGAGCTATAACCATGGGAAGAAAGAAACCAAAACCCATGCAAGGAATTCAAATCCCATTTTCCTTCCTCCATGCCTCATCCACCTATTCACTCAAAACTGATATGGGCTCATTCCAATCAGTTAACCACCTCTTGGAGCTAGCCTCCAAGGTGGCAATCACCATGGATAAATCCATTTTTAATTCTCCATGGATATCACAATCATACATGGAAAATAGAGGAGAGTATTTCTCTTGATAATCTAAGTGCTCACACACATTCTTGTGGTGAAATGAAGGAGAGCCAACCCTTCCTTGATTCCCATGTCATTGGCAAGTCAGAGTTCGACCAAACCTGCCAGCAAATGAGTGGAGCTTGACCTCCATAGTGATTGGTGAGGAGGAAACTCAATTCCTTCTTCCTAGAGGCTCACCACATCCCAACAAATGAGTTCATAACATCCTGTCATTAAAGATCAATGCTGACAAAGTACACATCAAACTCGACCACCTTTAAATTTACTTTTGGTCCTTTATGAAAGAATTTTTATCTCGACCACCTTTAAATTTACTTTTGGTCCTTTATGAAAGAATTTTTATCTCAAGTGAGATCAAACTGTATAGATGTATTCCAAAGATTGTCTTGATAGATTTGCAATCAAAATCATGCATTGCTGTCATCTAGATTGCTAGAAATCCTATCTTTTTGATGGACGGTGCTCGATCTCCATCGTTGATGGGGGAGATGAAATCTCGCCATCCATTCAATCTGTTAGGAATGAATTACTAATATATAGTTGGATGATTTGATTAAAATCCCTTAAGGAAAGCAAGATTTAATTAAGATCATTTGATTTGTGATCGGATGATTCAGATTAATCCCACACATCCCACTTTTTGACATGAGATCCACATGGTCTAGTGGCGTTGCACTACTTGTAAAGTTGCAACATGTCAGTGGTAAAGAAAAATAGATTTTTGAATTAAAAAAAATGTAAAATGCACAGAACTTAAAAAATCATAAAAAATAAAATACTCAACAAAAAAAATGCAAAGAAGAGATCTATTGATTCATCTCAGTGAGAGATATCTATTAAACCTAAAATCTTCAATTTTTATTAAGTATTTTTGTGTTAATTTGGGTTTAATTGAAAATATTAAATTTAAATTAATCTTAAAATATTTATCTAATTAATATGAAACTTGGGTAAGTAAAATTGAGACTAAAATACACCTTAAATAAATGTTTTAGGATTTATTGGTATGTAAATCCCAAGTTATAAAATTTTCAACCAGAATTCCTTAATTTAATGAAATAAATTAATAATAAACTAAGAAAATTTGAAAAATTTATAAAATTAGTTAAGACATCATAATTCACATTAGTAGACCTTAGGACAATATGAAACCTCACTAAAACCTCATAATATCATTTAAATAAAAGCCATAAGAATAAATTAAAAGCAAATAACTTGCTTTTGCAAACCATGAGTGCATATTGTCCATTATTCTTTAATTGAGGGATTCACCCATTGCACATAAGGGAACATCTAACCTTTGGTGATGACCACCATTTTTGGGGAAGTGTGCTTTCTATTTTTTATTTGGCCTATGGCCATTCTAACTACATCTCATGTTTCACATGAATTGCATACCTAAGACCTTTAAATAAATTATGAGTCAAAATATATAAAAGATGAAAATTATTTCATTAGTTAGGTATATAACATGCCAAACATTATCTTAGGAAAAGGGAGTGAGTTGGGATTTTAGCTTCCTTCATAAATGCAACAACCCAACCATCCAGCATACATAAGAGCAGACTCATTATTTTTAAAAATCTCTTTGGTAGTGTTAGCTGAAAAACCCTTCCAAGCAAGTTATAAGTCTAGAAGAGTTAGGGATAGGTTCATTTTTTTCTAGTGGAAAAAAATTGATAATTCATAAAAAATTATATTAGGTCAAGCCTCTGACTTATGTTAGAAGTATTTATAGATTTAGGGTTTGAAGCATCCTACTGGAATAAGTCTTTAACCATTAAGTATTTCTACAATCTTGTGCTACTAGAATCTAAGTTTTAGATTTTTAATAAAACATCAATTTAGAATCTTGTTAAATTTGATCTAAAAAATATAAATCCTAATGGTAGGATAGTTGAAATGCTTTCTAGGTATCCTATTATCTATAAGAATTTCCTACTCAGTCTGATTGGTCTTTGAAAATAACTCTTTCTCTTTGAAGGGTTCCTTATTAAAATTCCAAATTAAACATTCTTTTAAGATAGGCTTTGAAATCCATATAAATAAAAGTCTAATTCTTTAATTGAGAGTGTTCTTAAGAAGAATTCCATGTTTCTTAGGATTTAATTAACCATAGGGGCTTGCCCTTATAGGGAACTGTGAACCTGGTATAAAATAAACCTTGTTTTACCTTACCATATAGTTCAAGGGAAATATCTAGAATATCGAAGACTCATTAGCCTTTAGAGTCCTTATTAAGTAATTGAATCTATTATAGCATAACATTTTTATCTCTTGGGATAATATGTTTATTCCTTAATGGCATATTCAATTATCTACAATAAGAACAAGCCTTTATCCCACTAAGTGGGGTCGGCTACATTAATCCTTCTTCTCCATTGTGTCTTATTAAGTGTCAAATTCTCATTTAATTAAAGTATACTAAGGTCATTTTTTATACATCTTAACCAAGTCTTTTTAGGTCTACCTCTACCCTTTTTAACATAAGACAAATCTAATGCATCTACTCTCATAATCGGGTTATCAAAAGGCTGACACTTTATGTGGCCAAACCATCTATGTTGACTCTCTCTAATCTTATCTACAACTAGAGCTACTCCAACTTTTTACCGAACATACTCATTTCACATTTTATCTCTAAGAGTAAAGCCACTCATCCACCTGAGCATCCTCATCTCTGCTACACTTAACTTAGTCTTATGCTTCTCTTTTATTAGCCAACATTCTATACCACAAATCATTGCAAGTTTTACCACCATCTTATAAAATTTTTCCTTTAGTTTAAGTGGTACTTTTCTATCACACAACAAGCTAGATGCGTTCCTCCACTTCAACCAACAAGTTGAATTCTACTAATAACATCTCCTTCTATTTCACCATCATTTTGGACAATAAAGCCTAAATATCTAAATTGCTCACTCTTTTTAATGACTTGTTTACCTAATGTAACAACACTTCCACAAGAACTTCTAGAACTAAAATTACACTCCATATATTCAATTTTAGATCTACTTAAATGAAAACCTTTAGACTCTAAGGTTGACCTCCATAATTCATGTTTCTCTTGGACTCCCTCTCTAGTCTTATCAACAAGAAGAATGTCATCAGCAAAAAGCATACACCAAGGTACATCTTTCTATAAATGCCTTGTAAGAACATCCATAACTAAATCTAAAAGATAAGGGCTTAAATCCAATCCTTGATTTAATCCAACTTCAATGGGAAAATATTTTGTTAATCTTCCTTATGTTTGAACACAAGTAACAACTCTAATATAAATATCCTTAATGACTTGAATATAACCAATATTAACTCCTTTCTTCTCTAGTACTCTCCAAAGAATATCTCTTGAAACTTAATCATAAGCTTTATTTAAATCAACAAATATCATATGTAGATCCTCTTTACTTTCTCTATACTTCTCCATCAAACCTCTTCACAAATGTATAACATCCATAGTAGATCTACCTGGCATGAAACCAAACTGATTGTGAGAAACTTTTGTATCACATCATAACCTATGCTCAATTACTCTCTCCCATAATTTTAATGTAATACACATTAACTTAATTCCTCTATAATTTGCACACCCTTGTGCGTTACCTTTATTCTTAAATATAGGAACCAACAAACTCTTTCTCCACTCATCTGACATCTTTTTAGTCTTTAAAATAACATTAAAAAGATTTATAGGCCAAGAAATTCCTTGATCTCCTAAACATTTCCACACTTTTATAAGAATATCATTAGGTTCTACTAATTTTCCACATTTCATTTTCTTTAAAGCTTCTCTAACTTCAAATATACTAATACGATGATAAAAACAAAAGTCTCTATTTTTGTTCAAGGTATTTAGGTTGCTAAAATCAATCATATTTTCAGATCCTTCATTGAAAAGTTTATTAAAATACCTCATCCATCTATTTTCAATATCCTTTTCTAAGAAAAGCGCTTTATGATTTTCATCTTTAATACACCTCACATGAATTAGATCTTTACTTCTTCTATCTCTTTGGTTGGCCAACTTACACATACATTTTTCACCTTCTTTGGTATCTAATCTATTGTATAAATCACTAAAAGCTAAATTTTTTGCATCACATATTGCTTTCTTGAAATCCCTACAGGCCACTTTATATCTTTCTCAATTTTCCAAGTTTTTACATATAACCTAGTTTTATAATAATGCTTCTTAATTTTAATCTTTTCTTCCACATTCTGACTCCACCACCAACTATTTTTATTAAAAGATGCTTTTCCTTTTGATTCTTCAAGCACATTTTTGGCAACTTGCTTAATTTTGCTTGTTACTTTTGCACATAATATTAGCTTCCTTATGAACATCCCAAATTCTAAGCTCTTGTAGCTTGCTCTTAAACATATTTTTATTAGTATTCTTTAAGTATTGCCATCTAATCCTAGGATAATAATTTAATTTATTTTTCATCTTCTAATCTTTCAACTTAAAATCTAAAACTAACAATCAATGTTGGGTACTTAAACTTTCACTTAGAATGACCTTGCAATCTTTACAATCTAAACGATCTATTTTTCTTATCAAAAAATAATCAATATGTGTTTTACTAGATCCAATTTTATAAGTAATAATATGCTTATCTCTTTTCTTAAATAAAGTATTAACAACTACAAAATCATAGGCTAAAGAAAAATCTAATAAAGTCCTACCTTCTTCATTAGTCACTACAAATCCATAACTACCATGAATACTTTTAAAATCTTCTGCCACTCTACCAACATGTCTATTTAAATCTCCTCCAATAAATACTTTTTCTTCAAGAGGTATCTTTTGTATTAATCCCTCTAAATCCTTCCAAAAATTTTCTTTTAAGCCTACATACAAACCTACTTGAGGAGCATAAACACTTATAATGTTGATAATCTTAGTATCAACAATAATCTTTAAAGCTATAATTCTATCTCCACATCTATTAATATTTATAACATTATCCTTTAGACTTTCATCTATAATCACACCTACGCCATTTTTAATTCCACTTTTACCTGAATACCAAAGTTTAAACTTAAACTATCAATCTCCTTGGCCTCCTCCCAACCCATTTAGTTTCTTGAACACATAAAATATTTATCTTCCTATGACCATAATATCTATTAATTTCATTAATTTACTTGTAAGAGTATCTATATTCCAAGTTCCTAAACTAATTCTAGTTTAATGGACTAACTTTTTTTCTCGCTTCCATTCATAATGTGGGAACCCTTTTTTATTTAACACTACACCTGAGCACCGATGCTGCGGCCCTTTCACACTTTTCACTATATTTAGGCCATACAACACGTCGCTTCTAGGGGACTCCCTAGCATTAACACAATATTTTAAAAGATTCATGTCATGGTTATTTCGACAAGTTTTACGTTGGATGTCAGTTACTTATCGCAACCCTCCACTTTTCACATCTAGATGTATTCAATTTTCTAAATAAGAAATTCTTAAAATCTATGTGGTGTCAGAATAAATAAATTTTATATAGACATTACCTTCTCTTTCACCTCCATGCCTATAGTCATAGTACTACATCTTTCATGTAGCTATATACCTCCCACTCTCATTGATAAGTTGAACAAGCCATATTTCTTTAAGAGGGAGATAATCAAAAAGATCTTCAAGAACTTCATGAGGAAGCTCGATTTCTAGCTAGCCGAACATAAGAAGTTGGAGAAAGTAACAAAAGTGAGATCCTAGCTATTGCCCCTACCATCACAAGCTTGGACATGTCTTATAGAATTGCATTAGTTTCAAGGATTTGCATGAGAGAAGCTACAAATCTGGAGCTAGTGATTCCTAATGAATACTTGGTGGAACATACTTCTGGGTCCAACAAAGTAATCTTTAAAGAATAATTTGAACCTCTAAAGACTAAAGAAGGTTGAGATCACCTTATCTTGAATCTCTAAATAGCTTAGTTATAAAGTCTCAAAAATTTCTTTTTTGGTGCTCAAACTAGCTTAGATCTCCACCCCATAAGTAGGTCTACAACTTGTGAAGGTCAACTCAGAGAAGGTGGATACCAAATAGGAGCCACTAGTATAGACCTAAGATGTAGTGGTTTTATGACCTATCTTTATTGCTACTACCATTAGGAGCATTATATCTGGAGATGAGGATGTTAAGTCATATATGCCACTCACCCCGTATGAATTTTATTTTCACCCCTCTTATATTTAAGAAATCATTTAAAGGAGATTCCACTTACAGATTATCTCTTTGTAATGAAAATGACTCTGATGCTTTTGATAATTATAATCCCAAAATTAATATCTGAAATCAAAATAATTCAAATCAAGATGATTATGATATATCTTCTCTTATAATGACTTTGGCTCTAACGGTGACATCCCTGTCTTAAATCTTTATGGTGACCCATTGAGATAGAGTTGGATTCTTTTTATTTAGAAGATCCCAAAAGGGAAGCTTAGGTGGCCCATAGGTAGACACCATTATGGCTACACCATAAAATAGAACACTAAAGTAAACCTTTGTAGTTATAGAGTCTTAAATCTTAGGATGGAATCTCAAAATAATGGTAAATAGGTCATGTCTCTTAAGAATGGACAACCCCTCCACAAGATACTGCTTCACAGGATATGCTTATGGGGCAATCAGTCTAAGGTTGACTATAATGTTGTAGCTCATCTTAAAAAGCTACTAGCTAGGCTAAGCATATACGATGCCCTTATCTTATCTAAGGAAATGAGAGAGTCATTGGTTAAAGCTTTGTTTGATTGAGAAATATGCTTGGCTACTTTCATGGTGGAAGAATATGGGAGCTACATCAAAGAGGTCTTAGGAGTTACATTTTTAGATGAAGACTTGCTCTTAGGCACTACCGATTACAACCATCTGCTTTATATTTTAGGAAAATGTATGACATCACATAGATTTTAGGAAATTCTTATTTGGATGATCAAATGCTTCATTTAGGAGTGAACATATTATCTCAAAAGATAAACATATCCTATAATGGATTTGATCATTTAATAAAAGACTCATAAGGCAAATGAGTCTTTATGTACTAGAGAGTTTTCTTCTAAACTGGATGGGAAATCGGCTAGGGTTTATTTTAAAATAGGTTCATGGTTCCCAATAAGGGCAAGCCCTTATAGTTAACTACATCTTAGGAACAAATGATCTTTTCCTAAGAATTTTCTCAGTTAAAGAAATAAACTATTATTTTTATGGATTTCTAAGTTGATTTTCTAAAGAATGTTATTTTGAAATTTCAATTGGGAACACTCCAAAGTGGAAAGACTTTTTTGGAAGCCATTGAGGATAAAGTAGGAAATGCCTGTTGAAATTAGGTTGCCCAGTAGACATTTCAACTATCCTATCATTGACCTTTAAGTTTTAGAATTTAAATAGAATTTTGAGTTAGCATTTTATTAGAAATCAAAGACTTAGATTCTAGCAGTATAAGACTACAAAAATACCTAGGGTTGAAGAAGTACTATAGTAAGATGCTTCAGAACCAAAGTCTATAAGTGCTTTTGACATAAGCCATGCTCGACCTAGTTTCACTTTTTAGAATTATTGGTCATTCCTCTCATTTGAGGGAATAAACCTATCCCTGACTCTTTTGGACTTATAACTCACCTGGAAGGGATGCCAGCTAACACCACCTAAGCTCATTTTAAATCCATTATGCCAAGTCTCATGTATGCAAGATGGCTAAGCTATTACATTTTTGGAAAGAATCTAAGAACCTAGACTCACTCCATAATCCCTAAGATCATGTAAAGTATGAAATGCACTAACTAATGCAATATTTTTTTAGATTTTAGATATTTTGACTCTTGATTTATTTAGGGCTTTGGGGTATGCATTTTATGCTTAAATGCTATGCAATTAGAAGTGGTTACGGGCCAAATCAATAAGATAAGCCAGAATTTCCTAAGACGGTGGCTATCCTTAAAGATCATACACCTCTTATGTGCAATGGGTGAAGTGCCCAATTCAAGAGTTTAGAATAATAAGTTAGCATGGTTCATATAATCTAATTATTTATAATTGATTTTAATTATTTTGGGGCTTTAGTTAATATGAAGTTTTGAGTTCTTTATTTTTATTTTATTATTTAAGTTTAAATTGGGTAGAAAATTTAGTTTCCTAAGAGGCTAATCATCCAGGCATCCATCACAGAAAACACAACACAAAAAATTTAGAAAAGCATGTTGGTTCTATTGTGTACTCAAAATAAATCAAACTAATTTAAATTAAAGAAAGGCTAATGTGGTTGGGTACCGCTGTACACCCCGAAAGAAAGAGAAAATGGGCAGTCGAGCTCTGCCCTTATATAGCTTGGCTTAGAACTATAAGTTTAGATCTATGGGTCTTCTCTTTAGGATTGTCTCCTTCTTCACAAACCTACATTGAGCTTCATAGGAGATCTCTTCACCCATCTACTGGTAGGGTTAGCTTCTACTAATCTAATACCCCATAGATTCTAAGCTCAAATTTATATTTCAAATTTAAAAATAAACTCTAAGCCCTACAAAATAGATGTCGGCATGGGGAAAATTTATGACACCACATAGTATTTAAGAATTTCTTATTTTGATGATCAAATGCATCATTAAGGAGTAAACATATTATCTCTGAAGATAAATATATTATCCTATAATGGATTCAGTCATTTAATAAAAGACTCCTAAGGAAAATGAGTCTTTCATATACCAGAGAGTTTCCCCTGAACTACATTCAAAATAAAGCAGGGTTTATTTTAAAATGGGTTCATGGTTCCCTATAAGGGCAATCCTCTATAGTTAATTACATCTCAAGAAGAAGGGTCTCTTCCTAGGAATACTCTCGATTAAAGAAATAAACTATTATTTTAATGGATTTTTAAGTTGGTTTTCTTGGGAATAATTTTTGGAATTTTAATTGGGAATGATCCAAAGTAGAAAGAGATCTTTTTGGAGGCCAAGGATGAAGTAGGAAATGTCTATTTTTTAGGATTTAATTTAAATTTTGAGTTGATATTTTTTTTAGAAATCTAGGGTTTAGGTTCTAGTAGCACAAGACTGCAAAAATGCCTAGGGTTGAAGATTTACTCCAAGGATGATGCTTCAAAACTTAAGTCTATATGTGCTTTTAACATAAGTCAGATATTCAACCTAGTTTTGTTTTTGGGACTTATGAGCCATTCTTCTCACTTGAAGGAACATACCTATCCCTAACTCTTCTAGAATTATAACCTACCTGGAAGGGCTGCCAGCTAACACTACCTAAGTGCATTTTAAATCCATGATGCTAAGTTTCATGTATGTAAGATGGCTAGGCTTTTGTATTTTTAGGAAAGGAATCTAAGAACCTAGACTCACTCCCTAATCCCTAAGATCATGTAGGGTATGAAATGCACAAAATGAACATTTTCTAGCATTTAAATGTTTTGACTCAAGATTCTTTTAAGAACTTGGGTATACATTTTAATCTCTAAATGGAATGAAATTAGAATTGGTTGGGTCAAATCAATAGAAGAAAGAAGGCGACTTCCCAAGAAGGTCATCATCACAAGATCGGCCTGTGAAAATTTAAATTCTAAAGTTTAGAATAATATGATTGCATGATTTGTAAGAGTGAATTTTTTTTAGTTGATTTTAGGTTATCCTTAGTGCTTTTATTTATATGAGATTTCAACTTTTCTTTATTTTTTATGTTTGAGTTGATTAGATCTAAGTTGGGTAAAAAAATTAAAATTTTCCTATTAAAATTTTTCATCATAAGTACCACAGAAAAATAGGTTGATTCTATTGTGCACCCAAAATAAATCAAGCCAATTTTAAATTAAAGAAAGGCCAATGCGGCTGGGTATTGCTGTACACCCTAGAAGAAAGAGCAAATAAGTAGCCAAGCTTCGTTGTTATACATCCCAACCTAGAACTACAGTTTAAATCTATGAGACTTCTTTCCAAGATCGTCTCCTTCTTTAGGGACCTCCATTGGGGGCTTCTAATCTAGGCTAGTCCTAACCTGATCTAATAATTTTTAAGTTCAAATTATATTTTTAAATTCAAAAATAAATTCTAATCCCTACAAAATAGATATCAGGTAAATACAAATAGAACATAATAATTATATTTTACAAACATATGGGCTTAGCATTAGCTGCTTTCCAAGACCACCTATTCTATTAGGTTATGCTTAAGGATTTAAGCATACCTGTAAGAAAACAATATTTTTTTTTATGTGTTGACTTTTCTTTTTAGAAGATAATGTTAGTTCTAAGAAGAATGTCCTATTATCCAATCTAATTGGAAAATAATAATAATCATGGAGTCTAAAATAGAACACCACAAAGACATGAAAAAGTACATCACATCATAACACAAAATATCATAAAGTACCGTAGATCTACCTAACCTAAGTCTAGGGTCCATGACCTAATGATCTAGTGTGTGAAGGAAATCAACTTGTGTTGCAAGACTTTCCTAAGCTTTTAGTTCAAGTTTCAATTTGAAATTTTGAAGTTTTTTGATTAACCTTTGGATGGTTTCACTTTAAATGATTTAATGATTTATTTTCATTTCAAAGCTCATCTTTTCTTATGTTAAAGTGAAGCTTAGGTTTTTAAGAATAAAGAATAAAATAGATTTCACTTTTGGGCGGAACCCATTCTATTCAACATCTTAAATTCTAATAGAGTGAAACCTTCATCTTAAGATGAAGATTCATTCCAAAGGCCTAACTAAGATCCTTAAGTATCTCAATTAATCCTTTTAGATTCATTTAGATGATTTGGGGTTTGAGTTTACTTTGGATTAAAGTTTTGTAATTTTAATTCTTTTGAAATTTGATTCTTCATTTCATTCCTTTGAATTAATTAAACCTTCTTAATTTAATTTATTTTTAATTTAATTTGATTTGAATTGGTTTAACATTTATTTCATTAATATTTAATTTAAATTTAGTTTATATTTATTGAGTTCATGTTCATTTGGTTTGAATTATGTTAACCTAAGATACTTAGGTTAATGTTTTAATCCATTCTTAAGTTATAATGATTATGGGTTAAGATTTTATTGATTGTTTGATTATGAATTCATTAGCCTTAAGGTTTAATAAACTTAATATTCATTATTATTTTCATTAACCCTTAAGTATGTAAGTGATCAAGTTCTTTGATTTAGAATATTGGAGAATTATCTTTGAATGTTCTCTTGTTGGTAAAGATTATTTCAAATTATTTTATGAATTTATAATTTTGTAAACTTTTTAATTTATTGTCTAGTTTATATTAACCTAGAGATTTGGAAATTCAATAATTCCCAATCTAAAGGCCAATTGGGTATGAAATTTTTATGATAATTGGGGTTCCTTGCCAATTCATATTTTTAAAGTTTCATTTTAATTAGATACATAATTAGGGTGTAATTAAGGTTTAAATTATTTCATTAAAACCAAAATTAGGCCTAATTTAGTGAGGATTTTTTAAAGATTTTATTTTTTGGATTCCTCCTAAAAGTGCATCCATAAAGGGTTCATTCATAATTTTTAAAAATTTAGTTGATTTATTATGATTTCCTTAAGTTCTAGTTACTTATTTGAATTAATTAATTCAATTAATTACCAAATTAGGCCATTATGTGGTTTATTAAGTTTTAGTGGATTTCATTGGTGTATTTGTGTTCATCAGGGTTTGTTTTGTTGATTTAATGTGATTTGATCCATTTTCATGATTTAACTTATTTAATTTTAATTGATTTCATTAAAATTAAAGTTTGGAGTTTGAAATTTAATATCTTTTGATACTTTGAGATAATTCATGAAAGGTTTTCCTAAAGTGCATTTAACCTCAATTTTAATTCTCGAAAGTTTCATTCAACTAGATTAATGGTTTGGGAGTAATTTGAGTGAAATTAATTTCATTTAAAGTCAAATTAATCCAAAATTACTCAAAATTAATTAGAAATTATGGGTTTAATGGATTCTACTCATTGAGATGAATCCATATAAAGCTCATTTGCATTTTTTGTATTTTCATTTTATTTATTTTGATTTTTTAGTTATTTTTTAATAATTTAAAATGCAAAAAATTATTTTAAATGGCAGCGTCGACATGGTGCCATTGCCATGTGGCATGGCGCCATTGAGCCATGTCAAAAGTAGTGCCAACAGGAAGGATCCTAACCGTCCGATTGAAGATCATATGGTCTTGATTCCTTCCACGATTTTCTATAGGGGTTGAATTGGATTGCACTGCTAGATCTCGACCGTCCATTCCCAATAGAAAGAATGGATGTCAGAGATCATTCCCTATTCTTTTTTGGTGAGAGAAGGATGTCATCCATCGAATTCGATAGATTTCTGTTGATCTGAATTTTAATGCAATTTTGATTGCGAAACAAACAAGGATTGATTTTCAGTCTATCTATATGGTTTGATCCTCATGAGGATCAAATTCATTTAAAAAATGAGCAAAATTGCAAGCTTAAAGGGTGGCATTCATGGCATCCCTCAACTCCGGAGGCCTCCAGTGATGGGATCGACTCGAACACCTTCACCTCGATGGAACGAAGCCATGGACATAATTTTTGTGGCTTGCCTCCCAGCCAAACATGTTAGAGATCAAGTTGCGACCATTTTCCATTGGTTTGACCATTCTCTAGCTTGCCAATGGCGACAAGCCTCGAAGAAGGTTCATTTGAGGTCGACCTCTAGAATATATTGGGATGTTTAATTTGTGGTGAAACACTCACCCTCTTATTTTTCCATTGGAGGTTGAGAGAAGGCCTCCAGTTTTGGCCAAATTCTAGCTTGGCAATGGTAAGAGGTCGGGGGATTGCCCTCTTTGTTCTTCTCTTCACCTTTTAAATGATTTGGAATGAAAAGAGGGAGAGGAGAGGGCCTCTCTCATCTCTTTCCATACATGGTTGAGAGCCATGTATTTAAGTTGTTAGGTGGCTAGATTTCTGGCACTAGTGGTAGGTGGCTTGGCCAGAGGGTGGATTTAGTCCCTCTTGGCCTTATGAGTATGTTTGGATAAGAAATTTGAGGGGAGGAAGTCATTTACTCCTCTTTCTTCCCTTGGCTGAGAGCTAGATATCCATGGAATTCTTCTTTGCTCTCTCTTGTTATCCCTCATGGAGGAAGCCACTTTTTTCTTTGCTTGAGGGCTGGCCACTTGATTTCAAGCCTTGGAACCATCCTCCAAGAGGTGGTCAAAGAATGGGTAAAGTCCAAGGGCATTTAGATGAAAGGAGGAGGAAGAATCCACTAAGCATCTTTACTTGGTCAAAACCTCAACTCATCTCCCCTTTGACTAAACTTATAGTTTTTGGCATCACCACCACAACCCTTAGGCTAGTGTTTGGTTACCCAAATTAAACCCAATGCGAGTTTGAGGTTGAATCCAAATCTATTTGAGTTGGATTCATGAATCCAATTCAAGCCATTTGGATTCAAAGTGTTTTAATTTTGCTTATTTTGATTTAATTCATTTAACTTTGGGTTTAATTATGTTTAACATATGGTTTATTAAGTTTTTATTAAATAATTCATTTAGGATTTGAATTAATTTTGGATTTCATTTCACCTTAATCTGTTTAGACTTAAATCGGTTAAGCTTGATTCCAATTGGGTTCAAATGACCTATTTGACTAAATTGAAAATTTTTTTTGACTCCAATCACACTTGATCACATGTGTGAGATGAATTAGAGTGATTACTTTTATTTTATTTCAATTATATTTCAATTTGAACCCATTTGATCTAAAGTGAGCATAATGGGTTTAGCTTGGGTTCATTTGGGTCAAATGACCAAATTAGTCAAATTGGACCCAATGATGGGTTGGAATATGTTTTATTATCATTTTCAAATGATTTTGAGCAATCAAATTGAGTTGATTTTAATTTCATTTAGGTTTGAACCAAATTGGACCCATTTAGGTTCATTTAGACCAAGTGATCTAAGTAACCTAAGTAAGGCCTAAATAAATTTAAATTTCTTTATATTCATGATTAAACATGTTTATTTTATCATTTAGATTATTTAAAATAATTTCATTTGTTCAAATTTTGGTGGGTTAACCTTTGACTTAGTGGGACCAACATAATTCAAACTCATGTCAAAAGAGTTGATTGGATTTGACTTTAAATTGGATTTGGATTCATTCATTTGATTTAATTTAAATTTATTTTGATTTATTTACATTTTTTATTTAATTCAAGTTTGAAATTTGGGTAAAGTCTACCTAAGCCCATTTGGTTAGATCAAACCCAAGGAAGTTGCACTAGGTCACTAGGTATAGTGTCGTAAGTGCTTAATTACGAGATTCCTAATCTAAGATTAAGTATCTTAATTATTTATTTTAGAAGTGATGTTGACCTACAACAGTCAAAAAAATACAAAAAACCTAGAGTTATTATATTTTCCAAACATATGGGCTTAGCATTAATTGGTTGTAAAGCCTATATATCCTATTGGGCTATGCTAAGAGACTTTCAGCTGTTGCAAGAAAATAATACTTATATATTTATTTATGAAAAATTTTTAGCACTTCCCCCTACAGAAGGCAATATTAGTTCTAAAAAGAATGTCCTATCATCTAGTCTAACGGGCAAATAATTTTAGACATACAGTTTAAAATAATACACCACAAAATATATCTCACATCACATCACATGATATTACAGATTGACCTAACCTATGTTTAGGGTTCATGACCTAATGATCTAGTGTGTAGAGGAAATGTGTTTGTGTGACAAGACTTTGCTAGGCCTTTTTAGTTATAAGGTTCAATTTGGGTTTTGAAGTTTGTTTGATTTACCTTTGGATGGTTTCAATTCAATTGATTTAATGATTTGTGATTCTTATTTTTATTTTTGTAAATTCATTTTTGTGTTAAAATAAAATTTAAGTTTTCAAGAATGAAGAATAAAATAGATTCCATTTTTGGGTGGATGTCATTTCATTCAACATCCTAAATCCTAATATAATGAAGTTTTCACCATAAGATGAAGGTTCATTCGAAAGACCTAATTAAGATCTTTAATATCTTAATTAACTTCTTTTTGATTAATTTAAATGATTTGGTTTGAGTTTAATTTAGTGAATGTTTTAATTTTGTCTTCAGAATTTTAATTCTTCATTTATTTTATTTTAATTTGATTATGTGTTTTTGAGTTTGGGTTATTTTCTGTTTAATTTGACTTATTTAATTTGAATTAGTTTATTATTTGTTTCATTAATGTTCATGTTCATTGAATTTGTATTCATTTAGTTTGAATTATGTTTGCCTAATTTATTTATGTTAATCTTATAATTCATGCATTAAAGTCTTATTGATTTGTTTATTATGAATATATTTAGTCCTTAAGATTTAATTAAACTTAATATTCATTATTATTTTCATTAAGTCTTATTTTCATTATTAATCAAATTATTTGATTTAGAGTGCTGGAGACTTTTCTTTAAGTATTCTGAAGTTAACAAAAGTATTTCAAATTACTTTTATGAATTTTGTGATCTCATGATTTTTAATTTATTATTTTATTTATATTGAGCTAGAAACTTGAAAATTCAATTATTCTCTATCAAGAGGTCAATTGGGTTTGAAATTTTTATGGAACATGGGGTTTCTTGCCAGTTTGATTTTCCTAAAGTTTCATTTTAATCAGTTACATGATTAAAGTGTAACTAAGGTTTTAATGGTTTCATTAAAACATAAATTAAGCTTAATTTAGAAGGAACTACTTAGGGTTCTTTATTTTTCGTAGATTCCTCTCTAGAAAATGCATCCATAGAGGGTTCATTTAGAATTTTTTGAATTTTGGTTGATTTATTATGATTTTTCTATGTTTAGGTTAATTAATTTGATTAATTAATTTAATTAATTATGAAATTAGAACATTTTATGATTTATTAAATTTTAGTGGCTTTCACTAGTGTGTTTAAGTTTATTAGGGTTTATTATTTTAATTTAAAATGATTTGATCATTTTATGATTTATTTCATTAAAATTAAGGTTTGGAGCTTGAAATTTAATATCTTTTGATTTACATTGAGCTAATTCATGAAATATTTTTCCTAAGGTGTATTTTAGCCTCAATTTCAATTCCCCAAAGTTTCTCATTGATTGAATTAATGGTTTGTGATTAATTTGAGTTCAATTATTTTTTATTTAAAGCCAAATTAATCTAAAATTACCTAAAATTAATTAGGGATTTGGGTTTAATGGATTCTACTCATTGAGATGAATCGAGAGAGCCCTCGTTTGTATTTTTTTATTTATGTATTATTTTTATGATTTTAATATTTATTTAATTCAAAAAATAAGAAATCTTATTTTGTACGCCAGCCATTGCCATGTGGTGTAGCATCATTCACGGATCCTTGCGATCCCACGCCAAAAGTAGCCCATGGTCTCGTTGATCGGACGGTCAAGATTTCTCTCAAGATTTTCTTAAGGGATTAAATCGGATCATTTGGCTAGCTCCCAAATAGAAGGAATAGGGGATTATCTCCTCCTCTAGAGAGAACCATGGATCCCATCCTCCTGGATTGATCTCCAATGGTCAAAGTGATGAAATCACATGATTTGTAATCAATCAAAGATCAATTTGTAATCACTGTTTGATCTCCTTAGAGATCAAATTCTCTTCGCAAAGGACCAAATAAATTTGCTTAAGGCATCAATTTTGAAGCATACCTCTTTAGCGGTGATCCCCAGCAGTTGCGTGCTCCGAGCACCTTCACCTCGATGAGACAATGCTATGAATGTGATTTGGTGGCTTGCCTCCCTGCCAAAGGCTATGGAGACCACCTCATGGCTATTTTATCGATTTTGGCTATTCTCTGGCTCACCAATGGCATACGAATCGAGGGAATATTTGATTGAACTCACCCCTAGAATGTGTAGGGAGAGTCAATTTAGCATGAAATTCTCTCTCTCTCTCTCTCTCTCTCTCTATAATTTTGCCATTAGAAGGGGAGAACTTTGCAGTTGACCATGGTATATTTTTGGCTTATCGATGGTGAAAGCCGTGGGGGAGGCTTCAAATTGGATTATCTTCATCCTGTGGATTGCTTAGAATGAAAATATGGAGAGGGCCTCTCCTCTCTTTCCATTTATGGAAAGCCATATATGAAGAGTTTTAGGTGGAAATTCACCACCACTATGAGAGCTTGACCAAAGAGTTGATTGGGTTCCTCTTGACCTTGTTAATGTGTTGAGATGAAGTTCTTGATTGGAGAAAGTCTTTTCCTCCCCTTTCTCCCCTTGGCCGAGAGCCTTCTCAATAGAGATCATCTCTTGCTATCCCATGAAGGGAGCCAAGTCTTATCCCATTGATCTCCTCTTTGGAGGCTGTCAATTAATTTGAAAGAAGCCAAACTAATTGAAGCCAAGAGGTGGATGAGGTATGGAGGAGGGGAAGTGAGATTTGAATTCTTTTCATGGGTTCCAAGCCTTCTTCTCTCATGGTTCCACCTCATCCCTTTGACATTTCATTTTATGGCTTTTGGCCTCACCACCATAACATTTAGGCTGGTGTTTGGCTACCTAAATCAAACCCAATGTGAATTTTAGGTTGAATCCAAGTCCATTTGAGTTGGATTGAAGGTTTGAACCGAATTCATGCCATTTGGATTCAAAGTGTTTTAATTGTATTTATTTTGATTAATTGATTTAAATTTGGGTTCAATTTTCTTTAATTGATGATTTATTAAGTTTTAATTTGATTAATTCACTTAAGTTTTGAGTTTATTTTGCATTCCATTTCAATTTAACCCATTTAGGCTTAAATGGGTTAAGTTGATTCCAATTAGGTTCAAATGACCCATTTGGCTTAATTGAATTTTTTTTTGGACTTCAATCATGCTTGATTAGTGTTGACCTCATTTTTAGGATGAGCTCTCAACACCTCCATCTTAGACATAGGACTCCTCTTAGATTTTAAGAGTTCCTTAGTCTTATGACACATCGAGTGATTAGGTGGACACTCAACCTAGCCCTAGAGACCTAGAAGAGTTAGCCATAGGAATATGTCATGCCTTAGGGGTGTTAGGAAATACTACCCTTAGCTTAAACCTTTCCTCACTTCCCTTCTTTCAAGTCAAACTCCAAATCAATTTAATTTATTTTCTCCAAATTCAAATCAACTCCATATGATTGGAATCCATGATTGAAATCTATGATTGAAATCCATGATCAAAATTCATCAAAATTCTTAAGTTCAAATTTTACCTAAGTCCTTAATCTTTCCTTTAAGGACTTAACCAAAATTATAATCTAAACCAAGTAAAATCTTTGAGATTTTCTCATAACCCATTTATACTCTCATTTATATGCACATATATAAATGAAATATAAATTCAAATCAATAAAACTAAACTCAAAATTCTAACTCAATTCATGAAATTTTCTTTAGTCCCTTAATTTTCTATTAATGGACTTAGCCTAAATCTTAATCAAATCATTTAATCCATGAGATTTTCCCAAAACTCATTTATATTATCTCATTTATATACACATATAAATGAGATATAAATATAAATCAATCAAATCAAATGCAAAAATTAAAATTCCCAATTTGAAACTTTCCTAAGTCTCTTAATTTTCTATTAAAGGATTTATCCAAAACATTAATCAAACTAATTCAAATTCATGGGATTTTCTCAAAACTCATTTATATTCTCATTTATATTCACATATATAAATGAAATATAAATATAGATCAATCAAATCAAAGGCACAAATTAAATTCTCAATTTAAAATCTCCCTAAGTCATTAATTTTCCATTAATGAACTTAGCCTAAATCATCATAAAATCAATTAAAATTCATGATATTTTCTCATATTTCTTTTGTATTCTCATTTATATTCACATATATAAATGAAATATAAATATAAATCAATCAAACAAAATTCAAAAATTCAAACTCTAAACTCCAAAATTTTCCTAAGTCCTTAAATCCTTCTTAATGGACTTAGCCCAAATCATGATCAAACCACTTCAAATCCTTGAAATTTTCTCATGATCAATTTATATCTTCATTTATATTCACATATATAAATGAAATATAAATTCAAACAATCAAAATCAATTCCGAAAATCAAACTCAAAATAACTCAAATCCAATCTAAGCCTTTCAAGTCAAAATCTTGAACTTAGCCAAATCATTTTCAAATCAAGTCAAACTGTTGATTTTCTCTCATGATTCAATCAACCCTACAATCATGAGCTCATATATAAATCCAAACTTCAATCAAACAATCAAAACCTAAGTCCAAAATCAAACCCAAAAACCCTTCATATTCTTCCTTTGAATATGAAATTGTCAAATGGATCAAAACCCATTTGCTTCAAACCACTTGTAAATGGATTTACATTTCAATCATGAGTCCATATACAAGATCAATCAAGTTCAAATCAAGCTTTGGCCAAGCCATTTGACCCACTTAGGCTCACTTGACCCAAAATGACCTAAAGTACCCTTATGAGTTAAATTCTAATCCTAACTAAATTGAATTGAACCAAACTCATCTATCCCTCTCATCATGATCAACAATCATCATGGGATGGTCAATCAACCAAATTGGGTCAAACCAAGTCAAATCAAAGGGTTGACCAAGTCAACACTTAACCCAAAATGAAACCTAACATAGCCAAATTCCACAATAGGCCAAACTGATTGAAACCATTAATCTAAGTTCACTCATGACTTATGTTTGAACATTACCAAGTCAACATTTGAGACTAACCTAGCCCAATTGACCACTTGACCCAAGTTGACCCATTTTGACCTAAAAAGTTAAAATATGTCAAAACTTGATCTAAGCCAAATTGATTGAAAATAATGGGTCAAGTCCATTCCATCACTTGTGGAACTTGACCAAAGCCTGAATTGGCCAACTAGACGTAACCTAGCCCAATTGACCTTAGACCCAACATGACCTAAAGGGGTCATGTTGAGCCAAAATTGAACTTAACCTAAATTGATTGGAAACAAAGATACCAATCCACTCCATATGACTAACCTAACATAAACCTAACCTTGACCTACCTCCTCAAATGGGTCAAATAGGTCAACTTTACCCATTTGACCTAAATGAAGTCATATGAGCCAAATATAAAACTATACCAAATTGAATCAAACTAAAGCCACCAAAACATTTCAAATGGTCATATGAACTTGACCCAACTCTTAGTTTGACCCAATTTGACCAATTTGTCAACTTGACCCAAGTTGACCCATTTTGACTGAAATGGGTCAACATGAGCTAAACCCTATCAAATGAATTCCAAATCTCATGAAACTTGGAAAAACTAGTTTCTCCACATACCCAAGATATCCAAAGAGAAAAATTAGCAAAATAACCATTCTACCCCTCATAGAACAAATTTTGGCTTAATCCATGGGTAATTTGGTCATACCCTCTTCACATTCACTTGAGGCTTTCCTAAAAGCTCAAGGGACAAGGGAGAGTGGTGCACCCAACCCAATGAGTTTGGGTCAGTTCAATTGGTCCCGAGACCAAACCCAACCCTATGGGTCAAAATGCAAAATTCAAATTCCCTCTCAAACTCAAATTCAAGCACATGGGAGGTTGGCAATGCACTCTTGGCTCAAATGATCATGTGGACACTCTTAACTGATCAAACATCCCACTTCCTATGCTCAATTAGATCAAAATGACATGTGCATTGACGGCCATCCAATCCTTCAAGGGGAGATATACTCCCCCTAAACAAACTCAAATCCATCATTCCCCAATTCGATTGAGTACTAGTGAGACTTGGGAGCCATCAGAGAGTATTCCCTAGCCTCCTAGAGCTCTTCCCATTTCCCCATTTCTCAATTTTTGAACAATGAAAATATGGGAGCTCAATCCATTCTTGAACTTTCTCCACACTCAAACTCCACTCAGTTCCCTCTTCAAGCTTCATCAGAGGACCAAGTCGAGTGCACCCAAGCTTTCTTTCAAGTTCTAGAAGAAAGGGGAGATCTAATCAAACCGAGCTCAAGCTGGAGACCCACTCAACCTCAAGAGCTAAGAACTTCAGCAAGGCTTCATCTCAACCAGGTGAAGCTCCAAGGGAATCGAGTGCCGGTGATCACCTCCGGTGAGATATGGGATTTTTTGACCATTAAACTCAATGTGGTGGAGCTTTGTGAAAGAAATTTCAATCCCATGGATTTTTGACCGTTGGATTTGCCGCTCTTTAGCTTTAGATGTTGTGGGTTGAGTTTGATTTGAATCCATTCTAGATCAAGCTTGGATCTTCCCCTTGATCATGGATTTTCTCTGCTGATCAAGGGGAAGAACTTGGGAGATCTCAGCCATCCATCCATGCATTTTGAATGGACGGTGAGATAATTTCACATGTTTAGATATCTATTATTATTTCAAAATGTGGGGAGATCTTTGGGCATCCGATCTTTGATCAGATGGTAAAGGTCAAACCGCGTGCACCACCAGCCACCGTTTAGGATTTGACACTTAAGTAAACCCCTCACGGCATGATGCGTGTAAAGTGCGCTGACCACCGCCACCACACATCGCGTCGTGAGCTAGAGGATTAGTTAGGGTTAATTAAAATGCCTTAATTAATTTCTATTAATCTAGGGATCTTTTAAAATTCTTAACTCCCTCTAGATAATTCAAAAAATATGAAATAAAATCCTATGGAAAGATAATTCAACCTAGAATATTTTAAAATTAATTTTAATTTATTTTAAATTATATTTTTCTTTGAATTTGGGTTTTATTAGAAAGTTTATTTTGCTAATTAATTTTTAATTAAGCCTTTGATTAATCCCAATTTTCTTGGGTATGTTTTAGGGAATGACTTCTACCTCCCCTAAGTTTCTTGGGATTTATTGAAGGCTTGATTAGAAGAATTGCATATAAATTTCTTAATTACCCTCTTATGTAATTAAGGATAATTAAGGTGTAATTAATGATTTTAATCCATGATTAGGGTTGATTAAGGCTAGATCCAATAAGTACAAGGTTTATGGAATAGTTTTGGGGCATTTCCCCTAAGCTATTCCCTAACCCCCCTTTTCTCTCCTCAATCTCCTCTTAATTAAGGGTTAATTCATTAATTATCCCCTTAATTAATTTCTAAAAACTCTAAAAAGTGCCAAAACTTAATTAATCTATTTTGGGTAGATGCTTAGGTGTTTAATAGCCTAAGTTCAAATTAAGAAAATCAAAACTCAATTCATAAGTATGAAAGGGTGTTTTGAAATTACTTAAGCTAAACCCCTTAGCTTAATTAACCTTTAATTGTGAGCCAAATTGCATTAGGCCTCTTTCTTATTAGGTGAATTGCAAATTTGAATTCCTTGTGAGTTTTATATCATCTCATTTGCTCATAATTATTTGGTTAATTTTTCTAAGGTGGTGTAGTAAGGTTTAATTAAGTTACTTAATTCATACCTTAACCTAATTAATGCATAAAAATAGATTTAATTATCTAAAAATTAAAAAAAATATCAAACACATGTGGAATGGGTTAAAAATAGCAAACTAATCTCACCTTTTCAAAATTAAATCAAACTCCAAAGTAAACAAAAATCACTTTGAATTCACTTTGATTTATTTTAAACTTTCTTATTCCATAAGAATGTCTTTAGGGTTTAAGTGAAGTGAACTTGTTTACATGCTTTCAGTTACTTTGAATCTTTCCCCAACATGTTAAATTTGTGTATGTCATGTGATTTCATGCATTCTATATTTTTCAAATTCAAAATTTAAAATGAACTTGTTTACTTTATGTCAAATTTGCATGTGTTGGCTAAAGTAGAAATATGAATGACTATTATCACTACTAAATCCAAATTATTTTCAAAAAATATAAATCAAATACCAAATCTGAAAGTATGCTTATACTTTAATTATAGCATGTGAAGATTATAAAGGTATGCTTAGCATAGGTTTCCTTTCTTTCTTATGTTGGTATAGTTTTGAATAGGAATTTGGTGAGATATATGGTTCATTTGAAAAGGACCTAATGCCCACCTAATTTCATATCTTATTCATCCCTATTCTACCATCTAAGAAGGGTGACCTATACTTGGATACATAAAATTGCATAAAATAAAATGAATCCATTAATGCAATTTTTGCATTCTTCCTTTCCATTTCATTTCTTTCATACACATGTTTGTATTTAAGGAAAGTGGTATATTAGTCTGGACAACCTTGAGATTGCGATGCTTTAAGTAGCCCTAAGTAGGTCTTGTACCTTACACCTCAGTTAACAATGATGTACTTTGTACTTTGCCTTTCTTACTTTCATGTGTGTATGTTAAAATTTGGATAAGGAAATCCCTTTCTACTTAAGACAAATCATGCATATTCAACTTCTAAATTTTCTTAAGTAGATTAATTAGCATGCATTATAAAGTGTGTTAAATATTCTTATTTGTATGTATAGATATGCTTAGGGTCCATCCATATGCATGTTAAATATATGTTGGGAAAGAAATGAAGTAATGTGTGTTATGTAAATTTTGGTTCATTTGATTTAATCTTAAAATGCCTTTCTTCTTGAATAGGTTTGTTTAGTGTTTATCTAAATTTAGGATTAATTAAAAGATTTAATCAAAACATTCACCTAAATAAAACTAAAATGTGAACCTACTTTAGAAATTACTTAGGTTAGGGAAGGAAAGAGAAGTCTTCTTCTCTTTCCATCTCTTCATAACTTAGTAATTAATTGTAGGATCCACTTAAACCAAATTAAAACATAAAATAAAATCAACCTAAAATAATTAAACAACTTAAATGAAACCCTACCCTAAGTTGAACATGTTCTTAACACTTAGAAAATTTGAACCTAAAGCAATAGCTAAGCATACCACACAAGCCTTCAAAGCACACACATTAGCCTAAGTCACCACTTCTAGCCTTAAGTTAGGTCGGTGCATGGTTTGATGTTTTATTTTATTTTGTGATATATGTTTTAAACTGGATGTTACGGTGTATGCTCGTAGAATGAATGGTAGGACATTCTTAGTCTAACTATTCTTTTCTGTAGGGGATTGTGCTTAAGGGGTGCTATCATAAATAAAAATATAAATGCTTTTTCTTGTAGATGCTTTATATGCCTAAGCATAATCCATAAGCTAGGTGGACTTAATCACTCATGTGTGGGGTGATAAGTCCAATATACATGCTTGGGATTTGTGTGATTTGTTTTAACTAACCTTTATTTTGTAGGAGTTAGTTAGATTTTCCATTCTTTTCCTTTTCATGTAAATTTGTGCAATTAGGATTTTGGAATAATTATTATGGGGATTAGGATCAGCATTTATCATAAGATCCTATGTTATGCACCATGTGAAGCCTTGGAGCATCTACTTTCCAACCATCCAAAAGAAGAAAGAAAGAAGAAAGAAGAAAAGAAGAAGAAAGAAGAAAAGAAGAAAGAAGAAATAAAGCTTGAAGACCCCCATAACAATGAATTCCTTTCTTGATTGTAATTTAATCCATTTGTAATCTGGGTTGTATAAGGGTAGAGCTCAGCTACCCATATTTGATATTTTTGAGTTTGTCCAGTGGTGCCCGACAACGGCCTTTTATTCTTTTTGCGATTAGCTTTATAATTTGATTGATGATTTGTTAGCTTTTGCATTAAGTGGCATGCTTTCCTAGTTTCTTCCTTGCTTTATGTATGACCTAGATGTGGATTAGGCTCTTTAGGAAAAAATAGATCTTTTACCCAACTTAACAACTCAAAATAAAAACTAAATAACTCATAACCTCACCTAAAGCTTAGGTTTAAAAATCAAGATAAAATAATTAGCAACCCCTTAGCTAGATGAGCATTTCTTTTGTAATATCATGCATAAATGCATCTTATTTCACTCTTGATTAGAGGGCTTCCACCTTTATCAGAGAAACTTGGCTTGACCTTTGAGAGCCATGGTGGAAACTCACCTCCTCCCTTTTCGCTGATTTTGGCCAATAACCTTCTTTCTCATGCATTAGTCATATAAATCCTATTAGCCTGAGTCAAAATAATTGTCCAAAATGAAAATAAAATGAAATTTGAATTGCATTAGATTTAGGTCATTTGAAGCATGCACTTTACATGATCTAGTCTCTTTAGGGAGTGAGTTTAAGGACTTAGTTTCTTTCTAAATAAATAACAGCCTAGCTATCTTGCATAAGCATAAATACTTGCTTACATGTATTTAAAATTATAGGAGGAGTTAGTTGATGGCCAACCCCAGGTGGTTGTAAGTCCAAGCTGTCGGGTGATTTATCCTCTCTTGTGGAGGCAAACCAATTACCCATTTTTTTCCTTAGATTTAGGTTGTGCTTTTGGCCCTCGCCAAAGCTCCCTAGATTTAGGTTTTGAGGTTGCTTCTCCCCTTTGTGGGCCATAAGCTTAAATCCTCACCTCTTAGGCATTTTCTTAATCTTGTATTAAGGAATCATAAGTTCTAAATTTCTAAATGAAATATTCAACTCAAACAAACTAAATTAATTTCAAAAATGTAAAGCCCAACTATAGGATAGTTTGAGATACTCCCTAGGTTTCCCAGCATCATGGGCATCTCCTACTTATCTTCCACTTTGGCTTCGATAATAACTCCCTCTTTTGACAAATCCCATTTGATCTTTCAAAAATAAACCAATCAATTAATAGTCCTTTCTTATTGAAGTCTTCAAAGATAATGATCAGTTACCTTAATTGAGAGTTTTCCTAGGGAATCCCCATTCTTTAGGATGTAATTAACTATGGAAGCTTGCCCCTATAGAGAACTTAACGAACTTGGTTTAAAATAAACCCTGCTTTATTTTTCCATGTAAAGTAGGAGAAGAATCTCTAGTACATATGCAAACCCATCATCCTTAGGAGTTCTTATTGAGGTGATTGGGTACATTAAAGGGTAGTGACTTCTGTCTTTCGAGATGGTACACTATTTCCTTGATGACGTACTCGATCGCCTAAATAAGCACATTTGCGGATCTATGTGACGTCCTAAAAAGAAGAATTTCTATAAGTCTTGCCTCTTTCATTTCTCCCCATAGATTTGAAGGTGACTCCTCCTATGAAAATTTTCTAACCAATAATTACATATATGGAGTAATTTAGAATGATTGATTTCAATTGGTTTTAAGTTAATTTTAATTTGGACTCATTTGGCTCAAATTGGGCTTAATGGGTTAAGCTTAGGTTCATTTGGGTCTAATAACCAATTTGATCAAACTAGACCCAATGATTGATTGAATTATGTTTGATAATAATTTTCAAATAATTTTAAATAATCAGATTAAGTTGATTTCAATTTAATTTGGGTTTGATCCCAATATGACTCATTTAGGCCCATTTAGACAAAGTGATCAAATTGACCCATTTAAGGCCTAAATAAATTTAAATTTCTTAAGATTCATGTTTATAAATTTTTATTCTATCATTTAGACCATTTGGAATAATTTAATTTGGTCAAATGTTGGTGGGTTGACCATTGACTTGGTGAGACCCACATAAGTCAAACCTATGTTAAAAGGGTTGACCAATTTTGACCATTACTTGGATTTGGATTCCTTTTATTTGATTTAATTTGAATTTACTTTGGTTTATTTGATTTTATTTTGATTTTGGTTGAATTTCTTGGGTTTATGTGATTTTTAGCTTAAACAACATAATTAGGTTCAATTTTCAAAATTAAACCTTAATTTAAGCCTAATTATCTTCAGATTTTAGGTGGTGTATGTTTTGATTTAGTTTGAGATTTGGGTTGAGTCTACCTAAACCCATTAGGTTAGACCAAATCTAAGGAGGATGCACTAGGTCACTAGGTGTAGTGTTCTAAGTGCTTAATTAAGAGGTTCCTAATCTAAGATTAGATGTCCTAACTACTAATTTTAAAAATGATGTTAACCTCATCCCAAAATGAGGTTAATAAATGAACTCCTAATATGTGCAGTGCATTGACCATAGTACACTGCACATATTGGTGTTGACCGAACTAGTCAACACTACAAGCATAGACTTAGAGTTCAAATTTGATTTTTGATTTTTTTGATTTTGATTTTAAATTATGTTTTAGATTTGATTGTGAAAGATAGGAATAAACATGCCTAAAATTTGTTTTAGTTTGGATGATTCATTCTTAAGAACTTAAATTCACTAAGTTCTAAGAAGAATAGAGATGTCATTATGAGTAGACTCGAAGAAGGGTCTAATCCTAAGACAATCATTATAGTTAGAGAAGATGCCTTCAAGAGACTTACTCTTATCTAAGAATATAGTTGGAAAGGATGCCAATATGGACACTTACTCCTGATCCAAACTACTTAACATTTTAATTAGGGAAATATATCATTAGGGGATTTACTCTGATCAGGTTATCTATTAGGAAGGGGTCTTTGAAGACTTGATTCCAACCTAAATGGCTAAGCTGGGGAGAAGAGATTTTAATAGCTTAATCCTAAACCTCAATATTTTGACTACTAGACAAGGGTCACATGGACTTAATTCCTAGTCTAAATAGTCCATAGGAATGTGGCCTTTAATGGCTTATTTTCATTCCTTAGTTTCTTTTATTTTTGCACTAGAAAAGGAGTCACAAGGATTTGAATCCTATTCTAATGAAGTTCAGCTAACAAGAAGTAGCCTTCAATGGCTTAATCTCAACCTTGGTAACTTGAAAAGGAAATGTCATAATGACTTTATCCTATCTTTATAAGGATGCCTACTAAGGGACTTACTCCTTTATGATTAACTATTAAGAAGGGGCCTTTGATGGCTTAATCCAACTTAAGTAGCCATAATGAGAAAAAGGGGTCTTAATGACTTTTTCTTAAACCTCAAATTTTGGCTAATAGGAAAGGGTCTTCATGATTTATTCCTAGCCTAAGTATCCTATTTGATAGGAAAAGGGTCTTCATGACTTGATCCTATCCTTGTATTTTGGAAAGAATGCCTACTGAGGGACTTATTTCTTTCCAACTAGCTATTAGGAAGAGGCCTTTAATAACTCAATTCAACCTAATTAGCTTGGGCTAAGGAAAGGAGTCTTCAAAGACTTGATCCTAAACCTCACATTTTTAGAATAGGTGATGACTTTATCCTAACCTTATCATTTTGAAAGGATGCCTACTATGGGACTTACTCTTATATGATTACCATTTAAGATGGGGCCTTCAATGGCTTAATCTAACTTAGGTAGCTAAAGAAGAGGAAAGTGGTCTTCATGACTTAATCCAATTCTTAATATTTTAGCTAATAAAGATGGATCTTCATGACTTATCCTAATCTAAATCGCTAGTATGATAGGGAAAGGGGACATGGTGACTTTATCCTAACCTTGTCATTTGCAAGGATGCCTTCTCTAGGATTTACACCTATATGACTAGCTATTAAGATGGGGCCCTCAATTGCTTAATTGAACTTAGATAGCTAAAGATGAGGAAAGGGATCTTAGTGAGTAAGCCCAATTGTGGGACCCTTCTTATAACTTTGAGTTTGCATGTGACTTTGTAGTTCTTAGGAAGCAAAAATCAAAGTCAAGCAATGATTCTTAAATGAATTTTTTTTTTATTTCTATGGATAAGTATTTCATTTTGTTTTGTTGACATAAATCTACAGCTTATAAGGCCTTCTCTTAAATTCAATAAAGATCAAGAGAATCCTTGAAAGCTATCAAAAGTGAATGAGAATCAAGGTAAACAAACTCTTAGATTCTCCTAAAGATATTTTTTTATTCTTTTATCCCTAATTAAAAATGATTTGAGAGGATTAACTTGTTCTAGAAATTAAGATTTTCCTGATAATTTTTAAATAAATTTTCTTAAGTTGAACTATTGTTCTTTAAAGGTTTTGTTGAATGATATTTCATAGATGGCTTTAATTAATTCTTATTTGTTTATTATTATTTTTATCCTTCTAAATTACACTACAAGTTCCTTGAAATTACCTCAAAGGTATATTTTAGGAACCAGGATGTTATGATATGATTATTTTCAAATCATAATGAAGTTTCTTTACTTTTCTTTTGTTCATATATATATATAAGCAAGGTTTTCATTATAACCCTTAACTTAATCAAAAGTGAGGTTATCAGAATTCTTGATCATGACCCTTTGATAAATTGTTCTAATATTTTGAGACTGAAAGATATGACTATGTAACAGAATATTTTTATAAGGATTCTGAATGTTATATCGTATGCTTTCAATTTTCTTTTGTAGAATTATCTTGATTTGATAATATTCAAATATGTTATTATTATTGAGGATAATCTTATGCATGAAAGCTTTTTGATTTTGAAATAGAGTATGGGTAATAGGGACCCATCTTCAAGATTTTTCCTACTCCCAAGATGTGACATGTGGATTTGATCTTTTTCTTTCCTTCTTCTTTCTTTCACTTTTTTTATTTGCTATAATGATGTTAGCCAACCAAGAAGAATATTTTCCTCTCATATAAGGTCATCATTGACTAGCTTTTAGTCTAGCAACATTATGTTTTTCTTTTAAAGTTTGATGAATCCTTCAAGGGACTTAACTTATTGAAATGACATCAAGCCTTAGCTTATAAACCACAACATCTAGAAATCATTTCATTTTATCTTTAGATAAAGTAGTCTATAAACTCTAAGGATAGCTTGATTAAGTCATCAATATTCAACTCATCAAAGAGTTAGATTATTGATATCAGTTGTAGATCAACTTCTATTTGTATACTTATTTCTTTTAGTTTGTCAATTTTGGATTTAAACTTCTATTCAAATTCTAGGGGTGCATCCTGAACTTGAAGATTGTATAGATCTTTAGAAACTTCTAAAACTATTCATTTAATATGTTAGAGTGCCTTTGAAGAGAAAGTTAAGACCTTGACTATTTAACAATTCTTATCTTGCAATGTCTCTACAATATTGAATTTCAAACCAGCTTTTGGATTCAATTTTATGAATACTTCAAAGCTTTTCTTGCTTATGGCTCTTATCTATAGGTTGTTTGCAATAGAATCAACTTATACTCAATTGAATCTTTGACATACAAAGGATAAGGATTCTTGGAAAAGAAGATCCATTATCTTTATGACTTGCCATGTGAACGCACTTAACATGGCAAAGGACATGATGACAAAGTATGAGACGTCTGATTATTTTTAAGCTAAGGGCAATTCTAGACTTCTAACCTTACCATTTTATTTTGATGTAGAGGAGTTTAAGTTAAAATGGCCACATACTCAGAAATATCAGGCTTTATCCTTTGGCTCTTTGATATAGTCCTTCCATCCATTTTATTTTCTTTCTTTCTTTCTTTTGTCAACATTTCAATTCTTTGTAAACATTACATTTGATATTTTTCCTTTATACAAGATTTACTAGGACATTGAACGCATTCGACTCTTTGTCTAGATACAATATTTGATGTGATTCAATTCTTTATTTTGATTGATTGATCTTATTACATGATATGATACTTTTTAATTCTTTGATTGAATATAAAACTTAGTGAGGTCATTTAGACTGATAAAATGACATTTCCAAAGTCTCTACACTCATGAATACAGAATGGATATGAACATCCTTTCACAATAATCATTACCATTCCTCTTTTTTTTTTCTTTTTATTTGGGCTGGATAGAACCATCCAAGAGCATTAAAGATGTCCCTAAATTCCTTAGATTCTATTCCAATGTTTGAATTATCATTGTCAATCAATAAAGTGGTTGAGATTAAAT
This sequence comes from Cymbidium sinense, assembly GCA_021442155.1. Classification (NCBI taxonomy): domain Eukaryota; kingdom Viridiplantae; phylum Streptophyta; class Magnoliopsida; order Asparagales; family Orchidaceae; genus Cymbidium; species Cymbidium sinense. The sequence continues at coordinate 83,300,859 of CM038225.1, read as the reverse complement.
TTTTCTTTTAAGTTGAGTTTTCAAGATTAAATTTCCATTAAATTGAAAACTCTTTTCTTTACTTGATTGAATTTACATGCACCATCTCATTAGAATTATATTAGAATCGGGTCTATGTATACTCACTTTCATAATTGTTTACAATTGCTATTGTGCAATGCACCCAGATCAACAAGCATTCTGGAAATTTTCTTTATGATTTTTTCACTTTGACTAAGATGTTGATGAGTTGTTAATAGTATATCTCCATCATAGAAGATAATCATAAAACTTTTTTATAGTGGAATTCCATATCATGAAGTCACTTATAATTAAAGAAGGCAAATTAAAGAATTATGTTACCTTAGGCCCTATTTGGAATCAATTTTTGTTTTCTATTTTCTATTTTTATTTTTAAAAAATAGAAAAAATTAAAAATATGTTTGTTTATCTATTTTATTATTTTTGTTTATTTGTTTTTTGTTTTCAAAAATTCTAAAAACATGTAAAACTTATTTTTGTTTGTTTCTAAAACACCCCATCATACTTTTCAAAATTTTAAAGATTTGGATTTGATTTTTTTATTTTTTTAAATTATATTATTTAATATTATTAATTTTAATTAATTTAATCTAATAAGATTTATCTTGAATGTAGCATAATAGTAGATTAATTTTAATATATCATGTGTGTTTATATATATAATATAAATTTGAATTTATATATTCATTTTTGATTGATTCTAATTAAAGTTAACTTGATTATATAATAATAATAATAATTTAACTTACTTCATCAATAATTATTATTTAAAATATATTTATATCTTTTCATAAATTTTATCTTTCTCATATTTATATCTTTTCATAAATTTATTAAAGGTTTCTGCCAACCCATTTGCCTTCGGGTAATAGATGATAGAATACCTCCAATTTATGTTGTGTCTTTGAGAAAAATTATTGATCTTGGTGCTATTGAATGTAGTACCATTATCGGATATAATTTATTGAAGCACCCTGAACCCTTATACGATATGTCTCCTAAAAAATTAGAGCACATGCTGAGTTGTGACCTCTCTGAGTAGATTCGCCTCTCCCTACTTGAAAAAGTAGTCAGTGGTAGCTAGGATGATCCGATGACCCTTGGAAGAAGGAGGATCAATCAGATCCACTATCTCGATACCCCAACACTCGAATGGCCATGAGGCCAATGTAGGGTGTAGGATGTTGGTGGTTGGTGTAGGACCACACCATGTACCGACAGGTGGCATCGCTTCTACATCCATGCAATCGGATCATCGCAACGATGGCCAATATCTAGTCTCTTAATCTTGGCTTTCATCTTCAAACTAGATTGGTGAGCTCCACATAATCTTGAGTGCGCCTCAGTCACGTTCTTACGTGCTTCGTGTTTGTCCAAACAACGTAACCACATATGATCGAAGGACTGCCAGTACAAGGTGCCATCCACAAGAGCATAGGAAAGTGTTCTCTAGTTCATCTGATTGGCTAGTGACTTCTCTTGAGGTAGTTTACCTCTATTTAGATAATCCATGAATGGTTGCCTCCAATCTAACTCATTGTCCTTTTTGGCAATGGCAATCTCTCTTTCAAGAGAGTACTTTTTGATGAGTTCAGTATCAATAAGGGATAAAACTTATCTATATTAGACCCTTAGTGATATAGACTCATCTTTCAGATATGCCAATTCCTTAGCAAGTTTGGCTAAAGCATATGCTACGATAATTTCTTCTAAAGGAATCTTGTAAATTGTAACCTCTAGAATTTGGGTCAATAACTCCATGGTGTACTTGTGGTAATGATGGAGCTTAGGCTTTAGAATCTTGTAGAACCCAATGATTTGATTGATGACTAACTGAGAATCTCTGAAGATGTTTATGTTCTTGATACTTAGAGTAATGACTAACTCCAGTCTGATAATTAAATTCTCATATTCAGCTTCGTTGTTGGTGCAAGGATTGGACAGATGATATGAGAATCTCATCATATTGTGGTCCAAAGTTAGGAGAACTACTCCTACCCCTACATTTTCTGGGAGACTAGAAAGTGGTTCTTCTCCTCTTTGGGAGAAAATTACACCATCAAAGTACATCTCCCAATGACGAATGCTAGTATCTCCTAAGTTCATGATTTATTCATTGAGAAGGTCATCACTAAGCAGAGAGTCAGCAGGAAGTGAGTGTGCTGCTAAGAAATCTACTAATGTTTGCCCTTTCACTACACAGAGGGGTATGAAAGTAATGTCGAACTATGATAAAATTATGGGCCAACTTACCAACCGTCCGGATAGCATCGATTGTTTCACAAGATATTACGTGGATTGATTCTAGAGGGTAAGTTCACCTTATGAAACCATGTAATGCTATAGCTTTTGAGATGTAAAGAATAAAGCTAGGCAATGCTTCTCAATGGATGGATAATTTGCCTCAGCAGGGATTAGACGATGACTGAGGTTGTAAAGCGCATTTTTCTTCCCTTCATCATTGGCTTAGGCCAATAAAGGGCCAAGAGAATCATCTAATGCGGCAGTGTAGAATATGAGTGGCTTGCTCGGGATAGGGGCTGTTAGAACTGACGGCATCATCAGGTAGTTTTTGGTTTCTTCAAAGGCATATTGACACCTATCATTCCACTTAAACTTGGCATCCTTTTTGACAAGTGTTGAGAATGACTGGAATCTTCCTGATATGTTGGATATAAAGCATCTTAGATATGCCAACAACCCTTGAAATGATCTGAGTTGAGTTAGACTTTTAGGGGGTGGTGTTTCTAAGATCACCTTGATCTTCTCCTGATCGATTTCAATTCTCCGATGTCGGACAATAAAGAATTTTTTAAAGCTACTAAATGCACACTTCATGGAGGTTCATTTTGAGGTTAAATTATGTTAACCATTTGAAAAATACTCTCAAGTTAAAGAGATAGTCTTCCTTTTCTTTATTCTTGACCACGAGATCATCGATGTAACATTCAACTTAATGATGAATGAGTTTGTTGAAGATTCAAGTCATTGCTCGATGGTATATAGCACTGGCTTTTTTAAGGCTGAAAGGCATGACCTTATAGCAATAGATTTTGATCGGGGTTCTAAAAGTAGTATTTCTTTCATCTTCATGGGACATCTTTATTTGGTTATATCTAGATGAGCCATCCATGAAGGAGAAGACTGCATGAGATGAGGCAATGTTCACCATCAGTTCTAGTATCGGTAGTGGAAATTCATCTTTTAGACATGCCTTATTTAAGTCCTTAAAATTGATATAATTTGGCCATTCTTCTTCTTAGGATGAAATTTCCAACCAAGTAGGGTATTTTTCTTCCCAGATGAAACTAGTATTGATCAATTTCTTGACTTCAAAAATGACCTGTTGTTCAATGCTAATTGCATGTGTCTAAAAGCTTGCTTGATAAGGTTAACATTTGGCTCTATTGCTAGTTTATGGATTGCTATATCGAGAGATAAATCAGGTATTTCTTGATAACTCCATGCGAAGCTGTCCTTAAACTCAATCAATAGCCTAAGTAAGTCATTAGTTTCAATTTCATTCAACAAGGAACTGATGTATGTTAAACGTGGATTATCTTCAGTTCCTAAGTTGATTTCTTTGAGCTCATCAATGGTTGACTTGATCTCTTCTTCAAACTCTGGCGGTGCATCTTTGACTTTAAAATCATTTGGAGCATCTAAAATTTCTAAGCATATCTCCTCATATGAGTTTATGTGATTTGAAAAGAACTCGATTCCAAATGATTGGAGATGACTAAGTAGAATCGTTGTCATCAATTGGACCCAATGTATCGAATCTTAGTCCTGATCTTGATTGAGAGCTTTTGTATTTATTCTTCTATAATCTTTCAAAGTAGTCTGACCTGTGCTTTGACCAAGTTTATGGGATTAACTATTTCTTTGATAAGTTATGAACACAAGGCGAGTACCAATCAAAGGTAATTTTATTAAATCTTTATATGAATCATCCTCAAGTTCTACATTAACTTTTTGACTTGAGGATGATGCTCCTAGAAAGAACCTCTGAGCCTTTACATTTGTGGATGACTTTGGGGCTTCCTTAATTACTAAATCATTAAGTTTTTGTGAGAAAAGTGGGGTTATAGCTAAGGTTTATAATTGATGCCTACTTGTTCACATATAGACTTGGATACACTTATGCTTTGATTTGGAGTCCAATCTTCATCATTGTCTGGCTCAAGTGTCACCTCCACGGAAATTTACTACTAAGAAGAGCAGCTAGCATGCTAACCATATAAGACTCATCCTCTGAACTAGATTCTAAGTCTATATGGATAATAGGTGTACTCCTGGTAGCTGGGATATATCTCTTATTGGGTGGCCAATAAGAGATTTTTCACCCTGGACTGCCCTAAGCGGCCTCTTCCTCACTTTGGTGGAGGTCGGTCATCCTACCGTATGTTGAATGGAGTATGAGCGTGAGTGGAATCTAATGTCGGGCTCCACTTCCTCCTCCAAGTTTATTTCTCGCTCCCTTTTATTTTATTCTTCATTTTCTTTTTCTCTTTCTTTTTTCCTTTTCTTTCTCTTTTTCTTTTATTCTTAAACTTTGGCCAAGTTCATGAGAATAAACTTATTAAAGATGTAAAGAGGGTGGTTGTACTCGGTCATCCCTAAAAGTAAGTTTTCATTACTGAATGTAAATCCTAAGATATCTTTCGAGTAGCATGCCTCCTCTTTAATAGTGGTCAGCTGAGCTAAACATATCTTCGGGTCAAGTAAAGCCTTGATTAGAGATTCCCTCGACTTTGGATAAGAGCAATATATGCTTAACTTAGTCAACTTTCTAAGATGAACTAGGATTGTAATCAACTCTAGCTTAGTCCTCACAAGTATATCCATGGGTGGAGCATCTTATGGTGGGGCTATCCTCATTGGAACCAATGACTTACTTACCTTATCGAGGTGCTACCCTAAAAGGTAGAACTTTGCCCTTCACGTGGGTTGACTTGTGACTTCATGTGGCGTTGGTGGAAAGTTTTACTGTGCAGCATACTTACGACTTCTCCTATGGGACCCTCAGTGGTTGACTCCAAGTCAATCTTAATGGGTGAACCTAATTGATTTCGAAAAGGAAAGTCTGATTTTGAATCAGAAGAGAAAGAATTGAAATTATTAGAGCTATTCTGATTATTTAGACTTGGAGAGTTTTCAATAAGAATATAATCAGGAGTATCAGAAATGGACAAGATATAAGTAGAATATGCTTTCTTCATTAATTTCTTTCTAGGTGGAGGTACATGATAGAAGTCAAGTAAGTAGAGCAAGGGATTTAGTGCCCTCGTCCATAGTTACAATGCTCATGCTGGTACAAGAAGAGCTGGATGAAGTGGTAGTAGCTACAACGGTGGATGGAGTATTGGACTTGGATGGTGGTTGCGCTACTGGCCTATCCTAGGAAAGTATGGGCTACTGCTACTACTGCTGTTGGGCTCTCACCTTCCTGAAGTTGTCTTTTGTAACTTGGAAACCCTCCTTGGTGTTGGAGGTTTGTGCTACCTCAAGCACCTGCACGAAAAGTTTCTTGATCTTAGAAATGATCTTTTTAGAGGTTCAGAATAAAGAAATATCCCAATCTTCTTTTATCCTGAGAGGCTCACAAGTATCCCCTAGGATTACTCTAACAGAACTAAATGGATATTCTAACAAGTATTCCTTAGGGATAAGTATGATACCTGACTTGTAGCTACGCTCAAGCCAGTCTTTAAAAGTGATGCAATCCTCTAAAACATGGCCTAACATGTGATGGTAGGGCAATAGCTAGGATCATCGCTCTTGCTTACTTCCTCCGGCCTCTTAGGCTCAGGTAAGTAGAAATCAGGTTTCTTTATGATATTTTTAAAGATCTTCTAACTACCTCTCTCTTGAATGAATTGGGTTTCTTTAATTTTCCCCGAAGAGTAGGTGGATAGTAGCTACCTGATGGTCGATATGAATACTGCTACTAAGTGTACTGTTGTGGAGTTGGTGGTGGCAACCGATGTGGTAGCTATGGTGGCCGATATAATGGCTAAGGTGGTAGAAGAGGAGGTGGTAAAAGAAGCTGTTGAGCTTGTGGTCTCTTAAACTAAACTCTAGCTAGCTATTTTCCCTTATCTACTGACACCACTATCCCTGGCCTCTTCTTAAACACTTTCTATGGCTTGGACTTGAATGATTGGTCTCGAAAAAGAAACTGTTTGGCTTCTTCTTGTAGACTAGTCGCCTTGTTGATTAATTTCTCAAAGGTTTTGATTGTAGAGCCCTTGAGCATGAAGGCAACCGGGCCATGGATATTCTTGAGAAGAATCTCAATGGCATGTTGTTTATAGTAGTGGTTCACATTTTCATATTCGAGTTATGCCAACTTTAGAATGTAAGATATCATTGAGTTTTATTTGCTACAATGAGATAATCCATGATTACCTTTGGGCTCAAAAAATCTCTTGATAAAGAGTTGCTCCAACTCGAGTCTTTTACCAAATCATTGGGCGTTCGGTAATAATCAAATACCAACCGACATTGGTAATAAAAAGGTGGAAGAGAAGTGCGTCACTTCCAGTGGCATTGTAATAGCCAGCTCTGAATGTGCCAGTGCTACCATGGGTTCCCACTGCCATCAAAACTCTTAAAGGAAGGTGGCACAAACCCTTTGGGGTATTGGACTGTGTTGAATTCCTCCGGGTAAGGCCTACCCTTTGGAACAGATGAACTACCCTAGGCTTGTTCCAATGCTTTCCTCACTTACTTTTCTATACTCTGCTTGATATCATGCATGGAGGTACTATTTATGACCTTCCTATGTAAACTACCACTATCTTAATCCACAAGAGGCACTATTAGAAGGATTTAAGATATGTAAACGATCGACCTCCATGGGGCTAGGCTATGAAATTGGAGTTTGGTTCTGCAGTGCTAGAACTACTGCCAACAAATCCTCAACTCTCCATTCCATCCTGTTGATCTACTCATCCTTTTGCCTGAAGGAGGTCTTTGGGTCAACTAAGAGGTGTCACCTTTCTCGAGCACAACACCTTCCTGATTTTGATGATCTTTGTGGAGGGAACCATGAGTATCAACCATATGGACTTCCATTGAACCCTCCAATAGATCATCATCATTGAGGTCTAAATATACTCTACCCTTCTCTCGATCAGAAGGATCACTCCCAAGAAGTTATTTTTTCTCAACAAAGGAGTCTTCTAGGATATTATCTAATGAATGATCTCCTACTTTGCTTCAAGTACAAACACACCGATGGTTGGTGAAGGGCGTGCATGTCAATCTATGTATCAGACATTGCCTACTAATAGAGTGCTCTCCCTGCAGGATCAACTACCATGGGGACAGCACTAATATCCCCTACTTCCTCTTCTGTTGACTGTGGTGGTGAAGCGACTATGATGCTTTTGGGTCGCCACTCCCTCTTTACCACTGAGGTAGAAGGTCAAATGGAAGAGCTCAACCTCACCTCAATCAGTGGAATAGGTGGAGTGGGATTCTTAGCCATAGCCAGATCACCAATCAAGATGTCCTCTCTCTAGATGCAGGTTTCTATACATTGGTGGGGACTATGGAAGGAGGGACTTGGATAGGTGATGGGGGGCGATGAGTGGAGTGGTGTGATGGTGGAGACACCATTTGTCTCTTCATCAAAGCTCTCCTCTTATGGTTGGTAGTGGTTGTGAGGACTATGCTATTGGTATGATCGATCTTGGTGGCTCGCCAATCCAAGAAATCCACCAAAGTAGAGGTCGTCGACTGTCTAGTGTACCTCCTCCTCTCCTTTCTGCCCACTTGGGTTGTAACTCTGGCCTCTAAGGCCTTCTCTCTATGTATCTAATCCCTAACATTCTTAGGGATCAGAGTCCTCAAATCAAATAATATGCTTGGGCCCAAGCATGTGGGCTCCTCTCTTGGATGAAGAACTATCGTGGAGGCATCCAGGGCTTTCATCCTCTCCATCCTAGTTGAGAGGTGAAATTTTCAAGAGTGGAAAGGTCTCTCGGGGAGAATCCTCCTCTATAATGTGAGATGTAGCATCTACCTGCCTAGCCTCATGCTCATAGTGCCACTTAACCTTTCAATTCTTGTTATGGCATTGCATCCTGGTAAGTGAGCAGAATGAGAACTAGAACCTACCTTAAAGGTAGGGGGACTATCTCAGAGGCCAAGATAGCTTCTAGTGAGGAGGTGCTAGCCCTCACTAAGGCTGTAGCGGGGGCGACAATAGACTAGATGGCTGGCACTATGACAACTAGCACTCTGAGGCCACCACTGGCTTGTCATGGGAACCTCTATGACCTTCCTCTTCAGCGAGGGAAACTCAGAGCCAAACGAGTTTAAAGCAGAGAAGTGGCTTTTATCCTACCACCTCCTCCCTGCTAAAAAAAGTGAGGGCTGGCCCCTCACAGGTGACTCTGACAACCTCAAAGCCACGGTCAAACTGGATGACATGTGTGGTGGTGTTGGTGAGTATGGCCTAATCCAAGGCCAAATCCATACAAGATGGGAAGGAAAAGATCATCTTTCCAGCAGACATGATGAAAGACTAACTGAAGAAGTTCTGCTATCCTTGCATTTGTTGAAAATAGAACTGAATCAGACCCTTGCTTTAATAACTTCCTTCAATCATTTATTCTTGATTTTGGAACTTGAACCCACACATAACAAATTTAGGTATGCTAAATGGGTTCATTGAATTAGAGAGATTTTAGAAAATGAGGAGAGACTTTTCCATAGAATTTTATTTTGATTTGGAGCCCACATTCAACAAATTTAGGTATGTTGGATGGGGTTTGTTCATTTGGAGAGACTTTGAAGATGAATTTGTTATTTATCCTTTGTTCAATTATTTGATTTTTGGAATCTTCACTTAGAAAATTTAGGTATGCTAAATGAGATTCAAATATATGTTTGAAAATCTTTGAAAACATTTTGTTTGTAAGGGTTGTTGTTCATATGTTTGGTATGTTTGACTTGATTTTGATTTAAAAGTGGAATCCTTACTTAACAAATTTAGGTATGTTAAGTAGATTCCAAATGTGTTCAATATTTTATTTTGATTTGAAAATGAAACCATTACTTAACAAATTTAGGTATGATAAGTAGGTTTCAAGTGTGTTTGATATTTTTTATTTTTATTTGATTTGAAAAGGAAACTCTTATTTAACAAAAGTGGGTATGTTAAATAGAGTTTAATTTATATGTCTTTGTTAGATAATGAAATTTCCTATTTAACAAATCTGGGTATGTCAAATGGAATTCAAATGTGTTTCGATTTTCATGATCTTAGAAAAGGGGAATTCTACTTAACAAATGTAGGTATGTTAAATAGAATTCAATTTTTTGATTTTGAAAAGTCGAACGCTCATTTGCCAAATCTGGGTGACAAATAGAGTTCAAATATGTTTTGATTTTATGTGTGATGTTGCTTTTGAAAAGTGGGAACTCTCACTTAATAAATATGGGTATTTTAAGTGAGGTTCAATGATATGTTGATATTTGGTTTTATTTTTGATTTTGAAGATGGAACTACTTACCAAATTTAGGTATGTTAAGTGGAGTTGGTTGATTGATTTTATTTTGAAAAATGTGCTTTTAAATATTTATAAAAAAAGGTTTTGATGATGCCTATTTATTTTTTATTATTTAAAAGGACCCTCATTTAACAATTTTAAGCATGTTAATTGAGGTTTGATTGCCTTTATTATCTGGAAAGAGATTTGAAAGCTTTATACTTTGCAAACTTTAAATTATGTGAAGTGCATTTCAAGAAAATTTTATTTAAAAAAGTGCTTTTGGAAAATTTTGTAAAAAAATTTACTTATTTAGTTTGAATTTTATTGAAAATTTCTTGAATATGGGATGAACCTTGCCTCACCAAGCTAGTGGTAAAGAGGTTCTAAGTTTAGTCATCTCTTTTCATTAGTTAATTTATTTTTACCTATTGGAGGACCCAATAGAGGTTTTAAGACCTACATGGGTGAGGTCTTAAAACCTAAATGATGTTGGCTAGTTTTGCTTAAGGATGAAATAAGCTAAGTGCCAATGGAAAGAAAGATAGTCTTGGGATTATATAAAATATAAGTCCACTATCGATGCTTGGAGATAATGATTTGTCTACTAACGATTGAGAGAGGAACAATCCCAGTAGTTGCTACAAAATCTATGGTGTATATTTTTGGATGTGGGGGGACACCATGCAGATAGTAGGGAGTACTTATTGAAGTGATCGGGTATGGCATTGAGGTATGATATACTATCTCGAAAGATAGAGACATCACCCTTCAATGGACTTAATCATCGAATAAGGAGTCCTAAGGCATGATGGGTCTTCGAATGTACCAGAGATTTTTCCCTTGCTTTACATGGATGAATAAAGCAGGGTTTCTATTAAACCAGGTTCTAAAGTTTCTTATGGAGGCAAGCCTCCATAGTTAATTACATCGTAGGAGATGAAATTCCCAGAGAATAATCTCAATTAAAGTTGATAATTAGGATCTCCAAAGATATATTTGGAAAATCAAGTGGGAAAGTTCAAGGAGAAGACTTATTTTGGAAGCCAAAGAGAATAAGTAGGAAATACTCATGATACTAGGAGGCCTAGTGAGCATTTCAATCTATCCTATGGTTGGGCTTTAAAATTTTGAAAGTGAAGAGACTTATATGTTTTGAGTAGAATTTGATTAGATTGCTAGTGTTTATAGTCAATCAACACAATATTATGGAAATACCTGAGAGGTGAGAATTTATGCTTGCATCCTGAAGGAAATAGTCTCTTAGATCCAAAATATAAGGAACTTTAGGATAAGCTAAAACATGACCTAAATCTAAGCAAAAATGGGCATAAGATTTACCTCATAAGAGAGATGAACAGACTGAACTTATATTTGATTGAGTGGTCGCCTCTAATTCCTCTATGATTTTAAAATCATGTAAGTAAGTCTTATGAATTTGCAAGATAGTTGGGCTATTTTTATTTAGAAAGAGACTAAAATTCTTAAACCCACTCCCTAAGAGACTAGAGCATGAGTGATGAGTAATGACTTAATCTAATGCAAAGTCTTTTCAAATTTTATTTCAATTTTACACTTCATTTGGACAAAGGCTTTAGGGATTTATGTCTACATGCATGATGAAATAGAGTTGTTGGCTAAATCAATAAGAATGGGTGTTCTCCACCACAAGGGATGCTCTCATAGGTCAAGCATTCTCCTATCATTCAAGGATGGAAATCCCCTATCTTCAAGAATGAAGTAATATGATATGTATGTTGTGAAACATTTAACCATACAACTAAGGGGTTACTAAATCTTTTAGTTATCTTGATTTACATCCAAGGCTTTATGGTGAGATTATGAGTTGTAGAAAATTTTAGTTATGAGTGATTACTTGGGTAGAAAAATTATTTTTACCCTAAGATCCTAATCACATCCAAACCACACAGTAAAGCATCAACTATTTAAGAAATTATGAAAAACATGGCATTTTTAGTATATAATCTAAATAAATCATCAACCAATTTCTATAACTATTATGAAAGAATAAAAGATCGGTGCGGTCAAGTACCATCGTACAACCCGAAAAGAAAAGATGGGTAGTTGAGCTCTACCTTTATACAACCCAAAATTACAAAATAATTATTATAATTTTTATAATATTATGTGGGCCTTCATTCTTCATTCTTCATGTATTTCTTCTCCTGATTTGGATGTGCTTGCTTCAAAGGCATCACAAGGCCTCCCAAGACAAAGCCTTCTAGCCACTGCTCATCATAATCCCCCATAGCCCTAATCCTAATTCTTAATACAAAATTACATTAAAAATAAGAAAAATAAATCTAACTACACCTGTAAAATAGGTTAAAACATACATACAACTCAAGCTTATATTTATAATTTGGACTTAGCACTCTACATGGGTAACCAAGTCCACCTCTAACTTGGATCATTCTTAGAGCTTAAGCAACCTAAAAAGAGCATTTATATTTATTTTAAACACCCTTAAGCATAATCCCTTACATAAAATATGAATAGGCTAATATCGCCTACCATCTAAATGAAACACACACCCTAACATCTAAAATATTACATCATAAAATAAAACATACATCACATCATGCACCATCCTAACATAAAACTAGAAGTGGTAACTTAATTCTAATGTGTGTGTTAAGGCTTGTGTGGTATGTCTTACTAACTATTAAAGTTATAATCTTCTAAGTGTAGAAGGATTCAATTTAACATAAAGGGTTGATTTCACTTGAAGTTATTTAATTGATTTGAGAGTTTTCATTTATGTTTTATTTTGTTTCATATGATCATACTTAACAACTAAGTATTATGAAGAGAAGAAAGATGATTTCCCTCCTTCATCCCTACCTTAAGCCACTTTCTAAATCATGTTAATTTGATTTAGTTCTCTTTAGTGAATGGCTTATTATATATTTTTAATTAATCCTAAGTTTAGGTTCACCTTAAACAATCTTATTCAATATGAAAGGCATCTTAAGATTAATTTCATTGAAATACTATCACATGACATATGCTAATTTTTTCCCTTCCATTACATGTAACATGCATATGATTTTAATCCTAAGTATATATACATAATATATTTTAACACTTATATATGATGAATGCATATATATGTGTATTTAATGTTTATATTCTTTTATGTGATTGAATTATTTAATCATATTAGTTTAAAGCTCTATCTAAATTCTTATACAAAAATACATAAGCATGAGATTTATGTGTCATTGTTAACCGGAAGTGAGGTAATCAAATGACCTCCTTGGGACTAGCTAAAGCCTCACATTCCTGGATGTTCAAACTATATACATATTTGCATTCAAATATATGTAAATTTATATACATGAATATGAGAAAGAAAGCTTCAAATCACATGACTAATTAATTCGAATACTTAGTCAATTATGAATGCATGCATTTTTAGTTGAAAAGAGGGACTTTCATTCTTTAGCCAGACATACATACACATGTAAGAAGAAATAAGCTAGTAGGTGCATTTGTTAACTAAAGAAGTGAGATAATCAAATGACCTCCTTGGGGCTAGCTAAAGTCTCATATTCTGAGGATGTCTAGACTATATACTTTGCTATCTCACTATGCATGAATGTATATGTAAATATGGGGAAAGAATCATGCAAAATTATGTATTGTTTGATTGAATCATTTATGTATATGAAGCAAAGTTCTATCCAAATTCTAGTGTAGCAATACATATGATTGAAATTAATTAAGTATGTGTCATTGTTAACCAAATAAGTGAGGTAATCAAATGACCTTGTTAGGGCTAGCTAAAGTCTCATATTCTTGGGATGTCAAGACTATATACTTATTAACATTCAAATACATGTAAAATGACACGTGAATTAAGGAAAAGAAAACTTTACTTCAAATACTTAAGTTATAAGCACATGCAAACCTATATGTATTCATAACTTCTAACACTCTAATCAATGTAATTGATTTATAAATTAAAAATAATAATTTGAATTTATTAGTGATAACAGCCATACATATTATAAATTAATCCAACACATGCAAGCTAACATAAAGAAATACCATTTGACTTATTTAAATTTGAAAGCATGAATGTATAAAATCAAATGACATACAACATTTAACATGATTAGAGAGGAATAAATGAACATAAACACATGATTTCATTCAATCAAATTAATTACTTAGGACAATCATATTAAATAAAGCTATTTAAAGTAAACCAAAGTTTTCTTAACATCATTTTTAATTTCATATTTTGATTTTATTTAAGGGTGTGACAAAAGGTTTGTTGATCCTAACCCATTCTCATGTTTGTTAATTGATTTAGTTTAATGAAAAATAATTAAATTAATTTTATGAGTTAATTAAGTTGTAATATGCATTAAATCCATTAATTAACCCTTTCCTATGTTACCTTAACATAATTACCCAAATAATTATGAGCCAACATGATATGCATATGAATTGGAAATTAAATTAATAATGATCCTAAGAAATAAAAAGGACCTAATGCAATTGGCTCATGATTAATGGTTAACTAAGTTAAAGAACTTTATTAAGTACATTCTCCCACACATGTGGCCAATTATAATTTCCTTAGGATTTTCTTAGGTTGTTGAACAAGGATCTAACCAAGAATTAATTAAAATTTAATATGATTATGATTTCAGTTTAACTAATTAAGTAGTTTAATTAATCAATTAAGCCTTAATTAGTTTGATTAATGAAATGAACTTAGGGAAATAGATTAGGGAGGAGGCCATAACCTTGTCCTATGGGTTCATTCACTGTTGGATAGTGACTAACCACTTAATTAATTAATTTGTTACTGTTCATGAGATTAATTAATGATTAAAGAGTAATTAAAGCTTAATTAGTAAATTAATTAACTAAATAATAAATCCCAAAATAATTATGAGCAAGTCATCCCATAAGATTAACCCACAAAGTTTGGGATTAAATACTTAAGTAATTAAAGGGTAATTAAGTAAATTAGATTTTCAATTAAACTTGAATTAAGCTTACTATTCAAAATTAATTAAGAATATTTTAATAAATTCTCCTTTGAAATACCTTTAAAATGAATATTTATTTCTATTTTTATAATTTTCCTACAATTAGTATTTTAGGAAGTTTTAACCATTAAAACACATTAATTAAGCTTAATTAACTTTAATCCGTGCCACAATCAGGATTAGTTAAAATAATTTGAGTCGCTTACATGGAGGCGGTAATGCGCCGTGCTCGCATCTAAGATTGACAAGAACGATTAATCCTATTCTAAAGATTAAATGGATAATCTCACGATCTAACCACGCCTATATTTCGACAAGCGTGCGAACCCTCATCTATCAATTGATGAAAGCGACACCATCCACCTTCGTTTGATCGATTGAGCTCACCCAAGCTTGGATCAATCTCAAATCAATCCTTTGCAAGGAGGATCCAAGGGATCCAAAAGACTAGATCAAAGATGCTAGTTTTCAAAAAATCTCAAATAAATTTTTTCTTAATGAACGGTTTCAATGATGTACCTCATAGGAGGTCAAGATCGGTGCCAAATCTAATTGAGGAAGCTTCGTCTATTGGAAATGAAGCTCTACTGATCAGCACGAGCTCTAATTTGAGGTGGTTAGCTTGAAAGGACAATACCCGAAGCGTAGGTGGTCGGTGTTGATCAAAAATGGTCGTTTGGTGGTCGGAGGGCTTGGGAGATGTTTCGTTCTTGCTCAACTAGCTCTAAGGAAGGTGTGCGCAAAGTTAATTGCACTTTGGTAGTGGTTTGAGAAAATGGGAATCAAGGGGAGGGTGTCCTATTTTAGAACGGATGAAAATGGCAATTTCCTGATTGAGGGGCAAGCTTAAGAGCTTGGAAAATGTCTCTTGCGGGTCATCTTGGGTAGCTAGGGCTCTGAGGGAGTGCAAGTGTGTATTTTTGAGTTGAAATTGGGTTTAATTAAATTGATTTTGGGTTGAGTTTGATTTATTTGAGTTTATACATGGATTTGTGATTGATATATAAACTCAATTGTAATGTTTTTTGTTCAAATGGATTTTGGTTCATTTAAAAATCTCAAATCAAAAGGGCTGGGGTTGGGGACTTGATTTTGATTTGGCTTGATAATTATCCCTTCCTCTTAATTGGATGGTTTAGCCTTGTTTAGCTTTTTTTTGATCATCCACCACCTGTGAGGGTCATGGGTGGCAAGAGGTGATGGGTTGTTTGATTTGAGGTGTGGAGGTGGCCGCTAAGGAGGGTAGTGGGTGTCCTTGGTATTTCAAGTGCTCTAATGGGGGAGGTGAGGTGATTTCATCTCCTCTTGGGTCATGGCCGACCCAACCATCTTTGGGTCAGGTTGGGTAGTGTGCTAGGAGCCTAGGTGGACAATGGGAGAGTGCCAAGTGGTCAAAGAATGAAAATGACCACTTACATGGGTGATTGATCTCATGTGGCATCCTTAACCTAAGGGTATCTTAGCCATTTAGTATTGGATTTGATTTGGGTAGATTTGAAATGATTCAAAAGTAGGTTAGCCCAAATTTTATGTGATTTGGAGTTCATTTGGTTAGGTTTGGCTCAACTTGACCCATTTGGGCCAAATTGGGTCAAATTGCATCAAACCAAGGGTTAGGTCAAGTTCATATGATCATTTGTGATGTGTTGGTATCATTGGTTTGGTTCAATTTAGTTTATTTTTGGTTTTGGTTCATTTGAGTTCATTTGGTTCAAATGGGTCAAGTTGACCAATTTGACCCAATTGGCCAAATTAGCTTGGGACATTGCTTGGTTTAGTTGGTTGATCATTTGGAGTATGTTGTAGGCTTTGGTTGAGTTTAATTTGGATTTGATTATGTTTTAAATTGGTTTGACCCTTTAGGTAAAGTTAGGTTCAATAGGTCATTTGGTCTAGTCAATTGGGCTCAATTGAGATTTTGGTCAAGTTCAACAATCAATTTAGAATGAACTTGAGACATTAGTTGCAATCAATTTGTTTTATATTTTGATTTGACCCATTTTGGCCATGTAGGTCACTTTGGGTCAACTTGGGTCAAGAGGGCCAATTGGGTTTGGCTCAATTGAAGGCTAAGTCATGTTCAATTGATAGTTTTGGGTTGATTTGAATCATTAGTTTCAATGGATTTGGCTTAGGTTGCAATTTGGCTAGTTTCAATTCATATGGGTTAAGGGGTTGACTTGGTCAAAGGGCTTGGTTGACTTGGTTTAACCAATTTATGACAATGATCAACCTAAGGTGATCACATGTTATGAAGTTTGGATTGGCTTAATTCACTTTGGTTTAGATTGAGTTAGATTTTGGTTCAAGTATGTCAAATTGTTCACGTTGGGTCAAGTGGACCAATTGGGTTTAGTTAGATTGATTTTGGGTTGAGTTTGATTTAGTTGAGTTTATATATGGATTTTGGATTGATATATAAATTCAATTGCAATTGGTTTTGGTTCAAATGGATTTTAGTTTATTTGAAAATCTCAAGTCAAAAGGGCTAGGTTGGGTTTGACTTGGGTTGATTTGGATTTGGCTTGATAATTATAGGTTTAATTTATATTTGGAATGGTGATTGAAGATATGATTGACTCATGAGAAAATCAATTTGTTTTGGATTGAATTTGAATGGAAGTTGCCTAAGTTCCTGGAGTTGATTTAAAGGGTTTAGAATTGGATTTAATTTGGATGTGGCCATTTGATTGTAGATTTGATTTATATTTGGGAAGATAATTAAAGGAATAATTGATTTATGAGAAAACAAATTGAGTTTGAAGTGGCTTGAAGGAAATTTTGGTTAAGCTCATGAAAGTAGGTCATAGGGCTTATATTTGGATTTGATTTAATTTGATTTAGTTTATTTTAGTTTTGATCATTTGAATGTAGATTTGATTTATATTTAGGAAGATGATTGATGATATAAATTGATTATGGGAAAATCAATTGATTTTGGATTAATCTGGATGGGATTTTGGCTAAGATCATGAAATTGATTCAAAGGACTTAGGAGAGATTTCAAGTTTGGATTTGATCATGAGTTAAATCATTTGGCTTAGAATTTGGATTAATTTGGATTTGGTATTTGAATTGAATTGAATTTGATGTTTGGTTATAGGAGGTGAACATGGATTGGTTTAGCTATAGGGTAGGTCGATCTCCCTAAGTCTTAAGGCATAGCCTAATCCTATGATTAGCCCTTCTAAGTCTCTAGGCTTAGGTTAAGTGTTCACCTAAGTGCTAGAAGTGTATTATGACTAAGGGAGTCTTAGTGTCTAGAAAACTCTTAAGTCTAAGATGGAGAGATTGAGAACTCACTCCAAAAGTGAGGTCAACAAGTAGTAATTACTACTATTAGACCTAATATTCAAATAACTAGGAATAAGAATCTTTAGTTCATTAAAAAAAATTAGCATTATCAATATCAAAAATTTGATTGCCAATATCAAATATACAAAATAAGTGTTACCATTACTATTTCTAATTAATGATAAAGTATTCATTTTAAAAAAAATACTTTATTACCTTAAGGTATTAATTGAGTTTTGATGGTTTTAATTTTAGTAGACTCTTACTTGAATGTTAATTTCAAAAAATGCTTTATTATGATTTTTGCCTATTAATCTATTTATTGTGAAATTTCTATTTCAACATTAAGGTTTTAATTAATTTGATTTTCTTAATTCATTAACCTTAAATGTCTGATTTTCAAGATTCTTTAACTTCAAAGGGCTAAAGAATTTTTCTTAAGTTCTTTGATGTTATTAGAAGTGTTTTAAATTAACTTTGTGAAATGTAATAATTTTAATAATTTATATTTTTATTTGATTTAAATTATCTTGGGACTTCAAAATTTCATAACTCTTAGTCTAGAGATTATTGAGTTAAAATTTTTAAATCAAAAATCTCTCTATTTTCCTATTTAAACCAATCAACGCCGATTCATTTGAGCATCACTTTATGTTTTTAGAGGCTATTTGTCCATGCATGTGTTGATGCGATTATGTGAGAAATAGGTTAATCAAGACCATCTCAGATAGATTTATCCAAATTAAAATCTAATTACTCAATAGATTTAAATTAGTATGTGATAGATCTAATCTTAGTAGTCTACTCCCATTAAATGGGATGGATGACCAGATCATCATGTTCTCCTCAATTGACGAATAAAGATGGGGTGGACGAGAGTGTCATCACTATTACGCCCCCAACAACCTGGTTTTTTTGATAAAACTCGCAAGAAAGCATTATCTTTAGCACCGTGGAGCTTGGGGATGATTAGGGAAATAAATTTCAATGATTTTCCCTCAAGAAATATCTTTTTTATTACCAAACATTAAAGTATAGATCTTGTCTAAGAGCTCAAAGAAATACCTTGCTGAAGCTCTTATTTAATGGATTTTTGGTGTTGAAATTGATCCTTGCTTCAGGATGAAGCTTTCACATGATTTTCTCCCTTGCCTTCTCGATCGCCTTAATACCAATTGCCACCGTGTGGTTCGGTCATTTTTGTGTTTTAGTGAATGAAAGAAATTGGAAAGGTTTGGTTAGTCTTCATAGAAGTTGGGGAGATGTTTTTAGGCCAAAAGAATAGCCTCAAGTGTCTCTTTTCTTCCCTTTTTAATGGTGGCCAAAAATCATCATTAATTGTGATTGAAAAATGAGGTGGTTGCTTGGATTGACTTGAGTATGATGCAATCATATTTCATGTCAGGATGAGGAGATAAGAGGACTAAATGTCCTCTTTGGTGGCCATAGGCATATGATGATGATTTACATTGAATCTTCTTTGACTTTCAAGTTCAACTCCCTTTTCTTCTCTTTTTTTTTATGTTTGGCTCCATCACACACCAATTGGACTGAACTAATATAAAAAACAACCAATCTTTGGGAGATTCATGGGTTGGCAAGGCTTCATTTAGGTTACTTTGGGAAAACCTTACAAATTTGACCCAAGTTAGTTTAAATCAATTCAATTAATTCCCATTGGTATGTTTGAGTTAAAGTGACATTTTAATTTGGCTTAATTTGATCATTCAAAGTCTTTAAGATCAATTAAATTGATTTAGTTTGAATTTAATTTGATTTAAACTCAATTTGACTCACTTTGACCAAAATGAGTCAAATTAAGTTAACTGGCTCAATTAATCATCTTGGGATTTATTCAAGCTTTAATTATGTTTGATGAAGTATTTGAAATGATTTTGATTGATTAATTTGAATTAATCTGAGTTTAATTTTGAATTTGACCTATGTTGACTTGTTTAGGCTTAATGGGTCAAATTGGGTTGAGTTAGGTTAAATGATCAAATCGATCAAATTAAACTTAAGCTAATGTCAAGTTTTGTTTCATTATAAATTTGAAATGATTTATAATATTCAATTTGGCTTAACGCGCTTAATTTGAGTTTAGGTTCAATAGAATCTATTTTGGTCTACTTTGGTCAAGTGAGCTAATTAACCCATTTGTCATTGGATTGGATTTAGAGTTATGTTTAAATAAGTTTATTTGATAATTATAAGTCTTTGAGATGGCTCAATTTGACCAAATTATGATTTATTGTCTTTTGATTTGGTGGAGCCCATATTAGTCAACTCTAGATCAAATAGTTTTGTTGACCACTTTGAACCTCATTTAGATTTATTTTGTTAGGTCCCTTAGTGTTTATGCATTGATTTTGTGTTTTTTATTTGATTTTATTTGATTAATTTCTTATTTCATTTAGACTTAAGTCAAATTGGGCTTAAGGCTAATTGGGTTAATCAACCCAATTAACTCATATAAGGGTCAATTGAACTTAAATTTTAGTTCAAATATATTCCATTTAGTTTTAGGTTTAATTTGACTAAATCAAAAGTGATCAGACTCTTATAACCTACTTGGGCTAAGTTGGGTCCAAGTAAGGCCCATTAGCCTAATCTAGGTTATCACCTAAGGTGTTTGACTTTAAGTTTAATTTTAATTTGAGAATTTTGTTTGATTTGGTCACACACATGGTCACTATGTAAAGTGTTCTAAGTGTTTAATTAGAAAGCTTCTAATATATGATTAGAGGTAGACTCAATGATGTCAAACTCATCTGAAAATGAGGTCAACATTATTCACCTCAGATGACGATCAAAGCATAAGTGCTTGCCAACTTTCTATTGACCTCATTTTTAATGAGGTTAACACCCATCATTTTCCTAATGTTTAGGGCTTTAATTATAGACTAGGCACTTCCTCACCTAGACCTTTAGAATACTATCCTAGTGATTAAGTAGACACCAAACTCCCAAATCAAAACAAATAAAATTAAAATTGGAATCATAATCAAGTGAAATAATATTCAAAGTTAAATTCTAAACTAAAACTAAACTAAAATCAAAACCTTATGATTAAACCTAAAATATACTACTAGGCACCATTAAGACTTAACATATTCCAAGCAACTTAGATGAATTCAAGCACCCCTAAATCAAGCAAAATTAAATAATACTCATTGAGCTAAAACTAAGGCTTGATTGACTTCTAACTAGGTTATTTGGATTGTTTAACCCAAATTAATCCATTTAGGTTATATTGAACAAAAATTTAAACCAAATAAAAATTAAATAAAATTAAACATATTTAAGAACTTAGATTTATTATTATTATTCAAGCTTAATCAAATTCAAATTGAAATCCAATTGGAGTTCTATTTGACTAATTGAATCATTTAGCCCAAATGACCCTTTGGGCCAAATAAATCAAATAAAATTTAATCAAAACCTAATCAAATTAACTTTCTTTAATGCTTAAATCATCAACTAACAAAAAAATCAATTTAAGCCCAATTAAAGTATAATTTGGCCAATTGGGTAATTTGATCTAAGATGACCCAAATGAATCCTATTGAGCCAAAATCTAATTAAATTGAAATTAAACTAAATTGAACATTACATATCACTTTAAATAGAAAATTGAAATAAATCCAAACTTTTCTTGGGTCCAATTTGATCTACTTGGCCCATGGACTCAAGTGATCCAAAACTGACCAAATTAGGTCACATTTGGTTAAATCCAAAATTAGCCCAAACTAATTGCGACCAATAAATTATAATCACTCTAAATAACTTATCAAACATGATTGAAGCTCAATGAAAGCCCAAAATGTCAAATTAGGTTATTTGATCCAATTTAACATATTAGTCAAAGTCAACCTAGGCTTAAATCAAACTTAATACAAATTAATTAATCCTAAATGATTTAAATGATCAATTAAACATTATTTGAGCCTAACATTAATCCAACCAAATCTATGGAGTTTGATTGACCCAAAATAAACCCAAGTCATGTGAATCCATGGTTCACCTAAACTTTCATTAACATGTTATTAGGTGATGAAGATGGTGGTCAAACATAAGAAAAAAAAACCAAATTTGATTTTGAAGTCTCCTCCATATGCCAGTTACAATGATAGTCCCACCATGGTTGACCTAAAAAAATTTCCCAATCAATTAACCATCGAAATCAACAAGTCTCAAGCACTAATTCCCCATGGCGGGCCAACTTCGAGCTCCTCCAATGGTGGAGGGGCTTGACCAAATACAAAACTTCAGCCTCAAGTATCCACTCCCACGTTTCTTACTTTCTACATCTTCCTCAACACTCAAGCAACCAAAACAAAACTCCTTCCCCATTTTACCTTGAATTCACTAAGAAACACCAAAAGTCTAGTGAACTCATAGTAGTGCTTGGTCTTTAGAGCACCAGGAGGAGGAAAGAGAGAAAACTCATCCCAAAGCTTTTTCTCACCTCAAGAAACCTTTTCAAATCATTAAAATCGCCAAACATCAGCTCTGACAAGGTAACTACCTCAAACCATAGCCAAATCCCTAAGTCTTGATGCTTTATAAAAAAAATGCATTTTATTATGATCCAAATATATAGGTCCATTGTACTTTCATTGTTGATCATTTTGTAAATGATAGCCTACAAAATCGAAGTCGGATCACCAAATTTTGGCCTATAGAAATGGATGATTCACAGCTTTTGCTAGTAATAAGGGAGATAATCTCCCCATTGTTAAAATTGGAAGTATTATGTGAATATTAAAATTTTGGAAGTATTATTTGTTAAATTGGATGGAATTGTACTTAGTTTCTTATGAATTGATTATTTGACTTATAATTATTCAAATGATCAACTTTTATCTCATCATAACCAGCCACCTCTCATTTGTAGGGGGACTTAGGGTGTGTTTGTGACTGATTTTTGGTTATTTTGTTTTTCGTAAGAAAGAGAAAATGTTTGACTACCAACTTTTTTGTTATTTTTTAGAAAGTTTTATAGTAAAAAAATTATTTTGAGAAGTGTTAGATGTAACAGAGAAAGTTACTTTTAAAATTTAAAAATATATATATTTGTAACACATAAAAATTTTTTCAAAAAATTATTTTCTCTACAGTAGTTTTACAACTAATTTTTCAAAAAACTACAATTATCCCAAACAGATCCGTATACTTTATAACCAACTCCTCCATAACCACATGTTTGGCTAGCCCACGCTTAACTCCATCCTCCCTTGATTTGAAGTTTATATTTTTATAAAAATTCTATAAATATCTCCTACGAAAGTAATGAAAAGAGACTTGATGTTCTAGCATGAACTAGAAGTTTTCACTTTTTGAAAACAAAAATGCTTCCTGTGGTATATTTTTCTCATTAGATATTTTTACAACTTTTTAAAAGCATAACAAAACTTGGCAGAAGTAACCTAATCATGAATTTTCATGCTGTTACATACCTAAAAATTATTTTTAAAAAATCCTATAAATAGCGTAATGAAGCTAGAGATTTCCTTCTCACAATTCCAAGAATTTTTAGCTGCTAATTCATCCCATTGACCCCCATCTCATTTTCTCAAATATAAAAAAATTATTCTTGAGTTCATGCTACCCAAGTCTTACTCGTCCACCAATCAATGTTTCCACCTCTTCACCCATGAGCTCAAGCTTGAAGCGTTATCTTATAATTCAACTTCAAGCCTTAGTGAGGGCGAAGAAGCTCAGTGAGGGCAATTCAAACATGTCATTATAGAGATGGTTACATAATATATAATTACCTCCAAATGAGTGGTGGTTGATCATGATAACTAAAAAATAATTATTTAAATATTTTTAAATAAAATAATCAATTCATAATATAATAATATATATATTTTTCTAATATAAAAAAAATTAAACTTTCATAATTTAATATTTAAATTTTAAGAGTCATTTTTTTTAGAAATACTCCAAAAACTATAATATATAATAATATACATAATTTTCATATAATAATAAAAATCAAAATGCTTCTTAATCCGCTTACTTTGCTCGCCAAACTAATTGAATGAGCTTAAATAAATTAATAAAGTAATCTCATGAATGAGCCAAAATTAAATGAACTTCTTTAGATGTTTATCAAATTAATAATTAATTTTATAAGTTAAAAATATATAAATTTTATTATGAAAAGATATTAGTGTAGTATAACTTTATTATATATATTATTACTTTTAAATTAACGAATGATTTTTATTAGAAACATAATATTATGATATTCTTTCTGTTGAATTAGTTGGGTTGACTAATCACTCAAAAATATACAAATTATTTACTAATATGTATTATTTAATTAACTCACTAAATAGGTACTAGAACTTTTAAAACTTGTACTAATTAATGTGATATTTTGATTCATTTTTTTTTTAAAAATAGTATATTTCATCTTTTTTTATAACTCAATTACCATTTTTTTAGTTTTTATTTTTAAAATTTAAGACATTTTTTATTTAATTTGATTTACTCCAATTATTATTTCATTCACTTTAAACGAAACTCTATGTAATTTATTTTTTAAATTTAAAGTTTCTAAATAAATGTAATTTTATCTATTAATTCATCTTTCAAGTTATTTTGAATATTTAGTTCAATTTTATAACTATTTAGTTGAGTGTGTTATAAGAGAAGTAATTAGAATGAAATTTAGGAATAAGAATAATGCATTACTAGCAATAAGATAATTTTTTTTCATTATAGGAATACACTTACAATTTTAAAAAAAGATAATGCAAATTTTTCTTAGGCAAAACTACTATTTTCTTAATACAAAATGATAATACAATTTCAATTATAGATGTTACATTTGATCATTACCTTAGTTTAAAATTTTTTTTTATTTTGAGCTAGTTTTAATAATTATGATTTTAAAGATATAAATGTAATCTGCTAATATTTTTTATTTTTATAAAGATAGAACAAAATTAACATTATTTAATCAGGTTGTGAGAAAAATTATAATTTCTTATTTGAAATTTGATATATTCGAGTTAGTCCATAATTGAAGTGAGAGAAAGAGTTTTGAATGGAGATTTCATATAAAAATAATCTAATATTATAGATTAACTACTTAATATTATTTTTATAATTGTATACAAAGTATGTTATTTTGAAAATGATGTAGTTTTCCAGAATTTTTTTATTAAAGATAAAATAAGTAAAATTAAATAAATCACATATAAAATAACAATTTATTAAATGAAATTATAAATAAATTGCATATAATATTATCATTATTTCACTTTTAGAGTAGTTAACTAGGCTAATAATTTATTAATTTATGGTTCTATTGTGTAATTAATCTAATCAGTTGTGACTAATTTAATATAAAAGTTAAAATAATTAATTATAATAATTAGTGATAAAATATTATTAATCAAGCAAGTCATTAGGCTTAGTTAATCGTATTATGATGAAAACTTTAATTGGAGTAAGGGAAAAACCATTTATCAATTTACTTAATAATGAATTTGAATGTTTCATGTAAGAGCATAAATTAGGATGCCTTATATGTAGAAAGTTTATCAGAGGTGTGATATTTTTAATACAATTTCAAATGATATTTGTACATTTAATAGTTATGAAAGTATTTATTATTTTAAGAGTATAATTTAATATAAGATATTCTGAGAGGATGATTTGATATAGCATATTATGATCACATCTTACATGCCTTTAAGCACAGGGTTAATGTGCAATATGAGTAGTTAAATGTCACATTTGATGTTATGCTATAATGGAGAGCAACAAGTTGTGGATGATTTCACCCCGACTTATATTGGTGGATGTAATCATGCAATTCAGGTTTCTCAATTATTAAAGCTTTCACATTTTATGTTTGTTGCATCATAATAGTTCAACCCATATAATCAATTTAGTTTATCGACTTCCTATTAGTGGTGATTTTTCTGCAACACATGTCGATAATGATGAAGTATGTGAATTCATATTATTAGAAGTCATTAAACACACAGTTGTTGTCTATGTTAAAGTTGAAGCCCTTCCATCAAATGATGGTAATGAAGCTAGTCCTTCTCAAAATCTTATAGATGTTATGGTGCAATCACCCCAAATTCACAGGTAATTTATGATTATGTTAAATCTATTTTTTCATCTTCATTAAAACTTTATTATATCTAGCTTAGTTTAATCCTTCCCAATCTACAATTGCCTTATTTTGATTGATATGTATGATGTTGGTGGCTCTAGTAGACCTCATCCCTCAATGATGGATTATAGTGCTCCATTTTGACATATCACACTCATTCCTACCATACCTTAGTAGAAATGTGGACCCTGTAGTGCGACCTTTACTTGAAAGTACAATTACTAGCTGCTGAAGAAGCATATGAAACAATGGATAGCGACACAAGCCAAGATTCAAGTGAGCCAGAGGATGATGACAATCTGAATGGGAGGGAGACTAATTTTGACATAGTTTTCATGGGCATAATTTAAAACACCAACATGCATTATCAAATACAAATGGAATTAACTCAATGATTGCACACAATCAGTTTGTACGTACAACTCTAAGCACAAAAGAGTGGGATGTAGTTGACACATGTGACAACCCACCAACCCACACTACCATATATGATGAAGATGTAATAATGGACCAACTACTAGAAGGGATGACTTTTAGAAGAAAGGATCAACTACGGTGTGCATTAAATGGATGGTCTATCTTAAATAATGTAGAATATCAAAAAATCATGTCAAATAAAAAAAGAATCACTATTGAGTGTGTATATCATAATCACCCATCATGATCATGTCAATGGCATTTACATGCTTCTTGCATCCAACGCTTCGGTGGAGCATGGAAAGTATCTTCAATTATGGGGCTCAACACATGCACACATCCAATAAAATATGAAGGTCATCAGAACTTTACTTCCAAGTTATATGTCATTTATTGGTGGAGTGATCCGACAACAATTGGACCTAAATTGAGAGAAATTATTGCACAAATGGAATCAAAGTTCAATATTCAAATTACTTATATTAAAGCATGGGATGCATGTAGAAAAACAATCAAATCTATTTTTGAGAGTTATGAGGAATCTTATCGATAAATATTTCGCTTTATGTAAAGCGTATGTACGATTATACCTAGAACTGTATATAGAGTACAAGCTAGTAATAATAGTCATTTTAAGAGTGTTTTTGGGGGTTTTGGCCCAAGCAGCTAGAGATTTTGTCGACCGATACTTAGCATGCACATCTCTTCTTGGAAAATACAGAAGCACTTTAATAGTTGTTATTGGTTTTGATGGAAGTGGTCACCTCTTTTCTCTAGCATTTCTATACTATAGCTGAGTGTGAAAATAATGAGTAATGGTTATAGCTTTTACAATTACTTCAGAACTTGGTGAACTAGTTCACACTCGTTAAGATCAATGCATAATTTATGACAACACTTTGGACTAATTCGTGGGTGTAGTGAAATGTTTCCATGGGCTGCTCACAGATATTGTCTACAGCATTTAAGGGAAAACTTTATGAAGGTATTAAGAAGGCTTATTGTAACTAATGATGATACCATTTATGATAAAATATATTGTGTAGTGCCAATGATGCACATATTTTCAACCGACATATGACAGATATAAAAAATTTTAAGCATGAGGCTTTTGATTGGCTTATAGAGCATGACATTGCTAAATGGTCATTAGCACAGGATAGCAGATATAAGTATGGTATCATAACAACTAATACATCTGAATGTTTTAATGAGATTTTGAAACGCGCTCATGGATTATTGATTCAAGGATTAATTTGTGCCATTTATTATAATCAAGTTACCTTATTTTGAAGTGATCTAATGATTGTACACAATGGCTATCAATGCAAGATACACCATTTGTACCACGTACAAGAACAACATTACAAAGGATTGAGCATGAAGCCCATCAATATCCTGAACCCACTTGTATAACTAATTATGTGAATCAAGTATTCGATATGTCTTGCAGGGCTTTTCGTGTCGACATAATCTCAGCCAAGGCATGCACATGCACTTGTAATAAATCATAAATATATCATACCCCATGTGTTCATGCAATTGCCACCTTAGGAGCAAGACGTTTAGACGAAATATCTTCTGTATCAAGATACTTTAGATTAGATTTTTTACAAGCAGACATATGATGCCCTATTTCACATGATACCTAAAAAATTTTTTGGCCACTATATGATAACGACCAAGATATTATTGCTCTATTACCTCCTACTTTTAGAAGAAGATCTAGAAGGTCAAAGACTACTAGAATTAAAAATTCAATGGATGAGGATAGAACTATGTCTAATAGAATATATAACATTTGCAAGAATATTGGTCACAATCATGCTACATGCACTAATAGTGCAAACAACAGCAGGTGATATTTTAATATGCTTATATCAATATTAAAATGAACGCATTGTTTAATGAAAATATATTTTGGTTCTTTATCATATAGAGATGGTAGAGGGCACAAACATACCAGGCCGCCGCCATGGTAGATGATGGCATGTTGAAACAAGTATTAATAAAAAAAAGGTAACACATGAACCACCAAAGTCGTACAAAGTTTAAAGACTTGAAAAGATCTTATTGTCTTTATTACATGTATAAAAGTTCAGGATTGCTCAGATGAAATATACATAATTCATTTTTACGACAATAAAGATAGACAATGATAATTAACATGAAACTAACATCAAGTAAAACATGTTGTATTTATAAGAATAGAAGTCATGATAGTATAACATGCCCAAGTAATCCAAATTGCAATAGGAAATAACAATTTTATTATTTTATATTTTAGATTTCTAATTTACTATATAATTTTTTTATTGTGCAGATATGTTCGAAGATGCAAGTAGAATAGGTCATCATCATGCTTGACGTCGAGATGCCCAAAAATCATTGATCAAACACAAGCTATAGTAAATCCTAGCATCTCTTCATTGGGTGGAGCACAAAGAGCTGCAAATCCAAATGAAGTTTGTATATATAAATTTTTTGATATAAATTTTTTGCTTTATAAATGAAATTAGTATCTAATTATATATTCATTATATAGGGAACAAATCTTAATGCCTCAGCTCATTTACAAATGGTTAGGGAGTGGCCGATACAATGTCCACACTTTATAAATGCTCTAGAATAAGTTGGTATTGACTGTGTTCATCATTTGCAATTCATCAAACTTGATCATCATCTCATTACAGCATAGGTGGAGAGATGGTGTCCCCTCATAAATACATTTCACATGCTCTTTGGGGGAATGACCATAACACTTCAAGATGTGCAGATTATTCTTGGTATTAGGGTGGACTGTGCACCTTTAATTGGCCCTATGGTTGTTGGTCCTGATCTACGATGGTCTAGCTGGCCTAAGTGTTGCGATGAATTATTAAGAAGTCATCCCGATACTTATGTCACATATCATGAGCCAGGTGAAGATGAGAATGTGAGAAGTTTTCGAATGGGTCACTCCCAAGCACATTCATTAATACCCCTGTGATTGCTCAGATGGACATTTTTTAGAGATTCTTATGAGGATTTACCCTTTCAAGTTTTTTTGCATCATGATAGAGCTTATATTTTGTATATATTATGATGCTTCATAGTACCAGATACATCAGGTTTGCATCTTCATTTACAATATTTGCCTATGTTAGAATATTTAGCTATGTTCGCACATTGCTCGTTAGGCGGGTCTGTGCTTGCACACTTATATAGGGAGATGACTCTATCTACTAAGTTGACAAGTTTATATATAGCGGATGTTCACACCTTCTACAAGTGTGATCATGTGAGTGTTTACATGTTATAGGCTCACTCTTCATGTACCTTTTCAAAGGGACATCATTGGAAAACCACTTAGATTTAGGTATATGCCTACAAATTTCATAAGTCCCAGATATTTTAATTGTTTAAAATAATTATTTTATAATCTATCAAATTTTGTTGGTGGAATGAAAAGTTTAATACAAAGTGCCTATTGGTAATGTGAGGATACATAGAGATGAAATTGACGGCTTCACAAAGTCAAGTATGAACATGATATTATATTATATTATATGGAAGTAGATGTTCCACAAAAAATTTTATTTAAGATCATTAAATTTTAAAAAATAGGTAAACTAGATAGCATACTTGGATGGCATAATGGCATTGTTGCCCATAATTTTTTTTTGAAGGGACGGATATTTGGACATCGAGTTCCTCAGATCAATTGGAAACGCGTGTGGCACCTTCCAAATCGAGTAATGCAATAATTTGGTAAAATCCAATCTATAATGATTGAGTCAATTGAACGAACATTCAAAAGGGTAGATGGGCGTGGCAGAGCATATACTGATTAGATGCATTATTATTGTAATTATATTGAGTTATGGAATAATCGATGAACATATATAACACAAATCACTCTAGCATAAGGGGATGATAAAGAAGAGCTACAAATTTATATAAGATGGTACAGATCTTGGGCACCACTCTATATAGTTAAGCCTTTAAACCAACCACCAGATTCTTACTACCCAAAGTCTCCAGGAGAAAGAATAATGGTATGTTGTTTTTTAAAAAAATTCTTACATAATAAAATAAAATTATATTAATTATTATTAGTAACATAATTATTCTGTGACCCAGTTGGACTATTACATTAGTACAAGAAATATTACTGGTGGCTATAGTGATAATGGTAGTTCAATGAAACTTGCATTGGATGAGATCATGAAATTATCTAGTAGGGTGTAGGAATCCATTCACATTGATTATGGTGCATCAGATCAACATATTGATTATGATGTTTATATATATCAAACTCATCAAAATTAAGAACAATATTGAGGATCACACAATTTGACTTTAGATGCTCTACAATCAACTTGTGATGTTCCCAGAAGATCAATCACTCCACAACGAATGGCGGCGGACACTCGCCAACACCCAACGTACATAGGAGCATCTTTATGGAAGGGCGTTTACACATTTTAATGAAGGCCCATCGACGATGTTTGGGTAAGGGCAGTCAAGTGTAGGAGCATGAACTCACTAATGGTCATCATTTGAATTGCAGTGAGGTGGTCTTGGAGGTGATCAACATGAACCACAAATTCATAGCATGCCGACACCCACATCATTTGAGACAACTATTCCATCTTGGATGCCACCAATAGAGACACCATCAACACCAGCTCATCATCAAGATGAAGAAAAGCAATTGAAGTGGAACTTCAACAACTAAGAAGATCACGACGAGCACCTATTAAGTATACACCTAGAACGGATGCTATTCCACAACATCGAAGAAGAACTTAATAGCTTGTAACTTAATAGTTGTAAAAAATAATTTCATATATCATATTTTTGGATGTTTTCTAGAGTGTGCATCAACAATCAACTAAAGAATAAAATATCTTTACTTGAACATACAAAAATTTTATAAAATATTATTAATTTAGCTTATAATGTATTAAATTTTTTAAAAATTTACTATTAATTTGCTATCAAATTTAATATAAAAATCTTAAAAGCTAATTAAATCATTTGATTATTTATTATATTATATAAGATTAAAATTTTATTTAATATTAATTATTTACTATATATATAATCCATACTATTATTTTATTATAATATTAAATTTTATAAATTAACTATTATTACAAATTATTTTAAAATTTTTATTAATAATATCCGAAAAAATTATTGATAGTTGAAAACGCAAATAACAATTACGTTTTCTAAAAAACGTAATTTCCAATTACGTTTTCTCAACTAATTCTCTTCCCATCATTGAACCGCATGGCATATTCCCGCTTTTTTATTTAAGCCCATTCAATGATTGAAAACGCCAATTATAATACCGAGTATGCTCTGTTTTAAATTTATTTTAAACAAGTTCCTTGTACTAAAATTTATTTCATACGTGCTCCTTTTTAAAAATAACCCTTTTTAAAATCGACATACTTTTAAAATATTTTTAAGAAGAAGAAATTTTAAAAAGCGGGACGTTACATAAAATAATTAATGCACACGGTACCCAAAAAAATATATTTAAGGATTGTTTAGTTGGTTAAAAAAAAATATATAATATAAAAAAAATATAATATAAAATGAATATAATAAATTATGAATACTTTATAATTATTTAATTATGTATAAAGTAAATACAAAAAAACTAAATTTTCTATTTAATTAAATAAATATAAAATAAATACATATATTTCGAATATTTGTTGTGTGTAAAATAATTATAGAATTTTTACTAATTAAATTATTAAATTAAGAAATTGAAAATATTTTAAAATATAAATAAATTATAAATAAAAAATTACTACTTCTATTAAAAAATATTATGATATATTTATTTTTAAAATTAAAACTTTTTAATGATTTATATATTAGAGGTATGTTAGAATATAAATAGAGTCAATGTCCTAACTCAATATATAATTTTGAGTTGGGTTCAAAATAAGATATATATTACAAATTATTAACATGTATTATGTTCATCTCAAAATAACATATATAATTATAATAGATATATATTATTTTAATCTCAAAATAAGTTCAATACTTTATATAACTCATGATGATTAAAAATAAAACTCCATTTTTTTAAACAAAAAGATATGAATTTTATTACAAATAAAAAAGAGTACAAAGTCCTTAAAGGGATAATTCTCTAAAACTAATGCTTAAAGAGGTACAATAAGCCTAAAGAGAAAAATTCCCAAATTAATACAAAGAGAAGATAAAGAAAAGAGAAAACGAAAACCAACTCTGCTATAACACTTGAACCATCTGCTAAGAGCCCTACAAGATACTAAAGAAAAAATAAGTACACGAAAATGAAATTAAAGATGAAAACAGTTATAAAAATAAAGCAAGAAAAAAAGCTTAGGCTCAGTTAAAAATCATCTCAGAGAGTAGTAAAATATGTAAGCATCCAAACTCCATTAAGGAGGATTTCAATCACATATAAAGCTACTAATCAAAGAGAAGAAAGATAAAAATGTCAAATCCATCATAGCCCCTTACCTCAATAGAAAAGATAGGCCAATAGAAAAAAAGAACATACCGCCAAAACGTGACTAACCAACTAAGAAGTAAGCCAAAGACCAACAACTAAAAAAAAAACAACAAGCACTGCCGACAACAAAGCAGAAATAGCCAAACAACAAAGCCAACCAACCAACAAAGACCCAAGGAAAACTTGCTAGGCACCAGTAAACAAGAACAACAATAATAACTACAAGGTCAGTAGCTAAGCCACCACCAAAAGGGAAACACCCAAGACAAGCAAAGACTAGAGACAGAAGGAACTCAAGAGAAGGTTTAAGTTTAAATTTAGAATACGAAAATAGAAAGAAAATGGCTGAATTGTATTAAGAAAACTCCATTTTCTTAATACAAATAGCATCTCCTATTTGGCTTACTATTTTTATTCATCAAAAATTGATTAAAACATAAAAATCAAGCGAAATGTATAAAGCTAATTCATTGTTTATGAAGAAGTTGAATATCTACAATTAATTGCACAATGAAACTTACGTCATTCAAGAGACTTACTTTTGTAGAAAGGTTGAGGACAATGCCGCAATTCTGTTCCAAAATAGATAATTATAATAAGAAAAGAACCTTGATGACAAAAGAGAAGAAAAGCTCCAAAAATTAAAATTGTGTACAATAAATTCTCTAATTGATAACTATAAAAATAACTTAAAACATAAAAAATATGAGCACATTTCAAAAGAAAATCTTGCTCAAACAAAAATTTCAATAGATCTGACAGCATGTTCCATCCAACAAAATCACAAGGGTTGAGAGCATTCCCAAGCAATAGTAATTAGCAATTCCAACATCGATGAATGGAAAGCTGAAAAATAAAAGCACATGAGGCAACTATTGAAAATATCAAAGCCCCATGTATCAGAAAATATCACCAACAAGAAATTAGAGACAAATAAGCTTCCAAATGAGACTAGGTTAAACATGCACACCGTAATGAAAATGTAATCAAATTCATCAACGCCTGATACTGCTCATGGTAGAAATGACCATAAAACTTTAACCACATATAACCAAAACTAGTTAGCACAGTATAACAGCAAGCAAAGAGAAGACGGATTGCTAGTAACAACGAAACTTGAATGAAGATAGCAACATTAAACAAAGGAGAGAAGGTGATCCTGAGAAGCTAAAAGCATCCAAAAAAAGTAATAACATTGATCTCATTCTCTATTTGAGAAACATGTTCTTAATTTTTACTAGGCAATGCTATTTAAATATTCATCTACATAACCACTATTTGAGATAATAGAATCTCCTCAGTTGTAGCAAAGAAAAATTGTTATAGACGGAAGAGAAAGAATGTGCTGAAGAAGTGAGGATCGACCGATAAGAAGACTCTTGAGGTGAAGAACTTATCTACAGTGCTACAACACACGCGAGCGGCGACAAGAAGCTGAGAATCATAGACGACTGGCGATGAGAAGCGAAGAATTGTATGGATAGACTACTTCGTGAGGTTTCACGAGATGCCCAGTCCTACAAGGTACTTGCTTTTCTCCCAGATTCGGCCGAATTCGTAATACGTGATAAATGGCCTATTCGATGTATTTGAAACCCTCTAATATTTTACTTTACTTTTGTAAAATACTCTTACCAAACACTAAAATTCTAATTTAACTGTGTTTATATTACTTTACTCTAAAAATAAATAAAATAAATAGCCCCTTAGAGAAAACGGCATACTCGTCTACACAGGCGATTTAACTAGCCGTTTTTTATAACGTTTACTAGCCATTTTTCCCTGCTTCACGTTGCAAATTTTTATTTTTTACAGCTAGCCGTTATGCTAGCCGTTATGTCTGTTAAATCTCGTAAAAACCCCTTCAAATCATCTCCAAACTTATTTTCTTCTTCTCCAAAAATTTCTTCTTCTCCTCTTCTATCCTCTCAAAGCAAGTTATTTCATAATTTTTTGGCAAATATTAAGGTAAAAAGTTATTTAATTGTCAGACAAAGATTTCAATTTATGTGAGAACCGGCATTTCTCAATGAAATCAACGGAGCTTCACTTTCAAAATCGGTGAGTTATACTTTAAAAATTTTGATTGTAATTTAGTAGTTATATGTTATAGAATTTTATTTAGGTTTGTTCTCATTTTTATTTTTTATTATATTTTATGTATATTTTTTATCTCTTAAAAAATTATTTTAACATAAGTTTGACCTACTTAACATTTTTAAAAAAAATTCGATATATTCGACAGAGTTGCTTAAGAAAAAATGAATCAATCATTTGCTTAATTGATGCTTAGATATGATGAGCATCTTACACTATCAAATGAATTAGTGTCAAAGTATGTGGAAGATAAAAGTCGTTTGATTGCATTATCACCGCAAAATAGTTTGTTTAAATTGAAAAACACAATTGTTGGTTGTTAAGGTATGATATCTAACACTACACTATAAAGCTAATGTGTCAATTTCTGATGAAGGAATGCTTCGTTGCAACTAATATTGATGATGATTCAATGTGCTTATATATCTTGGAGATAGCTACTACCAAAACTCTTTTAGTTGATGTTGAGATTATTCCTTTGCAAATTGATGCTTCAAATATCGACTCATTTCAACCATCATCATCTACTCAATACGATCAGTAAGTTCATTTCCTTTCAAGTGTCTTTGTAAGTGCTTGACGCTTTTTGTCTTTCTTAATACTGTTGTAATACTTTAGAGCTTCGAGTAATGTAGACCCTAATAAGAGAAAGTACTTCTATGGATTATTATCACTAGCCTTATGTTCTTCAATTATCACCTATGGGTGAAGGGTATGAAACACTAGATAGTGGCTCAAGTGAAGATAGTAGTGACTACAATATTGAGCCTGAAACTATTGTTGATGTAGAGCCTTAAATTGCATCATTTCAAGGCCATGATTTGATATAGGTACATGCATTCATAAGCAATAATCAACTTGATTGTAGTATTTCTAACAATAATTACACTTAATATTGTCACAATACGCAAGAATGGGATGCGACTAAATATTTTGATGGTCCACAAGAGCACTTAACATCAACCCAAGAAGGTTTTATTCTAGATGAGTTGGTAGAGGATATGTTTTTCACAAATAAGAGTGAGCTACAATGCTAGGTGGATGTCAATTGTTAATAATGTAGAGTATAAGATTATACACTAATAAAAAAAGTTGTCTATTGCATGTGTTCAAAGTAATCATCCAAGTAGGCCATGTATGACGCTTGTATGCATCTAGTAGGAAGCATCTAGGTGTAGCTTGGAAAATTTCAACTATTTCCTCCCAACACACTGCACATCTGATTTTGAATAGTGGTCATCGACAATGCACATCAAAGTCCATAGCATACGCCAACAATTAGACCTTAAACCGAAGACATAATAGGACATGTTGAAGCTAGGTTTAATGTCAAAGTATCTTATGTAAAGGCTTGGGATACAAGAAGAAAGACTATTAAGGCCATTTTTGAAAGTTGGGGAGAGTCTTATAAATTCTTATTTAGGTTTATGGATGCTTTATGTTTAGCCATGAGTGCGCCTGTTTATAGAATACAAAGTGTACGTTCAAATTGATTTCAATGAATGTTTTGGGCATTTCAACCTTCGATGAATGGTTGGAGGTATATTCGACCAATTTTGTGCTTAGATGACACATTTCTTTTGGGCAAGTATAGGAGAACTCTACTTACAGCTATTGCTATGGAAGCTAATAATGGTTTGTTTCTATTAGCATTTGTAGCAGTTGAATCTGAGTGCAATGAGTCTTGGTGGTGATTTATGAAAACATTGTGTGAAGTTATTCAAGTAAGCTATGGAGAACTTGTGCATCATCATTTATGAAATTGTTACCTTTGACATCTCGAGGAAAAATTTAAAAAAATAAATTGACAAATGAGAATCTCGATGTGGTCTAAATGCATCAAAAGATGTAAGCTGGTAATATAGATGATATGAGAATTTTGAATAGTGTATGAATGACATCAAAAATGTTAAATAAGAGGCATATGATTGGTTAATGCAAAGGGATCTCGTGAAATTGTAATTGATGGATGATGGTGAGAGCAGATATGGAACCATGGCCACAAAATGCTTAATGCTTCAATGAAAAAGGCCTTCTAATTCAAGCACTAGTTTGTTCTATCTACTATAACATAGTTGCTTATTGAATTAGAAACAACAAGTGAGTCCTTATTCACAACAAGGGTTCGTAGTTGTCTATAAATGTATAAACACGAAGCTAGATGGTTACCTTCACTAAAATGTATAAACATACAAGAATTTGAAGTGTATGATGTGTCCTATCAATCGCAAAGTGATGCTAATTTGACAAGGGATTGTCATTTGTTCTTGTATGAGGCCACAAATATTTCACATGCCTTGTTCACATATGATTGTTGTCTTAAGCATATGAAGTTAGTCATGACTCTTTACTTCTCCATTACACCAAAAAAAACTACACATAGACATATGAGAGTGAGTTCCATGTTATTACAGACATAAGTCAATGGCATGAATATGATCAAAATAGTGCATAGTTGAATTGCTTCCACCAAGTTTTAGTAGGAGATCGAGCCTACCTAGGACTAAAAGATACACAAACATAATGGATGAACCAAGGCAACAAAGCAGTAGAATTTGTAGCAAGTGCAAATCAACAGGTCACAACAAATCAACTTATCCTCTTAACCCCAAAAATATAATGTAAGTTAATAATTCAAAAAAGTTTACTTTTTGAAATTCCCTCTGGTGTAATTCTTTATGTATGTTGCTAATGTCATTCAGCATATGTTGTAGCTCACTTGGACGATGGAGGTAGCAGACACTAGCACAATCAATGCATAGTCATGGAGTTTTTTAATTTAATATTATTATCATTAGATTTTGTTTGTATTATTATTATGATCTTATTATGATTATATTGTGAAGTTGTTATATTATATACATATATTCTTTTGATTTTATATTTATTCTAAGATGCTGAAATATATTTTAAGATTTCAGAATATTATATAATATAAATTTTCATATATTTTAAGATAAAATTTACATATATCTAAAATATTTGCAAAATTTTTATATAAAAAATATTTTTTAAAAATATTTATTTTACAATACATCATTCATACATTAAATAAATTAATTTCAAAA
Organism: Cymbidium sinense; assembly: GCA_021442155.1. Lineage (NCBI taxonomy): Eukaryota > Viridiplantae > Streptophyta > Magnoliopsida > Asparagales > Orchidaceae > Cymbidium > Cymbidium sinense. Next base: position 83,262,775 of record CM038225.1, on the reverse strand, counting down.
ATACATTTCAATATATGGAATAATTTAATCAATATAATCTAATTTTATATTTAAAATTTTCCTATTCATTTATATTACATAAAGTTATTTTAGCAAAATAATATTTGAAAAATATTATATAAAATTTCAAATTATTTTAAATATAATTTAAAAAGTTATAATTAAATTATCATTATCTTGCCTATTTCTCTTAAGCCATTTACGAAATTTATTAAAAAAATAAAATCAAAGAATGCGTTAAAATTTTTATATTGAGGAATATAACGTTTTATCCTTTTTTTTTTTTTTTTTTTTTTTGCTTTTTTAGTACCGTTTTGAAAAAATTTAGCCGCTTTTCAAACAAAAAATCTACACAAAAATAAATTAGAAGAATCAACAATTATGGATGATTGTCTGTTGATATGATCACTAGGAGAATTAAAAATTAACTCGATACGATAATTTTTAACCCATTCAAAAAAAATCCGATTGATTGACCTAAAAAATTTTGGTTTTGAGTTGAAGAATTGACCGTTTAATTTTTTTGGTCTAACTAAATGACTCGAGACCCATCAACTCAATTGATTTGAAATTGACTGAATCCAATCCATCCGATTTTACAACATGACTCTAATTTTAACTCAATTTTGACTTAAAATATATATAAATAAATCCTTTTGTCGAGGAAGTTGAAGTGGTTCGGATTTTTTGACCGTTAATAAACGGGTTCGGTCAATTCTATTTGGATCAATTTCGGTCAAACCGTAATTCACCCGAATCGACATCGCTAGATGTCATTATGGTATAATGTCGACGGAAAGACCGTCGACAATATCTTTTTTTAATTTTTTTAAAAAATGACGCTAATAGCCTTTGACCTAGCCCAACGGGCTGCTTAGGGGTTGCCAATTTAATTATAGAAACCCCCAAAATGAGAACATTGTTTGCCCCCATTCTCCTCTACTCCTTGAGCTCATTTTCCTTGCTTCTTTATTTTTCCATCTCAAAGCTTAATACTACTATTTGGCACTGATTCATCAAGATTTTCTAAAATCTTTGACATCATCAGGTTAGAGAAATATTTAATTTTGTATTTTCTTATATAGAGTGTTGTAGATTTTTTCTCCAAAAAAATAAACTTTCATTATGTTGCATGTGATTTTCAATGGATTAATTTAATTTGCACGTGCATAGGTTGTCATGTAGGAAATGCTAATAAATTTTATTATGTTTTGAAAGAGTAGAGTACAGTCACTTTTTTTTTTTACGAAATTATAGTTGTTTTTAACTTATTATTATTTTTAGTTGTGTTTTTTATTTATCATTAAGTTTTCTATGATATTATTATTATTACTATTATGATTAATATTATTTTATTCTTATTATTATTATTTATCACAAATATTATTATTATTAGTTATTATTATTATTATTATTACTATTATGACTATTATTATTATTATTATTATCATTAGTGATTTTTACATTTTTATTATTAATAATAATTTCAAGTATTTTTATTAGAGTAATAAGACCAATCCTTAATTCGTCTAAATTTGATTTCATATAATAATATCACAATGAGTTAGCAAGTAGTTTCATTGCAATGTTTATTGAGGACAATAAATTTACATAATATGTTTTGCTAGATGCTTCAAAGCAAATCTTAGTGATCTATGTCAAAATTGAGATTGCTATTGAGGTTGAATGAAGTTACATCCACACGTGCTCGAAGTTCTCGCTTGGACCTTCATCACGACATGCCACTCGATTTCATTAAATTTTCTGGACTAGACCTCATGAACTTTCAAGCTTATAGGAATGCTATAATGACCTCTTAAAATTTCAACTTATCATTTTAATTATTACAAAGTTTTCAACGGAACTAAATCTACATTTTTATAGTCCTGTGTGATATTCATGCATTGAACCCATCCACCGCAATCATAGAAGTTGATCATGCACGGGATGATGAAAAATGTTGTGCTATGTAGGAATGGGTATGAGACAATGTATAGTGGCACAACTGATAGTTCTAGTGACAATGATGCACCTATAGGCATAGGAACAAACAAAATAATGGAGCATGACTTTCTTCGAAGGAGTTCAATAGCCAATACAGATAACCTAGGTGCAATGATATCCACCAAATACATCCGTATTTGTCGCGTAAACTTAGGAATGGGATAAGGATGTTAATGTTGATGGACCATCAACCAATTTAAACATATTATCTGAAGGGTTAATTCCTAATGATTTAGCAAAGAATATGTTCTTCCAAATAATAGTTGATTTATAGTGTGCAATCAATGGTTGATGAATAGTGAATAACATAGAATATCGTATCACTAACTCAAATAAAATATGATATTTTATTATGTGTGTAACATGAGCATCCATACACATAATATTTTGGTGAGTGGCCAATACACATCCAATTTATTTATTATTTTATCCTTCCTATCATACCGTCGATTGACTTGAAGCTTAGAGAGATACTAGGACAAATGGAAGTCAAAATTAACATGCATATTTCCTACATGAAAGCTTGTGATGTTAGGAGAAAGGCTATTCGATCTATTTTTTATAGTTGAGAGGAGTCATATCATTCGTTATATAAGTTGATGAATGTTATATATATATTACTCGTGAGAATCTGTGTATAAAATACAGTTTGATACCATAAATTATTTGAATGACTTTTTTGGGCTTTTAGACCATCCCTTGAGGGTTGGATCTACTATAGGCCAGCACTTAGTGATGGAGGTGGGTGTTCTTTCTTTTGATTAGATTGAGAGAACTTGGATATTGGAGGTGAGAAAAGATGAAATGTTGGATAACTAGTGCTCCTACCAAGGATTGCTAATGTTTGGCCACCAAGCTCTCAAACCACAAGGATAACTCAAATAATTTGTAATTGTCAAAAGATCTCTTTCATTATAGCAAGGGAGGCTATTTATAGCCATTACAAATATCTTTTAAAAGAAAATAATTTAAAACATGGAGAGAAATGTGGGTGGCCACATTAATGTGAAGCATTAAGTTGTTTTATTATTTTATGGCATCCACCCATTTCATATACTATTATTTTTTGTAGATTCAACCACCTCACATGTCATGCTTTGAATATTTTAATTCAAAATCTCAAATCTAGAGTTTCTAGAAGAAAATTAAAAATTACATAAATAGAAAAATATGAAATCATAAAATGGGCCTCAGCAGGCTAATGGGACTACTTCTTTCTTGAATTTTTTTAAGCTTTAGCTTGAGATCTTGTAAATAGACCTCAAGCTCTAATTTTTGAATCCACATGATGTTCTACATCACTTAGTTTTGATAGTACATTTCTTTTAGAAAAATATCGAGAAACATTACTTAACTCGATTGGAGTCGATGCAAACAATGGACTTTTACCAATAACATTCGCAGTAGTGGAATCTGAGTGTAATAAGTCTTGGTGCTAGTTTCTAAAAGCTTTATATGAGTTGCTAGTAGTTGCTTCACGACCAGACCTCTATATAGTATCAGATCATCACTCAAGGATTGTCTGTGAAATTAGGAATATTTTTTCATGGGTAGCACATAAGTTCTGTTTAAGTCACCTTTGGGAAAACTTTAAGAAAATAGTAAGATAGATGGGGATTAGTAATGTCAATATGATGTACTAGAAGATGTATTGGGCAGGAAATATCTATGATATTCATATGTACAATTAACATAAGAATGGCATCAGAAATGTTAAATAAGAAGCTTATGATTTGTTGGTTACGAGAGATGCAAGGAGGTGGATGTTATCACATAATGACATGTTTAGATATGGAATAATGACTACCAATGCATCTGAATGCTTTAATTGAGTGCTTCATCGTGCCAAAGGACTCCCTATTCAGACATTGGTTTGATCTATTTATTACAACATCATGTCTTTATTTCTTAAACGATACACAACTACACAAGACCAAGATATGGCTAATAAGTCACCTATTGCAACAAATGTTAGGCTTACAATTTAAAGGTACGAAAGTGAGGCAAGAAGATTTCTCATTCCTACATGAATTAATTATCACGAGTACGAAGTATATGACTTTACCTGTGGATCGTTCTGGGTGGACCTTAATCAAGATGGAACTTGTGCAGGTTCTTGTAGTAAACCGCAAGCGTACCATTTTTCCTTATCAGCGCGTCATAGCTTCCCTTGGACTCAGATGTATAGATATCTACCTAATGTTTCACCGTACTATACAGTTGAAAGCTTGAAGAGGACCAATGTGAGAATTCCACGTCATCCCTAAGTGATCAATATGGCCATATTTTGATGCAAGCTTAGAAATCTTTGAGCTTACACCACCAAATTTCAGATGTAGGATCAATTGTCCATGGGTTAGAAGATACTCAAATACAATGGACGACAAGTTACATAGGGTCACTGGATTTGCAGTTTGTGCCATAATCCATGACATAACCAATTAACTTACCCTTTAAATCTAAAGAATAATAAGCAAATTTGTAAAACATATACTTCTCCTTAGCAAAGAAAATGTACTAATGTGATTTTTTTTCTAAATCATAGATATGTTGGCAGACGATAGAAGTAGACACCCCCATCATCAAGAACCACAAGACACCGATGAGGTTAATTTTGGTCTAGCACTACTTGAGGTTCACCCAAGCATTGTTACATTGTGTGGATCACATAGAGTCGCTAATTCGATGAGGTAATTTATTTTCTTAAAGTAGTTTTTCTTAAACACTTGAATCTACTTATAATAATGAATATTTATATTTTTTGATAGGGTATTACTATTCATGAGGCGATCTCACAATTACACATGACTAATAATTGGCCTTGTACATGTCCATGCTTTATGGACGCACTCAGAGTTGCAAGTCTGGATTGTATTAGGCACATACAATACATTAGATTGGATCACTACCTCTTGACAACAATAATAGAGTGTTGGTCACCACAGACCAACACATTGTACTTCCCATTCGGTGAGTGACAATTGTACTACCTGATGTAGCTTTGATCCTAGGCATCAGAGTAGATTGACCCATATTAGTTGAACCCATAGTTACTGGCGTAGGGAAGTGGTGGGAGTCTTAGTCGGATTTTTGTGATGATTTGTTAGGTACCCATCCCATATCGGATAGAGTGTACCATGACCTAGATGACCACGCTATCATTGCCACATTTCATATGGAATAGGTGAAGTCACACACATGTGTACCACTCAAGGTGACTTTGATGGACCTTTGGTCAGGAGTCATATGTTGATTTTCGAGAGATTACCTTTTCGAGATATGTATGAGCCTATATATTATTCGTGCTAGGTTTCTTCCTCATTCTAAACACATCAGGTTCAAAGATTCATTTACAGTACATACCTATCATGGAGGACTTGCCATTATTTTTCTAATACTTCAATGGAGTAGTAGTATTTTGAAACTTGTATATGGAGCTAAAAGAAGCTACTAATCCCAAATGGGTGAATATAACTAGATGGGAGGAGGGTTGGTTTGGTATGTGTTTTAATTTATATCTTCATCATGTTTGCGAGTAGCTAGCCAGTTATTCATACATACAAAGATAAGTTTAATGGTTTATGACAGAGCAAAGTTTTTTTTATTTACTTTTAATTTGCACATAGTATATTTTTTTTCTCTTAGGCTGATAATGTTTACCTTTTGTAGGTTACTTGGCAATCATATAATCATCACTTATGGCTACATGTTGCAAACCTGTGCACTTCAGGATTTGCTTTGAGAGGCTAGGGTTCCATTGATATGTTGGCATCGTGTAGATTGGCACCTACTGAAGCAAGTTGCTCGACAATTGGCCAGGTGCTTAGAGTCTACATAGAACCGATGATGTGTTGATGGATGTGGGAGGGTTTTGATTGAGCTGATTATCACAAATGATATATCGAGATATGGGATGATAGGGAACCATACATTGTTACACATGATGACCCAGGCATGGATGTTGAGAGGGAAGTCACATGATATATGGAGTGGTATCATTCATTTGCAACAATATATTTGCTTCAGGCTCCCACAGATCTATTGGACACATATTACCCAAGGTCATCTGCAGAGCGATACATGGTATGCTGCTAAACTTTTTTTATGTACAAGTACTAGCTTAGTTTATTGTTATGTAGCTTATTAATTTCAATATACTTTATTTTTGCAGCATGAGTGAATTTTAAAAGTTGATGACATATTTTAGTCATACTTTGGCAATTAAAATGACAGTCTGAAGTTAGAAATTATTGATAGGTTTGAGGAGCTCATACCAGGATTTGGTGTTCAGTATACTTTTCGAAGATGTCATCTAGAGTGGATGAGACACATGAGGATGTTATAATTCTAGTGCTGAGTCAAGTGAATCTGGGACCATCCACATTTATTACTTCTAGTTCTTTCATGCACACAGCTCCACCGCCTCCCACATTCCTCACATGGACACCATATACACCTACAGTGAGAAGGATCACATGGTAGCATTTCTAGACAGTCAAAGTTTACTCCTACAACATTCCTTCGACCAAGACCGTCTTAGATGACATTAAGAAGTGAGTCTTCTATAGTTCCACAAGAATCAAAGTATTGGATGCCCATAGCCACTCCACCGTCTTACGAGCAACAGCTTTGGGGACCTTCTACCAATTCACTACAACAGAGCAGCAATTCATGTCATATCCTATACAACAGTTATGGTAGCAGAAGAGGAGACCCAACCTGATGATCTAGTGGAGCATCATCATGATCTCAGAGATAGACCACACGTCCTCCTGATCATTACACTTCAGGTAGTGGAATCATACCACCTAAGCAATGTTGTAGACATTAGTAGAAGGATATCTGCATTACATATGCTATACTATTCTTTTTTTCATGTATCATTGAGATGTATTAGATTTGAGTAGTACTAGATTTGAGTATTAGTAGATACATTTTTTTTGTGTTGACAACTTCAATATTAGTTGATGCAATTTTTATTTGTTGTCATTTTATTAAAAACTCTCTTTTGAAAATATAATAAAAATAGCATTTTAAATAATATAAAATTCATGTTAACAATATAAATAATCACTAAAAAGAATTAAAAAACATTTAAAAAAATAAAATTTCACATGATAAATAAATTTTATCTTTATGCTCATTATTATAGTTATGATCATATTTTCTAATTAATAATTAAAAAATAATTATAAATTACTTAAAAAAAATTACATTAAAATTATTTTAAGGGTATTAAATTAATTTCAATTTTTAAAATTTATTTAAAATTTTTTATAACATAAAATTTGGATTAATAAATAAATTAAAAAAAATTATTAAATTATATGTGTGTGTGTGTGTGTGTCTTCTACTTTCAAAATAATATATAAACTTTATTAAATATCTAATTTTTAAAATACTATTAATATTAAAAATTTCTATAATAGCCAAAAAAATCATCGGCCATTCAGCAAATAAAAATATACACTATTGACATTGAGACTATCGACAATATCGATTTAAATAATCTTTTTTTATTGTGTCGATTTTGTTAAAATATTTTAAAGTATATCGATTTTGAAATTTTTCTCAATCCTCAATTGATCTGGAGGTATTGGGTGAAGATAGTGGATAAGCGAGGTTAGGTTTTTCTTCCCCCGACGGCGTATGATCTCTTCCCCCTTCTTCTTTGCTGGACTTTTTCTCTCAAAATCCTCTGGTTTTCCTCTTTCCACGGGTAAGTGGCCTCCGACTTTAGCTAGGGGCCAGGTTTCTTCTCTGTAGTCTTACCTGAAGTTCCGTGTGCTATGGATATCGCTTCGACCTCCTCCTTCCAGCATTTAGCTCCTAGATGCAGTCATGGATCAACATCCCCAATCTCGCCTCTTTTCCTCAACTGAAAGCCTTGTTAACCTCCCAAAAGGAAAACAGAAATCCCCTGTCTCTATCCTTCAAACCTTGACCCGATGAGGAAGTCTCCTTCTCTGAAGCCGAACTGGAGGCTGGTCAAAAGGAATGGGAGCTCTCTTTGGTTGGGCATGCTATTGAAAAATGACCCTTCTATGGATCTCTTCTTGCTGCGGTTAAACGCAAATGGGTGTTCAAAGGCCATATGGACCTGTTAACCTTAGAGGGGGATTTTTTCCTCTTTGGTTCTCTTACAAAGAAGACTACGACATGGTTTGGAATGATGGACCTTGCTTTCTAAATGGGAGACCCTTTATATTTCGTAAATGGTCCTGGGACTTTCGACCAATCAAAGAAAATTTCTCGGACATTCCCTTGTGGGTCAAATTTCCTAATCTTTCCTTATGCTGTTGGAATGAAGATGGGCTATCTAAAGTGGCAAGTAAAATCGGTATACCTATAGCTGTGGACAGCCTCACTGCCTCAAAAGCTCGACTGACTTTTGCCCGGGTATGTGTCCAGGTTTGTCCATCATCTCATCTTCCAGATTCCATTCCCTTAAATCTAAATGGGTTAAAAGTCGATCAAGCGGTTCAATATGACTGGAAGCCTAGTGCTTTCCCAAACTACAAGACCTTCTCGCATGATGAGAAGAACTGTCCTCTAAATCCTACCACCCGTCCTACTACTCGACCCCCTGCTAGAGGAAGAAGCTGAGCCGCAAGACCTCTTCTGAACCAAATAGACTCTCTTTGGGTAATCCTCAGACCACATCTAAAGATATCAACCCTACCTTATCTCCACATTTAACCCCTCCTCCTCCTAAACAGGCTCTCCCTACTACATAACTCCCCATAGATTCTCTTCCTCAATCCAGGGACAATACTGCTCTTCAGTCCCCCCACCTCATTTCTTCACTTAATGATTTAAACCAGCTTCCATCTCAATCCCACTCTAACTCCACCCATGATGACCCTGCTGCCACAGGGGAGGCCAAAACTCAATCGAACCCCCCAAACTACTTATTCCATTGTCATTCGGTCAGCTGCATGCTCTCCAACTAAATCTTTTTCAAATTGTCCCCATGATTCAATTCCCAAAACCCGTGGGAATCTGAATTCTGACAATGATAAATCCAAGTCCCCTAGCTCTCTTGCACTCTAAGGCCATAAACCTAAGAAGAAAGGCAAGAATCATTGATTGATGTCTCTATGTCTCTCCCTAAGTTTGGATGCTGGAATGTGAGAGGCCTTTTGGCTGAAGGCCGGATCCGTGACCGTGCCCAAACAATAAAGGATAATCACCTCGACATGTTATGTCTTTTGGAAACCAAATTAAGTATTGAAAGTAGCAAAAACTCTTTACTCATTATTAAAGCTATCTCTTTTCCCAAATGAAGATAGCTGTCACAATTTTGATATGTGTTCTGGTGGAAGGATATGGCTTAAGTGGAATACCCATTCCCTATCTTTTACCCCTATTTGCAAAAATGCGTAGTTTATCCATGGGATGGTCTCTACCTTTGCTGGTCATAGGTATTTCATTACCTGGATATACGCCCATAATAACGCTAGTGACAGATGGGAGCTGTGGGCTTCCCTTCATCAGATTTCTTCCTCTATGATAGATCCTTAGTTGGTGCTTGGTGACTTCAACTGTGTTTTATTTTCCAATGAAAAAGTGGGAGGTAACTCTATTCCTCCAAATCGGCTGACTGATTTTAAAGACTGCATTAATGATTCTGGGCTTCTAGACTTGCCTAGCACTGTACTCTTTTTCACTTGGTCTAATCTCAAACTAGACAATAATATTAAGACATGAATAGATAGGGAAATGTGCAATACTCATTGGATGGATATCTTCCCCACTTCATCCTATAAAGTACTCCCTCCTTTAACCTCGATCACCTTTGATTGTTTCTTTCCAGGACTCTCAGCAGAAGAATCACAGGTTTATTTTCAGAAATTATTGGGTGCTCAACCCAAATTTCCTTGACATTGTTTCCTTAGATTGGCAGGTCTATGTCACGGGAGACCCAATCCTTGTTCTTTTCAAGAAACTCAAAATCGTTAAGGATCATCTCAAACGCAAAATACAAGAGTCTACTTCCCTTGAGCAACAAATCAGAATACTAAAAGAAGATCAGGAATACCACATGAAAATTCTAGAAAAAGATCCTTCCAATCCAATCTTCCTCCAAAACTTGGATGATATTAATGCTAGATATGGGGAAGCTGTCTTGAAAGAGAGCATATGGGCAAAACAAAGAGCAATACTTTATTGGCTCTCTCATTGGATGACTATCTTAAATTTCTTTATCTCTCTATAAAGGAGAGACACAATGAAAATTTGATAAAGGAACTTCAGGTAGATGACGAAACTATTACAAATAAGGATGACATTGTGAAAGAAATCTACCGACTACTCATCTCTTTTAAATAAAACTCCTATTTCTAGGTCTTCTCTATCTGACTTTCCAATTGGCACCTCCATCACTAACACTCAGTTTGAGGAGCTATGCTCCACTATAACAGATTCTAAAATCATTGCAGCCCTTAAAAGTATTAATGAGGATAAAACTTTGGGTTCTGACGGCTTTACTTCCAAATTCTTCTTTTCCTCCTGGAACATCATAAGGGCTCAATTCTTTCTTGCAGTTCAACACTTCTTTAAAACTAAGCAACTTCCTGAGGTTTTCAAGCATACTCTCATTACTTTGATACCCAAAATCAAGCATTCAAATAGTATATCAGACCATTGACCTATATCTCTTTGTACCACTTTCTATAAAGTTATTGCAAAGGTCCTCGCTAACAGGCTTAAACCAGTCTTGCCTGCAATAATACACTCTGCTCAATCTGCTTTCATCAAAAATAGAGATATAGCTGACAACATTTTTGTAACCCATGAACTTTGTTTGGAATTCAACAAGAGAGGCTCTCCTAAACTCTTTTGTACTAAGCTTGATCTCTACAAAGCATTTGATAGTGTGAACAAAGACATGGTCATCCTTAGGCTAACTCAAAAAGGTTTTCCTAAGATTTTTGTTGATTGAATAAGTGCTTGCATTTCTGAAATCCCCTTTTCTATTGTGCTTAATGGCCAAATCGAAGGGTACTTCAAATCTTCTAATGGCTTGAGGTAAGGTTGCCCCTTGTCTCCTTTTCTCTTCACTATTATAATGGATGCGTTTTCTTGTTTGATGGATAAAATGGAGAAAGCCAAACTATTTAAAATGATTACATCAGGCAATTGTTCTATATCTCACCTCTTATTTACCGATGACATTCTTATGGTTGGGACGGCTGATTATCAATCTGTCTCTAATCTCAATGAGGTGCTGGCTATTTTCTCATCTCTATCTGGGTTAGAAGTTAACCATCAGAAGTCTCTTATCTGTTTCTCAAAGAACACTAAAAGCCCTCTCAGTCTTTGATCTCTTCTTAATATAGAACCTATAGAATTTCCTTTTAAATACTTGGGCCTACCTCTAACTGCTGGGCAAATTAAATCATCACATTGCTCCCCCCTTATAGATAAAATCTATAGATGGCTAGCTGGTTGGAAATCTAAATGGCTCTCTTATGGGGGTAGATTTCAGTTCATTCAATCCTCTATTAATGGCTATTTAACCTATTGGCTGAGAGCAATGGCTATACCTAAAAGAATTATCAAAAAGATAAAGTCCTTAACTGCTAATTTTTTCTATCATAGGATGTTCAAGGCAAAATGCATCTAATATCTTGGAACAAAATAACTCTTCCAAGGGATAAAGGTGGCACCGAGCTTTGTTCTATTAGTACTCTCAACATAATTTGCAAGACAAAAATTCTATGGAAAATTCTTACTCACTCCTCTACCCTTTCTGATTGGAACAAAGAGAAATATGGCTCCATTTGGCAAAAACCCCCAAAGTCCTCTCCATTATGGATAGAGTTACAAATCTGCGCTTCTAGAATTAAAGGGAAATTGGAATACTCTATTGGTGATGGATCTCATTTCTCCTTATACCATGATCCTTGGTGCAATGGAGAATCCCTATTGGACTTATGTGGTGTGGAATGCATATAATAAATAGACCTATTAATTCTTCACTTGTCACTTTAACCTACCAGAGTTTTGTCGCCGATTCCCACCGCTTTCATGCTATCATGAACATTGAGATTCACTTTGGAAATGATGCAATTCTCTGGAATGGGTAGAACTTAATTAACAGTAAGTGCATTCTCTCCTCTCTTTTTGAACAATATCCTCCTATGGAAGGTTTTAAAGAAATATGGTTTAAAGGTGCTGCAATAAACTATGTGATATTCTGTTGGATGGAGAATTTGGGTGGCCTTAAAATTTCAGACATGCTTAGTAGGGGTCTTGACTCTAACCATGATTGCCCCCTCTATTTATCTTGAAAAAGAGTCACACAATCATCTCTTCTTCAGCTGCCCTTTTTCTCATAAAATCATTGGAGATTTTCTTTTTCACGGGAGTTTTTTTTTCTTCAACCCACACTCCAAACAGTGCTCTCGATATCCTCTCTTCTGGAGCACTCTGCTGTAAAGAGACTTCACCTTCTTATCACAGCTGTGGCTGTCTATATCATATGGAATGAGAGGAATAAGAGAATTTTTTCCAATACTTCTTCTCCTGCTGACTCTATCTCTACAAATATCAAAACCAGAGTTGCCGGTAAGCTTAGTAGGAGAATTATAAAAGAGAGCTGGCTGCATTCTATGTTGAATATTATTAACTTATTGAAAAATTATGGAAAAACAACATTCTATATAAGCCCCTTATCGTCTCCTTCTGTGGTTTTATATTTGATACACCTATTCAGGTTTTCCAATTGAAGTCTACTAATATGATTTTAGCTCCTATTTTTTCGAGCGGAGCTCCCCTTCCTCCATTTTGGTTGTAGGTTCTTTAGCCTTCTGCTTCACTACTCTCAGTGGACGGTCTTTGTTGTTGGTTTTGTCATTAGATTTGCATATGTTTTTGCGATTTCAAATGGTGCTATATTTTGACTATGATGAGACTATGTTTCTTTTGGAATTTTGTATTCCTGTCGTGGTATTTGAGCTCACCCATGGTTGTTCATAGCTGAAACCTGGATCAATGTTTGATTTGGTTGTTTGTGCTCCATGGTTCTTTCCTTCCTGGTGGGGTTGGGTACCAGTGGTTCTATTTTTGCTGCATGTTAGTGCTATTTTGACCATTCTATGCTACTGAGTTTCTTATTACTGGAAGATATCTGGGTTGTTTTGTGACTATTTGTGTGAGGCCTTCGGTTGGATGGTTTTGTGGCAATTGTCTTTTCTCTAGATCCATTGCGATTGGTCGGATGCTCTTTTGCTCAATTTTCTCCTTACTGAAATACATCAGGGAGGTTCTATGGTTGGCCTGTGTGGCTATTGGCTGGATGGTTTAGTGGTTAATGCCAATCTTTAAATTTTATTTCCATTGGATTGCAGCTATTGCTACCTATGGTGAGCTCTTTCCGCTGGCTGGGGTGTTTTGCTTGATCTTTTATGTCTCTTAGTCTTGAATCTCTTAGTTGATACTTTAGATGTTATTGTTTCAACTTTTCCTCATTGCTTTATCTCCTTAAAGCGGTAACTCTGCAATACTTTATTGGAATGAAATTTGGGCTATGCCCTCAATTTTTCAAAAAAAAAAAAAATCCTCAATTGATAAACAAAAAATAAATAGGTAGATGACCCAACTAGTGACTTGTGTCAGACTACCTAATTCAATGATAGTGTGATGGAATTTTGCACAATTCTTTTCACTATATGTGAAAACCTTGGTGATGACCAGTCTTTTGATCAAGCTATTCATCGAGATAGTAATATTACTATCAAAAGAAAGCAAATTAAAGTCATCACCCTTCAAAAAATGAATCTAGTCCTTGAAGTCACCCAACCTATCACTGAGCAACTCATTATAGAAAAGCTGAGATCCGAAGTGATAAAAGGCTTGTTCTAAGATTGCTAAAAGTCCAATCTTAAACCAATAATAGAAAATCTAAGAAAAATAAATTTAAAATTCAAATTTCTTGTATTTAAAGTGGAGTGCCTCAATATTGGATAGACCTATAAATAGCACTAATATATATATTTTTAAAACTTTTCATCTCACAAGTCTTACGCTTTTTATGAAACCTTCCTTTTTCCTACTTCCTAATTTCTATTGCTAACTTTCTTAGTGATGGTCTCCTCTTTCAAGAAAGTAGCACATTACTCTCTTCCAGATCAATCGTAGATGTTGGCTTCAAGCAAGAATACAATACAATTCAATGTATATTCCTTTACTTGACAGATTGTCGAAACAAGATATCATTATATTATTATTTTTTCTAAGTCATCTCGATATATGTGATATTGAATTCTTTTGTGAGTAATATGTCTATGGAAAATTAAATGAGGAAGAATAAACTTCCATAATTTATTCTACCTTTTTTGCCATCTTTTTACTATAAAATATTTCAAAGATGGATTTATTATGTTAACTTCAAATTGCACTGAAATGTCAAGCTAGGGAAAAAAAAGTAGAAAATCAAATATTGCTTTGGTGACTTGATGAAGAAGGGGTCAATTTCTACTAAAGGTTTATTTGGGGCAACTGTAGCGATCAGAAAATGCAGTAGTAAAGTTGATGTAGAAGAAACTATTAACTAATTACAATGGTGGGTATCACAAATTTTTTTATTTTAAAAAAAGTAGTCCACAGCTTTCTATCAGCCACTGCACTCTACCAAGTTAGATTGAAAGACGTAGTTATCCCACAACATATTTTTCGAAGTGCAACTTCTAAATGACACAATGGTATGTTTTCACACCGCCACTTTTACCCCAAATGAACCCTAAGCCATTACCTTCATGGCTAAGAAAGTATGATTTGTTGACTTCATGATCCCCATGAGTCATTTATTTGATTTTGATGATAACAAATATATGATTGAATGTTAATAATATCTTATATCAAAGTTTCAAGAAAGTTACTAAACCCAATATGATTAGTCAACTCAAGAAAATCAATTTAACTTGGACGGGTTCATTGAAAATTGTCTTTAGAATTGTATAAAATGATAAATAAATCTCACAAAATTAGTGATCATTGCTAAAATATTTGCATTTCATTTATTTTAATTTTTGAAAGATTTTTACTAAATTATTATGTAATATTTTCTTTTCAAATTTATGAAATTATCCTTTTTGAATAATTTAATCACTTCAACAACAACAACAAGCCTAGCCCACTATGTGGGGTCGGTTACATGAATCCTTCTTCTCCATTGTGTCCTATTAAGTGTCAAATTCTTATTTAATTCTAATAAATGAAGGTCATGTTTAATATATTATAGCCAAATTTTTTAGGTCTACCTCTATCTTTCTTAACATAAGGCAAATCTAGTACATCTACTCTCATATTTGGGTCATCGGACGGCCGATGCTTTATGTGACCAAACCATCTAGGCGTCTGTCTCTAATTCTATCAACCACTGGAGGTACTCCAACTTTTTTATGAACATATTCATTTCACATTTTATCTCTAAGAGTATAGCCACTCATCCACCTGAGCATCCTCTTCTCTGCAACACTTAATTTAGTTTTATGCTCTATTTTATTAGCCAACATTCTTCACCATAAATCATTGCAGGTCGTACCACCATCTTATAAAATTTTCCCTTAAATATAAGCGGTACTTTTCTATCACACAACAAGCTAGATGCATTCCTCCACTTCAACCATCCAAATTGAATTCTACTAATAATATCCCCATCAATTTAACATCATTTTGAACAATAGATCCAGGAAATCTAAAACATTCACTCTTTTTCATGACTTGATCACCCAATATCATAGCATCACTACTAAAACTTCTACAACTAAAATTACACTCCATATATTAAGTTTTAGATCTACTTAAATGAAAACCTTTGGAATCTAAGGTTGATCTCTATAATTCAAATTTCTTTTGGACTCCCTCTCTAGTCTTATCAATAAGAAGAATGTCAAGGTACATCCTCCTACAAGTGCCTACTAAAAACATTCATAACTAAACCAAAAAGATATGAACTTTAAGCAATCCTTGTAATCCAACTAAAATTGAAAATTTTTTTTCAATTCTCATTATGTTTGGACATAAGTAATAGCTCTAGTATACATATTCTTAATGACCTAAATATAATCAACATTAACTCCTTTCTTTTCTAGAACTCTACAAAGCACTTCTCTTAGAACTTTATCATATGCTTTCTCTAAATTGACAAATTTCATATGTAGATCCTCCTTACTTTCCCAATACTTCTCCATCAAACCTCTCAACAAATGTATAACATCCATAGGAAATTTATTTGGCCTGAAGCCAAATTAATTTTGAGAAACTTTTGTATCACATTGTAGCCTATGCTCAATTACTCTCTCCCATAATTTTAATGTATGATACATTAACTTATTTCTTCAATAATTTGCACACTCTTGTGCATCACCTTTATTTTTAAATATAAGAACTAACAAATTCTTTTTGTACCATCTAATATCTTTTTAGTCTTTAAAATAATATTAAAAAGATTTGTAAGCCAATAAATTCTTTGGTATCCTAAGCATTTCCACACTTCTATCGAAATGTCATTGGATCTTACTGTTTTTCCATACTTCATTTATTAAAATTCTCTAATTTCAAATTTACTAATACGACAATAAAAATAAAAGTATTTATTTATGTTTAGAGTACTAAGATTTCTAAAATCAGCCATATTCTTAGATCCTTCATTAAAAAGTTTATCAAAATATCTCATCCACCTTTGCTCAATATTCTTTTCTAAGAAAGATAATTTAAGACTTTTATTCTTGATACACCTCACTTGAACAAGATCTTTACTTCTCCTATCTCTTTTCTTGACTAACTTATATATAGATCTTTCACATTCTTTAGTATCCAATCTATTATATAAATCACCAAAAATTAAATTTTATGCATCACATATTGGTTTCTTAGAATCTCTTCGAGCCATTTTATATCTTTCCTAATTCTCTGAGTTTTTACATCTAAACCAAATTTAAAAATAAAGCTTCTTATTTCTTATCTTTTTCTTGGACATTTTGACTCCACAACCAATTGTTTTACTAAAAGAAGTTTTTTCTTTTAATTTTCCTACCTCATTTTTTTGCAACTTGCTTAATTTTACTTGTTACTATTTCCTGCATAATATTAGCTTCCACATGAGCATCAGATTCAAAGATCTTGTAGCTTGCTCTTAAAAAATTCTTTATTGATGTTCTTTAAGTGTCCCATCTAATCTTAAGATAATAATTTATTTTATTTTTCATCTTCTAATTCTTCATCTTAAAATCTCAAACAAACACTCGATGCTAAGTACTTAAACTTTCACTTGAAATGACCTTACAATCATTATAATCCAAATGATCTATTTTCTTATCAGAAAATAATCAATTTGTGTTTTACTAGATCCATTCTTCTAAGTAATAATATGCTCAACTTTTTTCTTAAATGAAGTACTAGAAATTATGAAATCATAAGCTAATATAAAATATAATATAGTCTTACCTTCTTCATTGGTCACTCCAAATTCAATCACCATGAATACTTTTAAAATCTTCTACCCCTCTACTAACATGTCCATTTAATTCTCTTCAATAAATATTTTTTCTTCAAGAGGCATCCTTTGTATTAATCCCTCTAAGTCATTATAAAATTTTTCTTTTGAGCTTAAATCCAAACCTACTTGAGGATCATAAACACTTATAACATTGATAATTTTAGTATCAATAATAATCTTTAAAGCTATAATTCTATCTTCAATTCTATTAATATCTATAATATTATTCTTCAAACTATATAATCACACCTACATAATTTCTTGTTTGACTCCTACTTCATTGCCAAAGTTTATAACCTAAACTACCAATCTCTTTGGCTTTATCCCCAACCCATTTAATATCTTGAATACATAATATATTTATCTTCTTATAGACTACTATATCTATTAATTTTATTTACCTATAAGAGTGTCTATATTATAAGTTCATAACTCAATACTTGTTATATAGACTGACCTTTTAACTCACATCCATCCATAATATTTCATCATAAAATTAGTTCAGTTCATTTATTATTACATTAATTAATCTTCATGTAGCATTTATTAAATCAACCATTTAACTTAAGCATGTGATATAGAATACTCTATAAAATAATGAAATTATTCTTTTCTATCTCATATTTATTCTTTTTTTTTCTCTTGTAACAATCTTTGCATTTAATTTGATGATCCATCATGCCTCAGATGAATTTCACTTTAATTTATTTACGATATTTTTATTTAATTTATTTGAGTTATTGCATTAGTTTTTTTTTCATTTTTTTGAATATTTTAAATTCAAATTATTTTGAAAATTTAGATTTGAAATAAGCATTGAATCATCTTTACATTTTTTTTCTTTATTTGGAATGTAATCTTCGATCCTCTGCATCATTTAAAATTAATTTTTTTTATTTGGGTTGAGTTGATTGAAATTAGGTTGGAGTTAATTAATGTTCTTTTCCAAAAATCCATTTGTGGAAAATGCTGGTCTGGTCCATACATTTATTTAAATTCAAATTTAAAGCATTATTTGAAATTAAAATTACTACTTAAATTAATTTCCCAAGTAATTTGTTGATGGATTTGCATTAACTCTTGATTGATCCATTTATGAAATAGGATCTGACATCGACTTTTATTAAAAAAAATTTATTTATTTTATTTGATTGGGTTCAAACTAGTTTCTTAATTAAATTCTTGATTATTCCTTGATTTTTTAGGCTAATTGATTGAATTTAATCATTTACCCTTTGTTATTTGGTCTTCCATCATGAATTAAAATTAGCTTGATTGAAATTCAATTTAATTTGTCTTAATTTTGAAATCAATTTTAAAATATTTCTAAATGGGTTTCACTCTTGTGTGATCTCTCTTAATTCCCTCATGCTTAGCCATCCACTTCATGGATATTCTCTATTTATTTCCTTGCATTTTCTTCATGAGTCCTCTTGATCCTACAAGCTTTGGCCGACCACTTAGTGCAAAAATTTTTCATGGAGATTTTCATTTCAAGAGTTCAAATTTCCTTTATTTACTCAATTTAACTTCAAGCTTTCTCAAGATGAGATCACACCATTTTCTAGAAGCCTTTATCTTAAATTAGAAAAGAGATATTCATGTTTGATCTTGCCACTCCAAATCTTCTTTCAAATGGCTTGAGTAAGATTATTTTTAATTTTATTTGAATGTGAGTGGTTGTTTTAATTTCATATGTTGAATGATGAGATTTTGATTTGATTTTTCTAATTATTTTTTATCTTTAATTATTATTCATTCAAGTGATTTAGATATTACAACCACCATAGTTTCATGTGTAACTAAATAATTACTTTGTTTCTTAAAGGTGTTATTTTAAAGTCTTTGATCTTCATATTTTACAAAAGGTACAAGTTTTGAAATTTGTTAAAGTGTTATATCATAAAAGTTTACTTTTTTATTTCAAGATTCATATCATCTCATTATACATTTCAATTATTTTTAAAAATAATACTATTTTTTTAGCATTCTCTTATTTTTGATCTTATTGATTAGTGTTGTTGAGAGCAAAATCCTTTTAAAATCTAAGAGTTAGATTTGAAGAATTTCTTTTTAATCTTGTAACTTCAAGTTATTTGATATTGTACTTGCACTTGTAAGAGAATATGTGATTTATTTTAAGGTTGTACTTGCCCAATGTTGGAAAGTATGTGTTTTAAGTTAGACATTCTCAGTGTACTAAAGTTTATATTTCAGATTGTATTTACCTAGTGTAAGACAATAGGAAATATTATTGTAATCTTGTGAGATTTGGTGAATTGCTATCTTAGATTGGGTGGCTTGATGTCAATGTAGGCTGATTTTTTAGTTTAATTAAACCACATAAAAATTCTTGTGCTTCTTATCTCTTTACTTTTCTACATTTGTTTTTTGTTTTATTATTATGCTTTATTATAGACTCAAATTTATTTGCATATAACCTTATACAAAAAAAAATTAAATTTTAACTTGAAAAAATTAAATAACCAATCCCCTCCACCCTCTCAAGTGTCATAACCTCTTAACAATTGGTATCAAACCCTCAATCATTTTATGGCTTAAGATCCTTGAATTCATTACTATGGTACAAAATTTTTTTTAAGGGTTCACTACCATAAGGTTAATCTACACATAGGTCATCATTGCTTTAAAATATTTCTTTATTAATGGAAAATTTGTATTAGTAATATTTTTAATGGTCAAGCTTTTTATATGTGGCAAATATTAACACATCAATACCACAAACCCACACTAGAGATAAATGACATGAAAATTGGAAATTTTTTTGATAAATGGACTATTCATGGAAGGGAATTAAATGAACTAAATGCAAAATCATACAATACTTTATACTATGCTTTACTTTCTGATGATTACATGAGAATATATATTCTTAGACCAAGATAAATTTATTGAATTGTACGTTACATAAATGAATGCACATTTAAGTATGAATATGAATTTGAATTCTGAATGAATTATAAACACATTATTTTCAAATAAAATATAGAAACTAAGATTTAGTTTACCAAATTTTAGGAAGTATTCCAAAAGAATGGGATACAAAGTAACTATTATTAATAAAGTAAATGATTTAATCATATATCCACTTAATCAATTTTTAAGTTCTTTGATAGAACATGAATAGGTACTTGCACAAAGGGATCTAAATGATGGTGTTCTAAAGAAGGACAAATATAAAAAATAAAAAATTAATAAAAAACTATAACATTGTAAGTAGATGAGGTTGATGATGAAATTATTTCAAGTTTTGAATTATAATGCTCTCCATGAGATTAGAAAATTTGCTCAAAAGAAAGAATCGAAGGTATAGAAAATCTAAAGTTTATAAATTTTAGACTAATAAATCTTAGGTAGGTCAAAGAACTATATGTTAGTATTGCAAAACGCCCTTACATATGAGAGAGAATATTCATAGCTTGCTTATGAAAACACTAAGAAGGAAAAATAATTAAAAGGAAGGAAAGCTGGAAGGACAAAAGTAATATAAGAGAAAGAAAATGCTTTCTAAGTAAATAAAGATTTAGAGGAATCTAATGATGCTACTCGTGGTATTTTAATTCGGATGCCAGGTGGACACCACACGGATCTTAGGCGGTACTTATTGAAGTGATCGGGTATGACATTAAGGTATGATGTACCATATTGAAGGATGAAAAGATCACACTACAATAGACCTAATCACCTAATAAGAACTCATAAGATAGATGGGTCTTTGTATATACTAGAGATCTTTCCCTTACTTTACATGAAAAAGTAAAGCGGGGTTTATTTTATATTAGGTTCTTTAGTTCCATATGGAAGAAAGCTTCCATAACTAATTACATCCTAGGAAATAGGGACTTCCTAAGAAAACTCTTGATTAAAGTAGTCAATCAATATTTCAAAAGATTTCAAGGGTAGACTATCAAAGGATTGGGCATTTTTGGAAAATCAAGGGGGAAGTTCAAGTGGAAGACTTATTTTTGGATTCCAAAGGAGGACAAGTAGGAAGCACTCATGATACTAGGAAGCCACTCCAATCTATTCTATGGTGAGGCTTTATATGTTTGAAAGAGAAGATTTGTTTTAGTTTGAAATGAGATTTTTTTAGAATGCTAGGGCTTATAATCCATCAACACAAGATTATGAAATGCATAAGAGGTGAAAATTTATACTCGTAGCCTTAAAGAAACAAGCAACCTCAGATCCTAAATCTAGGATGTTTTAGCACAAGCTAGAAGCATGACCTAAATCTAAAAGAAAGGGGGACATAGTAGTTTACCTCGACAAGAGAGGATAAACTCATCCGACTCTTCTGAAATTACAACCATCTGGAGTGACCACCAACTTACATCTCCTATGATTCAAAACCATATAGGTCGATCATATGAAATTGCAAGATAGCTAAGCTATTATTTAATTAGGAAGGGAAGCTAGAGTCTTAAACTCACCCCCTAAGAGGCTGGATCATGACTAGTATGAAGACATGACTTAGACTAAATGAAAAATTTTACAAATTCTTTATCTCATTTTGACACATAAATTTAAGATAAAGGCTTAGGACAATTATGCCTAAATGCATGATAAAATTAAATTGTTGGCTAAATCAGTGGGAGGAGGTGTTCTCCACTACGAGGGATGCCTTCATAGGTCAAGCATTCCCCTATCATGCAAGAGTGGATACCCTCTCTATTCAATAAAGAAATAAGATGATATGCATGTTATTATAACATACATCATTTAGCTATGGGGTTGCCAAATCTTTTAATTATCCTGATTTATAGCCTAAGCTTTAGAGTGAGGTTATGAATTATTTTAAAATTTAGTTTTGAGTTATTAATTGGGGTAAAAAACTAACACATCCAGGACACACATTCAAACATCAAACTTAAGAAACCTATGAAGAACATGTAATTTCTATTGCAGAATCTAATAATCAAATAGTTATAGATTATCGTGAAAGAATATGAGGTCGGTGTGGGTGGGTACTGTCATACACCCTAGAAAAGAGAAAAATTAGATAGCTGAGCTCTACCCTCATACAACCAAGATTACAAAAGAATATTATAATCAAAATTGAATAGATGTTATGGGGATCTTCACTCTTCATTCTTCTTTTTTCCTTTTGATTTGATTTGCTTCAAGGCTTCATAAAGCTTCCAGGACTTTGCCTTCTAGCCATTGCTCATCCTAAACACCGTAGCACTAATAGTTGGATAGAGAGGGGGCTCTGTTTACCTCAGGTTTGGTCTCGCCAGCGATGGGGAGCTCAAGGGGAATCAGAAAAGCTCTAAGGATGCATGTTTTGAATCATTGAAGCTCTCTATGTGATTTGAATTAGATGGGGAGGAGTATACCCTCCTCCCTGATCGATCCGATAGTTTGGATGGGTTCAGCTTTTGGCAAACATCCGGCCGATGCAGGCAGTCAAGGATGTTAGTGAGTGGTCGAGGTGGATGGTCAAGAGTGGTTGAAGGCAAGGAGTGGGCTGGCAATGTGTGTACCCCACTTACAAGTGTTCCAATGGGATGGCTTGTGTTAACTTACCTCCACTTGAGCCATAGCTAACCCAATTAGCTTTCCGTTAGGTTAGCTAATGGTCTAAGTGTACAAATTAAGCTTAGGGTGGCTGCCAAGGGTTGGAGAGTGGGTTTGACCATCAAATAGAATTTTGTCCCATTTGGAGGGGTTTACCCAATGGTGTTAGCCTAATTCAAATCCAAGATGGGTTGGGTTTGATTTGGGTTGACCCATGGTGACCAAAGGATGGGGCATGCCATGTTTGGTTGGGTTTGGGCTTGGTATGGCTCAATTTGACACATATAGGTCAAATTGAGATATAATGGGCTAGGTTGACCAATTGCTCAAATTGGACCAACCCAAGGATTTGGTTAAGTTCAAATGATGATTTGAGATACGTTGGTGCCATTGGTTTGGTTTAATTTGAAGTAGACTTGAATTTGGCTCATATGGGTTCATATGGGTTAAATGGGCTTAGTTGACCAATTTAGTCAAATTAGCCAAATTTGCTTCGGTGGAGGGTTGGTTTAGGTTCAATTGATGATTTGAGAATGATTATAAGTGTTGATTTGAATTGATTTGGATTTGAGAATGATTTAGTTCAATTTGACCCTTTAGGTCAATTTGGGTTAAAGATCTCAATTGGGTTGGTTTGATCAAATTGGGTTCAATTGAAGGTTGGATCATGTTCAACAATCAATTTATGATGGATTTGAGTCATTAGTTTTAATAAATTTGATTTAGATTTTATTTTGCCCAATTTGGCCCTTTAGATCAAATTGGGTCAACTTGGGTCAAGAGCCCAGGTTGGCTTGGTTTGGCATGGTTTGGCTTGATTGATGGTTAAGTCATGTTCAACACTGAATTTATGATTGAGTGGAGGCATTGGTTTCAATCAATTGAGTTTAGAATGAGATTTGATTCAATTTGGTGCATATAGGCTAATTGGGTCAACTTGGGTCAAGTGATCAAATTAGGTTGGGTTGGCCCATATGATTGCAATTGAGCAATCAAGGGTTATCAATAATCATTATAGAGGATATTGAATAGGTTGGTTCAATCCAATATGGGTTGTATTAGAGTTTGGATCAAATGGGTCCTTTAGGTCACTTTTGGTTAAGTGAACCAAATGGGTCAATTGAGTTGAATTATGTTGAATTAGGTGGGGTTGAGTTTGATGATTGATTTAGGATTGATTGATAGTTTTGATTGTAATTTATTTGGATTTAATTGAATTTTGGCTCATTTGGACCCTTTGGGTCAAGTGGGCCAAGTTGAGTTAATTGAATTGATTTGGTTAGTTTGATTTGATTGTAGGTCTTAGAAGGTTTTGAAATAGAGATTTGAATAGTTGGAGTACTTTTGTGAAGTTCAATTGGATTTGGTTCAATTGAATGGATCTTAGGTTTGATCCATTGGATGATGGTGAAATTGGTTTAGGTTAAGGGTTAAGTTAATTTAGCTTGGAGCTTGGATATGAGATGAAATATAATTAGGGTTTGATTATATTGATTTGAGGTTGGATTTGCATGAGTGGATAAGTATAGGTCTTAGTTTAGGCCATAGGATAAGTAGGTACCCTTTGTCCAAAGGTAAAGCTTAAACATATCATATATCTTTCTAAGTCTCTAGGCTTGGGTTTAGTGTTCACATAATCACTAGAAGTGTCCTATGACTAAGGAGATTCTAGTATCTAGGAGAGTCCTAAGTCTAGGATGAGAAGGTTGAATTAATCTTCACTCCAAAAGTGAGGTCAATAAAAGGACCCCTAATAGGCGTGGTATAACTTCGAAGGCACACCTCACGTATTTGCGTTGACCGTGGTGATCAACAACATCTAGAAAGATTACAAGCACTAAGAATAGTCATCTATAACCAAATAAAGAAATATATTGAACCATGAATCCTAGCATGATGCAATTCTCTATCATTCTAATGGCATGAGAGAGAGATGGGTAGATTCGGTTTAATTGCTTGAGAATTGATTTCATGTCCAGGACATGAAGGAATATATGTTGGGATTCGGACATGAATTGGAATAGATTATAGATTAATTTATACCAAGGGCATGAAGGGGGATATCTGCTATGGGATTGATATTTGACTGAGTTTTGTTTGAGTTATAGATTGATTTAATTCATGCCCAAGGTATAGAAGGAAATCCGCTGGGGATTGAGGTTTGATTGGGCTTGTTAGTTTATGTTGATTAGAATTCCCTGGGGATTTGGATTTAATTGAGTTTATTTTGATTTGTTTGATTTAAATAAAGGGATCTCTTGGAGATACAGATTTGGATTTGTTTGATTTAGTTTGATTGATTTATTGTTGATTGATTTCTGATAATTAGTTTTGAGTTTGATTTATTTGATTTTGTTGGTTGATTTAAATTGAATTTGGTTGATGAATTCAGAGGAGGATTCACTAGGGATATATATTTAGTTTATTGATTTAATTTGATTTGCATCACTTTAGTTGATTAATTTTGATTTTGTTTGAATTTGGGTTCATTTTAGTTTGGATTTGACTCTATTGTGGATATAAGTTTGGACTTTAATCCATTTTTATTTTTTGATTTTGCTTGATGGATTTCATTTGGACCTTGTCAATTTGTGATGGACCATACTAAGGAGGGGCTATGTAAGCCTGGACCTACCTTAGATTTACCAATCCAAAGGAATAGTCTATCAGCCAAAGAGTAGAGGCTATCCAACCAAAGGGTTGCCCATCGGTTTGCAATGGATATGTTAGGAAGAAAGCTCGGGGACTCACATCTTCCAAAATAGAGTCAACCATTAGGGTGACTCATTGATGGAACAACAAGTCAAACTTGACATAGAGCGACTATCAAGTGAGTGCCTCTGGGGGTCTTATCCCAACCTAGAGAAGTCAAGTAGATTCCTATAGGAAGTTTTGCTGACACTACCTAAAAGATAAGATGTCTATCTGGGAAAAGGTGCCCTGGGGGTCTTATCCTAATCCACAAGATATTTTATTTCATTTGGTTTGTCTATTTGTTTGATTTATTTAGTGTAGACCCTATTGGTTTGTGAGGATCCACAATAAGAAAGAGTTATGGGGGCTTTGGCCTATCTTAGATTTATTGCCCCAATGGATAATCCATATATTCATAGTATGGAGCTTCTAACCACAGGGGTGACTACTAAGAAAGGGGAACTGTCCAAATCGATAGTAACCTAGGTCATGCCTAAGTGGGGTCATGAAGACATAATCTAAATAGAATACCCACAAGAAAGGTGCCTCTGGGGGTCTTATCCAAATATCTAAAATACAAAGCCTATAATTATACGGTGGCTAGCTCAGGGAGAAAGCACGAGGACTCACATCTGCTTGAGCGGTGTTATCCACCGGGTGGGTTACTGTTAGCAAAGAGAACTATAACCAACCTAAGGTATCCATTGGTTTGCAATGATCAATCTAGGAAGATAGCATCAGAGACTCACATCTTTCAAAGTGGAATTAATTATCGGGATAGTTTGTCATTAGTTAGACAACTACTATCTGACCTAAAGAGACTACCAAGCAGGGAGTCACAAAGAAGGACTGGACCCAAACTTAAAGTAGTCAGGAGGAAGAGGAGCCTATGAGAGTCTTACCCTAATACTCAAATATAAACTCAGACTCAGTCAATGTACGATGGCTAGTTGAGGCTAGTTCAAGAAGAAAGCTCGGGGACTCACATCTTTTTAAACAATGCCAACATCAGGGTAGTTTATTGGTCATGCAACAAGATATTCCACACTAATAAGGTGCTGATTGGTGTACAGTGGTCAAGTTAGGATGAAAGCATGTGATCTCATATCCTCTTAAATGGGAATGACCACTAGGAGAAACACTAGCTAGGTAGTGGATCATGCCTGACTTAGAGAGCTTTTGAGTGAGGGCTGCTAGGGGTCATATCTTAACTTAAAGTTTCCCTACAATAATAGATTTTTGTTTGTTTTGTTTATATTTGTGAGCAATTTTGTGTTTATGATGTGCTAATGAGGGATAGGATGTCACTCGAGTTCTCTTATACCTACCCTAAACATACCACGAGAATTTGGCAATTTGAAAATATTCAATTTGAAGAGATGTTTGATTAAAATAAAATTTCATTGATGGAAAAATTATTTTGGAACATTGTTTTATGGATATTATTTCTTTAGATGATGCTCGTTGATAAGAAGCATCGAGTATACTCCTTTGTGGCTTATAAGTTGGTAGGATCTTGGTAGGCCTTTTCTATGGTAAAATGGCCTTCCCAAGTGGGTTCAAACTTGCCTCCCATCTTGCGTTGGGCAACAATTAGTTTCTTTAGAACTAAAATAAGTGCTTCTACTTAAAAAGCTCTAGGGAAGACCAACTTGTTATGAGCTTGAACCATTTTTACTTCGTACAACTCGAGGTTCTGGCATGGCTTGTAAGTTTCTCTCTTCCAAATCTTCAAGCTCTTCTAACGATAGCTTGGTGTTCTGTTCGATTGTAATTTTACTACCCACAGCTATCCTTAGTGATGCGAGTTGGACTTCTAATGGTAGAACGGACCCATACACTAAGGAGATTAGGGTAGATTGTGTTAGAGTTCTCTAAGTAGTATGGTAACCCAACAAAGCTTCAACTAACTATTAATGCCACTATCGTTAGTTGTCAACGAGCATCTTCTTTAGTATTGTAATGAGATTTTTGTTAAAGGCTTCTGCTAAATCATTTGCCCACAAATAGTAGATGGTAGAGTATCTCCAATCTATGTTGTGTCACTAGGCGAAGTTATTGATTTTGGTGCTCTTGAAAGTGACACCATTATCAAATATGATTCGGTGGGGTACCCCAAATCTATATACGATATGGTTTCTAAAGAACTAGAGCACATGCTGAGCTTTGACCTCCTTGAGTAGAATTTCCTCTGCCCACTTGGAAAAGTAGTCTATAGTAGCTAAGATGAATTAGTGACTCTTGGATGAAGGAGAATCGATCATACCTACTATCGATGCTCCAACATTGATGCCCATGAGAATAATGTTGGATGCAGAATGTTAAGAGGTTGATGTAGGACTACTCCATGTACTTAGCACTAGTAACAACACTTTGCTATATCCATGTAATCTATGATCATTATCAACCAATAATACCTAAGTCTTTTAATTTAGGATTTCATCTTGGGACTAGACTGATGCACTCCGCATAATCCTGAGTGTAGCTTTGTCATGATCTTATGGGCTTCATGTTTATCTAAACAACGTAACCACATATGATCGAAGGATCGTTGGTATAAGACACCATCCATGAGGGCGTAGGAGAGTGCCTTTTGCTTCACTTGATGTGCTTGAGATTTCTCTTGAGATAGTTTGTATTTATTTAGGTAATCAATGAAGGGTTGCCTCCAATCCAGTTCTTTATCCTATTTGGAAATGGTAACCTCCCCTTCAAGAGAGTATTTGATGATGAATTTCATATTAATAAGAGGCAAGACTTGTCGATTATGGACCTTTATTGATATGGACTCATTTTTGGACATGCTAGGCAACAACTATGATATTTTCTCCTCTAGGGATCTTGTAGATTAAGACCTCTAGAATTTGAGATAGTAACTCCATAGTGTACTTGTGATAGTGATGGAGCCTTGGCTTCAAGACCTTGTAGGACCCAGCAATTTGGTTGACCACTAACTGAGAATCCCCAAAGATGTTGATGTTCTAAATGCCTAGCAAGATGGCTAACTCTAGATAAGCAATCAAAGCCTCATATTTGACTTTGTTGTTGGTGCAAGGTTTAGATAGATGGTATGAAAATATCATCATATCACGGTCTGGCATTAGGGGGACTATTCCTACCCCTGCCTTGCCTGAGAGAATATATTATGATTCTTCTCCTCTTTGAGAAGAAGTCACACCATCAAAATATATTTCCCAATGATGAATGCTTGAATCTCCTAAGTTCATAATTTGTTCATAGGAGAGATCATCAGTGAGTGGAGAATCTATAAGAAGTTTACTAAAAAATTCTTAAGAGCTTGTCTTTTACCACACAGAAGGGTACAAATGTGATATCAAATTGCATTAGAATCATGGATCATTGTGCCAATCATTTGGATAGCATCGACCATGTCATGATATATTGCAATGGATTGATTTTAGAAATCAAGTTTACTTTATGAGAAGCATATAACGTTGTATCTTTTGGGATGCAAAGATTAAAGCTAGACAATGCATCTCAATGGGTGGATGATATGCTTCAACAAGTATTAGATGACGAGATAGTAGAATGCATTCTCCTTCCCCTCATTATTTGCCTGAGCCAACAAAGTGCCATGGGAGTCATCTAATGTAGCACTGTAGAGTATAAGGGGCTTGCTCGGGATAGAGGCAGCTAAGACTGGAAACATCATGAAGTACCGCTTGATGCTCTCGAAGGCATGCTGACACTTATCGTCCCAGTTGAACTTGACATCATTCTTGACAAATGCTGAAAATGGCAGGCATCTGCCTAATAGCTTGGATATAAAGCGGATTAGATATGCCAACCTCCATTAAAATGATCTAAGTTGGGTTAGACTATTAGGGGGTGGCATTTCAAATATCACTTTAACCTTCTTAGGTTAATTTCAATTCTACCATGTCAGACAACAAATCCTAGAAACTTCCCTGAAGATACTCGAATACACATTGTAGAGGGTTCATTTTAAGGTTGTATTGCCTTAACTGCTCTAAAACTACTCTCAAGTCAAAGTGATGGTCTTCATTTTCTTTATTTTTGACCATGGGATCACTGACGTAGCATTCAACTAGGAGGTGAATGAGTTCATCAAAGATTCATGTCATGGCCCACCGGATTATGGTGCCAACATTTTTAAGGTCGAATGACATGAATTTATAGCAATATATTCCAATCGGAGTTCTAAAAGTAGTGTTCTTTTCATCTTCAGGTCCCACCTTTATTTGGTTATATCCAGATGAACCATCCATGAAAGAGAAGATCATATGAGACGAGGCAATGTCCACCATCAGTTCTAGTATTGGTAATGAAAATTCATCTTTGGGACATGCCCTGTTAAGATCCCTAAATCGATGTTGTTGACCTCACTTTTAGAGTGTGGATCCAATCTTCTTATCTTTGGCCTAAGAGTCTCCTAGACACTAGGATTTTCATAGTCATAGGATATTTCTAGTGATTAATTAAACACTTAAACCTAGAGACTTAAGAGGGCTCAACATAGGTTTAGGCTATGTCTTAGGATCTAAGGGTAACCAACCCACCCTACAGCCTAAACCAAGACTCATGCCTATTCCCTTTACAAAATTTTCTTCAATCAAACCTAATTCAATTGATTTTAACAAAAGCACTCCAACCATTCAAACTTTCATTCCAAACTTTACCAAAAGCTACAATCAAGCCAATTGACCAAAATCAATTCAATTAACCCAACTAGCCCATTTGAACCCAAAATATCCAAATAAGCTAAAATCCAATTAAACCCAAATAAATTGTAATCAAATCCATCAATCAATCCCAAAGCAATTATCAAACTCAACTCAATCTAATTCAACCCAAAATTAACTCAATTGACTCATTAGGTTCACATGATCCAAAGTGACCTAAAGGACCCATTTGAACCAAACTCCAATCCAACACAAATTGGATTGAGTCAACTCATCCAAAACCTTCTATAATGATGGTTGATTATCCTTGATTGATCAATTATAATCAGTTAGACTAAACTAAGCTAATTTGATCAATTGACCTAAGTTGACCCAATTAGCATACATGAACCAAAATAAACCAAATGCCATTACAATTCAAACCAATTGAAACAAATGATTCCTATCAACCCAAAATTGATCCTTGAACATGACTTGACCATCAATTGACCCAAACCAAATCCAATTGGCCTCTTCACCCAAGTTGACCTAATTTGACCTAAAAGGTCAAATTGGGCTAGATCAAATCCTAACCCAAATTGAATGCAACCAATGACTCAAACCCATCATAAATTGATTATTGAACATTATCAACCCCTCAGTTGAATCCAATTTTACAAAGTCAACCTAATTAACCCATTTAGCCCCAAATTGACCTAAAGGGTCAATTTGGTCTAAACCATTTCTAAATCCAAATTGATTGAAATGAAAACCCGCAATCATCTTCAATTGATCAATTGAACCTAAACCAATACCTAACCCAAGCAAATTTGGCCAATTTGATAATATTGGTCAACTTAGCCCATTTGACTCATATGGGTCCAATCCAATCCAAATTAAATCAAACTATTTGAATCAAAATATCTCAAATCATTATTTGAACTTATCTCAACCCATGGTTTGACCCAATTTGACCAATTGGTAAATTTAACCCAACCTAGCCCAACTTGACCTACATGGGTCAAATTGAGCCAAACCCAACCAAACCAAGCCCATCACACTTGGCATGACCCATCCTTGGGTCACCATGGGTTAGCCCAAATCAAACCCAAAGCAAACCAAACTCAAATTGGCCCATTACCCATTGGGTAAAGCACTCCACATAGGAAAAAAAATCTATTTTTGGTGGTCAAATTCCCTCCTTTGCACCTAGCAGCCACCCTTAGCTTAGTTTGGACCATTGAACCTATGGCTAACTTGACGGAAAGCTGGTTGGGTTTAAGGGAGGTGAGCTAGCCCACCATCTCCCATTATCTCACCTAGGAAAGCAAGGACACTCCACCTCAGCACCCTGGACCCTCTCACCCACCAAACTTAGCATCCATCTGACATCCCCACCTGCCTGTGCCAGCTGGATGTCTACCCAAGGCAAGACCAATATGAGTAGTTAAATTTGATGGGGAGGAGAGTATACTCCCCCATATTCGATTTCAATTCACATCCAAGCATCTTAGAGTAGAAGTGAGTCGAGATGAGCCTCCCGAGTGCTTCCCTGAGTTCCTTGAGCCTCCCCATCGCTGGAAACACCAAGCCCAAAATAGGATAGAACGTATCTCCATCCAACCTCACTTAACCTGCACAACTTTCAAATTAACTTTTCCCACATCTTCCCTTAGCTCTGGCAATCAAGAATGAATCAATTCCTAATCGATTCAATCACTGGAGATCATTCCTAGACCAACTCCAGCAAAGATTTTGACGGGGTTTGGTCCATAGAGCCTGATGAGGAGGCAAGGTGTGAGGTTCTTAGCAGGGTTTCTTCTCTTCAAGATGAAGCTACTTAGGTCGATCGACCACTAGTCTTGAGCTCTGGCGAGGTAAATTCTAGCAAACTGTAGAAAATCCAATTTTTATTCAGCATTTGTGAAGGAAATTATGTTTTCATGTGAATCCCACTATAAGATCTCTCTAGATTTCTCTCTGAAGCTTTTGGAGTCGATCCTGATGCCTCACAAGCTTCAACAAGCTCAGATCTAGCGGGATGATAGATGGTGTACATCTTTCATCGCTCGGGGGATGAAGGATCATCTATCGTCCGTTCTATGTAATTAGAAAGGATGACCATGATTTAATCCACCATATAAAATTAATTTTTATCCTATTAAAATTGTAGGATTAATCCCCACTGTTTGATCTTAGATAGAATGACAGGGATGAAAGTGCGTCCATCCTTGCTGACTCAGCTGGCACGTTAGATGATTTATGTGGCCAATCCCACACGCCATGTAGAAAACACCGTCATGTCACCCTCCCATGTGGTACCGATAGGAATAAGGATTAATTAGGGTTTAAAATGTCATTAGTCACACTAAAACTTCCTAAATTCATAAGTAATTATAGAAAATTCTAAAAAATACAAATAAATACATTTTGAAAAGTCTAAACATAGGAGAATTTAATAAAAATTAATTTAACTTAATTTTTGACAGTGATTAGAGCTTAATTAGGGTTAGAATGTTTCTTTAATTAACCTAATTAAGCCTTAATTACTTGAATAATTAATCCCAAACTTGGCATGTTGATTTAATGGGATGACCTATGCCTCCCATGATTTTATTGGGATTTATTGGCAATGTAATTAGGGGAATTTGAAATTCAAACCCTAATGACCTCTTAATTAATTTAATAATTATTTAAAACTAAATAGTAAAAATAAATTAATTTAACTTCATTAATCACTGATTAATAGTTAGATGATTAGGGAGAGAGACTAGGACCCCTCTCTAATTACTTTCCAAATTCATCTCATTAAAGATAATTAATTAATGAGAGGTTTAATTAAGAGATTAATTAATCAATCAATAATGAAATCGAATCAAATTAAATTGATAATCACTTCAGATGATTAACATTTAAATTAAGGGTTCCTCTTTATGTGTTCAATAGCATAAAGGCTCTTAAGGGAATTATGATTAGCCCATAAGTGTGGAAAAAGCCTAAAAGTACTTAATTAGATTCTTTAATTTAATTAATCTCTAATTATACCAGTTGCATAGGTACTTTAGGAGCATTGTAATTTTAGTTTCCTCATATGCATATCATTTGGGGCTCATGATTCAATAATTAATTAAATTAAAGAAGCATAGGAAAGGGTAATGAAATGGATTGTTTAATGGTTCAACTTAATTAAATTTTAAAAATCACTTAATTATCTTTCCTTAAACAAATTAAAATCACTAACATGGGAATGGGATAAAAACAACAAATGAACTCTCCTCTTTAAGTTCAATCAAAATCCAAAATCAAAATTAATAAGAAACCTTGGTTTTCTTTAAATGATTTTATTTAATTTGATTGTCCTTAGGAATTAGTGTAGTTGAATAAATTATATGGAGATGTTTAGTTATTCCTTTTCAATCACCATAAATATTGTATATTATGTGATATCATGCATTCATCTTTTCATAATTAAATGAAATTTACTTATGCAAAATTGCATATTAGGACTTGATCTTATTATATGTGTGGCTGTTATCATTAATAAATTCAAATTAATTTTTTAAAAATTATAAATTGATAATAACATTTGAGTGATAGTGGTTATGAATACATATAGGATTTGCATGTGTTTATAGCTTAAGCATGTGAAGGTAGTGCTTTCTTTCCTATATTCATGTATGGATTTACATATGTTTGAATGTTAACAAGTACATAGTTTGGACATCTTGGGAATACGAGGCTTTAAGTAGCTCTAAGAAGGTTATTTTTTTATCTCACTTCTCTGGTTAACAAAAGCACATTCTTTTTTAATTTTAATCCTATGTATATTTGTATTGGAATTTGGATAGAGGATTACTTTACATGTATAAACAATTCAATAAAAAGTATATCTTTTGCATAATTTTATTCTTATAATTGCATATACATTCATATGGATTTAAGATAGAAAGTATATAGTTTGGACATATCTGGAATATGAGACTTTAAGTAGCCCTAAGAAGGTCATTTGATTACCTCACTTACCTGGTTTAAACAATGACACGTACTTGCTTACATCTTTTACACATGTGTATGCATATTTTATTAGAGAATGAAAAGCCCCTTTTCTTTTAAAAAATGTATGCATCCATAATCATTTAAGTATGCAAAGATATATTACATGTATAGATATACTAAGTGGAAAATCATATGCATGTTATGGGTGTTGAAAAGGAATGGTTCAACATATATTATGTGATAGTAATTCAACAACATTAATTCTTAAGATTCCTTTCATGGAGAATAGGATTCTTTAAGGTTAACCTAAACTTAGGATTAATAAAATATTTAATAAATCATTCACTAAATGAAACTAAATCATAAAAATTTGCTTTTAAGAAACAACTTAAGGTAAGGATGAAAGAGGTCAAGCCTTCTCATTCTCTTTATAACACTTAGATGCTAAGCGTAAATCAAATTAAAAAAAAACAAAATGAAAACCAAAACTCACAAATCTTCTAAACAACTTAAAATGAAACTATCCTTCATGTTGACTTAAAAAATTTCAAAACTTAAAAAATTATAATTCAAATGCCTAGCTAAGACATACCACATGAAGCCTAAACAAATAGATTAGGATGTTAAGTCACCACTTCTAGCTTTAAGTTAAGACGGTGTATGTAATGATGATGTGTTGTAATGTTTTAGATGATGTTAGGAATGGGATGTAGATGTTATATTGTTAGCCTAATATTATTTGCGGATTATTGTGCTTAAGGTCACTCAAAATAAATATAAATGTTCATAAATGTCTATGCCCAAGGACAATCCTAGGACGTGGCTTGGCTATCCATATGCAAGGTGCTAAGTCCAAATTATGAAATATAGCTGCTTGAGATTATATGTATGTTTAGCTATTTTTTATTTTGGTATAGTTAGATTTACTTTTTTCCATAAAATGTAATTTTCAAATAAGAATTAGGATTAGTGCTATGGGGTTTAGGATGAGCAGTGGCTAGAAGGCTTAGTCTTGGGGTGCCCTTTGATGCCTTGGAGAAAATCAAATCAAGAGAATGAAGAAAGAAGAAAGAAGAAATGAAGAATTAAGACCCCCATAGCATGTTTTTAATTCTAAATTGTAATATTATTTTATAATTCTGGGTTGTATAAGGGTAGAGCTCGGCTACCCAACATTTTCTCTTTTTCAGGGTGTACGATGGTACCTGGCCACATCGGCCTCTTTTCTTTCACGGTAGTCTATAAAAATGATTGTTGTTGTGTTTAGCTTGCGCTCTAAAATAATATAATTTTCCTAATTTCTTAATGATTGATGTTTGAATGTATGGCCTAGATGCGGAAGGCTCTTAGAGAAAAATTAACTTTTCTACCTAATTAACAACCCATAACTAAAATTTAAAGTAACTCATAAGCTCACTTTAAATCCTAGGTTGTAATCAAGATAACTATAATATTTAGCAACCCTTTAGCTGTATGTTGTATGGGTAACATCATGCATATCATATTATACCACTCTTGCAAAAATGAGGGCCTCCATTTTAGTACTTTAAGGACTGCTTGACATATGAGAGAAACCCCTTATAATAGAGCTTCACCCTCTTTCTCTATTGATTTGGCCAATAACCAAATTTTTTCATACATTTAGGCATAAAATATCCCAAAGCCTTTGTCCAAATGAATGTGTCAAAATATTTTTTAAAAATAAAAATATAAAAATTTGCATTTTTAGACTAAGTCATGATTTCATGCTAATCATGCTCTAATCTCTTAAAAAGTGAGTTTAGGACTCTAACCTCTTTTTCAAATTAAATAACAACCCTAGCCATCCAACAATTTCATAAGACCAGCGAACATGGATTTAAAGCGCAAGCGGTGTTAGTTGGTGGCCACTCCAAGTGGTTGTAACTCTAGAAGAGTTGGACGTGTCTATCTCCCCTTATGGAATAGACCCCTTTTTGCTTAGATTTAGGTCTCACTTTTAACTTGTGTTGAAGCTCCCTAGATTTAGGATCCAAGGTTGCTTATTTCCCTTGGGCTACGAGCATAAATCCTCACCACGTAGGCATTCACACAATCTTGTGTTGGTGGATTATAAGCCCTAATAATCTAATAAAATTTGAACTTAAACAAAATGAATCCTCTCACTTTCAAATATATAAAGCCTCACCATTAGATAGGCTGGAATATTCACTAAGATTCCTAGTATCATGAGTATTTCCTACTTATTTTTTTCTTTGGATTCTAAAATAAGTCTTCCAATTGAACAATATCATTTGATTTTCCAAAACTAATCCTTTGATATCCTAACCTTGAAATTTTGGAGATAATGATTGACTACTTTAATCGAGAGTATTCTTGAGAAATCTCATTTTCTAGGATGTAATTCACTATAGAGGCTTGCCTCCATAAGGAACTAAAGAACCTGACATAAAATAAACCATACTTTACTTTTTTATGTAAAGTAGGGAAAAGATCTTTAGTACATACGAAGACTCATCAGGCCTTAGGAGTCTTTATTAGGTGATTAGGTCCATTGTAGGGTGATGTTTCTATCTTTTGAGATAATACATCATACCTTAATGTTATGCCCGATTACTTCAATAAGTACCCCCTACGATCTGTGTGGTGTCCACACGAGCATCCGAAATAAAACACCATAGATTTTTCTAGCGACTCTGCTGGGGACTGTTCCTCTTTCAGTATTTAGTAGTCAATTATTGTCTTCAAGCATTGATAATGGATTTATATTTTATATAAGCCTAAGACTATCTTTCTTTCATTGGCATTTTGCTTACTTCATCATTAAGCAAAGGTGGTCAACATCCTTTAGGTTTTAGGACCTCACTCAAGTAGGTCTTAATACCACTATTGGGTCCCCCAATAGGTATAAAAAATAAATTAATCAATTAAAGAAGAATAATAAAAAATCAATCAAACAAAATTAAGAACCTCTTACCACTATCTTGGTGACATAAGGTTCATCCAATACTCAACAAAATTTTCAATGAAATCCAAAGAAAAACTAAGGAAAAATCTTTTCCAAAATTTTAAACTTGTTAAACAAAATTAATGAACCCCATCTAACATAATCAAATTTGTTAAATGAGGGTTCTCACTGAAAGTAAAAATCAATAAAATAACAACAATAAATAAAAACAAATTCCCTTCTTTAAAATTATAAAATCTTTTCAAATAAAGTTAACCAACTCCATTTAACATAACCAAATTTGTTAGACGAGAGTTCCCCTTTCAAGATCAAATCCAAATCTAATTACCAACAACAACCACAAAGCAAAAGTCTCTTCCACAAAAAATTTTCAAAATCCCTCCAAAATAATTAAACCTCATTCAACATAATCATATTTGTTGGATAAGGGTTCCAATTCAAAATCAAAAGAAACAAAAATCCTACAACAATCCAAAACAAAAATAATCTCTCCTTCAAAATTTCCAAAATCTGTCAACATGAAACCCCATTCAACATAATCAAATTTGTTGAATGAGGGTTTCAATTCAAAAATCAAATTCAATAATTCAAGTCAATAATAAAGAAAAGTCTAATTTGGTTCTCTCTTTCCAACAGTGCAGTAGAGATACCAGCCCATCTTCTTCCTTCCTCCCTTGAATCAGTCTTCCGCTATGTCTTCCAGCAAGCTGATCTTCTCTTTTTCCTCTGATGTGGATTTAGCCATGGATCAGTCCATACTCATGAATGCCCCGTGATCAAGTTTGGCCTTTGCTTTGAGCACTCCAAAGTCACCAATGAGGGACCAGCCCTCACTACTATTAGTTGAGAGGAGGTGGTAGGCAAGAATCCACTCCTATAGTTCAACCTGCAGTACAACTCTTAGTTCCCCTCTTTGAAGAGGAAGGCAGTTGAGGTTCCCTAGCCAATTATGCTAGTACAGTTAGTTTCCCCTACTAGCAGTCTTAGCAAGGGCTAGTACCACCTCTATGGTTGCCTCTACCCTAAATGGAAAGTCTATCTTAGCTTTTGAGATAGTCTCCCCCACCTTTGAGATCAAATCTAGTTTCCATCCTACTCCACTCACCAAAACCTAACGCCATAATAAGAACAAAAAAAATAAAAAGACATTATTAGTGTGTGGCCAAGGAGGTAGATGAAGCCCCCCATATTACTAAAAAGGGTTCCCCTCATGAGACCTCTCCACTCATGGGTGCCAGTAGGTTCTAGCCCCTCTCAACTTCAGAGGGAGAGGAAGACTATCGAATGATCATTGCATTACCTCCACTACTTATAGAGTATTAGACACTGGCTAGGGAGAGAAGGAGACCCTATGTCTGGTCTACAGACTGTGCTTTGTAGTGTTGTGAGAGCCCAAAGACACTCAGAGTCTGATATTTTGCATGATCTAAAGAGAATGATCCCTAGAAGTGTTAGGTATTAGATTCATAGAGAGAGAGACACTGAGGCTAAGATAACTACCCGAGAGAGAGAGAGAGAGAGAGAGAGAGAGAGAGGTGCGTGCCCTGACCTTTGATTGATTTTCTTGATCGTGATAAAGTCATCATTGACCGCATAGTCCTTAGTCATATCAGTCAGGAGGATATCTTCTGGAGAGGCAACCGCGGTACCATTACACGTCAACTTATCATCCACCTTCACTAGTCTAGGTTCCACCATCTACAGTCACCAGCAAATTCTATAAGCCCCCATATGGAGAGAGAGCATCTCCTTTGGTGATCCGGATATGGCCCAAAGATCCCTCTACTCCACCTGCGAGATGATGCTAAGCTCCCCTTCCATCCCAACGGTGGAAGAAGGAGTGGCAACCCAAGAGTGTGGTGATCGCTCCACCACTATAGTAGTTGGAGGAGGAGAAGGGAGGGGATACCAAATCTCAGAGTTTTCAGTGCATTGCTTCCACAAATCTCAGCCTAGTAGTCAATCATCAGCCAGCATATATGCCAGTACCGTTGGATTGGGTATATGATCAATCTTTGGATGACATTCTAGAGGACTATTGTGTCATAGTGAGGTAGATAGTTGGGAATGATTAGTCTAACCAGGAGGAGGGTAGACTAGAGTTTGATGTCGATGAGGATGATGACAGATGAAGAAGAAGTCCACTGATACAGGATAAGGGAGCCTACCTAGCTAGGAAGGCTGGGCATTATAGTTGAGGAAGGTGAGGAATCGACTCAACTCTGCCAACAAATCAAGCATGATGATCGACATGATGGAGAAAAGGGTAGATGAGTTGAAGGCAGTGGCCTTAGCCTTGTAGAACCAAGCCTCAGTTTCACAGCTTTCCCCCATGGAGGCCGATCAGCCTGAGCTAGTTCATACCTTAGATCATCTTACGTGCACTCCCATGGATGATGAATTGGTAGCTTGCATAGGAGGTCACCGATAGAACCTCCATGCAATGAAAGGACATTAAGCAGATGGTAGAGCAATAGGTGAAGGAAGCGATGGCACAAGGTCAGGGGAGCTCATCTATTCCAAGGGGTAGATCTTACATGGAGGAATTTGATGTAGTTCAATACACCAAGGGTTTTATGCCACCATCCTTGAAAGTATTTGATGGCAACGCGAACCCAAGGCAGCACATAGCACACTTTAGAGCTAGTTTTTACATTATCGGTGGTAGTGACACACTTCTTTTTTTGGTTGTTTGTCAGTAGTTTATCAGAGGTAGCATTTGATTGGTATGTTAAACTACCCAACAGTTCAGTGAAGACCTTTACAGAGTATCATCTCTTTATTAGGAGATTTGTAGGAGCTCAGCAAATGGTAACTATAGGGGACCTCATTATAGAGAAGAAAAAGCCAAATGAGTCCCTTGTTGATTACATTCTTAGATGACACAACCTGAGTATGAAATGCGAGCCATAGGAGTAGAATTTTATTGAGATTCTACATAAGAATATCCATGGCTCACCATTCATGCTTAACTTAAAAAGACATTTGAGAATTTAATCAACAAGGCCTAACCTACAGAGGAAGCCAAATAGTTAGCTGCACTCCATCCATGCCTAAGACTCGAAAGTCTAAGAAACCGAAGTAGTAGTGGTAGTTGATAAGGGGAAGCAGCTAGTGAGAGCTCAGTTTGAGAGGCCCAAATTTCAACAACCTCCACTACCGCCTCCTCTTTCCACGGCCACACAATGGCCACCACCACCACCACAGTACCGGTACGATCCACCGTGAAGTAGCTATTTTTCACTTACTCTTACCGATAAACTCAACAAACCAAACTCATTCAAGAGGGAGGTAGTTAGGAAGATCTTCAAGAACCTCTTCAAGAAGCCTAACTTTTAGCTAAGCCTAAGAAGGTGGAGGAAGTGGGCAGGAGTGATGATTCTAACTACTGCCCCTACCACCGCATGTTAGGCCATGTCTTAAAGGATTGCATTACTTTAAATTATTGTCTTGAGCATAGTTACTAGTCAGGAATTATAGTTATCTCTAAGGAATACTTAACAGAATAATCATCTAGTTCCATCAGAGCAATCCTTCCGGATACCTCTGATCCTCTTAAGATAAAAGAAGATTGGGATATTTCCATATCCCTTATCCTAAACCTCTAAAAGATAATCTCTGAAGTCAAGAAACTTTCTCTACATGCTTGAATTAGCTCAAGCCTTCAAAGCCAATGAAGGTTTGCCAACTATGTGTGACAACTCGGGGAGGGTGGAAGCCTAGTAGTAGTAGGAGCAGCTTACCTCACTTGCCCGTGATAGATCCATAGTGCAACCACCATCCGAGTCCAACACTCCTTCCACCATTGCAGCTACTACCACCTCCATTTATCTTACTTGATTTCCATTATGTACCTCCCCCAAAATTAAAGAAATCAATGAAGAAGACTGATTCCACTTACACCTTTCCACTTCTGATGATCCTATTAATTTTATTCCAATCAAAAGCTCTCCAAGTCGAAATAATAATGACTTAGATAATTCTGATCAGTCCCAATCTGATTCAAAAAGGATTTTTCTTTTCTGAATCATTTGGATTCACCTCTTGAGATTTACTTGGAGCATTCGACTCGAAGGATCCTTTAGAAGAAGTTGTACATATACTTGATGAGTAGGTATAACATACCACAAATCCCTCATTCCAAGAAGTGACTGAAGTAAACCTCCATAGTGGTAAAGTTTTACCTCCTAGGGTAGCATCTCATGATAAGGGTAAGGTGTCATTGCTTCTAGTGAGTAGATAGAACCACACACACACACACACACAAGATACTTCACCCATGGATATGCATGTGGAGGACAAGCCCAAAGTTGATTACACTGTTCTCACACTTCTTAGAAAGCTACCTGCTAAGTTTAGCATATATGATGCCCATGTCTTATCCAAAGAGATGAGGGGATCTCTATTCAAAGCCTTACTTAATACAGAGATATACTTAGCTCAACTGCCTGCTATTGGAGAGAAAGCATGCTATTTAAAGGATATCTAGGAGTTACATTCATAGATGAAGACCTACTTCTAGGTATAATCAAGCACAACCGCCCCTCTACATTATAGTGGATGGTGGAAGATTCAAGCTATCTAGAGTTTTAGTTGATCTAGGTGCATCAGTGAACATTATGAGTTTAAGAATCCTTGATTACTTGAGGATTGACATCTCTAAACTCCATGTGGAGAAGATGATGTTGAAATGATTCAATGAACAAGGTGAGAGGGCCTTAAGCTCTATAGTGTTTCCTTTACAGATAGATGATTGGAAGAATGAAGCCAATTTTCACATAATAGATTTAGATACATCTTTCAATGCTTTATTTGGGAGACTATGGATACAAAAGAACAACATGGTTCCATCCTCTTTACATCGTGTATCAAGTTTCTAAGAGATGGAATCGAATACTATGTCAAAGGATATCTCAAACTCTTTGGTTCATGAGGTCAGGATATATAAAGATGCGGCCTACTATCTCCCTAAGAAATAAAATATATATTCTCTTGAGCTTAGTCAAAATTCAAATGTAAGAGAAAAAGAAATAAAAGAAAAAGAGAAACAAAAAGAAATGGAAAAAGAAAAGAAAAAGGAACGAGAAGAAGACCTTAGGGAGGAAGTGGTGCTCGATATTAGAATCCACCCACAGTTTGTTACTCCATTTGAACAAGTGGGGAGGATGACCTGACCTCCACCAGGATGAGAAAGAGGCAAGTCCAGAGGGAGTCCCAGGGGTGGGAGATCGCCATACTTACCACCCACTAGAGATTCATCTTAGTTTCTAGGAGTACACCTATTATCTACATAGACTTAGTATCTAGTTCATATCTTATATAGTTAGCATACTAGCCATCTCTTCTTGATAGTGGATCCCATTGGAGGTGACACTCAAGCCAGATAGTGATGAAGATCAGATTCCCAAGCAAAGCATAAGTGTATCCAAGTCTTCATTATGTGAAACTATTAGGCATCAGCTAGGAACCTTAGCTCTAAAGTCACTTTCCTCACAAAATGTTGAGGGTTTCATAGTTAAGGAGGCCCCTAAATCATTTGAAATTATAAAGATTTAAAGGTTATATTCTGGAGTATCATCCTCAAATCATAAAGTTGATGTAGAACTTGAGGATGATTCATATAAAGAATTAATAGAATTACCTTTTGATTAGTACTTGCTCTATGTTCATAACTTAGCAA
This sequence comes from Cymbidium sinense, assembly GCA_021442155.1. NCBI lineage: Eukaryota > Viridiplantae > Streptophyta > Magnoliopsida > Asparagales > Orchidaceae > Cymbidium > Cymbidium sinense. The sequence goes on along the minus strand of CM038225.1, from coordinate 83,219,765 downwards.
AGAAAGGTTTAATTTTGCATATATGGTCTAAGCATAAGTCAGAGTATTTTGAAAGGCTATGGAACAACAAATGCAAGAATTGTCAATTAAGACCAGGACTAGGCTTCAATACAGTAGGCCCAGTCGATGATGATGATTACTGCTTGGTCATCACCAATCATTTAAAATCTAATAAGTTCTTTTCAAATCACTTCAACTCATATGAGGAGGTGTGCTTAAAAACTTTAGATTACCCTAATAATTTCCAAGTCAAGGATGCACCTCTAGAATTCAAAGAAGAAATCAAGTTTACCATTGATGAACTCAAAGAAATCAACTAGGGAACTGAAGACAATCCATGCCCGACGTACATAAGTTTCTTGTTGAACAAAATTGAAACCAATGACTTAGTTAGGCTACTCATTGAGTTTAAGGATTGATTTGCATGGAGTTATGAAGAAATGCCCAAATTGGCTCCTAATGTAGCAGTCCATAAGCTAGTGATACAGCCTAATGAAAATCCTCTCAAGAAAACTCCTAGACGTATGTGATTAGACATTGATAAAATCAAGAAACTGAAGAAAAAATACCCCCACCTAGTTGGCTGGCATCATCCCAGTTAAGAAAAATAGTGGACAAATTTGCATATATATCAACTTTAGGGATCTTAATAAGGCATGTCCAAAAGATAAATTTTCACTACCAATACCATAGCTGATGGTGAAGATTATCTCATCTCATGCAGTCTTCTCTTTCATAGATGGTTCATCTAGATATAACCAAATAAAGATGACACCTGAAGATAAAAGAAATATTGCCTTCAAAACCCCAATCAAAATTTATTACTTCAAGGTCATGCCTTTCAGCCTTAAAATGCCAGTGGCACATACAAATAGCCATAACCCGAATCTTCATCGAACTCATTCATCACCAAGTCGAATAATACATTGATCATCTCATGGTCAAAAGAAAAAGAAAGAAGACCATCTCTTTGACTTGAGAGTTTTCAATCGGTTAAGATAATATAACCTCAAAATGAATCCTCTGAAGTGTGTATTTGGAGTAGCTTTAGGGAAGTTTCTTGAGTTTGTTGTCCGTCATTGCAAAATTGAGATTAACCTAGAAGATTAAAGTGAAATTATAAATGTCACCCCCTAAAAGGCTAACCTAACTTAGATCATTTTAAGGCGGTATATCTAAGATGCTTTATATCCAATATATCAAGAAGATGCCAACCATATTCACCATTGGTTAAGAAGGATGCCAAGTTCAAGTGGGACGATTAGTGACAGCATGACTTCGAGAGCATCAACCAGTATTTGATGGTGTCGCTAGTCCTAGCCTCTATCCCGGGCAAGCTGCTTGTACTATACATTAATGCATTAAATGACTCCATTGGCACTTTGTTGGCCCAAGCCAATGAAGAAGGGAAGGAGAATGAGCTCTACTATCTCAACCATCATGTAATCCCTGCTGAAGCAAATTATCCACCCATTGATAAGCATTGCCTAGCATTAATATTTGAATCCCAAAAGCTATGAAATTATATGCTTTCTCATAAAGTCAACTTAATTTCTAGAATCAATCCACTGCAATACCTCATGACATGACTGACACTATTTGGACGGTTGGCACATTGATTCAAGATCCTATCATAGTTTAGCATCACTTTCGTACCCCTCCGTGCGATGAAAGGACAAGCACTCATAGATTTCTTAGCAGCATACATACTTTTGTGAACTCACTACTCAGTGATGATCTCCCCGATGAATAAATCATGAACTTAGAGGATACCAACAATCACTGCTGGGAGATATACTTTGATGGTGTGGCTTCCTTTCAAAGAGGGGAAAAATCACAATATACTCTTTGAGAAAAAGCAAAGGTGGGAATAGTTCTCCTAACTCCAGACTGCGATATGATGAGATTTTCATGCCATCTATATGATCCTTGCACCAATAATGAAGCTGAATATGAGACTCTGATTTTCAGTCTGGAGTTAGATATTTTACTAAGCATCCCGAACATCGACATCATTGGGGATTTCCAACTAGTGGTCAATCAAATCGCTGGGTCCTATAAGATTCTCAAACCTATACTCCATCACTGCCATAAGTCCACCAGGAGTTGTTGGCCCAAATCCTAGAGGTTATCATCTACAAGATTCCTCAAGAAGGAAATTCTAAAGCGGATGCCTTAGACAAGCTTACCAAGGAATTGGCATGTCCGAAAGATGAGTCAATATCGATAGAGGTCCAAAATAGATAAGTCTTGCCTCTTATTGATACTGAACTCATCAAAAAATACTCTCTTGAAGGGGAGGTTACCATTACAAAAAAGGGCAAAGAGCTATATTGGAGGAAACCATTCATCTGATTACCTAAATAAAGGCAAACTACCTCAAGAGAAGTCCTAGGTACATCAGGTGAAGCGGAGAGAACTTTCCTACGCCCTCATGGATGGTGTCTTATACTGACAATCCTTTGATCATATGTGGTTACATTATTTAGACAAGCATGAAGCCCATAAGATCATGATCGAGGTACATTCAGGATTATGCGGACCTCGCCAATCCGGTCCCAAGATAAAAGCCAAAATTAAGAGACTCGGGTATTATTGGCAGATGATGATTATCGATTGGATGGATGTAGCGATGCCACCAATGCCAAGTACATGGTGTGGTCCTACACCAGCCCAACATTCTACATCCAACTTTGGCCTCATGGTCATTTGAGTGTTGGGGTACTAACATAGTGGGTATGATTGATCCTCCTTCATCTAAGGGTCACTGGTTCATCTTAGCTGCTACAGACTATTTTTTAAGTGGGTGAGGCGATTTTGCTCACGGAGGTCAAAGCTCAGCATGTGCTCTAATTTTTCAGAAACTATATGGTGTATAGATTTAGGGTACCCCACCAAATTATATTTGATAATGGTACTGGATTCAAGAGCACCAAAATCAAAATCTTCTCTTAAAGACACAACTTAGATTAGAGATACTCTACCATCTACTACCCATGGGAAAATGGTTTCGCAGAGATTTTCAACAAAACTCTCATCCAAATACTCAAGAAAATGCTCAATGACAATAAGCAATAATGGCATGAGCAATTAGTTGAAGCTTTGTAGGCCTACCACACCACCTATAGAACTCCAACTCAGTCTACCCCTTTCTCCTTAGTGTATGGGTCCGAAGCCATTCTACCATTAGAAGTCTAACTCCCATCGCTAAGGATAGTGGTGGGTAGCAAAATTACAACTTGAACAAAATGCTAGATTGCAGTTGGAAGAACTCAAAGGTTTGGAGAAGAGATGCTTACGAGCATGCCAAAACCTCGAGTTGTACAAAGAAAAAATGATTCAAGCTCTCAAAAAGTTGGTTTGCACCAAAGCATTTCAAGTAGGAGAGCTTTTTTTAGTTCTAAGGAGACCAATTATTGACCGTCGCAAGATGGGAGGCAAGTTTGATCCCATTTGGGAAGGCCCTTTTTTCATAGAAAAGGCCTACCAAGGAGGATCATATCAATTATCAACCATAAAGGAAAGCTCCTGATGCTTCCAATCAATAGGCTTTATCTTAAGATATATTACCCATAAAATAATGTTTAAAATAATTTTCATCAATAAAATTTCATTTCAAATCAAAATCTCTTCAAATTGAAAGCATTTCCATTTGCAAATATTTTGTGGTGTGTTTAGGGTAGGTATAAGAGAACCCGAGCGTCATTATATCCTTCATTAGCACAACATAAAAAAAGTACACACTAACACAAATGAAATAAAATCAAATCTTTTATTTCAAGCTACTTGAGAAAAGTCCCCCAGCGGCCCTCACTCAGTAGCTGCTCTAGGTCAGGTTCGATCCACTACTTAACTAGTATGTCTCCCCAATGGTCATTCATGTTTAGGAGGATGTGAGACCCCGTCTTTCTTCTTAACTTGACCACTGCACACTAATGAGCACCCTATTAGTGTGGTATGTCTTATTGCATGACCAATGAGCTACCTGGATGCTATTGTTTAAGAAGATGTGAGTCCCCATGCTTTCTTCTTGAACTAGCCACCATGCATTGACTGGGTCTGAGTTTATCTTTGAAGATTAGGGTAAGACCCCTAGTGGCTCCTTCTCTTCCTAACTACTTTCAAGTTTGGGTCTTCATTGTGACTTCCCATTTGTTGACCTCAATTTTGGAGTAAGGACTCAACTCCTCTCCTTAGATTTAGAGGTCTTCTAGGCACTAGATTCTCCTTAGTCATAAGAAACTTCTAACAATTAGGTGAATAATTAATCTCAGCCTAGAGACTTAGAAGGGTTAACCATAGAATTATGGTATGCCTTAGGATTAAGAAAATTTACCTAGCCTATAGCCTAACCAAATCCATACTTACCTTCTTAAGCTAAACCAAATCCCAAATCTAAATCAAATCAATCTTTCCTGCCATATGACTCAATCCCATATACTTAGTCAAAACTCTCTTCAATCTAAATCAAACTCAATTAATTTTCTCATGAATCAATTATTTTCTCAATCATCATCTTAAATCTAAATCAAATCCACAATTGAAATCCAAATCAACTAAACCAATCAAATCAAATCAATGTTTTCTATGCCATATGATTTAATCCCATGGATTTATCCAAAATTTCTTTCAATCCAAATCAAACTCAAGTGATTTTCTCATGAATCATTTATTTCCCCAATTATAACCCCAAATATAAATCAAATCAACAATCAATTGAACCAAACCCAAAATCAGATCAGTCAAAACTAACCTAACCCATTTTACTTGAAATACTCAAATAATCCAAAAGTCATTTGAACCCAAATCAATTAAAATTGAAGCAATAAATCAATCCTAAATTCATAATCAATTTATCTCCTGACGTAAGTCCACAAACTAGCAATAGAGCTTAGTGCTAACTCTATCAAGCAAGCCCCTAGACTCATGAGATTAGACATTGAACAACATGTCATTTCTAAAGTCAAGAAACTAATCATGTTGGCTTCATGAGGGAAGAAAAATATCCTACCTAGTTGGCCAGTGTCATCCCAGTTAAGAAAAAGAATGGCCAAATTTGCATATTCATCGATTATAGGGATGTAAATATGGCATATTCAAAAGATGAATTTCCACTACCAATCCCGAAACCGATGGTAGACATTGCCTCATCTCATCTTATCTTTCATGGATGGCTCATCTGGATATAACCAAATAAAGATGATCCTTGAAGATGAAAGAAACACTGTCTTTCAAACCCTGATCAAAATCTTTACTATAGGGTTACTGTGGTGTTTTTCGATCACTCCACCTCTCAAGGAGGAGTGTTGGTCATCACACGAGATACGTAGATGTACTATTAGGGTGATCGAGTATGAAATTGAAGAATGATGTACCATCTTGAGATAGAAGTCACCATCTTATAGTGGACCTAATCACCTAATAAAGACTCCTAAGGACAATGAGTCTTCGAATGTACTAGAGATCTTTTCCCTACTTTACATGGAAATGTAAAGTAGGGTTTATTTTAAATCGGGTTCATTAAGTTCCCTATGAAGGTAATTCCCATAGTTAATTACATCTTAAAGAATGCTATTCCTTAGGAATACTTTTGATTAAGGTAAATGATCATTGTCTCCAAAGATTTCAAAGATAGGACTATCAATAATTTAGTTATTTTTAAAAAATCAAATGGGATTTGAGCAAAAGAAAAGAGTTATTTTTGGAACCAAAGAAGATGAGTAGGGGATGCTCATGATACTAGGAAACCTAGTGAGCACCCCAAAATATCCTATGGTTGGGCTTTATATTTTTAAAATTTGAGAAGAATTATATGTATTGAGTTGAATTTTTATTAAATCTAATTTACAATTCCATAATACAAGATCATGGAAATGCCTAAAAGTTGAGGATTTATGCTTGTAGCCTGCAAAAGAAATAACAACCTCAGATCCTAAATCTAGGGAACCTTGGTGAGGGCCAAGACACAACCTAAATCTTAAGGCAAAAATGCGTATATGGTTTACCTCCACAAGAAAGGATAAACCATCCGACTGTTAGACTTATGACTGCTTAGGGGTGGCTACCAACTAACTCCTCCTACCATTTTAAATACATGTAGGCAAGTCTTATGCTTTGCAAGATAACTAAGCTGTTGTTTATTTAGAAAAGAGACTAAGTCCTTAAACACACTCCTTAAGAGACTAGATCATGAACGGCATGAGTAATGACTTAATCCAATGCAAATTTTGTTAAGTTTTATTTTCATTTTTGGGGATTTTTATTTGACACAAGCTATAGGATTCATATGCCTAATGCATGAGAAATTGGTTATGGGCCAAAATCAGAAATAAGAAGGTGTGTTTCCATGGCTCTCAAAGGTCAAGCCACTTTCTCTGGAAAAGGTAGAAGCCCTCAATTAGCAAGAGTGAAGAAAGATGATTTTATGCATGATGTGAGACATACAACATCTAGCTAAGGGGTTGCTAAATCTATTATTATCTTATTTTATGTCCTAAGCTTTAGGTGAGGTTATGAGTTATTTAATTTTACTTTTGAGTTGGTTAATTAGATAGAAAATTTATTTTTCCATAAGAGCCTAATTGCATCTAGGCCATTCATCAAATAATAAAAAAATAAGAAAATTATGCCATCTTAATTGCGCAATTGTAAATGAACATCAATCAATTTATAAAATTAGTGTAAAAGTATAAGAGGCTGATTGTGGTTGGGCTCCACCGACAAACCCGAAAAGAAATGGGTAGCCAAGCTCTACCCTTATACAACCCAGATTACAAATGAATGATTACAATTTAGAAGAAATTTATGTTATGTGGGTCTTCATTCTTTATTCTTCATTCTTCATTTCTTCCTTTTTTATTTGCTTCTTTCCTTTCTTCTTTTTTGGCTTGGTTTGAGATATTGTTTGCCCCAAGGCTTCACATAGTGCATAAGACTTGGTCTTATGACCAATGTGCATCTTGATCCCCCATAACATTCATTCCAAATCTTAATTGCAAAAATTACATCAAAATAGGTAAATATAAATCTAACTAAACCTGCAAAATAGAGATTAGCTAAACATACCACACAACCCAAGCAAGTTATATGAAGAGGTTGGACTTAGCACCCACACATGGGTAACCAAGCCCACCTGTCCTAGTTTGGATAATGCTTAGGGGTATAAGCAACCTGCACAGTAAAATAATTTTTATTATTTTTATTATAGCACCCCTTAAGCATAATTCCCTGCAGAAGACATGATTAGACTAAGATCATCCTATCATTCAGTCTACGTACATACACCAGGGGTAAAAAGTCTAAAACATTACATCATAAAAAATTAGGCATCAAACCATTCATCGCCCTAACTTAGAGCTAGAAGTGGTGGCTTAGCCTAATGTGTATGTCATTTAAGCTTGTGTGGCATGTCTTAGTTAGGCTTTTAGGTTGGAATTTTCTAAATGTGAAGGGTTCGACTTAGAGGGTTGTTTCATTTTAAGTGATTTAGTTGATTTGTCAATTTTATTTGGTTTGAATGAACCTACATTTAATTACTAAATGTTGTAAAGAGATGAAAAGAGAAGAGAACTTCTCTTTCATCCCTACTTTAAGTAATTTCTAAGGTAGATTCATTAATGATTTTTTAAAGTGAATATTTTATTATGTGTTTTAATTAACCCTAAGTTTAGATTTGCTCCAAATAAACCTATTCAATAGGAAATGCATCTTAGGATTAATTAAGGTGAATTACAATCACATAACACACAACCATTTATTTCTTTCCACCATGTATACCATGCACATGAATGGTCTTAAGCATAGCTATACATGCAATGCAAATCTTAGCACACCTTAATGATGAATGCGAAGAGATGTTGTTTAAGAAAATTTGGGTATTCCATGAATGCATGTTTTAATTATGTAGAAAGGGGGGAGGGATTCCTTATCCATTAACAAAATGCACATCCACATATATAAAAGACATAAATGAGTATGACGCTGTTGTTTTCTATACCAGGGCTGTAAAGTACAAGACCTACTTGGGGCTACTTAAAGCCTCACAACCCTAGGATGTCGGACTAATATATCACTTTTCTTAAATACATGTGCATGTACAAAAAGAAATAAATGGATGAAGAATCATGTAAAAGATTTTTATTTTGGTTGTATAATTTACATGTGTAATGTGAAGATCCTTCTTAAGTCATAACATAAGTGCATAGAAATAGATTTAAGCAAGTGTTATATTCTTTTCAAATGAACTATACATTTTGCAAATCCTACCCAAATCCATGTTAAGAGAAGAGAAGAAAATCACATAAAGCACATCTTATACTATAATCACATGCAAACTTATAAGTATTTATAAGTAGCATCACTTCATTTATAATCTTTGATTTATAGGTTTCAAAAATAATTTTTGATTTAATAGTGATAATGACCACTCATATTCTTATCTTAGCCAACACATACAATTTGACATAAAAAGAAACATTTTATTTAATTTGATTTTTCAAATGATATGGATGCATGACTTCATATGGAAATCAATATTTAGCATGCTTGGAAAGAATTAAAGTGATGTAAGCATATGACTTTATTCACCCTAATTAATTCCTAAGGACAATCCTATAAGATAAGATTATTCAAAGTGAATCAAAATTCTTTAAAGAGATTTTTAGTTTTGAATTTGATTTGATTTAGGAAATGTGAAAAGAGTTTGTTGGTACTAACCCATTTCCCATATGTGTGAATTGGTTTAGTTTAATTTTAGAATAATTAGATTGATTTTATATTTTACTTAGGTTAATGTGTGAATTAAGTCCATTAATTACCCCTCACTTACACCATTTTAACATAATTAAATAAATAATTATGAGCCAACATATGATATGCAATCACATGGAATTTAAATCTACAATGCACCTATAAAATAAGGGATCCTAATGCAATTGTCTCACAATTATTGATTAATTTAGCTAAAGAGTTTTCATTAACTACTTTCATAACCTTCCCACACAAGTGGGTTGGATATGATTTCCTCAAACTTACCTTAAGCTCTTAAACAAAGGATCTACCCAAAGAGATTGATTGATTTGATTAGACTAATCAAGTAGATCATTAGTAGATTAATCCTTAATTATATTTAGATTATGGAAGAAAGGGGATTTAGGGAATAACTAAGGGAAAATATCCCAAACCCATTTCCATAAACCTCCCCCTTGCTTAACTAATGCTTAATTATCTCAATTAAGGGATTAAATTACTATTTATATGCTTAATTACTCTTAATTACATTAAGAGGATGATTAAGGTTTCATTAATTAATTCCCCTAATTAACTCATTAATAAATTCCAAGAAAATTAAGGGAGGCAGAAATCCTCCTCCTAAACATGTCTCAAAAATTTGGAATTAATTAATGACATAATTAAAAATTAAATAAGGTAATTAAAATTTTAATTAAACCCTAATTAAGGAAAAATCATTGTTCAAAATTAATTCGAAATAATTTTATTGGATTCTCCTATGAAATACTTTTAAAATGAGCCCACATTTATATTTTTTGAATTTTTCTACAATTAATTTTGATTTTATGAAGTTTCAGATTAATGGATAATTAAATAGCCTAATGACTAAAATAATGCCATGGCTATGCGGTTTTTCCACATGGTAATGAGATTGGTTATTTAAGTTGTCACAATTGCATATAGTTGGCGGCACATTTTCTCTCATAGGTCACCCAATTAATCCCACGTTATAAAGGCTTTAAATCAGATTTAACATTAAATCAGATCCATTCATCCAAAACATATGGGATGAATGGCTCATGATTCATCCCTGCCTAAGCTATGTGGGAGACGAGCCGTCTGTCCTCCATGAATGATTCACCCCACACTATCAAGGGGAATAGGGAAGAACATCCAATGGCTAGAATTTAATGGGGTTACAATTCCTTTCACAAAGGACCAACTATTTTTCAATGGAGGATCAGTTTTGAACCATGCCTCACCGGAGGCTATCACCGGTGCTTCCAATGGAGGAGGTAGCTTCTTCTAGTGGAGATGAAGTCTTGTTGAAAGTTTCATTTCAAGTCTTGATTTGAAGTATGCTCAATTGACCAAGCTCCCTCCAATGGTTATCAACTTTGATCAAGATCCCCCTTCCCATGGCTTAGAGACTTGTGAAGCACTTTAGGTGAGCTCAACTACCTCCCTTGATGATGGTTGCAAAGCGAATTTGGATTTGGTGGAGAATTGAGTGAATTAAATTTCACCCTCTATTTCGCAGTAAAAACTAAAAAGGAGAAAATGAAGGCTTGGGAAGCTTTCTCTTAGTTTCTAGGCCTCAATCAAATACAAGGTCTATGATTTGAGTGGGAATGAGGGGGAGTATATCCCCCCCCCCCCTTGACACATGGTGAGCCATCTTGCCATTTTCTTTAACTTGGATTGATGGTTTATTTTGGATGTTAGGCACTCCATGTGGTTCATTTTTGATAGAAGAGTGGAGGAGAGGAAGTGCACATGTGTTAGGTGGGTGTTTGGAGTGATCCTAGTGGTGAATTTTTATTGGAGGGGTCGGTTTGGCCTTAGGTTGGGTTTTGGCTAACCCAAACCCACTGGGTCATGTACACGATCCCCCTTGGTGTCCAAATGGTCCACTAGGAGGATGCCAAGTGGCCTTGAAAAAGAATTGGCCAAATTCCAAGTGGATTTGGCCATAAGTTATCCTTTGACCTAAGAGTAAAATGGTCATTTAGCTTTGATTTTGATTTGGGCAGATTTGAAATGATTCAAAAGTAGGTTAGCCAAATTTCAAGTGATTTGGAGTTCATTTGGTTTGAATTATTCATTTTGACCATTTAGGTCAAAATAGGTTAACAGGTTAGTTGACCAATTGGTCAAATCAAATCATGGGTTAGTCAAGTTCAAATAATCATTTGGAGCCTATGTGTCATTAGTTTGGTTCAATTTGGTTTAGCTTGACATAAGTAAAGCCACATTGCACTAAGGTCTGGATTCTTTCTCTTCCTTTATAGGATAGATTGCTAGTGCTTGTGATCTTTCGTTGTTGATCATTTTGGTCAACACCAATACGTGTGATGTTCCTTGTCAGTCACACCACACTATTGGGTGCCATTTGTTGACCTCATTTTTAGAATGAGCTCTCAACCCTCCATCTTAGACATAGACTTCCTCTTAAGAGTTTAGTCTTAAGACACATCTAGTGATTAGGTGGACACTCCTAGCCCAAGAAGACTTAGAAGAGTTAGCCATAGGAATAGGTCATGCCTTAGGGGTGTTAGGAAAATTTCCTACCCTTTAGCTTAAACCATTCCTCACTTTCCTTCTTTCAAGTCAAACTCCAAATCAATTCTATTTGATTTTATCCAAACTCAAATCAAATCCATATGATTGAAATCCATGATTGAAATCTATGATTGAAACCCATGATCAAAATCCATCAAAATTCCTAAGTCCTAATTTTTAAGTCCTTAATTTTCCCTTAAGGACTTAAAAAATCATGATCAAAACTATTCAAATCTTGAGATTTTCTCATGATCCATTTATATTCTCATTTATATTCATATATAAATGAAATATAAATTCAAACCATCAAATCAAATTCAAAATTCAAATCAATTCATGAAAATTTTCTAAGTCCTTTAATTTTTCATTAAAGGACTTAGGCAAAATCAACTTAAACCTTGATCAAACCTATTCAAATTCAAGGAATTTTCTCAAAACTTAATTATATTCACATATATATTCTCATATATAAATGAAATATAAATATTAATCAATCAAATCAAATAAAATTAAATTCCAAATTTAAAATCCTTAAATTCCCTTTAATGGATTTAACCTAAACTTTGATCAAACTATTCAAACTCATGGGATTTTCAAAACTTATTTATATTCTCATTTATATTCTCATATAAATGAAATATAAATATAAATCAATCAAATCCAATTCAAAAATTAAATTTCAATTAAAAATTTTTAAATCCTTTAAATTCCTTTAATGGATTTAACCTAAATCATGATTAAACCACTTCAAATCCTTGAAATTTTCTCATGATCATTTATATTCTCATTTATATTCACATATATAAATGAAATATAAATTCAAACAATCAAAACCAATTCCAAAAAATCAAACTCAAATCAACTCAAAATCAAATCTAAGCCTTTCAAGTCAAAATCTTGAACTTAGCCAAATCACTTTCAAATCAAGCCAAAACTCTTGATTTTCTCATGGTTCAATCAATCCTACAATCATGAGCTCTCATATAAATCCAAACTTCAATCAAACAATCAAAACCCAAATAAAAAATCAAACCCAAAACATTCATATTCTTCCTTTGAATATGAAATTTTCAAATGGATCAAAACCCATTTGACTTCAAACCACTTATAAATGGATTTATATTTCAATCATAAGTCCATATACAAGATCAACCAAATCAAATCAAGCTTAAGCCATTTGACCCACTTAGGCTCACTTGACCCAAAGTGACCTAAAGTACCCTTATGAGCAAACTTTGATCCTAACCAAATTGGATTGAACCAAACTCATATATCCTCTCATCATGATCAACAATCATCATGGGATGATCAATCAAATTGGGTCAAACCAAGTCAAACCTAAGGGTTGACCAAGTCAACACTTAACCCAAAATGAAACCTAACATATCCAAATTCCACCATAGGCCAAATTGATTGAAACCGATCTAATCTAAGTTCACATGACTGTTTGAACTTGACCAAGCCAACATTTGAGCCTAACCTAGCCCAATTCTTGACCCAAGTTGACCCATTTTGACCTAAAGGGTCAAAATGATTTGATCTAAGCCAAATTGATTGAAACCAATGGGTCAAGTCCATTCCAAATCACTTGTGGAACTTGACCAAAGCCTCAATTGGCCAACTAGACCCAACCCAAATTGACCTTAGACCCAACATGACCTAAAGGGGTCATGTTGAGCCAAAATTGAACTTAACCCAAATTGATTGGAAACAAAGATACCAATCCACTCCATATGACTAACCTAACCTAAACCTACCCTTGACCTACATCAAATAGGTCAAATGGGTCAAATAGGTCAACTTGACCCATTTGACCTAAATGAAGTCATATGAGCCAAAACCAAATATATACCAAATTGAATCAAACCAAAGCCACCAAAATATTTCAAATGGTCATATGAACTTGACCCAACTCTTGGTTTCACCCAATTTGACCAATTGGTCAACTTGACTAAGTTGACCCATTTTGACCTAAATGGGTCAACATGAGCCAAACCTTACCAAATGGATTCACAATCCAATGAAACTTGGCCAAACCTAGTTACTCCACATATCCAACATGTCTAAAGTGGAAAAATGGCAAAATGACCATTCTAACCCTAGGCCATAGAACAAATTTTGGCTAACCCATGGGTATTTTGGTCATACCCTCTTCACAATCACTTGAGGCTTTCCTAAAAGCTCAAGGGGACTTAGTGATGAGTGGTGCACCCAACCCAATGGGTTTGTCAGCCCATTTGGCCCAAACCAAACCCAACCATATGCTTGAAATTGAGTTTTCAAATTCCCTCTTAAGCTTAATTTCAAGCACATGGGAGGTTGGCAATCCACCCAAGGATCAAACCGACCATGTGCACACTAAAACCATCAAAAAACCTCTCCATCAATAATTGGATCAAAATGGCAATGGTTCTGTCGATTTCAAGGGGAGATATACTCCCCTAATTCAATGAAATTTCATTCACTCACTGAAGAGCACTAGAGAGTGAGCCATGAGAGCATCCTAAGCTCTTAGAGGATTTGAATCATTTTCTCAATTTTCTTCCTTGAAAATAGGGGAGCTCATCCAACTTCCAAATCCTTTTCACACTCAAATTCCACACTTCTTCAAATCAAGTCTCACCCATTCCTTTAAGTTCCCAAAGTAAGGAAGAGTCAATTGATCAAAGCCCAAGCGGGAGCAAGTGGTGTACCCATTGATCCACTCAATCAAGGCTGAAACTTTCAATAAGGCTTCCACTACAAGCTACCTCATCGAGCAGCCATGATCACCTCAAGGTATGTAATTTCACCACTTAGCTTGATGGTGTGGAGCTTTGTGAAAGAAATTTTCATGGCATGTGAAATCCACCATTGGATTGGCGCCTATTCCTCTAGATGGTGTGGGTTAAGTTTTGTATGATTCCATGCAAGATCGCTCGATCTTCCCTTGATCATGGATCTCACATTGATCCTCGGGAAGAACTTGGCTCATCACCCCATCCATTTTTTAGATGGACGCTGAGATTATTTCATGTTTTAGAAATCCTTTATTATTTTAAACCATGGTGAATCCTCACCCGATCTTTGATCGATCAAGGATATTAGCTGCCACCGCCACCATTTGATGTGAGATTTTAAGTCACACCCCTCACATGCATGTGTAAAGCTGCCGACCGCCGCCATGCATGCGTCATGAGGAGATTAAGTAGGGATTAGTTATTTACCTAATTTTAATTAATCATAACTTCTAAAATTCATAACTCTCAGAAAAAAATCAAAAATAAAAGGAAAAATACTATGGAAAGATAATTTCATCTAGAATATTTAAAAAAATTTTTCAATTTATTTTGAATTATTTTCTCTAAATTTGGGTTTCTTTTGGGAATCTTAATTAGCTAATTATCTTTAATTAGTTCATCAATTAATCTCAAATTTCTAGGGTTCATTTTAGGGATGACTCACCTCCTAATTTCTTGAGATTTATTAGGGCTTAATTGGGGAAATTACTATTTCATTCTCTAATTTCTTCATGTAATTAAGGGTAATTAAGGTATGATTAGTGATTTACCCTGATTAAGTTTGATTAAGGTCATCCAGGAGTAGGGTTTATGGAATAATTTTGGGGCATTTCCCCAAGCTATTCCCTAAACCCCTTTTCTCTTAATCCCTCTTAATTAAGGGTTAATCATTAATCATCCCCTTAAACAATTTTTCAAAAATTCTAAAAAATAGTTCCATAACTTAATTAATCTACCTTGGGTAGATGCTTAGGTGTTTAATAGTCTAAGTTCAATTAAGAAAATTAAAACCCCTTTAATAATTGTGAAGGGATGTTTTACTTAAGCTAAACCCTTAGCTTAATTAACTTTTAATTGTGAGCCAAATTGCATTAGGCCTTTTCATTATTAGATGCATTGCAAATTTAAATTCTTTGTGGGTTTTATGTCATCTCATTGGCTCATAATTACTTAGTTAATTTTTTTTTAAGATGGTGTAAGTAAGGGTTAATTAAGCCACATAATTCATACCTTAACCTAATCAATGCTTAAAAAATGGATTTAATTATCTAAAAATTAAACAAAAAAAAAACACATGTGGAATGGGTTAGGAACATCAAACTCATCTCACCTTTTCAAAATTAAATCAAACTTCAAACTAAAAAAAATCATTTTGAAATTCACTTTGATTTATTCTAAATTTTCTTATTCTATAAGAATGTCTTTAGATTTAAGTAAAGTGAGTTTGTTTACATGATTTCATTGCTTTGATCTTTCCCAACATGTTAAGTTGTATGTCATGTGATTCATGCATTCATAATTTCATTTTTCAAAATTTTAAAATGAAATTGTTTACTTTATGTCAAATGTGCATGTGTTGGCTAAAGTAAAATATGAGTGGCTATTATCACTACTAAATCCAAATTATTTTAAAAAAAAATACATAAATCAAATATCAAATCTGAAAGTGTGCTACTTATACTTTAATTATAAGCTTGCATGTGATGAATTATAAAGTATGTTTAGTATAGTTTTCTTTCTTATGTTGGTATAGTTTTGAATAGAATTTTGGTGAGATAGGTTCATTTGAAAAGAACCCAACACTTACTAATTCCATATCCTATTCATCCCTACTTAAGATTATATATACTTGCATGCATAAATTGCATAAACAAAATGAATCCATTAAACAACTTTTGCATTTTCCTTTCCATTTCATTTCTTTTATATACATGTTTGTATTTAAGGAAAGTGGTATATTACCTGACAACCTCGAGGTTGAGGCTTTAAGTAGCCCTAAGTAGGTCTTGTACCTTACACCTCCGTTAACAATGGCTATACTCACTTATGCCTTTCTTACTTTCATGTAATATGTGAAATTTTGGATAAGGAAAACCTTTTCTACTTAAGAAAATCATGCATATTCAACTTCTAAATTTTCTTAAATGGATTACTTAGCATGCATCATAAAGTGTGTTAACTATCTCATTTGCATGTATAGATATGCTTAGGGTCCATCCATATGCATGTTATATATGTTGGGAAAGAAATGAAGTAATGTGTGTTATGTGAATTTTGATTCATTTTATTTAATCTTAAAATGCCTTTCTTTTGAATAGGTTTGTTTAGAGTTTATCTAAACTTAGGATTGATTAAAAGATGTAATCAAAACATTCACCTAAATGAAACTAAAAAATGAACCTTTTAGAAATTACTTATATTAGAAGGAAAGAGAAGTTCTCTTCTCTTCCCTCTTCATAACTTAGTAATTAATTGTAGTTTCACTTAAACCAAATTAAAACATGAAATAAAATTAACCCAAAACTTAAACAACTTAAATGAAACCCTCCTCTAAGTTGAACATGTCTTCACACTTAGAAAATTTAAACCCAAAGTCCAGCTAAGCATACCACACAACCTTCAAAGCACACACATTAGCCTAAGTCACCACTTCTAGCTTAGGTTAGGTCGCATGGTTTGATGTTATGTTTTATTTTGATATAAATATTTAGATTGATGTTAGGTGTCATAGAATGAATGGTAGGACATTCTTAGTTTAACTATTCTTTTCTAGGGATTGTGCTTAAGGGGCTATCATAAATAAAAATATAAATTTTTTGCTTGTGCTTATACCCCTTGCATAATCCATAGGACTTAGTCACCCATGTGATAAGTCCAATATACATGCTTGGGATTTGTGTGGTGTGATTTAGCTAACCTTTGGTGTTAGTTAGATTTCACTTTTCCTTTTCATGTAAAATTTATATAATTAGGATTTTGGAATGATTTATTATGGGGATTAGATGAAGCATTGGTCATAAGATCCCATCTTATGCACCATGTGAAGCCTTGAGCATCCACCTTCCAACCATCCAAAAGAAAACAAAAGAAGAAAGAAGAAGAAGAAGAAAAGAAGAAAAAGAAGAAAGAAGAATAAAGCTTGAAGACCCCATAACAATGAATTCCTTGCTTAATTGTAATTTTCATTTGTAATCTGTTGTATAAAGGTAGAGCCATTTATTTTTGATATTTTGTTTGTGCATGGGTGCCCAACCACAACATTATTTATTCTTTTACATTAGCTTTATAAATTGTTTGATGATTTGTTTAGTTTTTGCATTAAGTGGCATGCTTTTCCTAGTTTCTTCCTTGCTTTATGTATGGCCTGGATGTGGATTAGGCTCTTTAGGGAAAAATAAATCTTTTACCCAACTTAATATTTAAATAAAAATTAAATAACTCATAACCTCCTAAAGCTAGATTAAAATCAAGATAAAAGAATTAGCAACCCCTTAGTTGGATGAGCATTTCTTATAATATCATGCACAAATGCATCTTATTTCACTCTTGATTGAGGGCTTCCACCTTTTGAGAACTTGGTTTGACCTGAGAGATGGTGGAAACTCACCTCCTCCCTTCTATTTTGGCCAATAATCTTCTCATGCATTAGTCATAAAAAATCCTATTAGCGAGTCAAAATAATTGTCCAAAATAAAATAAAATGAAATTTGAAATGCATTAGATTTAGGTCATTTGAAGCATGTCCTTTTACATGATCTGGTCTCATTAAGGAGTGAGTTTAAGGACTTAGTCTCATTCTAAATAACAATAGCATAAGCATAAAGACTTACCTATATGAATTTAAAATTGTAGGAGGAGTTAGTTCACCACCCCGTTGTAAGTCCAAGTCGGGTGGTTTGTCCTCTCTATGGAGGCAAACCAAATACCATTTTATCTTAGATTTAGGTTGTGCTTCTGCCAAAGCTCCCTAGATTTAGGTTCGAGGTTGCTTCTCCCTTGTGGGCCAAAGCATAATTCCTCACCTCTTAGGCATTTCTTAATCTTGTGTTAAGGAATCTAAGTCCTAAATTTAAATGAAAATACAACTAAATAAATTTCAAAATGTAAAGCCCAATTATAGATTTGAGATGCGCTAGTTCTAGCGCCATCTCCTACTTATCTTCCATTTTGGCTTCAATAATAACTCTCTTTTGATCAATCCCATTTGATCTTCAAACATAAACCAATCGATTGATAGTCCTTCCTATTAAAATCTTCAAAGACAATGATCATTTACTTAATCGAGTTTTCTAAGGATCATCCCTTAGATGTAATTAACTATGGGGCTTGCCCTATAGGGAACTTAATGAACCCAATTTAAAATAAACCTCGCTTTACTTTCATATAAAGTAGGGAAGAATCTGTACATATGCACCCATCATCCTGAGTCCTTATTGAGGTGATTGATTCCATTAAAGGGTAGTGACTTCTATCTCGAGATAGTACACTATTTCTTAATGACATGTCCAATCACTGAATAAGTACATCTATGATATGCATTTTACCAAGATGAATTTCTATAGATCTCTTCTTTCTTTTCTCCCACAGATTTGAAAGGTGACTCTAAAGAATTTTCTCCAGATTTTTCTGACTCCGCTGATGGTTCCTCTCTCTCCATCTTTGGTAAATGATCATTGTCTTTGAATATCAATAGTTTGTACTTTGGTATGAATCCAAGACTATCCTTCTTTCCATTGCACTTAGCTCATTTCATCGTTGAGTTGAGTTTGCCAACATCTTTAGGTTTTAGGACCACATTCTTGTTGGTCTTAAACTCGTTGTTTCCAATGGGTAAAATGAAAAGATCTAAATAAAAAAAGAAACATTCTTAAAGACCTCCTTATCATTTTCATGATAAAGAAAGGT
This sequence comes from Cymbidium sinense, assembly GCA_021442155.1. Classification (NCBI taxonomy): domain Eukaryota; kingdom Viridiplantae; phylum Streptophyta; class Magnoliopsida; order Asparagales; family Orchidaceae; genus Cymbidium; species Cymbidium sinense. Next base: position 83,200,788 of record CM038225.1, on the reverse strand, counting down.
TCATCTAAAATAAATCTTCCATAAAGAACTTTTTTTTCAAAAGAACCTTTTCAAAATGCACTTAATAAAATATTTTCCATAAAATTTTGTCACCTCATTTAATCCCATAATATTACATGTGATTTTCAAAATAAAATTAATAAAATTTTTTCAAAACCATAAATGAATATCTTCTTCAATTTTAAATGAAGATTTTATTTAAAATAAAATAAATCATCTTCAAAAATCAAAATCAAAAAATAAGTTTTCAAAAGCACAATGAACCTTTCCATTCAATACACTCACATATTAATGGAAGTTTCATTTTCAAATAAAATAACTTTTAAAATCACATATGAACATCTTCATTTAATTTATTAAAAATATTTCATTCCAACTAAAAAATAAAATATTTAGAAATCTCATTTAACATACTCACATATGTTTTAAGATGGAATTCCTCTCAAAAAAAAAATAACAATCAAAAATAAAACAAAATTTCATATTTCAAAATAAGATTGATTTCCATTCTACATACCTAAATTTGTTGAATGAAGTTTTCAAAATAAATAAATAAATCAACAATAATAAAATTTCAAAATTTTCAAACATATTTTGGAACCTCACTTAACATACCCAAATTTTTAAATGAAGTTTCCAAACTCAAAAAATTCAAAATCAACAATCCTATTTCAAAAATTTCAAAACACATTTTAACCTCATTTAACATACCCAAATTTGTTAAGGAGTCCAAATTCAAAAAAATTTCAAAATTTCAAACATTGAACTTCATTTAACATAAAATTTTTTTAAGTGATCAAAATCCAAAATATCAAAATTAAACACATTTGGCTCATTAACATACCCAAATTTATTAAGTGAAGTTCCAAATCCAAAATATCAAAAAATTTTCAAGCACATTTTGGAACTCATTTAACATACCCAAATTTAAGTGAAGTTTCCAAATCCAAAATCAAAAATAAACACACATTTGGAACCTCACTTAAATACAAATTTGTTAAGTGAAGTCTCCAATACAAATATTTAAAAAAATTTTCAAAACACATTTGGAACTTCATTTAACATACTCAAATTTGTTAAGTGAAGTCTCCAACCCAAAATCAAAAAATTTTAAAACACATTTGAACTTCATTTAACATACCCAAATTTGTTAAGTGAAGTCTCCAAATCAAAATCAAAATTTTCAAACAACATTTTGGAACTTTAACATACCCAAATTTATTAAGTGAAGTTTCCAAATCAAAATCAAAATTTCAAACACATTTTGGAACTTCATTTAACATACCCAAATTTGTAAGTGAAGTTTCCAAATTCAAAATCAAAAAATTTTCAAACACATTTTGGAATTTCATTTAACATCAAATTTGCTAAGTAAAGTTTCCAAATCCATCAAAATCAACAATCATAATTCAAAATTTTCAAACAATATTTGAACTTCATTTAACATACAAATTTGTTAAGTGAAGTTTCCAAATCAAAATCAAAATTTTCAAACACATTTGAACTTCATATACAAATTTACTAAGTAAATTTTCAAATCAACAAAAATTTAAACATTTGGAACTTCCTTTAACATACCAAATTTAAGAGAAGTTTCCAAAACCCAAAACAAATCAAATTTGAACACATACATTTGGAATTCATTTATATCCAAATTTGCTAAATGAAATTTCCATTTTAAAAAACATAATTTCACCTTAGCATACTAAATTTGCTAAGTAAAGTTTCCATTTCAAAAAAAAACAAAATATTAACTTTGGATCCCCTTAGCATACCAAATTTGCTAAGGATCCATTTCAAACAAAAAAAATCAAAATTAAAATAAAATGAACATTTGGAATTTTCTTAGCATACCAAATTTGCTAAGAAATTTCCATTTTCAAAAAATCAAACAAACACACTTGGTTTCTCATCTTAGCATACCAAATTTGCTAAAGAATCAAATTTTCAAAAATCAAACATTAAAAATAAAAAGAAACACTTAGGATTTCTTAGCATACCAAATTTGCTAAGAATCTTATTTTCAAAAAATCAAAAAAAACATATTTGGTTTCTTAGCATACCAAATTTGCTAAGAATCATTTCAAAAATCAAACATCAAACAAAAAAATGAAACACTTAGATTTTCTTAGCATACCTAAATTTGCTAAGAATCCTATTTTCAAAAAAAACACTTAGATCTTCATTTAGCATACCTAAATTTAAGAATTCCAAATTTTCCAAAATCAAAATAAAATCACTTTTACTTCACTTAGCATACCTAAATTTGCTAAGTAAAATTCCAAAAAAAAAAAAAACAAATAAAATAAAATCATTTGACCCTTACTTTAACATACCCAAATTTGTTAAAGGGAAGGGTCCTCAAAATCACAAATTCAAATTCAAAATGAACCTATGGAAGCATCCTATCAAAATTTTGAATCCATATTTCAACATACCTAAATTTGTTAAAGTTTGAATTCATATTCAAATTCCTCTTTCAATCAATCTCTTTAAATCTATTTGAACCCCACTTAACACTTCCAAGTTGTTGGATGTGGGTTCAAATTTTCAAAATTCAAAAATTCAAAATCTATGGAGATAAAATTGATAAGTTCATTTCTCATTACATTCTTTCAATCGCAGTAAAAGTTCAGTTTACTAGTGCAATTGGTTCTAGAAATTTGTCTTCACCTTCCTCACATGGATCTAGCCTTAGATAGGTCGACTTCCTCATTTGGACCATACCCACTTGATCCATTTGGCCATGGATTTGAGGGGCCAGATCACTTGTGAGGGCATTCTCACCACCGCCGCAGGAAGAAGGTGGTCGGGCAAAAGCGATCATCGTGGGGACTTACCGATTTAGATATCTCCTCAAAGAGGAAAGCTATGGAAGTACTACAAACTTCATATAAGTTTGGCAAGAGCCATCCTAGGCTCCCTAGAGTTATTACCCCCGGTGCTAGCACCCCTACCATCTATTCCCTCCAAGGGTAAGGCTCCCTGTTTCTGTGGTTTTTGCCTCCCACATTTGAGTATGGAGCACTCCTCTCATCCTACTCATACCCAGCATAGGAATAAGAATCATATGGTCAAACGGTTCCATACTTGGATAGCCAAAGAGCTAGAGGCATCAGCCAAGTCAGCCATGGATGAGTCTCCCATGATCACTTCACCACCGGGTTATAGAAAACCTTTCATCCTCTCTCGGAGAGAGGATGCCGAGGATCATTCACCTCCTCTGGTGGTGCATCCATCCAAATTTCTAGGGGAGGTCACCACCTCCACTTCATGCAGGGAGCATCATGCTCGTGAGTCTGTACTTTGACCTTGATCATTATCCCCATAGTGTAGGGAGGATTCACCGTGAGAGGGCCCATGAGGCCCATACATCATACATTAAGCAGGAGTGACGAGGTTCAACCGTAGCCGCTTTGGTTGATTTTCCAGTTCGGTGCGCTACCCACACCAACTATACTGATAGTATTCTCCTCATGGGGACCAGTCACCATAAGAGGCTTTATATAGAGAGGTGGTGTCTCCACCCCACACTCTACCCCCCATGTCCGCCATCGCCAAGTTTCAACATCTCCCATTCCATCTAAGGCCATGAAGGTCGACTGGGAAAATGTACCCATTGGTGATCCCACTATGTGGGATCCTACCCTCCCACACCACCCATTGGTGAAGCTCCCCTCTCGACCTTCCAATGGTGGTGTGGAAGGAGTGGCAACCTGAGCATCGTTCCTTCACCAACTCCACCATACAACGGATGAGATGGTGACATGTCATATATTCTAGATGACAGTCAGTAGAAGGGTGAGGATCATCCTAGGATTGTTACCCTATTACAACAAGTATCGGAGTATCATTCTTCTAGTGAGTATGCACAAAGATTGACTCTACAGTGAGGTCCGTGCCTCTCGGCATGATAGTGATCACACACAATTTGTAGATCATTTATTCCTAGATGAGATATCTCACTATTTATGGAGAAGAAGGAGATCTTAGGTATGATTGGTCGATGAAGAGAAAAGTTCAATCCCAATGAAGATGACTTGATGGGGATTCATTGATATGCATGGTTGATACTAGAGGATCTCTCTTCTTAGAAATAGCCATGGAAGGTGATGAGGTTGATCAAGACACCGCAAAGACCCATCACCTCCAACACTCATGAAAGGTAGAAGGATGATAGATAGATAGATTTCACAGTGGTGACTTTAGCAAAGCCAAAAGCAAGCCCTCCAGTCATCCTAGTAGAGATGTCACCTGCTAGTGCATGTCTTAGACCCAATTAAGACTCTACCTCCCATTGAGCAAGGTAGCACTAGTATAGGAAGGTAGTGGAAAGTACCTCCATACATGAAAAGATCTAAATCCATGGTTGAGGCAGTGAAGGAAGCTTTGGCTCAAGCCCTGGGATCATCATCGCCCAAAGGGTAGACCCTACCTGAGGAATTTGACTATCCAAGATATCCCAAGGGTTTTGCCCTCCTCCTTCCTTTCTGATGGCGGGGAACTAAGGTAGCATATAGCTCTCACTTGCAACACGAAGTGATGCTTTACTCTTAGACTTTTGTAGCCTAGAAGGGTAACACTTTTGATTGGTATGTAAACCCCAAGTTTAGTAAAGACATTTGAAGTTAGAGCAACTCTTCATCAAGAGATTTGTGGAGCTCAAAGAAAGGGTTACTAGGTGATCTTTGTAACACAACAACACTTGAGTCACTTGTTGATTATATTCTCGATGGCATAACTGAGTATGAAGTGTGAACCACAATGAACAACATGCCATTGAGATTCTTCTTGAAGAATATCCATGGCTAGTTGCCTTCATGCTTAAGGCTTCACCATAAAGACATTTGAGAAGCTAATCAACAAGGCTAGTCTACAAGGAGAGGCCAAATAGTTTCCTTTTCCAGATCATTGTCAAGTAGAAATCCCAAAAGGTCTATGAAAAGAAACCTGAGAGGATAGCGGTTGACAAGGGAAGCCGCCTAGAGATCAGAGACCATGACCTCAAGCCTCCACCTCCTTTGCCACCACCTAGTAACCATACCCATAGCCTCCACGACATCCACCGCCTCATATACCACCAGAAGAAGGCATGCATATCCCGCCAGTAGTATCCACCTACTCTTTAGATAAGTTAAACAAACCTTATTCTTTTAAGAGGGAGGTAATCAAGAAAATCTTTAAGAATCTCTTAAAGAAACATTTTAGCTACCCAGCCTAGAGATCTGGAGGAAGTAGGCAAAAGTCATGATCCAAACTTTGCCCTTACCACCATATGCTAGCCACATTTTGGAGGATTGCTTCACATTCAAGGACTAGCTTGAACACAGTTTCAAGATCGGTGTTGTAGTTATCCCAAAGGAATACCTTGTGGAACAACCTTCTAGTTCCATTAGGGTAATCCTTGGGGATACATGTGATCCTACCAAAACTAAAGAAGGTTGGGACATTTCTTTGTCTAAAACCTCTAAGAAAATAATTAAGATCAAGAAGCTTTCCTTGCAAGTGCTGAGCTCAAACCTCCAACACCAAGGAAGGTTTGCAAGTTGCTGCCAACTCTAGAAAGTGGGAGCTCAAGAAAAGAGCAGATGTGTCACCGGGATAGCCCTTTAGCATATCCAAATGTCACCTCCATTTTCAGAGATCCACACTGACTTCTCCATTTAGCTAGCTCTTCTATTTCTTCTGCTACTAGAACTCTTGTATTAGGATAAGGGCATCAAATTCCTTACTCCACTTATTCTACTTGAGTTCTACTTTGTATCTCCAAATACTTCCAAGAATTTGAAGAATAAAGCTGATTTGAATTACATCTGTGTCTCTCTGATGAGTTGTCTTCTTCTATTCCTAACGATAACTCTTCAAGTCTAATTAACTATAACAATTTTGATCTTCCTCTTTCTAATTCAGAGTTGGATTTTCCAACTCTGAATACTACAGGTTCACCTCTTGAGATAGACTTGGAATCATCCACTGGGGTCCCATAGAGAATTATAGGTGAGCTAAGTGCGTAGTCTTCCACCACTTGCCTCAAGAGATCACCTCAACCTCCATAGTGGCAAGGTTCTACCTCCTAGGGGCAAAGATAGGGAAACAAGTCATTGGTTTGAAGATTGAGAAGCCCTTCCACAAGATGCTCCACCCTTGGATATGGTTGTGGAAGATTAGCCAAAGGTGGACTACAACATCCTTTCTCATCTAAGAAAGTTGCCATCTAAGCTAAGCATATATGATGCCCTTGTCTTATCTAAAGAGATGAGGGAGTCACTAATCAAGGCCTCCATATGCTTAGCTTAGACTATATAGGTGAGGAAGCACATTATGCAAAAAGAAGCCAAGGGATCACCTTCACAGATGAAGACCTTCTAGGGACTTGGAGCACAACCGTCCCCTTACATCACAAATTGACATGGATCACCACTTGTGGTTCTCATGGATTCAGGTGCATCGGTAAACATTATGAGTCTAAAGACCCTTGCCTATTTGAAGATCGACATCTTTACACTCGAGGAGATAGATGATGTTGAGAGGATTCAATGATCAAGGTGAGCGCTTTAGGTTCTATAGTGTTACCTTTGGAGATAGGTGACCGGAAGATCAAGAAGTTCTACATCATTGATTCAATACTTCATTCACTACTTTGTTTGGTAGGCCTTGGATACATCGAATAGATCATTCCATCCTCCCTTCATCGCATCAAGTTTAAAAGATGGAATTGAATACCATGTCAACAGAGATGAAAAGCCATTTTTAGAGAGGTTGAGATTTATGAGGATGACCTACTATCTTCCTCAAAACACTCTTGTGAACTTGGACAAAATTCAAATGCAAATAAAAGAAAAAAAGAAAATGAAGAAAAAAAGAAAAATGAAAAGAAAAATAAAAGTCCAAGTACAAGAAAGGGAAAAGAAGTAGATCATATAACATTCCACATTCCATAGTTCATTCCATCATATGGACATGTGGGTAGATGGCTCAACCTCCACCGTAGAGGGGTGAGGCAGCTCTAGGTGGGAGACCCCTAGTTGGCCTTCACCAATGAGGTCATGTTCCAGTTCATGAGTACCCCTACTATTCACATAGACTTGGAATCCAACCTCAAGGATGAGTCTAATGTGATTAGTATACCACCAACCCCTCTCCAGGGTTCCATTGGAGGTGATTTTGACCTGAGAGACAAAGATGAGGCCTCCAAGCAAAGCAAAGTATTCAAATAGTTTATGTGAAACTATTCTAGCTTGGGAACCTTAGCTCTTACCTCACTTACATCTCAAAGTTAAAGGTTTGATAGTTAAGGAAGTCCCTAAGTCTAAAGGACATGAAGAGAGGTTCTTTTGAATCATCCTCCTCAAGCCCGAGTTGATGTAGAGCTTGAGGAAGATACTTTTAAAGAATTAATGGAATTACCTTTTGACTTTTACTCTCCTTGTGTTCAAAATCTTATAAAAAGGTTTAGTTCCTCACATTGGTCCAAGCAGTCAATATTTGAAAAGCTATGGAAATACACAGGGGAAGCACAATCAAGAGCAGACTAGATTCAAGAGGGGTCCATGATGATGAAGATTATTGCCTAGTTGTTACCAACCATTTGGAATCTAATAGGTTCTTCTCACACATCCCCAACTCTTATGAGAATGTGTGTTTAGAAACTTCAGATGATCCAGATGATCTCCAAGTCAAAGAGGCACCGCTAGAATTTGAAGAAGAGATTCATTCAACAATGACAAAGCTTAAAGAAATCAACCTGATAGAAGAAAATCCTCGCACATACATCATTTGTTGTTGAATGATGAAGAAGAAACCAATGACTTAGTTAGGCTATTGATTAAAGGCCACATGGAGTTATGAAGAAATTCCTGATTATCTCCTCGTATCCACAAGCTAGCAATAGATCCTAACGTTCCCTATTAAGCAAGCTCCTAGCATGCATTAGAAATTAAACAATGTTCATTTAAAGTCAAGAAATTGATTAATGGTTTCATGGAAGAAAAATATCCTACCGTTAGCTAGTCATCCCGCTTAAGAAGAAGAATGGCCAAATTTGCATTTACAATTTTAGGACTTAAATAAGGCATGTCCTAAGGATGAGTTTCCTCTTCCTATACTAAATTAATGGTGGACATTGCCTCATCTCATGTTATTCTTTCATGGATGATCATCCGCTATAACCAAATCAAGATGTCTCAAGATGAAAGAAACACTTTTTGAAACCCCATTGAATCTTCTATTATAGGGTCATGCCTTTGGCCTTAAAATGTGGTACATACCAATGGCCATGAGATCTTCAATGAACTCATCCATCATCGAGTGTTATGTTGATGATCTAGTAGTCAAGAGGAGAAAGAAGACCATCTCTTTGACTTGAGAGTATTTTTTTGGTTAAGATAATATAACCTAAATCCAAGTGTGCATTTGAGTTGCTTCGTGGAAATTCCTTGGGTTTGTTGTTCAACACCGGGAATAGAAATAGATCTTGAAAAGATAAAGCTATCTTAGAATGTTACCTCCTAAGAGTTTAACTCAACTCATCCTTTCAAGATGATTGGCGATCTAAGATGCTTTATCTCAAACCTATCGTGAGAGATGCAAGCCATTCTCGCACTTGTCAAAAGGATGCAAGTGGGATGATACAAGATAATTTGAAGACATCAAAGAGTACTTGGTGAAGCCGCTAGATCTAGCCCTATCCCGTGGCCATTGATCCTCATACCGCATTGGACACTCTCTTGCTCTGCCAAGCCAATGAGGGGAAGGGCACTCTACCCTCCTCTACTACCTCCATCATCATCTGATTCTAAGCAAACTATCCACCTATTGAGAAACATTGCCTAGCTTTGATCTTTGCATCCCAAGCTAATAAGAACTTGATCTCTAGAACAAATTCACTGTAGTACCTCATGACATGACCAATGTTTTTTGGATGTTTGGCTCATTGGTCCATGATTCTCTCACAATTTGATATCACATTTGTACCCTTCCATATGGTAAAAGGATAGACACTAGCAATTTCTTAAAGACACCCACTTCTTCTGATTCTTAGTGATGATCTCCCATGAACAAATCATGAACTTAGGGGAGAAAAATCATGGGAGATGTATTTTGATGGTGCTTCTTTCTTAAAGGTGAAGCACGATCTATTCTCCTGAAAGGGTAGGAATAGTTCTTCTAACTCCAAACCACAATGTGATGAGATTCTCATACTATCTTTCCAACCCAACCAATAATGAAGTATGAGGCTTTGATTGTTTTGAGTTAGCCATCACTATCAATGTCAAGCATCAACATCTTTGGGGATTCTCGGGTCATCAACCCATTATCGGGTCCTACCAGTCCTCAAACCCAAGCTTCATTATTACTATGAGTATACCATGAAGTTATTGGCCCAAATTTGTCACCATCTACAAGGTTCCGAGAACGCAAGAATAGATGCCTTAAAACTTAAAGATTTGTCAGGATGAGTCCATTTCAATAAGGGTCCAAAATAGATAAGTCCTATCCCTTATTGATTCTCGACTTTCTTTTCTCTTGAAGGGGAGGTCATTACCAAAAAAGATAAGGAGCTAAAGATTGAGGCAACCATTCATAGATTACTTGAACACCGACAACCTCAAGAAAATCATAAGCCCATCGTGAAATAGAGAGCTCTCCTATGCTCTTGTTGATGGCACCTATACCGCCTTTGACCATGTGGTTTTGTTTTGGACAAAAAGCCCATGGCATTAACTGCACATTACACATCTATGTGAGCACATATCCGGTCCAAGATGAAGATGAAGATCAAAAGACTTGGATACTACTAGCCTGATGATTATATATTGCATGGATGTAAGAGATGCCATCAGTACATGGTGGGTCCTCCACCCACCCAACATTCTACACCCTACTTTGGCTTCATGGCCATTTGAGTGTTGGGGTACCGATTGTAGGTCCGATGATCCTCCTTCTTCTAAGGGGCATTGATTCATCTTAGCTACACCCACTACTTTTCCAAGTGGGAAGCCATCCCACTCATAGAGGTCATCAAATGCTTCGCTTTTTTAGAACCATATATATATGTTCAGGTGCCTCAATGAATTATATGATAATGGTGCATTCAAAAGCATGAAGATCAATTTAAAGACATATAGATTGGAGATACTCCACCATCTACCTATAGATAATGGCTTTAGTAAGCATTCAACAAAACTCTCATCCAGATACAAGAAGACTTTTGACAAAAAGATAGTGGAATGAGTTGAAGCCTTGTGGCTACCAAATCATCAACTCCAACTCCCTACCCATTTTCCTTAGTGTATGGGTCAAAGCTATTCTTCCTTTATAAGTTCAACTCCCTTCACTAAGGATAGCATTGGGTAACAAGATCACTACCCACATGAATGCCAAGTTATAATTAGAAGAGCCTAGGGAGAAGTTGTGTTAGTCCTAAGGAGACCAATTGCTCCAAAGATGGAGGCAAGTTTGAACCCACTTGGGAAGGCCCCTATGTCATAGAGAAGGCCTACCAAGGAGGATCTTATCGCCTTATTGATTGTAAAGGGGAACACCGATGCTTCCAATTAATGGGCTCTATAAAAAATATTACCCATGAAATAAAACTTGTTTGAAAATAATCATTAATAAAAAGAACAAAATTTGATTCCATTCATCAAATCTTCTCTTCTTTGAAGTGTTTTTTTTCTTGTGAATCCTATGTGTTTAGGTAGGTGTAAGAGTCCCCGTGGCATCCTATCCCTCTTTCACAACATAAACACAATCTCATGCTTTTAGAATAGTGTAAGAAACCCAGAGGCATCCTATTTTGATTAGCATAACTAAGTTAGGTGTAAGAGTCCCAGTGAAAATTTGTTTAGGGAATTTTTGTTGCCATCTGCATCTCATAATTTCTTGTGTGTTTAAGTGTAAGAGTCCCCAGAGGCATCCTATTCCTTTTAACACATGCACAAAATAAAACACAAATCTTATCTCAAAGCTATTTGATGTGGGAGCAAGCCCTGTGTCACTCACTCATTTAGATGCTCTAGTCTACACTACTCTTAGTATGTCACCCTAATGGTCATTTGTTTAGGATGTGAGTCCCCACTTTCTTCCTAACTTGATCATTGCAAACCAATAAGCACCTTATTATTTTATCCTTCACCGCCAAGAAGCTACCTCATGATTGACTTTGCTTAAGAAGATGTGAGTCCCCAGCTTTCTTCTTGAACGCCATCATGTCTAACTAGGTTGAGTATATTTGAGGTTTAGGTAAGTCCCCAGGCTCTTTCCTCTGACTACTTAGTTGATCTAAGTCCCCAATGGCATTCACTCAGAGTCGCCCTAGGTCGGATAACACTTGTCGTCAAGATAACTATCCCAAAGAATTCTTATAGGAGATGTGAGTCCCCGAGCTTTCTTAGTGATTGCACAAATTGACGCACCTTAGGTTGTTGATGTTCACTAATAGCAACTCACTGAGTACACCACTCTTGGATATGAGTCCCCATTTTCTCCTTGAGTTGGACACCTAATACCTATTGGATATGACTAGCCATGTCATTTTCTCTGTGTGTTAGATTAAGCTTCCCCATCCCTCCGGGCACTCTATTTGGATCAATTCCTTGACCATTTAGACACTACTTGCTACTTTTGGATTGAGAGTTCCCCTTCCTAGTAGCCACCCTCGTGGTTGGAAAATTTGTTCAGATACACAAATTTTTTTCTTGGTTCAAAATCAGATGTCTCCTCTTTTGATCCCTCACAAACTAATTCCATGATAAACAACTAAAAGCAAACAAATAAACTAAAATAAAAATAAATAAAATTTTGCTTTTGGATTAGAATTCAAGCTCCAAATGGCCCTTTTCCCATTATCTTATGATGTAACTCCCCATAAGAATTGTCTCGACTACTTGAGTTGAGATAAATCGTGTTATACTCATATATTAGTCAACTTCAATCTATTTTTCCACAAGCAGGTTACCTTGATAGTCATTCCACTTTGAAAGATGTAAGACTATGGTGCATTCTTTCTAGCATGATCGCAAAATTGATCTAGGTGATTATTGCCTAAATCAATCACCCCAAGTGATCTTTCTAGTGGAAGATGTGAGTCCCCAAGCTTTCTTCTCTTAATTGATCATTGCAAACCGAAGGCACTCTTTGGTTGGATAGTTCTCCCATCTCCGAAGAAGCTACTCATTTGGTTCAAGAATTTAAGATAGGTCTAGTCTACAAAGCTTCTCTCGCTTGATCCATCAAATCAACATAATCCATTAAAAATAAATTAAAAATGAAACTAATCTTGACTATCCTGCTAATTTAAGTCCCCAACAACATTCACTCAATAGCCTCTATGTCGTAAATGCTGCAAAGCAAACACCACCCTGGTTTCTCATCTCAGAAGATGTGAGTCCATGCTTTCTTCTTAAGACTTGACCATTGCAAACCAAAAAGGTATTTCTCCTTGGTTGATAGTCCTATTGTGGTTGGTGTTACCCCTTTAAAATTGAAGTAAATCTAGGTTTCTACAAAGTTCATCCCCGCTTGATCTATCATAAACCAATAATCCATCAATCAACAAAACAAAATGAATCTAAAATAAAACTAATTTTGACTTCTTGAACTGAGTCCCCAGATTCACTCAATAATGCCTCTTGATCCGCCCAAAGTAATTGATCACCCATTGGTTCTATAAGATATGTGAGTCCTTGCTTTCTTCTTAAGACTAATGAAACCAAAAGGCATTTCTCCTTGGTTGACTACCTTGTGGTTGGTATACTATTCCTTTGATTGGTAACTGAAGTTAGGTATCCATGGCCCCTACTCAAATTCATATCACAAACGATGGGATCCATCAAATCAAAATAAATAAATAAAATTAAAATCAATTTGACTATCCTTTGATGATTTAAGTCCCCCAGCAACATTCACTCAGTAGTCATTGGGTTCAATCCTCTCAAAGATCACCCCAAAGAACTCTCTACTTTGGAGGATGTAAGTCTACTATGCTTTCCTACTATACCGCATACCAAAAAGGAATCCCTTTGCTGTTAGTCCTACTACATGTTTATTAGACTACCCTTGAGTAGTAAATAGGGTCTTAGCCTCCATGGCTCTACTTGCAACCCATCACAAACCAACAAATTCATCTTAAAATTTAAACCTAAACAAAAACAAATTAAAATTCAACCTTTCCCTAGTGGAACCAAATCAAATCTCCTTTTCTAGTGAGAATCAAATGAAACTTTTCATCTCCTCAATGACTTGAATTGACTTTCCTAAAGGTTCACTTTACCCCTTAATGGATGTCTTCCTCTTATGTCACATAAGAAAGCCACATTGCACTAAGCTCTAGATTCTTTCTCTCCTTGGGAAGGATAGATTATTTCTTAGTGCTTGTGAGAATCAAATCAAACTTTGGTTGTTGATCTGATCAACATTTGTGATGTTCCTTGTCACACCACACTTATTGTCTCATTTTTTAGAATGAGCTCAAACCCTCCATCTTAGACATAGATTCTCTCTTAGACTTTAAGAGTTTCTTAGTCTTAAGACACATCAAATTGATGGACACTCTACCTAAAGACAGAAGAGTTAGCCATGAATAGTCATGCCTTGGGTGTTAGTTTTCCACCCTTTAGCTTAAACCATTCCTCACTTTCCTTCTTTCAAGTCAAATCAATTTATTTGATTTTCTCAACTCAAATCAACTCCATGATTGAAATCCATGATTAAAACCCATGATAAAAAAAAATCCATCAAAATTCCTCACACTGATTGTGCTGTGAGAGAAGGAGAGCATCCCCAAGCTTTCTGGAGGGATTTTAATCTTAGCTTTCTCAAATTTTTCTTATTAGGGGAGCTCATCTCAATTCCCAAGTCCTTCCATACAAATTCAATGCAATTCCTTTGACACCCTCGTATCAAAAGTGCACCCAAGCATTCCCCTCAAGTTCCTAAAGCAAGGAAGAATCAATTGATCAAAGCCACGCAAAGCAAGTGGTCCACATAGAAGATCACTCAACCCCAAGGCTTGAAACTTTCATTTCCACTAGACAAAGCTACCTCATCCTGAGCTTGAAAATCACCTCTGGTGGGGTATGTAATTTTCTAATCACTTAGCTTGATAGGTGTTGGAGCTTTGTGAAAGAAATATTCATGGAAGGTGAAATCCACCATTGGATTGGCCGCTCTATTCCTCTAGATGGTGTGTGTTGAGTCTTGTATGATTCATGATATCTCAATCTCCCTTGATCATGGATTCCATTGATCATCGTGGAAGAACTTTCCATCTCCATCCATCCACACATTTTAGATGGACGAGATTATTTGGCAAATTTAGAATCTTATTTATTTTAAAAGGGTGAATTAGCCATCCAATCTTGATCAATGCAAGGATATTAGACGCCATCCTCCATTTGGGATGTGACATTTAAGTCACACCTCACGCCACGATGCGTAAAGCACACCGACCACGCCACCACGCACCGTGAACCGAGATTAAGTGGGGATTAGTTATTTACCTAATAATTAATCTATAACTTCAAAAATTCATAACTCTTCATAAAAAAATTAGAAAAATAAAATAAAAAATGCTATGGAAAGATAATTTTATCTAGAATATTTAAAAATATTTTCAATGGATTTTGAATTATGCTTTATAATTTTTAATCTTAATTATTAATTATCCTTAATAGTTCATCACCAATCTTAAACTTCTAGGGTTCATTTTAGGGGATGGCCTCTACCTCCCCTAATTTTCTTGAGATTTATTGAGGCTTAATTGGGAAAATTACTTCATTCCCTAATTACCCTTCCATGTAATTAATAATTAAGGTGATTAGTGGATTTACCCTATGATTAAGTTTGATTAAGGTCGATCCAATGAGTAGGGTTTTATGGAATAATTTTGGGGCATTTCCCAAGCTATTCCTAATCCCTTTCTCCCCTTAAATTAAGGTTAACTCATTAATTTTCCTATAAACAATTTCAAAATTCTAAAAGTTCCATAACTTAATTAATCTACCTTCTAGATGCTTAGGTGTTTAATAAGCTAATTCATGAAATTAAAACCCCTTTCATAAGTGTGAAGGGTGTTTTAAAAGTACTTAAGCTAAACCCTTAGCTTAATTAACTTTAATTATGAGCCAAATTGCAGGCCTTTTCATTATTAGGTGCATTAAATTTAAATCAGTGGTTTTATGTCATCTCATCTCATAATTACTTAGTTAATTTTTTTTGGTGTAGGTAAGTTACTAATTTATAAATTTTAACCTAATCAATATTTAAAAATAGATTTAATTATCTAAAAAATATATAAAACATATGGGAATGGGTTAGAACAAAAACTCATCTAATTTTCAAAATTAATCAAACTTCAAACTAAACAAAATCATTTTGAAATCACTTTGATTTATTCTAAATTTTCTTATTCTATAAGAATGTCTTAGATTTAAGTAAAGTGAGTTTGTTTACATGCTTTCATTGCTTGGATCTTCCCAACATGTTAAATTGTATTTCATGTGATTTTCATGCATTCATAATTTCATATTTCAAATTTTAAAATGAAATTGTTTACTTTATGTCAAATGTATGTGTTGGCTAAAGAAAAATAGCTATTATCACTACTAAATCTAGATTATTTTCAAAAAATGCATAAATTAAAATATCAAATCTGAAAGTGTGCTCATACTTAATTATAAGTTTCATGAGATGAATTATAAAAGCATGTTTAGTATAGGTTTCCTTTCTTTCTTATGTTATATAGTTTTGAATAAGTTTTGGTGAGACATAGGTTCATTTGAAAAGGCCTAATGCTCACTTAATTCCATATCCTATTCATCCATATACCATCTAAGAAATGTTATCTATACATATGCATAAAACAAAATGAATCCATTAAACAACTTTTGCATTTTCCTTTCCATTTCATTTCTTTTATATATATGTACTTAAGGAAAGTGGTATATTAGTCTGACAACCCCAAGGTTGTGAGGTTTAAGTATCCTAAAAGGTCTTGTACCTTACACCTCCTTTAACAATGGTGTACTCACTTATGCCTTCTTTCACTTTCATGTATGTAGAAAATTTTGGATAAGGAAAACCTTCTACTTAAGAAAATCATGCATACTCTACTCAAATTTTCTTAAATGGATTTAGCATGCCTCATAAAGTGTGTTAACACTCATTTTCATGTATAGATATGCTTATCCATCTTATGCATGTTATATATGTTGGGAAAAATGAAGTAATGTATGTTATGTGAATTTTGTTTTTTATTTAATCTTAAAATGCCTAATAGGTTTGTTTAGAGTTTGTCTAAACTAGATTGATTAAAAGATGATCAAAAAATTCACCTAATCAAAAATTCACCAAAACTAAAAAAATTACTTGTTAGGGAAGGAAAGAAAAAGTTCTCTTCTCTTTCCCTCTCTCATAACTTAGTAATTAATTGTAGGTTCATTTAAACCAAATTAAAAGATGAAATAAAATAACCCAAAACACTTAAACAACTTAAAAAACCTCTAAGTTGAACTTTCACACTAGAAAATTTAAACCCAAAAGTCCTAAGCTAAGCATACCACACAAAGCCTTCAAAGCACACATTAGCCTAAGTCACCACTTCTAGCTTTAGGTTAGGAAGGTATGGTTTGATGTTATTTTGTTTATGTTTTATGTGTTTTATAGATATTTTATGCTCATAAATGAATGTAAGACATTCTTAGTCTAACTATTCTTTTATGAGGGATTGTGCTTAAGGGCTATCATAAATAAAAAAATGCTTACACCCTTATAATCCATTGTTAGGTGACTTAGTCACCCATGTTGGGTGATAAGTCTAATATACATGCTTGGGGTTTGTGTGGTGATTTAGCTAACCTTATTTGCTGTGTGTTAGTTATATTTCTACTTTTTATTTCATGTAAAAATTTATATAATTAGGATTTTGGAATGATTTGTTATGGGGATTAGGATGAGCATTGGTCATAAGATCCCATCTTATGCACCATGTGAAGCCTTGGAGCATCCACCTTCCAACCATCCAAAAGAATGAACCAAAGAAGAAAGAAGAAAAGAAGAAGAAGAAAGAAGAAAGAAGAAAGAAGAAGAAGAAAGAAGAAAGAAGAATAAAGCTTGAAGACCCCAATAACAATGAATTTCTTTGCTTAATTATAATAATTCATTTGTAATCCTTTGTATAAGAGTAGAGCTCTACTACCATATTTGATATTTTTAGTTTGTGTAGTGGTGCCGACCACAATACCATTTATTCTTTTGCAATTAGCTTTATAAATTGTTTGATGATTTGTTTAGCTTGTATTAAGTGGCATTTTTCTAGTTTCTTGCTTTATGTATGGTGGATGTGGATTAGGCTTTTAAAAAATAAATCTTTTACCCTACTTAAAAATTCAAATAAAATTAAACAACTCATAACCTCACCTAAAGCTTAGATTAAAATCAAGATAAAAGAATTAGCAAACCCCTTAGGGATGAGCATTTCTTTATAATCTCATGTAAATGCATCTTATTTCACTCTTGATTAGAGGGCTTTCATCTTACCGTGAGAACTTAGCTTGACTAGAGAGCCCATGGTGAAAACTCACCTCCTCCCTTCTCGCTGATTATGCCCAATAATCATCTTTCTCATGCATTAGACATAAAAATCCTATTAGCCTGAGCCAAAAATAATTGTCCAAAATAAAAATAAAATAAAATTTGAAATGCATTAAATTTAGCTCATTTGAAGCATGTCCCTTTACATGATCAAGTCTTTTTACGGAGTGAGTTTAAGGACTTAGTATTTTTCTAAATAATAATAGCTTAGCTATCTTACATAAGCATAAAGACTTGCCTACATGAATTTAAAATCGTAGGAGGAGTTAGTTGGAAGCCACCCCCAGGCGGTTGTAAGTCCAACTATCGTGGTTTGTCTCTCTTATGGAGGCAAAATAATACCCATTTTCACCTTAGATTTAGGTTGCACTTCCTGTTGAAGCTCCCTAAATTTAGGTTAGATTTATTTCTCCCCTTTAGGCCATAAGCATAATTTCTCACCTCTTAGGCATTTCCTTAATCTTGTGTTAAGGAATCATAAAACTTTCTAATGAAAATACAACTCAAATAAACTAAATGAATTTCTAAAATGTAAAGCCCAATTAAAGGATTGTTTGAGATGCTCGCTAGATTTTCTAGCATCATGGGCATTTCCTACATATCTTCCATTTTGGCTTTGATAATAACTCCCTCTTTTGATCCATCCCATTTTGATATTCAAACATAAACTATTCAATTGATAGTCATTCCTAATGAAATCTTCAAAGACAATGATCATTTACCTTAATCGAGAGTTTTCTTAAGGGATCCCGTCCCTTAAGATGTAATTAACTATGGGTGCTTGCCTCCATAGGAAACTTAATGAACTTGATTTAAAATAAACCTTGCTTTACTTTTTCATGTAAAGTAGGGGAAGAATCTCTAGTACATATACAGACCCATCATCCTTAGGAGTCCTTATTGAGGTGATTGGTTCCATTAAAGGGTAGTGACTTCTATCTCTCGAGATAGTACACTATTTCCTTGATGATGTATCCAATCAGCTGAATAAGTACATCTATGAATCTGCATGGCATCTTAATAAGACAAATTTCTCTATAGGTCTCCTCTTTCTTTTCTCCACAGATTTGAAAGAAACCTCCTGTAAAAGAAATTTTTCTCCACAGTGTCTCGCTGGGGAGAAATTTGATTTGATTTGTTGATTTATGATTTGGTGCCCCACTGAGGAATTAAAATTTGGAATCCACTGAGGATAGAAATTGTGAACCCTCCACTAGGGGAGCAAGTTCAGGTTGGATTGAACTGATTCCACTAGGAAAATCAGAAAGATTTGCATCTCACTAAGGAGAAGCTGATTGATTTGATTGTTTAATTGACTCTACTGAGGGAGGAGGGTTAGATTTATTTTAGATTTTAAGTTTTAAATTTTTGAGGTGGACCCTATCAGTTTTTGATGGACCATACTAAGAAGGAGCTTATATCAGTCTAGACCTATCTTAGATTTACCAATCCAAAGGGAGTAGTTTCCCAGCGGCATAGTAGGACTATCCGACCAAAGGGGGTTGCCTTTGGTTTTGTAGCGGTCAATCTAGGGAAGAAAGTGTAGGGACTCACATCTTCTACTATGAAAGAATGCTGGGGTGACACATTAGCAAGGTAACATGCCAACCCGACCAAGGTCTGACTACTGAGTGAATGTCATTGGAAAACTTAAATAAGCTCAAAGATAGTCAAAGTTAATTTCATTTTTAGTTATATTTGATGAATCCCATCAGTTTGTGAATGACTGCACTATGTATGGGTCGTATTGGCCTTGGCTGATTTCAATCCAAGGGAGTAGTTTCTCACCGAGGAGAACTATCCAACTAAATGGGTGACTTTTGGTTTGCAATGGTTAATTCAGGGAAGAAAGCTTGGGGACTCACATCTTCCTTAATAAAATACCACTAAGGGTGACACATTAGCAAGGTAATATGTCAACCCAACCTAGGGCTGGCCGTCGATTTGCTACAGTTATTCTAGAAAGAATGTGCAGTAGACTTATATCTTCCAAAGTGAAATGATCGCCAAGGTAACTTGTTTGTGGGAAAACATATTGAACCCTACCTAAGGATGACTATTAAGAGTGTCATGGGACTTATCTCTACTCAAGAGTAGTCGCAATTCTTATAGGGAGTTCTGGCGTCGCCTAAATATAGGATGCCTGCTTGGGAAAGGGGTCACTAGGGATTGAATTCCTAATGCACAAGTGAATAAATTTGTTTGTTTATTTATTGTGGATCCTGTTGGTTTTACAAGGGATCTTATTGAGAAGGAGCTTGTATCAGCCTAGACCTGTCTCAGGTTTACTGAATAAAAGGGAAAATATGTGCATCCACTAGAAAAATTCTTCAACCACAGGGGTGGCTACTAGGAAAGGGGGAATGTCTAATCCAAGACTAGCCCAGGTAGTGTTTAAATGGGGTCACAAAGGATGTGATCCAAATAGAGTGCCAACAGGGGAGGGGTCGCTAAAGGCTTTATCCAAAACCCTAAAGTAGAAAATATCTGTAAGTATTCGGTGGCCAACTCAAGGAGAAAGCTCAGGAACTCACATCTGCTAAGAGTGGTGTATCCATCGGGTGAGTCGCTATCAATATAGTGAACATCAACCAACCTAAGGTGCCCATTGGTTTGCAACAATCTAGAAAGCATCGAGGACTTACATCTTCCTACAATGGGACTGATTACTAGGATAATATGTCTTCAACTTGATAGGTGATATCCGACCTAGGGCGACTACTGAGTGAATGCCACTAGGGGACTTATATCAACTCAAAAGTAGTCAAGAGGAAAGGAGTCACTAGGGGAGTTATCCTAAGCCTCATAGATTCTCGACCTAGTTAGTGCATGATGGCTGGCTTAAGAGGAAAGCATATAGGCTTACATCCTCTTAAATAAAGTTAACATGAGGTAGCTTACTGGCTATGCAGTGAGATCTACTAAACTAACAAGGTGCTCATCAGTTTGTAATGGTCAAGTTGGGAAGAAAGCACGGGGACTCACATCCATCAGACAAGTAACCACTAGGGTGACACACTAGCAAAGTAGCATGTCAGCCTGACCTAGAGTAGTTAATGAGTGAGTGCTACAAGGGCTTGCTCCCACATCAAAATAGCTTGAGACAAAAGACATGTGTTTGTTTTTTTGTGTTCGAAGGAGGATAGAAGGTTGCTTGGGTTTTCTTACACCTCCTTAGTTATGTTAGTCAAAATAGGACGTCTCTTGGGTTCTCTCACACATATTCTAATAACACTTAAGGATTGTGTTTAATTTGTGTTTGTGCTATGAAAGAAGGATAGGATACCTCTCAGGTTCTCTTATACCTATCCTAAATGCATCATGGTGGATTCATAAATAAGCAAATAATGCTTCGAAAGAAGATAATATCTTGATGAATTGGAATAAAATTTTTGAAGATAATTATTTTCAAACATGATTTTATGGGTAGTATTTCTTCAAATAGAGCCCAATTAATTGGAAGCATCGTGTTCCCCTTTATAATCAATAAGTGATAAGATCCTCCTTAGTAAGCCTTCTATGATAAAAGGGCCTTCCCAAGTGGGTTCAAACTTGCCCCATCTTTTTTTACGGCAACAATTGGTCTCCTTAAAACTAAAATAAGCTCTCCTTGAAAAGCTCTAGGACCGACTTGTTATGAGCTTGAATCATCTTGGCTTTACAACATGAGGTTCGCCACATGTAGGCATTTTCCTCAAACCTTCAGGCTCTTCTAACAGCATAACTTGTATTACGCTATAGTGATTTTACTTCCCATTCTTATCATAGTGATGAGAGTTGAACTTTAATGGTAGAATGGCTTGGACCCATACACTAAGGAATGGGTAGGGTTGAGTTCTATATATGTGTGCGGTATGCCCACAAAACTTCAACTAGCTCACTTGTCACTTATTGTCATCGAGTGTCTTCTTTAGTATCAGATGAGAGTTTTGTTGAATGCTTACTAGCCATTTACTAGGATAGTAGATAATGGAGTATCTCCAATCTATACCGTGTCTTCTATCGAAGCTATTGATATTGGTGCTCTTGAATGCAGTACCATTATCGAATATAATTCATCGAGGCACCCTGAACCTATATACGATATGGTTTCTGAAAAATTGGAGCACATGCTGTGACCTCTCATGGGATTTTTGCCCACTTGGAAAAGTAGTATGGTGGTAGATGAACCGATGATCCTTGAAAAAATGAGGATCAATAGGACCCACTATGTCGGTACCCAACATTGAAATAGCCATGAGGCCAATGTAGGGTGTAAAATTTTGGGTGGTTGATGTAGGACCACATGTGTACGACGATGGCATCTCTAGCTACATCATGCAATCTATGTCATTGAAGGTCAGTATCTAGTCTCTTGATCTTTGCTTTCATCTTTGGACTTGATGCTGCTCCATATAGACAGAATGTACCTTGGTCATGATCTTATGGGTGTTTGTCTAAATAGTGCAACCACATTTGATCAAAAGACGGTACAAGGTGCCATCCATGAGCATAGGAGAGAGCTCTCATTTTATCGATGGGCTTGTGATTTCTCTTGAGGTAGTTTGCCTGTTCAAGTAATCTATGAATGGTTGCCTCCAATCCGACTCCTCATCTTTTTGGCAATGACCTCCCCTTCAAGAGAAAGTTAAGAGATTTTGATCTATTTTGGACCCTTATTGGAATGGACTCATCTTGACATGCCAATTCTTGGCAAGTTTGGCCAAAGCATCTACAACTATATTCTCTCCTCGAACCTTGTAGATGGTGACCTCAGATTTGGGCCAACAATTCATGGTGTACTCATGGTAATGATGAAGCTTAGGTTTTAGAACCTTATAGGACCCAAAATTTGGTTGATGACGAATCCCATAGATGTTGATGCTATTGACACACACTGTAATGGCTAACTTTAGACCGACAATCAAAGCCTCATACTCGGCTTCATTATTGGTGCATGGATTAGTATGAGAATCTCATCGCATCGCGGTCTGGAGTTATAAGAACTACTCTTACCCCTGCCTTTCCTGGAAGAGTAGATCATGGTTCTTCTCCTTGAAAGGAAGCCACCATCAAAATACATCTCCCAAGATTGTCAACCTACCCTAAGTTCATGATTTGTTTGTCAGGGAGATCATCACTAAGCGGGGGAATCAGAGAAGTGGGTGTGCTGCTAAGAAATCTATTAGTGCTTGTCCTTTCCACATGGAGGGCATGTAATATATATCTATGAGAATCATGGACCAACATGCCAACCATCGGATAACATTTGTCATGAGATACTATAATGGATTGATTCTTGAAATCAAGTTCACCTTATGAGAAAGCATATAGTGTCGTAGCTTTTGGGATGCAAAGATTAAAGCTAGGCAATGTTTCTCAATAGGTGGGTAGTTTGCTTGAAAGATGATGGTGAGGTAGTAGAGAATTCTCCTTCCCTTCATTGGTTTGGGCCAACAAAGCCAAGGGAGTCATCCAATGCGGCGGTGTAGAGGATAAGTGGCCTTGGATAGGGGCTACTAGAAGGCGGCTTCAAATATTATTTGATGTCTTCAAAGCATCCATCCACTTGAACTTAGCATCCTTTTGATAAGTGTTGAAAATGGTTGCATCTCCTGATAGATTGGAGATAAATCTTAGATATGTCCACTTGGAATGATCAGTTGAGTTAGACTTTTAGGGGTGGCATTTCTAAGATAGCTTTGATCTTTTTGATCTATCTCTATTCCGTGTGGACAACAAACCAAGGAACTTCCACGAAGCTACTCATGCACACTTGAGGGTTCATTTTGAGGTTGAATTATCTTAATCAAAACTACTCAAGTCAAAGAGATGGTCTTCCTTTTCTTTGCTTTTGACTACTAGATCATCAACATAGCATTCAACTTGATGATGAATGAGTTCATTGAAGATCGAGTCATGGCCCATTGGTATGTAGCATTTTAAGGGTGAAAGGCATGACCTTATAATAATAGATTCGATGGGGTTGAAAAGTGTATTTCTTTCATCCTTGGGGCCATCTTGATTTGGTTGTAGATGACCCATCCATGAAGGAGAATACATGAGATGAGGGCAATGTCCACCATTAATTTAGTATAGGAAGTGAAAATTCATCCTTAGGACATGCCTTATTTAAGTCCCTCATTGATGCATATGTAATTTGGCCATTCTTTTTCTTAAGCGGCTGGCTAACTAGGTAGGGTATTTTTCTTCCCATGAAACCGGCGATCAATTTCTTGACTTCAAAAATGACCTGTTGCTCAATTTATAATCGCATGCATCTAGGAGCTTGCTTGATAGCGTTAGGGTCTATTGCTAGTTTGTGGACATTATGAGATAATCAAGCATCTCTTCATAACTCCATGATCTAAATCTTAACTAAGTCATTGGTTTCTTCTTCATTAGCGATGTATGTATATGTGGATCTTCTTCTGAGGTTGATTTTTTTTTTGTCAATGGTTGAATGGATTTTCTTCTTGAATGCATCTTTGATTTGAAGATCATCAGATCATCAGTTTCTAAACACACTTCATAAGAGTTAGTGTGGTTTGAGAAGAACTATCGGACTCCGGATGATTGGTGACAACTAGCGGTAATCATCATTATTTGGACCCACTTTGAATCCTAGTCAGTCTTGATTATGCATCCTGCCTTTGTTGTTCCCTTCTTGAAATACTCATGCTTGGACCATGTATAAGGAATCAAACCTTTCTTTGCAAGATTATGAACACAAGAGTACCAATCAAAAGGTAATTCCATTAAATCTTTATATGAATTATCCTCAAGTTCTACATCCCACGGACTTGAGGATGATGATCCCAATAATCTCTTTGGCTTAACATTGGAAGACCTAGGGGCTTCCTTAACTACTAAACCTTCAACTTTTTGAGAAGAAAGTGAGGTTAGAGCTAAACTTCTCAACTATTGCCTAATAGTATTACATAAACTTGATTCGAATACATTCATGCTTTGCTTGGAGGCCTCTTCATCACCAGTGTCACCTCCAATGAAACCGAGAGGGGTTGGCTAGTATGCTAATCACATGAGACTCATCCTCAAGTTGGATTCCAAGTCTGTGAATAGTAGGGGTACTCTTGTGTGAACATAACCCCTTATTGGTGGCCAGTCTTCCTCTCAATTTCTCTATGCCTCTCAGTGGAGGTCAGTCATCTACCCATATGTGATATGGTGGAATGACTATGTGGAATGTAACATTGACTCTACTTCTTCCTTTGTCCTTTCTCATGTACTTTTATTTTTCTTTTCTTTTCTTTTTTTTTTCTTTTTCTTCTTTTTCTTTTTCTTTTGTATTTGAATTTTGACCAAGTTCACAAGAAAAGGTATTTTGATTTTGAGGAAGATAGTAGGTCGCATCTTCATATATCTCAACCTCTTTAACTAAAAATGGCTTTTCATCTCCTTTGACATAGTATTCGATTCCATCTTTTTTAAAACTTGATGCACTGATGAAGGGAGGATGGAATCATCTTGTTCTGGTGTATCCAAGGCCTACCGAGCAAAGTAGTGAATGATGTATTTGAATCAATTATATAGAACTTGGCTTCAGTCTTCCAGTCACCTATTTCCAAAGGTAACACTATGGAGCCTAAAGCCCTCACCTCTATTCATTGAATCCTCTCATCGATCTCCTCAGTGTAGATGTCAATCTTCAAATAGGCAAGGGTTTTAGACTCATAATGTTCACATCGATGCACAGATCAACCAAAACCCTAGAAAGTAATCTTATATCCACTTGTGATGTAGAGGATGGTTGTGCTCCATGTCCCCTAGAAGAAGGTCTTCATCCATGAAAGTGACTCCCTGGGCTTCTCTAGAATAATGTGCCTCCTCTCCAATAGCTGTCAGGTGAGCTAAGCATATCTCAGGATCAAGAAGAGCCTTGATTAATGATTCCCTCATCTCTTTGGATAAGACAAGGGCATCATATATGCTTAGTTTTGGCAACTTTCTTAGGTGAGAGTAATAAACTTTGGGCTGATCCTCCAAGCATATCCATGGGTGGAGCATCCTGGAGGGGCTTCTTGCTCATTGTACCAATGACTTATTTTCCCTTATCTTGAGGTGCGCCCTAGGAGGTAGAACCTTTCCACTATGAGGTTAACTTGGTGATCTCTTATGGGTTTAGTGGAAGATTCTACTTAGCTCACCTACGCTTCTCCTATAGGACCCTCAAATTAGATGATTCCAAGTCTATCTCAAGAGGTGAACCCATTATTCAAAAGGAAAGTCCATCTTTGAATAGAAAGGATGAAGATCAAAGTTGTTATAATTATTTAGACTTGAAGAGTTTTCTAAAAGAGTAGATAACCCATCAGAAGTGGAACAGATGTAATTCAAACTAGCTTTATTTCTTGATTTCTTGGATTTAGAGGAGGTACATAGTAGAAATCTAGTAAGTAAGTGGGGTGAGGATTTGATGCCCTCATCCATCGATACAAGATGTCTACTAGAAGAAGAAGTAGCTAAGTAAGTGTATTGAAGTAGTAAATGGAATGGAGGTTGGGCTCGTCGTGGTTATACTTGGCTATCCCAGGCAAGTACTCTTTGCTCGCCACTTTCCCAAGTTGTCTTTACTTGTGAACCTTCCTTGATGTTGGAGGTTTGAGCTCAACACTGTAGAAAGTTTCTTGATTTTTGAAATAATCTTTTTAGAGGTTTAGGATAAGGAAATATCCCAACCTTCTTTTATTTTGAGAGGATCACATGTATCCCCAAGGATTACCCTAATAGATGGTTGTTTATTTTTATTCCTTTAGGGATAACTATGTCTTACTGTATGCTCGCCAGTCCTTAAATGTAAACAATCCTCCAAATATGGCCTAGCATGTGGTAGGGGCAAAAGTTAGGATCATTACTCTGCCCTCTTCCTCGACTTCTAGGCTTGGGTAGCTAAAAAATCAAGTTTCTTTAAGAGGTTCTTAAAGATTTTCCTAACTACCACGCTCTTAAATGAATAAGGTTTGTTTAGTTTATCCAAAAGAGTAGGTGGATGATAGCTACTTGGAGGAGGGTATGTGTACCGCTGTTGAGAGTATGGCTGAGGAGGAGGTAGTGAAGGCCATGGAGGCTATTATGGTGGATGGGATGGCTGGTGGTGGTAAAGGAGGTGGAAGTGGGATGGAGCGAGGTCTCTCATGATCGGTTTGCTTCCCTTGTCCAATCTACTAGCTTTTCATAGGCTTCTATGACTTTGGCTTTGTTGATTGATCTTGAAAAGACAATTGTTTGGCCTCTCCTTGCAGGCTAGTTGCCTTATTGACTAGCTTCTCAAATGTCTTGATGGTGAAACCTTTGAGCATAAAGGCTCCATGAATATTCTTTAGTAAATTTTAGCTATTGAGATGTTGCGATTCACATTTTACTCAAATTATATCATATATGAGGGACTCAGGGGTATTGTTATGCTACAACGAGATGCCAATTACCCTTTGCGCTCCACAAACCTCTTAATGAGTTGCTCCAACTTAGCAAAGTCTTCACTAACTATTGGGAGTTCAATACCAATCAAAGGCTATGCCCACTAAATGGCGACAAAAAAAGATGGAATATGGCATCCACCAACGTTATAGTTGTACGAAATGCTATGTGATGGTGAGGGTTCCCGCTGCCATCAAGGCTCTTGAAAGGAGGCACAAAACCCTTAGGATATTGGATAGCATCAAATTTCTTTGGGTAAGTTCTACTCTTTGGAACTGATGAACCACCTCAGCTTGCATCAATGCTTCTCTCACTTACTCAACCATGAGTTTAATATCCTTTTTTTGTATAGAGGTACTGTCCACTACCTTCTTATACAAGCTAGTGTTGCCCCTCTCTTGGAGGTGAAGTCTTATTGATCCAAGACATGCAACAACTTCAGTGACTATCTCGATGGTATGATGACTGGCTTAATTTTGAAGTGCTAAGATTGCTAGCAAATCTTCAAGCCTCTTTCCCATCTTATCAATTTTCTCATCCTTCTATTTGAGTTGTTGAAGGAGTTGTTGGGTCGAATAAGCTGTATCATCATGTTCTGTCACAACACCTTCCAAGCTATGCTGATCTTGAAGGAGAGAACCTCTAGTATCAACCATATGCACCTCTATTGAATCTTCCAACAAATCATCTTCATTGGGATCAAAGCTAACCTTCTCTTCCTCTAGGTACGGTCATACCAGGATTTCCTTCTTCTCAATGAGAGATACTATGCATCTGAATCATCCAATCACAGCATGAATGATCATGGCCGGGTGGGATCATGTTCATGAGCAGATACATCGACCTCCCTTGAGAGCTAATCTTGTGAGGACTACGCTCACTGGAGGATATATGCCCATGACTATCACTTTATGTGGGTGGAGTGCTGCTCCTGGGAGGATCTATGGTATGGGGATAATGGAACTTTCTCCTTCTCCCTCTATTGCTACTATCACCAAGATCTATTGTAGTTGTGGTGGTGATGGCACGACTACGATGCTACTAGATGCCACTTCCTCTTCACAATCGAGTGGGAGGTCAGCGAGCTTCGGCCTCACCTTCATGGTATAGAGGAAATGGGATCTCTTGGCTGGGATCACCAATGGGGCTTCTTCCCCGATGTTGCCTTCATGGCTTTAGATGGAACTATAGAAGATGGAACATGCAGGTGGTGGTGGGTAAGTAGGCGAATGCAAGCCCTCCTCTCTATGCGAGCTCTCCTCCCATGATGGGTAGTACCATCAATAGAAATGATTATGAGATGGGTAGCATCGATCGAAATGAGGTGCCAGCACCTTCATCTCCCTACTAGTAACATGTACATGGGCCTCTCAGCCCTCTTCTGTCGATGCTGCTATACCTAAAGAATGATGCTCAAATTGGGCTCATCTCGACCATCCGAACCCCGCCAACTCAGTAAAATATCCTTCATGACCTCCTCCTCTGCAGGTAGCCTCATATGAACTATGGTGGAGGTGACATTGATCCTCTAACATCTTCCTCTCCATCAGATCCAGAGAGAGGATGAAACTTGTTCTATGTAATCAGAGGAGAAACTACCCTGGGTGACTCCTCTACTACAAACTAAGGCTCCTCCATTGGCTATGCACTCATGTTGCAGATCTTGATTACATTTTGGGTCCTCTTGGGTGGTGTATGAGAAGACCCTATCTCAAAGGAGGAGACTATCCGAAGAGAGGATAACTTCCCCTTGGAAGAAGCGATGGTACTAGCAGTGGGTAGTAATGGGAACAACTAAACATACTGACACTACAGCAACAACTGCTGCAGGAACCTCCATCGCCTTCCTCTTCAATGAGGGAAATTTAGAATCTAAAAACATCTCGATATGGATGGCTAGCTTATGCTCATCCACCACCTCTCTGTTGACAGTAGTGAGGGTTGCCCCCTCACAAGTGATCCTGGCCCCTTCAAATCCTCGGTCAAAGTGTACTAGATGGGCAAAGTCAGTTTGTGGGAGGCTGGCCCGATCCAAGGCCAAATCCATCTCAAAAGGTAAGGTGAACATGTATTTCCGAGAGTCCATTTGCACCGAACTGAACTTGGGAAAAGCTGACTGAAACTGAGTTGAAATTCTACAATTGTTGAAAATAAACTCAAATTAGATTTTATGCTTTTGTATTCTGCTAACTTTTTGAATTTTTATTTAGAATTTGAACCCACACTCAACAATATGTTAAGTGGGGCTCTTTGAATTTAGGAGAGAGATTTTGACTGAATTGGAGAAGAGATTTTTGAGTTTATAATCTATTTTCAACAAATTTGTGTATATTAAAAATGGGTTTGAATACATTGAAGAGATGTTTTTATGCTTCCATTGGTTCATATTTGAATTTGATTTTTATGTTTAGGACCCTTTATTTAACAAATTTGGGTATGTTAAATAGAGGGTCAATTGATTTTTTTTATTTGATTTTAGAATTTACACACTTAGGAAATTTGGGTATGCTAGATGAGATGTTCAAAGAATCTTATTATTTTGCTTGTTTTCTCATGATGTGAATCATGTGTAAATTTGGACATGGAACTTTTTACTTAGCAAATTTGTGTATGCTAAATAAATTCCAAATCAAAATGTGATTTTGATCTCTTTACTTAGAAAATTTGGGTATGCTAAATAAGGCCCAAATGTGTTTGATTTTTGTGTTTTGATTTAGAAAAGAGGATCTTTACTTAGCAAATTTGTGTATGCTAAGTAAAGCCCAAATGTGTTTAGTTTTGTTTTGATTTTTGAAAAGAGGATCTTTACTTAGAAAATTTGGGTACGTTAAATAAAAATCCAAATGTGTTTGATTTTGTTTTGATTTTTGAAAAAGAGATCTTTACTTAGCAAATTTGGGCATGCTAAATAAAAATCCAAATGTGTTTGATTTTTTTGTTTTGATTTTGAAAAGAGGATCTTTACTTAGCAAATTTGGGTATGCTAAATAAAAATACAATTTTTTTTATTTTTGTGTATTGATTTTGTGTCATTTTCTTTTTTTTGAAAGGAGGGATTTCTATTTAACAAGCATGGAATGTTAAATGGAATCCAACTTATTTTTCTTTTTGAAAAGTGAAACTCTCATTTGACAAATTTGGGTATGTCAAATGGGATTTCAATGTATTTTGATTTTCATGATTTTTTCAAAGTAGATTTCCATTTAACAAATTTGGGTATGTAAAATGGAAGTCAATTTTGTTTTATGTTTCAAAGATGAAGTTTTTGTGTGTGATTTATTGCTTTTTGAAAAGATGGAAATTCAACTTAACACATGTGGAATGTGTTGAGTGGAGTTTGAAATGGTGTGATTTTGTTGGAAGACAGCCTCCATTCAACAAGTTTGGATATATTGAATAAAGAGGCTTATCTTCAATTTTGTAATTTTTAAAAAGGGAAAAAACTCCAACTTCAACATATGTAAGATATATTGAAATGGAGTTTCAATGATGTGATTCTATTTGAAAATGAAATCTTCATTCAATAAATTTGGGTATATTGAATGAGGATGTTCATTTTCAAATATGTGCTTTTGAAAAGGTGATTTTGATTTTAAGTTGAAATGAAATCTTTATTCAATAAATTTAGGTATATTGAATGAGGATGATCATTTGTGCTTTCTAAAAGATGATTTTGATTTTATTTGGAATGAAATCTTCATTCAATAAATTTAGGTATATTAAATGAAGGTATTCATATGTGCTTTTTGAAAGATGATTTTGATTTTATATGGAATGAAATCTTCATTCAATAAATTTGGGTATATTGAATGAATAAATTCACATTTACTTTATTTGATTTTGAAAAGATCCTGTGTAACAATCTTGAAGATTGTTAAATGAGGTTAAGTTATATGACTTTTTGTGCAAATATTTTATTATGTGACTTTTGGAAAAGTGCTTTTGAAAAGCTATATTTTTATAAAGGATTTATTTTTTCTTTATTTTTGGAATGAACTTTACCTTACCATAGAGATGGTAAGAAAAAAGGCTTTAGTTATCTCTTTTTTTGTTATTAAACTTTATTTTCACCTATTGGGGGACCCAATAGGAGTTTTAAGACCTACATGGGTGAGGTCCTAAACCTAAAGGATGTTGCCTAGCTTAGCTTAAGAATGAAAAGAGCTAAGTGCCAATGAAAAAGAAGGATAGTCTTAGACTCATGAAATACAAATCCACTATCGATACTTAGAGAAAATGATCATTTACCAAAGATGGAGAGAGGAATTGTCCCTAATGGAGTCGCTTGAAAGATTATTGTGGTATTTTTTGATCGTCTCCACCTCTCGATGAGGAGTGTTGGACACCACGTGGATCCGTAGATGTACTTATTAGGGTGATCGAGTATGACATTGAGGAATGATGTACTATCTCGAGAGATAGAAGTCACCATACTACAATGGACCTAATCACCTAATAAAGACTCCTAAGGATAATGGGTCTTCAAATGTACTAGAGATCTTTCCCCTACTTTATATGGAAAGGTAAAGTAGGGTTTATTTTAATCCAGGTTCATTAAGTTCCCTATAAAAGCAGCTCCCATAGTTAATTACATCCTAAAGAATGAGATTCCTTGGGAATACTCTTGATTAAGGTAAATGATCATTGTCTCTAAATGATCATTTGGTTATTTTACAAAATCAAGTGGGATTTGATCAAAAGGAAAGAGTTATTTCTGGAACCAAGGGAGATGAGTAGGGGATGCTCATGATACTAAGAAACCTAGTAAGCACCCCACACTATCTATGGTTGGGCTTTATATTTTTGAAATTTTAGAAGAATTATATGTTTGAGTTGAATTTTTATTATAAATCTAGGGCTTACAATTCTATAATACAAGATCATGGAAATGCCTAACAGAGATTTATTCTTTGCATTACAAAAGGAAATAACAACCTTGGATCCTAAATCTAGGGGCCAGGGAGAGCGACCTAAATCTTAAGGCGAAAATAGGTATATAGTTTACCTCCACAAGAGAGGATAAACTAACTGACTGTTGGACTTACAATCCCCTGGGGGGTGGCCACCAACAAACTCCTCCTATGATTTTAAATACATGTAGGTAAGTCTTATGCTCTACAAGATGGCTATTATTTATTTAGAAAGGAGACTAAGTCCTTAAAGACACTCACTAAGAGATTAGATCATGAAGGACATGAGTAATGACTTAATCTAATACAAATTTTGTTAAGTTTTATTTTAATTTTGGACATTTTTATTTGACACAGACTATAGGATTCATATGCCTAATGCATGAGAAATTGGTTATGGGCCAAAATCAGAAAGAAGGAGATGTATTTCCACCAAGGCTCTCAAAGGTCAAGCCACTTACTCTGGCAAAGGTGGAAGGCCCCCATTACCAAGAGTGAAGCAAGATGATTTTATGCATGAACAACATTCAGCTAAGGGTTGCTAAATCTTTTATTATCTTATTTTATGTCTTAAGCTTTAGGTGAGGTTATGAGTTATTTAATTTTAATTTTGAGTTGGTTAATTGGAAAAAGCTTTATTTTTCCCTAAGATCCTAATCTTATCCAGGCCATTCATCAAACAATGAAGAAACTAGGGAAAATCATGTCATATTAATTGCGTAATCATAAACAAACATCAATCAATTTATAAAATTAGTGCAAAAGAATAAGAGGCCAATTGTGATCTTGCTCCACCATACAAACTTGAAAAGAAATGGGTAGCTGAGCTCTACCCTTAACAACCCAGATTACAAATGAATAATTACAATTTAGAAGGAATTTATGTTATGGGGGTCTTCATTCTTCATTCTTCATTCTTTATTTCTTCCTTTTTAGTTTGCTTCTTTCCTTTCTTCTTTTTTGGCTTAGTTTGAGATGTGGTTTGCCCCAAGGATTCACATAGTGCATAAGACTTGGTCTTATGACCAATGTGCATCTTGATCCCCCATAACATTTATTCCAAATCTTAATTGCAAAAATTACATCAAAATAGGAAAAGATAAATCTAACTAAACCTGTAAAACAGAGATTAGATAAACATACCACACAACCCAAGCAATTATATGAATAAGTTGGACTTAGCACCCCACACATGGGTAACCAAGCCCACCTATCCTAGTTTGGATTATGCTTAGGGGTATAAGCAACCTGCACAGCGAATGCATTTTTATATTTTTATTACAGCTCCCCTTAAGCACAATCTCCTACATAAGACATGATTAAACTAAGATCATCCTATCATTCAGTCTACGCATATACACCCTAACATCTAGTCTAAAATATTACATTACAAAATAAAATCAAGCATCAAACCATGCATCGCCCTAACTTAGAGCTAGAAATGGTGGCTTAGCCTAATGTGTGTGTCATTTAAAGCTTGTGTGACATGTCTTAGCTAGGCTTTTAGGTTGGAATTTTCTAAATGAAGGGTTAAACTTACAGGGTGGTTTCATTTTAAGTGATTTAGTTGATTTGTCAATTTTATTTGATAATTTGATTTGGTTTGATTGAACATACATTTAATTACTAAATGTTGTGAAGAGAAGAAAAGAGAAGAGAACTCTCTTTCATCCCTACCTTAAGTAATATCTAAGGTATATTCATTAATGATTTTTCTTAAGTGAATATTTGATTATGTGTTTTAATTAATCCTAAGTTTAGATTTGCTCTAAATAAACCTATTCAATAAGAAAGGCATCTTAGGATTAGTTAAGGTGAATTACGATCACATAACACACAACCATTTATTTTTTTCCACCATGTATACCATGCACATGAATGGTCCTAAGCATAGCTATACATGCAAAACAAATCTTAGCACACCTTAATGATGAATGCAAAGAAAAGTTATTTAAGAAAATTTGGGTATTCCATGAATGCATGTTTTTATTATGTAGAAAAGGGGGATTCCTTATCCATTAACAAAATGCACATCTACATGTATAAAAGACATAAGTGAGTATGGCGCCATTATTTTTTATACCAGGGGTGTAAGGTACAAGACCTACTTGGGGCAACTTAAAGCCTCACAATCCCGGGATGTCCAGACTAATATACCACTTTTCTTAAAGACATGTGCATGTACAAAAAGAAATAAATGGATGAAGAATCAAGCAAAAGATTTTTATTTTGGTTGTATAATTTACATGTGTAATGTGAAGATTCTTCTTAAGTCATAACATAGAAGTGCATAGAAATAGATTTAAGCAAGTGTTATGTTCTTTTCAAATGAACTTTACACTTTACAAATCCTACCCAAATCCATGTTAAGAGAAGAGAAGAAAATCACATAAAGCACATCTTATACTATAATCACATGCAAACTTATAAGTATTTATAAGTAGCATCACTTCATTTATAATCTATGATTTATAGGTTTTAAAAATAATTTTTGATTTAATAGTGATAATGGCCACTCATATTCTTATCTTTAGCCAACACATTATTTAATTTGATTTTTCAAAGATATGGATGCATGACTTCATATGGCAAACAAATTTAGCATACTTGGAAAGAAATAAAGTGAAGTAAGCAAATGACTTCATTCACCCTAATTAATTCTTAAGGATAATCTTATAAGATAAGATTATTCAAAGTGAATCAAAATTCTTTAAAGAGATTTTTAGTTTTTAATTTGAATTGATTTAGGAAATGTGAAAAGTGTTTGTTGGTCCTAACTAATTTCCCTATGTGTGAATTGGTTTAGTTTAATTTTAGAATAATTAGATTGATTTTATTACTTAGGTTAATGTGTGAATTAAGTCCATTAATTACCCCTTACCTACACCACTTTAATATAATTAAACAAATTATTATGAGCCAGCATATGATATGCAACCACATGGAATTTAAATCATCAATGCATGTAAAAAATAAAGGGGCTTAATGCAATTGGCTCATAATTATTGATTAATTGAGCTAAAGGGTTTTCATTAAGTACTTTCATAACCATCCCACACATGTGGGCTGGATATGATTTCTCAAACTTTCCTTAGGCTCTTAAACACCTAAGGATCTACCCAACAAGAGATTGATTAACTTCAGGTTAATTTTAAAAGTTTGATTAGACTAATCAAGTAGATCATTAGTGGATTAATCCTTAATTAAATTTGGATTAAGGAAGAATGAGGGTTTAGAGAATAACTTAGGGAAAATATCCCAAACCCATTCCATAAACCTCCCCCTTGATTAAATAATGCTTAATTATCTTAATTAAGGTATTAAATCAGTGTTCATATGCTTAATTACTCTTAATTACATTAAGCGAGTGATTAAGGATTCATTAATTAATTCCCCTAATTAACTCATTAATAAATTCTAAGAAAATTAAGGCATGCAAAAATCCTCCTCCTAAACATGTCTGAGAAATTTGGAATTAATTAATGAAGTAATTAGAGAGTAATTAAAGTAATTAAATTTTTAATTAAACCTTAATTAAGAAAAATCACTCTTCAAAATTTATTGAAAATAATTTTATTGGATTCTCCTCTAAAATACCTTTAAAATGGGCTCTCATCTATATTTTTTTGGATTTTTATATATTTAATAATGATTTTATGAATTTTTAGTGATTAAAAGATAATTAAACAGCCTAATTAAATAAATAATCCCATCGGTGCCATGTGGACTGCTAATGCAGTCCGCTTTCCATATGGTATGATGAGATTGGTTATTTAAGTTGTCACATCATACACCGCATCAGCTGGCGACACACGCATTTTCTCCACAAGCCATCCGATCTGAGATCGGATGGCCTGGATTAATCCTACTATTATAAAGGGTTTAAATTAGACATCTAACGTGATTAAATCAGAGCCATTCATCCAAAACACATTGGATGGATGGCTCACGATTCATCCCTGCTTAAGCTATGGGAGATAGAGGATGTCCATCCTCCATGGCTTGATCCGGGCTTACCTAAGCTTGGATTAGGCTAGGATTCATCCCATGCCATCAAGAGGAATAGGGAAGAACATCCAATGGCTAGAATTTAATGGGGTTAAATTTCCATCACAAAGGACCAAGCATTTTTCAATGGAGGATCAGTTTTGCACCATACCTCATCGGAGGCTATCATCGGTGCTTCCAATGGAGGAAGTTTTGTTTAGTGGAGATGAAGCCCTAATGAAATTTTCAAGTCTTGTTTTGAATTATGTTGCTCAATTGACCAAGCTCCCTCCAATGGTTTTCAACTTTTATCAAGATTCCCCTTCCCGTGGCCTGGAGACTTAAGAAACACTTTGGGTGAGCTCGACTACCTCCCTTGATGGTGCTTGCAATGTGAATTTGGATTTGGTGGGGAATTAAGTGACTTGGAATTTCACCTCACGTCCCCTATTTCTGCTTAGGCAAAACTGAGAAGGAGAAAAAAAGGGGTGTTTTGGAATGCTTGCCAAGACTTGGAAAAGCTTTCTCTTGGTTCCTAAGCCTCAATCAAATGTGAGGTCTGTGGTTTTAGTGGGAATGAGGGGGAGTATATCACCCCTCCTTGGATCGGATGGTTGAGAGCCATCTTGCCATTTTCTTCAATTGCTTGGATTGAATGGTTTGTTTTGGATGTTAGGCACTCCATGTGGTTCATTTTTGGCAAAAGAGTGGAGCAGAGGAAGTGCACATGTGTTAGGTGTGTGTGTATGGAGTGATCCTAGTGGTGAATTTTCATTGGAGGGGTTAGTTTGGCCTTGGGTTAGGTTTTGGCTGACCCAAACCCATTAGGTCATGTCATCATCCTCTTTGGTGTCCAAATGGTCTAGTAGGAGGATGCCAAATGGCCTTTAGAAAGAATTGGTCAAATTCCAAGTGGATTTGGCCATAGGTTACCCTTTGAGCTAAGGCATAAAATGTTCATTTGGCTTTATTTTTGATTTGGACAGATTTGAAATGATTCAAAAGTGGGTTGGGCCAAATTTCAAGTGATTTAAGTTCATTTGGTTTGAATGGATTCATGTTGACCTATTTAGGTCAAAATGGGTCAACATGGGTTAGGTTGACCAATTGGTCAAATTGGGTCAAACCATAGATTAGGTCAAGTTCAAATGATCATTTGGAGCCTATGTGTGTCATTGGTTTGGTTCAATTTGGTTTAGATTTAGTTTTGGATCATTTGAGTTCATTTAGGTCAAATGGGTCAAGTTGACTAATTTGACCTATTTGACCCAATTGGGTTAGGTCATGGGTTGGTTTAGGCTTGGTTGATCATTTAAAATGTATTGCAAGCTTTAGTTTTAATTAATTTTAGTTTGATTTGATTTCAAGTTGATTTGACCTTTTAGGTCAAGTTGGGTTCATGATCAATTGGGCTAGGTTGGGTCTAGTTAGCCAATTGAGGCTTTGGTCAAGTTCAAGAATCACTTTAGAATGAATTTGACCCATTGGTTGCAATCAATTTGGCTTAGTTTAAGATTTGACCCATTTTGACTTTTTAGGTCAAGTTGGGTCAACTTAGGTCAAGTGGCCAATTGGGCTAGGTTTGGCTCAATTTATGGCTTGATCATGTTCAATCATTGATTTTGGATTGGTTTAGATCAATGATTTCAATCAATTTAGCCTATAGTGGATTTTGGCTAGTTTGGGTTTCATTTGGGTTTAGTGTTCACTTGGTCAACAGTTAAGTTTGACTTGGTTTGACTCAATTTGAGTAATTGATCATCCTAGGATGATTGTTGCTCACATTGTGAGGCTTAGAATTAGGTTGAAAAAGTCCTTTAGGTCACTTTGAGTTAAGTGAGCCTAAAAGGGTTAGTAGATTTGATCAATGCTTGATTCAGTTTGGTTGAACTCACATATGGATTTAAAATGGAAATATAAATTCAATTGCAAGTGATTTGGAGTCAAATGAATTTTGGTTCATTTGACAATTTCAAGTCAAAAGGGTGAACATGGGTTTGACTTGGGTTAGTTTGATTTTGGTTTGATGATTGCAGTTTATGTTTATATTTGAATTCATGATTGAAGGAGTGATTTTTTGAAGAGAAAATCTAAGGGTTTGGATTGATTTGAGAATAATTTGGCTAAGTTCAAGAATTTTACTTGAAAAGGTGTAAGTTGAATTTTGGTTGGATTTGGATTTGAGTTTTGAATTGATTTTGGTTATTTGAATTTATATATCATTTATATTTGTGAATATAAATGAGAATATAAATAGGTTATGAGAAAATATTTTCAGTTTATGATGATTTGATTTATTTGAAGGAGTTCAATATTTTGACTTAAAAGAGTATATGTTGGATTATTGGTTGGATTTTGGGTTTAGTTTTGAATTGGTTTTGGTCATTTAAATTTATATTTCATTTATATTTGTGAATATAAATGAGAATATAAATGGGTTATAAGAAAATCTTTTGAGTTTGGAGTGATTTGGATTTGGAATTTGGGCTAAGTCCATAAGATCAAATCAAAGGGCTTAGGAAAGATTTTGGGATTTGAATTCAATCATAGGTTTCAATCATTTGATTTGGAATTGATTGATGATTTGGATTTTAGAATTTATTTATGATTTAAGAATATCAATTGAGTTAGAATTGATTCAAGATTTGGATTTGATTTACATTTGGAATTGGTTTGAATTTGGAATTGATTTGAATTTGAAATTTGGTTTGAATTGTAGAACTTTACCCATATCAGACTCATTCGGTGTCGTAGCTGAGCAAGTTTAGTATTATTGGAAATGTAACAAAATTTCTCACAACTTCAATGTCAACAAAAATCTTTGATTCTCGAGTCATATGTTTTCAACCAAAAAAAAACTGCAGAAGTGAGCTCACTCCATTATTGTGTTGAGTGTTTTTTAATAATCTCTCTAATAAAAATCACTCCTTTAGCTTCTGATACATGATTTAATTTCTTACAGAGAATGGAGAAGCAGTGATTATTATGGCTAATAATGGGCAACTTGTCCCTGACTAATTCTTCTAGTCTCATAGTTATAAGTCATCAAGAGTGGGCCAAAGCTCCTCTAGTAATCAATAACACTACATTTGATCTTGAAGTTTGGGTATTAAGAGTTTATTAAGAACTATGTCATGTTACTTTTCCTATTTAAAGAGAGATTGAAGAGAAGGCTTCTTTCCATTCTCCCTTGATGGATTTCAACATATGGTAATAATTGCATTTTGTGTAACTTATGTTCAAGAAGGTGATAACATGTCTGCATGGCTCAATTGTGTCTCCTTGCATTGATTTTCCTGTTCAAAGAGTTTTTCTTACTCTACATTTATGTCTATACATGTATGCAATTACATATGAGTCTCAAAGAAGCTATCAATTATTTGATTTCTTATGTTTGTTTTAACTCTTTTATATGGTGGTAGGTAGTATGGACATTGAGCTGACTAATACTCTTTTTCCCCTCATGTGCTTTTGTGGCTTTAGATAAAATCTTATTTATTAATAGTTAACTTTTGTAGGAGAGTCTCCAATGATACCATGCTCTCTTGATTCGACAGGATAGTCGATCAGACAAAATTATCGTTTGGCAAAACTTTCAATTACACTTTTTGATTTTGTGAGTTTGTAAAAACTATGGCATATTGGGATAGAATTGTAGATTTTTGTCGAAACAAAAGTTGTAGGGAATTTTATTATGTTTTCAAAGATACCAAGCTCAGTTAATTTTGATATAATATGATTAGATCTCAAACTTTTGTGGCTATGCCAAAATTTTTAACTCTGCACCATAATTTTTGTGAGCATTTTCAAAAACTGTAGCGTATCGGGCTATCATTAGATTTCTATAAACATGAAAGTTGTGTAGAATTTTATTATGTTTCCAACGATGCTAAGTTTACTCATTTATGACATTGAATGAGTCCAATATAAGCAAAATACTACAGCTATGCCAATTTTTTTTTTTTAAAAAAAAATTTTATTTGAGAGTCATGAGCGGGACTAGAATTTTATTTTTGAATTTTTCTTTCTTTGTGTTTAATTTCTTAATTAAAGTTTTAATTAAGCCTAATATAAAAATTTATCCATAAATCAAACTAGCCATATCTCAACCCAAGTCAAATTGATTTAAACCTATGATCCGCATCAACCAAAGATCAATCCTTGAACATGACTTGACC
This sequence comes from Cymbidium sinense, assembly GCA_021442155.1. Classification (NCBI taxonomy): domain Eukaryota; kingdom Viridiplantae; phylum Streptophyta; class Magnoliopsida; order Asparagales; family Orchidaceae; genus Cymbidium; species Cymbidium sinense. The sequence goes on along the minus strand of CM038225.1, from coordinate 83,160,704 downwards.
ATCAATTGAGCCAAACTAACTAATTGGCCTTTGAAAGTTGACAATTTGACCTAAAGGCCAAATTGGGTAAAATCATAACAAATTGATTGTAACTAAAGTTCATTCCAAATTGATTGTTGAACTTGACCAAGGCCCCAATTGAATCCAATTTGACCAATTGAACTCAATTGACCCATTTAAGCCCAAATTGATCTAAAAGGTCAAATTAACCTAAATCAAATCCAAATTAATTTAAACCAAAGCCTACAATCATCTTCAATTGATCAATCAAACCCAAACCAAGCCCTAACCTAAGGCAATTTGGCCAATTGGGTCAAATTGGTCAACTTGACCCATTTGACCCATATGAACTCAAATGAGCCAAATTCAAATCCAAGTCGAATTGACTCAAACCAATTAAACAAAAATACTTCAAATCATCACCTGAACTTGACCCAAACCTTAGTTTAATCCAATTTGACTAATTCGTCAACTTAACCCAACTTAGCCCAATTTGACCTACGTAAGTCAAATTGAGTGAAACCCACTCAAACCAAGCCCAAACCCAATGAAATCTGACCCAACACATTCTAGACTCACCTTGGGTCAGCCCAAAACAAACCTAACCCAAAATGAGTGCAATATAACCCATTACCCATTGGCTAAAGTTCCCCACATAGGATCAAACCCAATTGGAAGGTCAACTCTCTCTCTCTTTTCTCTTGTTAGCTACCTAATACCCAAAATGGAACCCTACCTACATGGCTAACCCGACCCACATGGGCTAGGTCAGACTTGGACCAAGGGGAGGTGAGTTAACTCTCCTCCCCACATTGACTGAACCCAATGGATAAGAGATTAACTTGAGCCATGAACCCAAGCTCTTAGCGAACCAAACCAAGCCACCTCAATGTGATCTTGACCTCTATGGTGGCCTATGGCGGCCGGATGGAGAAAAACTAGGGATCAAATATGAGCCATTCGATCTAAGGGAGGAGGGGGTATACTCCCCTCCATTCACCCAAATTCACACACACACACACCCTCAAGAGTTTCCTAGGTGAATTTCAAAATCCCCAAAGCACTCTCAAAGCCTCCCGAGCCTTCCCAGCGTCAGACTCCATCAACCCGAAATAAGGCAAGGCACCACTCGACCCAACTTCCTCAAATCTCAACCAAACTTCAATTAACTTTACCCACACCTTTCCTTCATGGGTGAGGAGAATCTTTCAGCTCCCGACCTGAGGTGCTACTTGATCAACATCCACACATGATGAACCTTGGTCCACAAAGCAAACTGTGAGGAGATAGCACATGAGTTGCTCAATAGGGCTTCACCTCATCCAGGAGAAGCTACCTCAACCATTGTGTTGCTAGTCTTGAGCTCCGGCGAGGTACATTCCTTCAAACTGAGCTTTTGGAAAAAGTTATGGGCCTTTTTGAAGGAAATTTGTATCTCATGCTAATCCAACCATTAGATCCCTTGGGATCTTTCTTGTAAAGGTGTTGGATCAATTTGTCATCCAAACTCTGGTGAGCTCGATCGAGGGAAGGCAGATGATGTTCGTCTCCCATTGCTCGGGGGATGATAGATCATGCACCATCCATTTCACATGATTAGGATGGACGGTCGAGATTATTCACTAGATAAATCTTATTTAAATCCCTTAAGAATCATAGGTTTAATCTCCACCATCCGATCTTAGATCGGACAGTGGGGACAAAATCGGATCCGCAGGCAGCTACGTCAGCACTAACTCGGACTCGTTTAAGAAACCAATCCTACTGCGCCACGTGGATAGCATGCTGCATTAGCGATCCGTGTGGTGTTGATAGGATTAGGCTCAATTAAGGTTTAATTAGTTATTTTAATAACTGAAAGTTTGAAAAATTATAACAAATTTTAGAACAATCCAAAAAATATAAATAAATTCTCATTTTAAAAGTAAAATAGAAGAGAATAAATTAAAATAAATTCAAATTAATTTTGAATAGTAATTAAGGCTTCATTTGTGTTTAAGTGAAAATTAATTAGCTTAATTAAACCCTAATTACTTGAGTAATTAATTACAAACTTTTCCTATTAATTTAATGGGTTGATCTTTGCCTCCCATGATTTTCTTGCAATTTATTGCTTGGTTAATTAGGAAAATTGATCATTTGAGCCCTAATTACTCTCTTAATCATTTTAATGATTAATTAACACCCTAAATAGCAACATATTTAATTAATTGAACATCTTAATCACTGTTTAATAGTAGATGGATGAGGGAGTGGGATTAGGATGTCTTTCTTAATTCCTTTTCCCAAGTCCATTTCATTTTAAGAAGGTTAACTAATATGGAATTCAACTAAGGGTTTAAATAGTTAATTAAGTGGGTTAATTAATCAAATGGAAATCATAATCATATCAAATATTTAATAATGAGATTAATGGTTCTTCTTAATGTGTTTAATAATATAAAGACCTTTAAGGAAATCATGATTAGCCCATAAGTGTGGAAAAATCATGAAAACACTTAATTAGGTTATTTAACTTAATTAACCCTTAATTATGAGCCATGTACATTAGGTCCTTTTAGGAGCATTGAAATTTTACTTTATCATATATTCATGTCATTTGTGGCTCATAATTAAATGGCTAATCAAATTAAAGAAGCATAAGTGAGAGCAATTATTTGATTTAATTAATGATCCAACTTAATTAATTCATAAAATTCACTTAATTACCTTTTCTTCAACCAATTAAGTTCATCAATAAAGGAATGGGATTAAAACAGTAAGAAAATCTCCTCCTCTTTCAAATTAATCAAAATCCAAGAATCAAATTAATAATAAGCTTTGATTTTCTTTAAATAGCTTTATTTGATGTGATAGTCCTTAGGAATTAATTTAGTTAAATGAACCATGTGTTTATATTTAGTTTTCCTTTCCAATAATTTTAAATATTGTATGTCATATGGTTTCATGCATTCATGTTTTTCAAATATAAATAAATTAAATGGACTTTATTTATGTAAGCATGCATGTGTTGACTTAATTTAATTATATGTGTGGCTATTATCACTAATAAATTTAAATCTATTATTCACAATTTATAAATTGATACTAATATGTGGAGTGATGATAGTTATGAATACATATAGGATTTGCATGTGCTTATAGCTTAAGTATGTGAGAAAAATCTCTCTTTCTTATGATTCATATATAGATTTACTTAAGCTTGAATAATAATAGGTATATAGTCTAGATATCTCAGGAATACAAGCATTTAAGTAGCTCCAAGGAGGTCATTTGATTACCTCACTTCCCTAGTTTAACAATGACACATACTCATTTAGTTTCATGCCTATATATTTTGGTGTTAGAATTTGGATAGAGCTTTAATTTATATGCATAAATAATTCAGCTAAAGAAAATACAATCATTGCATGGTTTTCATCCTTATAGTTGTGTATACATTCATATGTATTTAAGATAGGAATTGTTTAGTCTGGACATCCTGAGAATACAAGGCCTTAAGTAGCCCAAATGAGTTTACTTTGATTACCTCACTTCCCTGGTTAACAATGGCATGTACTTGCTTACATCTTTTATACATGTGTATGTGTGCTTAATTAAAAGATGCAGATCCCCTTTTGTTATTAAAAATACATGCATCCATAATCACCTAAGTCATTAGCATACATTACATGTATGTTAGTGCTCTCTTTCTTATGATTCATATAGGTTTACATAAGTTTGAATGTTAATATTATATGGTATGGACATCCGGGGAATACGAGGCTTTAAGTAGCCCCAAGGAGTCATTTGATTTCCTCACTTCCCTAGTTAACAATAACATGTACTTATTTGATTTCATTCCTATGTATTTTGAAATTAGAATTTATATAGAGCTTTAACCTACATGTGTGAATAATTCAATTGATTAAAAATATAAATCCCAAAACATATGCATTCATCACCATTTAAGTATGCCAAAATACATGGTATGTATAGATATGCTAAGTATTAAAGTCATATGCATGTTATATGTGGTGGAAGGGAATGATTTAATATATGTCATGTGATAGTAATTCAATTATATTAATCTTAAGATTGCCTTTTATATTGAATATGATCATTTAAAGTTAACCTAAACTTAGGATTAATAAAATGTGCAATAAACCATTCACTAAAGAGAATCAAGTCATAAAAATGTGCTTTAGAAAGTGACTTAAGGTAGGGACAAAGGAGGGTAACCCTCTTTCCTCTCTTTATAACACTTAGATGCCAAGTGTAAATCATATGAATCCAAGTAAAACATTAATAAAAATTCATAAATCAATTAAATAACTTGAAATAAAACCAACCTTTATGTTAAATTAAGTCCTTTCACACTTAGAAAATCATAACTCTAATGCTTAGTTAAGACATACTACACAAAGCCTTAGCACACATATTAGAATTAAGCCACCACTTCTAATCTTATGTTAGGACGATGTATGTGTGATGTATGTTTTATTTTCAGATGTAATATTTTAGACTAAGTGTTAGAGTGTATGCTTTGTAGACTTGTTATTAGGTCGCTCTTAGCCTAATCATGTTTTACAAGGGATTGTGTTTAAGGGGATGCTTAAAAACAAATTTAAATGCTCTCTTTGCAGGTTGTTTAAACCCTGTGGTGTTTATTTTTGAGAGGTGTGGGACACCACACAGATCTTAGGGGGTACTTATTAAAGTGATCGGGTATGACATTAAAGAATGAAGTACTATCTCAAAATATAGAAATCATCACCCTATAATGGACCTAATCACCTAATAAAGACTCCTAAGGCATGATGGGTCTTCGAATATATCAGAGATCTTTCCCCTACTTTACATGGAAAGTAAAGTAGGGTTTATTTTAAGCCGAGTTCATCAAGTTTCCTATGGAGGTAAGCCCCTATAGCTAATACATCCTAAGGAATGGGAATTCCTTAAGAATACTCTCGATTAAAGTATACAATCAGGGTCTCCAAAGATTTCAAGGTTAAGACTATCAAAGGATTGGTTATTTCAAAAAATAAAATGGGATAGATCAAGAGAAGACTTATTTATAGAATTGAAAGAGAGAAAGTAGGAAATGCTCATGATACTAGGAAGCCTAGAGGGCATTCCAGTCTACCCTATAATTGGGCTTTATATTTTTAAAATTGAATAGAGTTAACTATTTGAGTTGACATTTTATTAGATTGTTAGGGCTTATAATTCTACAACATAAGATTGTGAAAATGCCTAAGAGGTGAGGATTTATTCTTATAGCCCAAAAAGAGAAATAACAATCTCATATCCTAAATCTAGGGAGCTTTGATGAGGGCTAAAGCATGACCTAAATCTAAGAAAAAAATGGGTATATGGTTTACCTCCATAAAAAGAATAAACCACCTATGTTGGACTTATTATCGCCTGGAGTGGCAGCCAGCTAACTCCTCCTATGCTTTAAATCCATGTAGGCAAGTCTTATGCTTTGCAAGATGGATAGGTTGTTTAGTTAGAAATGATACTAAGTCCTTAAACTCACTCCCTAAGAAACTAGAGCATGAGTGGTATGAATTCATGACTTAATCTAATGCAAATTTTATCAAATTTATTTGATTCTTTTGGACTCTTTATTTTGACATAGGCTATGGAATTTTGTATGCCTAAATGCATGAGAACTTGATTATGGGCCAAATCAAAAGAGAAAGGGGTGTTCTTTCATCAAAGGCTCTCACAAGTTAAGCCTTTATTCTTTGGCACAGATAGAAGCCCCCTCTTAACAAGAGTGGAAGAATATGGCCACAGTCGGGTGGTTTATCCTCTCTTGTGAAGGTAAACTAAATACTCATTTTTATCTTAGATTTAGGTCGTGCCTTTGGCCTTCGCCAAAGCTCCCTAGATTTAGATTCATAGGTTGATACTTCCCTTTGTGGCATGATATTATATATTCATTCATCTAGCTAAGGGGTTGCTAAAAATTTTATTATCTTAATTTAATTCCTAGACTTTTATATGATGTTATGAGTTATTTTAAAATTTTAGTTATGAGTTCTTAGTGGGGTAGAAAAATTAATTTTATCCTAAGAGTCTACCGCATCCAGGCCACTCATTCAAACATCAATCATAAAGAAACTATGAAAAGCATATTGTTCTACTGCGCAATCTAAACACAACATCAAACAATTTTTTAGACAATCATAACAGAATAAAATGCCATTGTGATCGGGTTCCACCGTACACCTCAAAAAGAGAATAAAAGATGGGTAGCTGAGCTCTACCCTTATAAAACCAGATTACAAAAATAATACATGCTATGAGGGTCTTCTTTTCTTCATTTCTTCCATCTCTTCCTCTTTATTTGGTTTGCTCTAAAGGCATCGCAGGGCACTCTAGGGACTAAGCCTTCTAGCCACTCATTCTAATCACCCATAACACTAATCCTAATTCTTAATATAAAATTACATTAAAAATAGGAAAAGTAAATCTAGCTACACCTGCAAAACAAATATTAGCTAAACACATCATACAACCCAAGCACTTATATGAATAATTTGGACTTAGCACCCCACACATGGGAAACCAAGCCCACCTGTCCTAACGTGAGTTACACTTAGAGGCTAAGCAACATACATAACAAACACATTTATATTTTTATTACAGCAGCCCCTCAAGCACAACCCCCTACAGAAAATATGATTAGGTTAATCACGGCCTACCATCCAGTCTACGAGGCATACACCCTAATATCTAGTCCAAAATATTACATCACAAAACAAAACACAACATCATACATACAGCACCCTAACTTAGCATTAGAAGTGGTGACTTAGTATTCTAATGTGTGTGCTTAAAGCTTGTGTGGCAAGACTTTACTATGCTTCTTTAGTTTAAGTTTAATTTGAGTTTGAATTTGTTTAAATTTTACCTTTGGGTGATTTCAATTTAAATGATTTAATGATTTATTTTTCATTTTTATTTCACTTTTATTTGGTTAAAATGATGTTTAGGTTTTCAAGAATGAAGAGTATAATGAATTCCATTTGTAGACAGAACTCACCGCTCTACATCCTAACTCCTAAAGAATCTAATTAAGGTCCTTAAGTATCTTTAATTAGCTCATTTGAATTTGTGTAATTCATTTGATTTGATTTATTTGATTTGATTTAGAATTTAGAATTTTTGTATTTGATTTATTAATTTTGGATTAGATGTTTTAGTTTAATTACATCTTGATAATTCAATATCCTTATTATCTAATGAAGTTTATATTTGTTTAAATCCATGTATTTTGATTGATTAATTTTAGATTAGATGTTTTGGTTTAATTAAATCTTGATCATTCAATATCCTTTTAAATTAATATCTAATTCTTACCTTTGAATATGGTTGTGTGACTTAACTTTATGTTTATTTGATTTGATTATGGTTCATTTATTTGTAGTTTGATTAGATTAGATTAATTGAGATTTTATTTTGATTTTAATTGAGTTTGATTCCTTGTAATTAGGATTTTATTTTTAATCTCATCCATTTGTCATATTTATCAAAGTTTATTTTGTATTTTGATTTCATACATTGGATAGTTAATTAGTTTATCTCATTTAAGTAGGTTGAATGAGATTTAATTTGATTACATATTAAATTGATGAGAGTCTTTCTTAATTTAATTTAATTTGATTTAATTTGATTTGATTATCTTCATTAGTCTATGAGTTTTCTTAGGTTCAATGTGATTATGTAATTAGTTTAATTAAGAAGTTTATTTATGTTAACTATAAAGATTTGTTTAATTTTCAATTTGATTTCATATTTATTTAGATTAATGATGTAATTAATGACATAATAATTTAGGTTTAGTTTAGGTTTTGATTAGTATTTAATTGCATTTATGTTTGATTAAGTTTAAGTTTAATATGATTAATTTGATTAACTTAATTAGCTTATTAAGATGTGTGATCAAATTAATTAGCAGATTAATTAATTTTTTTATTTGAATTTGATTTTATTGTGATTTATAAAAATTAACTTGGTTCATTAAGATGATAGATTAATTCATTAAGTTTGCAATAATTAAATGTTTAATCAATTGGATTAGCTTAAGGGTGATTAGTTTAATTAAGAAGTGTATTTAAGTTAATTATTAAATTAAATAAAGATTTATTTAATTTTTAATTTAGTTTTATATTTATTTAGATTAATGATGTAATTAATGACTTAATGATTTATGTTTACTTTAGGATTTGATTGGTATTTAATTGTATTTATGTTTGATTAAGCTTAAGTTTAATATGATTAATTTGATTTAATTAGTTTACTTGAGGGGTATGATCAATTATTAAATTAAATAAAGATTTCGTTTAATTTTTAATTTGATTTCATATTTATTTAGGTTAATGAATTAATGACTTAATGATTTAAGTTTAAATTAGGATTTGATTAGCATTTAATTACATTTTATGTTTTATCAAGCTTAAGTTTAATATGATTAATTTGATTAACTTAATTAGTCTATTTAAGAGGTGTGATCAAATTAATTAGTAGATTAATTAAGTATTTGATTTGAATTAATTTTAATGTGATTTATAAAAATTAGCTTGGTTCATTAAGATTATAGATTAATTCATTAAGTTTGCATTAATTAAATGTTTAATTAATTAAGTTTGCTTAAGAGTAATTAAATTTCTAAATCATTAGATTAATTAAAGATTAGTTTAATTATAGATTAATTACTTAATTACCCATATATGACCTATTTTATTTGATAGTTTTAATTGAGCATTTACCTAAATTTTATTGATTAAATGGTTATCATTATTATTATCATTTGATTAGATTAAGTGATTTAATTATTTATTTTTATTCCAATTAAACTTGATTATTTATAATCATAGTTAGGTTTGATTTTCTTCATTTATTATGTTCATTAGATTTCATTCATGTTTTATGTAGTTGTTAGGTTTATGTATTAATGGCTAATTAATTATCTTATTCCAAATGGACGTGATTTAATTATATGTTAATTAAGTTTACTTTAACTTTATTTGGTTTAATTTGACTAATATAAAATGATTATGTTGAATTGGTTTATTAATCAATTTTATTTTTAGTTTATTTAATGATTAATTAATATTTAATTTATTTTAATTTGTCGAGGGTTGCATTAGGTAGTCGACAGCCAGCGTAAAATTTGTCAAAATAATCATGATATGAATCATTTAAATCATTGTGTTAATGCTAGCATCCCTGCGAAGCAGTATGGTTTGAATACGTGAAAAAATGTCACGTGCGGGTGCAGTGTTAAATAAGCAAGGGTTCCCACATTATGCGGGCAAAGAAGTTAGTCCATGAAACTAGAATTAGGTTAGGATCTTGGAATATAGGTACTCGGGTAAATTAATGGAATTAATAGATATTATGGTTCATAGAAAGATAAATATTTTATGCATTCAAGAAACTAAATGGGTTGGTGAGAAGGCCAAGGAGATTGATAGTTTAGATTTTAAACTTTGGTATTCAGGTAAAAGTCAAACTAGAAATGGTGTAGGTGTGATTATAGATAAAAGTTTGAAGGATAATGTTATAAGTATTAATAGATGTGGAGATAGAATTATAGCTTTAAAGATTATTGTTGATTCTAAGATTATCAATGTTATATGCTCCTCAAGTAGGTTTGGAGGTAAGCTCAAAAGAAAATTTTGGAATGAATTAGAGGGATTAATACAAAAGATACCTCTTGAAGAAAATGTATTTATTGGTGGAGATTTAAAAATGGACATGTTGGTAGAGTAGAAGATTTTAAAAGTATTCATGGTGGTTATGGATTTGGAGTGACTAATGAAGAGGACTATAATAGATTTTTCCTTAGCTTATGATTTTGTAGTTAATACTTTAATTTAAGAAAAGAGATGAACATATTATTACTTATAAAATGGATCTAGTAAAACACAGATTGATTATTTCTGATAAGAAAAATAGATCGTTTAGATTATAAAGATTGTAAGGTCATTCCAAGTGAAATTTTAAGTACCCAACATCGACTATTAGTTTTAGATTTTAAGATGAAAGGTTGTAAGAGAAAAAATAAATTAAATTATTATCTAGGATGATCACACTTAAAGAACACAAATAAAATATTTTAAGAGCAAGCTACAAGAAATTAGAATTTGGGATGTTCATAAGGAAGCTAATGTTATGTGGGAAAAATATCAAGTAAAATTAAGCAAGTTGCTAAAGATGTGCTTGAAGAATCAAAAGGAAAAACTTCTTTTAATAAGAATAGTTGGTGGTGGAGTCAGAGTGTGCAAGAAAAGATAAGAAATAAGAAGCATTGTTATAAAACTTGGTTTAGATGTAAAAACTTGAAGAATTGGGAAAGATATAAAGTGGCCTGTAGAGATTCTAAGAAAGCAATATGTGATGCAAAAAAATTTAGCTTTTAGTGATTTATACAATAGATTAGATACCAAAGAAGGTGAAAGATGTATGTATAAGTTAGCCAACCAAAGAGATAGGAGAAGTAAAGACATAGTTCAAGTGAGGGGTATTAAGGATGAAAATAATAAAGTGCTTTTCTTAGAAAAAGATATTGAAAATAGGTGGATGAGGTATTTTGATAAACTTTTCAATGAAGGATCTAAAAGTACGATTGATTTTAGCAACCTTAATACCCTAAACAAAATAAAGAATTTTTTTTTTATCGAGATTAGTAACTGAAGTTAGTGAAGCTTTAAAAAAAATGAAATGTGGAAAAGCAGGACGGATAATATTCCAATAGAAGTGTGGAAATGTTTAGGAGATCAAGGAATTTCTTGGCTTACAAATCTTTTAATATTATTTTAAAGACTAAAAGATTCATGAGTGGAGAAAGAGTTGTTTGTTCCTATATTTAAGAATAAAGGTGATGCACAATAGTGCAAATTATAGAGGATTTAAGTTAATGTTCCATACATTAAAATTATGGGAGAGAGAGCATAGGTTACGATGTGATACAAAAGTTTCTCACAATCGTTTGTTTCATGCCGTAGTTCTACTATGGATGCTATACATTTGTTAAGAGGTTTGATGGAGAAGCATAGAAAGTAAGAAGGATCTACATATGATATTTATTGATTTAGAGAAAGCTTATGATAAAGTCTCAAGAGATGTTCTTTAAAGAGTTCTAGAATAGAAAGGAGTTAATATTGGTTATATTCAAGTCATTAAGGATATGTATACTAAGCATTACTTGTGTCCAAACACAAGGAGGATTGACAAAATATTTTCCTATTTCGGTTGGATTACATCAAGGATCAACATTAAGCCCTTATCTTTTACAGTTATGGATGTTCTTACGAGGCATTTACAAGAAGATGTACCTTGGTGTATGCTTTTGTCATTGACATTCTTCTGTTGATAAGACTAGAGGGAGTTCACGAAACTTGAATTATGGAGGTCAACTTTAGAGTCTAAAGGTTTTCTTTTAAGTAGATCTAAAATTGAATATATGGAGTGTAATTTTAGTTGTAGAAGTTTTAGTGATAGTGTTGTGACTTTAGGTGATCAAGTCATTAATAAGAGTGAGTGATTGATATTTAGGTTCTATTGTTCAAAATGATGGTGAAATAGATGGAGATGTTATTAGTAGAATTCAAGTTGGATGGTTGAAGTGGAGGAATGCATTTGGCCTATTATGTGATAAAAGTTCCACTTAAACTTAAGGAAAATTTTATAAGATGGTGGTAAGACCAATGACTTATGGTGAATGTTGGCCAAAAAGAGAAGCATAAGACTAAGTTAAGTGTAGAGATGAGGATGCTTAGGTGGATGAGTGGCTTTACTCTTAGAGATAGAATGCAAAATGAGTATGTTGAGGAAAAGTTGGAGTAGCCATCCTAGATAAGAGTAGATGCATTGGTTGCCTATTAAAGCATTAGATTTGCTTATGTTAAGAAAGGTAGGCCTAAAAGACTTGGTTAAGATGTATAAAAAATGATCTTAGTATACTTGAATTAAATGAGAATTTGACACATAATAGGTCACAATGGAGACAAAGGATTCATGTAGTCGACCCCACCTAGTGGGATTAAGGCTTATTATTGTTGTTGTTGTTGTATTGTTGTTGTTAAGTAGTTTCATATAATTAAGATTTAATACTTGGTGTTGGTTTAACAAGATTAGTTTGATTTTACATTAAATTTTCATTGATTTATTTAATTATGAGTTTAATTTAAAATTTTAATCATTTAATTGAATTTGATTAACTTAGCTTATGTTTAAATTCAATTTCATTTGAGGATACATGATACTTTTCGACTTAAGGTTTGATTATCAATCATTTGGGTATTACATCATTTGATTTTGATTTGGTATTTAAATTATTTTTAGATTATGTTTTAATTAATTCCTTAATTGATTAAACTTTAATCTTACGTGTTTATTTGGGTTCATTAGGATTCATAAAATTACATTATTTTCTTTAGAGTCCTAAATGCCAACTAAAGTGATTTAAGCCATTTGAAAGATTTTTGTAAATTTTTGGATTTTTATTTTATTTATTTTATTTAAAATGGACAATGTGAACTTCAAAATTTATTTTCTCTCAATCTAGGAGTCCTTTTCACTTGACATTTTTATGGTATGTGTGCTATAGATTTAGTTTCGATCTCTAAAAAATTCAACTCAATCTAATATATAGTTTTAGAGTAATTAATGAAACTTTATTTTTACTAAAACTTAAATTAAGCTAAAATAATTTAGTGAAATTTGGGGATTTTAGATTTGTTGGATTTCTCTTGAAAAGTTTAATCCAATGAGCCCTTGATTGCAATTTTTGGTCAGATATTTTATTTTTTATGAATTTTTGAAGTTTCAGGTAATTTAAGTAATTTTTTAAAATCAAAAAGATCAGATTTTTCAACTTAACACAGTCAACACCGCGCGCGGCGCTAACGTGGCAACATGGCACCTCGTGATTGGATGAGCAGTGTCACGTGGTATGTGTGTTCCATGTGGCACTGTGCGATTGGAACACGGTGCCATGTCAGCTAATGAGTGGGAATCTGAGTCAATAGGGTCAATTTGAATGCACGCGCGGAGACCGCCCTATCACCGACGGTCCAAATTAGATTACGTGATCTAGAGGCCAAGATTGTGCGATCGCGCATGATTTAAGCCATCCGATCGTGCAAACCACTGGATCGGATGGTCCATAATGAATCAAGCGATTTGAAGGCCCAAATCATGCGATCCACACGTGATACGAGCCGTCTGATATCGCAAACCATGGGATCGGATGACTGCTGCTATCCGGTAATCATGAATAGTAAAAATAGGGGTATTTTGAGAAAAATGAGAAATTCTAAGTGAAAACTTGTCCAAATGGACTCATTTTCATCGATTCACATCGAAAGATTAATATTTTCTAATTTGGATGATTTAACATAAAATTGTGAGATTATCTAAGGTAAATTTCTAAGCATTGAGCAAAAAAATGTCAAAATGGAGGATCCTAAGGCCAGCTATAGTTTTTTGAAAGTTACCTCACCGAGGATGATTTTGATGGCGATGACCGAGCATGCTATTGAGCAAAGGAAGAGGCTTTGGAATGAGCTTAGATCTTTCCTTCACATCAAAATGAAGTATTTTCTTGTTCACCATTTCCTCACTAAAATCCACTCAATTTTGATGTTTTTGGCTTAAGAGAGGTGGGGAAGTGTTGGTTGGATTGCTTTGGGGAGCTCTTGGGGGCTAAATAGAGGTAGGAGGAAGATGATGAAGCCTCATTTCCCTTCTTTAATACTGGCTGAAAATCTATTCCTTTTTTGAATTTTGTTGGCTCCAAAGTATTATCATCTTGCTTGGGGTAGTTGGGATGGATGATGGATTGATTGAGGACTTTTCAATTTTACTCCAAAGTCCTATCTTGCTACCATATGATAAGCTCCATTAAATGTAAATATTGGGGAGGAGTTAAATGCATGTGATGGGGAGAATTAAATGAGGTTGGGTGGAATCCTATGTGGCGGAGGATCCATGAGGAATTTAATTAGGTTGAATTTGGGCTGATGCCAAATGGGTTTGGGTTGAGTTTGATCAGCCCTCAATGGGTCATGGCTTGGTTTCAAGGGATTTGGCTCAATTTGGGTCATATGGGTCATATCGGGTTAGGTTGACCAATTGGTCAAATTGGGTCAAACTAAGGATTAGGTTAGGTTCAAATGATAATTTGAAGAGTTTTGGAATGATTAATTTGATTTAATTTGGCTTAGAGTTGATTTTGGCTCATTTGGAATCAAATGGGCCAGATTGGTCAAGTTGACCAATTCGACCAAAATTAGACAAATTGGCTTGGGTTATAGGTTGATTTATGTTCAATTGGCTAATTGAAAATGAATGTGGTTTTTGGCTTGAATCAATTTGAATTTTAGCTAATTTGACCCTTAGGTCAATTTGGGCTAGGTTGGGTCAAGTTGACCAAGTCAAGAATTGAGCTTAGATTATGACTTGGTCGAAGTTTAATAATCAAATTGGAATGAACTTGAGCCATTGGTTGTAATTAGTTTTGGTTAGATCATGATTTGACCCAATTTGGTCCTTTAGACCAATTTGGGTCAACTTGGATCGAATGACCAATTGGACTTGGTTTGGCTCAATTACTGATCAAGTCATATTTAAATATTGACTTTGGGTTGATTCAAATCATTAGTTTCAATCAATTTGATGTAGGATGAGTTTTGGCTAGTTTTGGTTCATTTTGGGCTAAGAGTTGACTTGTTCAAATGACTAAGTTGCCTTGGTTTGACCCAATTGATTGCAATTGATCATCTTAGGACAATCAACAATCATGGTGGAAGGTTTTTGTGAGCTCAATTCAATCCAATTTAGGTTGGATTAGAAGTTGGCTCAAATGGGTCCTTTAGGTCACTTTGGGTCAAGTGGACCTAAGTGGGTCAATTGGTTTGGTTTTGGTTTGATTTTAGTTGAACATATATATGAGCCCTGGATTGAAATATAAATTCAACTGCAATCAATTTGGAGTCTAATAGGTTTTAGCTCAATTGAAAGTTTAAGTCAAAAGGGTTTAGTTAGGCTTGACTTAGGTTGACTTTAATTTGGTTTGATGATTGTAGGTTTTTTTTATATTTGGATAAACGATTGAATGAATAATTGATTCGAGAAAAAATCCATTGGTTTGAACTTGATTTGGATAGAATTTGGCTAAGTCAAAGAATTGGCTTAAAGGGCTTAGATTGAGTTTGGATTTGATTTTTGATATAGTTTTGGTCATTTAAATTTGGATTTCATTTATATTTGTGAATATAAATGAAATAATAATTGATATATAAAGAGATCAATTGAGTTTGATTTGATCTAAAGGGAGTTTTGGCTAAGCTTATGAATGTGGTTCATATGGCTTAGGAAGGGTCTTAGGATTTGAATTTGATTTTGGGTTTCAATCATTCGGAGTCAAATTTGAAATTATATTTAGAATGAATTTGAATTTGAGATTTGGTTTGAGATTTGAATCTGGGACTATTTTGAGAAAGTGTATCTAGATTAGGTTTAGACTATAGGATAAGTGTTTTCCTTAAGTCTTTAGGCATGGCCTAATCCTATGATTAACCCTTCTAAGTCTCTAGGCTTAGGTTAAGTGTTCACCTAATCACTAGAAGTTTCTTATGAATAAGGAGTTCTTAGTGTCTAGAAGAGTCCTAAGTCTAAGAAGAGGAGTTTTAGAGCTCACTCTAAAAGTGAGGTCCACAAACCCTTAAGCATAATCTAAGTTAAGAAAGGTGGGCTAAGTCCAAATTATACATATAATTTGCTTGGGACTGTATGTATGTTTAGCTAATCTCTATTTTATAGGTGTAGTTAGATTTACTTTTTCCTATATAAATGTATTTTTTGTAATAGGAATTAGGATTATTGCTATTGGGGATTAGGATGAGCAATGGCTAGAAGGCTTAGTCCTGGGGTGCCCTATGATGCCTTGGAGCAAACCAAATCAAAAGAAAGAAGATGTGAAGATGTGAAGATATGAAGAATGAAGACCCCCCATAGCATATAGTCATTCTAATTATAATTATGCATTCATATTTGGGTTGTATAATGGTAGAGCTCAGCTACCCATCTTTTCTTTTGAGTTATATGGCGATACCCGACTGCATCGACCTGTTATTCTTTTACGATAGTTCATAAAATTGATTGATGATTTGCTTAGATTGTGTATTTCATAGTTTATTCATGATTGATGTTTTAATGTGTGGCCTAGAAGTGGTAGGCTCTTAGAATAAAAATTAATCTTTCTATCCAACTAATCACTCATTACTAAATTTTAAATAACACACAACCTCATTATAAAGCCTAGGCTATAATCAAGATAATTAAAATATTTTGTAACCCCTTGCTATATGTTATATGCCTCACATCATGCATGCATCTTCTATCACTATTGCTAAAAATGAGAGCCTCCGTCCTTACATGATAGGGACTGCTTGACCCATGAGAGCAACCTCTGACGATGAAGCTTCACCCTCTCTCTTTTGATTTAGCCAATAATCTATTTCATCATACATTTAGGCATAAAGAAATCCTAAAGCCTTTATCTAAAATATTGAGTCTGAAAAATGAAATAAAATTTGAAAAGATTTTTGCTCATATAGATTAAGTCATATGCTCATACCATTCATGCTCTAATCTCTTAAAGAGTGGGTTTAGGACTTTAGTCTCTTTTAATTAAATAACTACCCTAGCTATCTTGCAATTCATTAAACCAGACTAGTTAGTTTTGAATCATAGGAGGTGTTAGCTGGCAGCCACTCTAGGCGGTTGTAAGTCCAGAAGTCGGACAGGTTTATCCTCTCTTATGGAGATGAACCCTTATGTCAACTTGTCGATTTGATTTATGTCGTGTTTTAGCTTGTGCTAAAGGTCCCTAGATTTAGGATCTGAGGTAGCTATTTCTTTTGAGCTACAAGCATAAATCCTTCCCTCTTAGTCATTTTCACAACCTTATATTGGCAGATTATAAGCCCTAGCAATCTAATAAAAATTCAACTCAAATAAATAAAACCTCTTCACTTTCAAATATATAAAGCCTTACCATAGGATATATTGGAATGCTCACTAAGTTTTCTAGTATCATGAGCATTTCCTTCCTCCCTTTAGATTCCAAGAATAAGTCTTCAACTTGGTCTCTCCCACTTAATCTTCCAAACTAACCAATCCTTTGATAGTCTAATGTTGAAAATTTTGGAGATTATAATTGTCTACTTTAATCGAGAGGATTCTTAGGGAATTTTATTTCTTAAGATGTAATTAACTATGGAGGCTTACCTCCATAGGGACCTTAAGAACCTGGCTTAATATAAACCCTGCTTTATTTTTCCATATAAAGTAGTGGAGAAATCTCTAGTATGTTCGAAGACCCATCATGCCTTAGGAGTCCTTATTAGGGTGATTAGGTCCATTATAGGGTGATGTCCCTATCTTTCGAGATAGTACATCAAACCTTAATGTCGTGCCTAATAACTTCAATAAGTAACCCCTACGATCTGCATGGTGTGCCTCACCCCCCCACCCCTCTACATCCAAAATAAACAACAAATTTTTCTGGCGACTCCACTGAGGAGAGCTCCTAACTCCATCTCTAGTAGACAATCATCATCTCCAAGCATCGATAGTGGACTTATATTTTTGTATAAGCCTGAGACTATCTTTCTTTCCATTGGCCCATTTCTTATTTCATTCTTAAGCAAAGGTAGCCAGCATCTTTTAGGTTTTAGGACCTCACTCCCGTGTAGGTACTAAGATTCCTATTGGGTCCCCCAATAAGCAATAATTAGTTAATTAAAGAAAGAGATGGTGAAATATAAGTCAAATAAAATTTGGAACCTCTTACCACTAGCTTGGTGAAGTAAGGTTCATTTCATATTTGACAAAACTTTAATAGATTCTACAGTAAGACAAATAAAATCTTTTGTAAAATTTTCAAAGCAAAATAATTTTAACTTCACTTAACATAATAAAATTTGCCATATAAAGATTCTCTTTTAAAATTAAAGTCAAGTAAAAAAACAAAATCTTTCAAATCCCTTTTTCAAATGAATAATTAACTGAACCTCATTTAGCATACCTAAAATTGCTAAGTGAGTATTCCCCTTTTTCAAAATCAAAATTAAATCAAACAACAAACCTCTCTTTCAAAAATAAACATATTCAAACCTTCTTTCAAAAATTAACTAACCCCATTTAACATACTTAAATTTGTTAAATGACGGTTCTCTTTTAAAAATTAAAATAAAACATACCCAAAATATTTTTAAACAAAATCAACTCTATTTAGCATGCCCAAATTTGCTAAATGTGAGTCTCATTTTCAAAATTGAATTAAAATCTAACAACCAACATAAAAATTGGACTCCACATAGCATACCTAAATTGGTTAAGTAAGGGTTTCCTTTTTAAAAATTAAGACAGAATTACGATAAACAACATATAATTGAACATCATTTAACATACTCATATTTGTTAAATAAAAGCTCCATTTTCAAAACCAAATTAAAATCAAAATATCCAAAACATATTTTTGAACTCTATTTAACATACCTAAATTTGTTAAGTAAGAGTTCAATCCCCAAAATCAGAACAAACCACACATCAATTTACAAACAATTAAACACATAAGTGAGCTATATTTAACATACCTAAATTTGTTAAATGAGATCCTCATCTTCAGAATAAATAAAAAAATCAAAACAAACATCAAACATATATTTGAACTTTATTTGACATACCTAAATTTGTCAAACAAGAGTGCCCCTTTTCAAAAGTCAAATCAACAACAAATAAGAAACACATAATTGAACCCCATTTAACATACTTTAATTTGTTAAATGACAGTTCTTCTTTTCAAATCAAATCAAAACATAAAACAAATAATAATAAAACCATTAATACAAAAAGCTTTCAAAATTTTCAAACATATAATTGAACCCCATTTAGCATACCTAAATTTGCTAAGTGAGGGTTCCAAAATCAAATTCCAACAAAAGAATTCAACAAATACATCTCCAAAAGTCTCTCTAAAAAAATCAACCCCATTCAACATACTTAAATTTGTTAAGTGTGGGTTTAATTTCAAAAAAATAAAAAAATCAAACTAAAATCAGCAATTCATGTCAAGCAAGGGTCTAATCCAATTCTTTTTCAACAATGTAGAGATATCAGCCTAGTTTCTCCCTTTACTCATTCAGTTAGCTTCCACCATGTCTTCTGGAAAGTTGATTTTTCTCCTTTGCCTCGGGTGTGGATTTGGCCTTGGATTAGGTCATATTCATCATTGCCCCTATGATCTAATTCAGACTTGGCTTTGAGAACCTCAAAGTAACATGTGAGGGACCAGCCCTGACCACTATTAGTAAGGAGGAGGTGGCAGGCAAGAAGCCACTTCTTCATTTCAATGATCAGTCTAGTTTCAAGTTTCCCTATTTAAAAAGGAAGACCGTTGTGGTTCTTACATCTCTGTTAGTGGCAATGTCAGCATCAGCGTTTGTTCCAGTATAGTTTGTTGTCCCATATTGTAGTTCCAACGAGGGGTAGCACCACCTCTGTTGTTCCCCCTACTCTAATGGGAAAGGCTATCTTAGCTTTCCAAATAGTCTCTTCCTCCTTTGAGGTTGGTACTAGATCTCATTCTGCCCCACTTACCAAGACACAACACCGCAACAAAAATCCCAAGGTCAAGCGATAATACAAGCACGAGGTGAGGCAGATAGATGATGCCTCTTATGTTGCTAAGGAGGGTTCCCCTCGTGAGACCTCTCCACTCCTGAATGGTAGTAGGTTCCGCCCCCTCTCAACTTCAGAAGGAGATGAGGATTACTATGGGATCGCCATATAACCCCACCGCCAACAGAGTTTGAGACACGGACTAGGGATAAGAGGAAGCCCTATGCCGGTCTACAGTCTGTTCTATGCAGAGTCGATAGAGCCCATGGATGCTCGGAGTTTGGCATGTTACATGACTTGAGGAGTCTATCCATCGGAGTGTTATGGGTTAGATACACAGAGAGAGCCACTAATGCTAGAGTCACTGCCTAAGCGGGCAAGTGAGAGAGGAGTATGTACGCCAGGCAGTCAATGACCTCCACTTTGATGGACTTTCCTGATCGATGACCTATTAGAGTCGATCATTCTGATCACATAGTTGTCACTAGCACAATCCGTCATAAGAGGAGATGTCCGACGGAGAGGTAGCCAGTGGCTCCACCATCACACCGCTCCACCTACCATCCACCTTCCCTTGTCCAAGTTCCAGCATCCACAGTTCCTGCCAAGCTACAAAAGCCCTAGTCTGGAGAGAGACTCTCCTTAGATTTAGGAGGCCTCTAAACACTAGATTCTCCTTAGTCATAAGACACTTCTATAAATTAGGTGAATAGTTAACCTAAGCCTAGAGACTTAGAAGGGTTAATCATAAGATTAGGGTATGCATTAGGATTATAGAAATTTACTTAGCCTATAGCCTAACCAGATCCATACTTACCTTCCTAAGCTAAGACAAATCCAATCCAAATTAAATCCATAATTCACAATCAATTTCAAACCAAACCAAATATCAAATGAAATTAATCCTGCCTAAGCCATATGTTTCAATCCCATGGACTAAGCCAAAATTTCTTCAAGCCAAACCAAACACAATTGATTTTTTTCAAAGTCAATTCAACTCTTCAATCAACCCATACCAAATATATAATCAATTTCAAACCAAACCAAATTCCAAATCAAATTAACCTCCTAAGCCATATGATTTAATCCCAGACAACTAAAATTTCCTTCAATACAAATCAAATTCAATTGATTTTCTCTTGAATCAATCAATTCTCCGATCATCATCCCAAATTTAAATGAAATCTATTTTCAAACTCAAGTCCCCAAACCAAAGTCAAATCCAACCAACCTATCCTAAGCCATGTGATTTATCCTATGGACTTAGCAAAAATTTCATTCAATCTAAATCAAACTTAATTAATTTTCTCATTGACCAATTATTTCCCTAATCATCATCTTAAATATAAATAAAATCTATAATCAAACCACTGAAGCCAAAATTAATTCAATTAAACCTAACTTAACACATAATCTAATTCAACCCAAATCAATTGCAATCAATTCTATAAATCAATCCTAAATTCATATATAAATCCAACTAAACTAATTCAACACAAAATTGATTCAACTAAGCCCAATTGGTCCACTTGACCCGAAGTGACCAATTTGACCTATTTGAACCAAATCTCAATTCTACCTAATTGGATTGAACCAAACCTACCAAAATCTCTATGATAATCATCAATCATCCTTGATTAATCAATTATCATTTAGGTCAAACCAAGTCAACCCACTTAACCTACATGAACCATCCTAGCCAAATTTCATCCTAAGCTAAATTGTTTGAAACCAATGATTCATACCAACCTATAATAAATATTTGAACATGACTTGACCATCAATTGAGCCAAACCAAAACCTAGTGGCCCTCTTGACCCAAGTTGACCCAATTTGACTTAAAAGACTAAATTAGGTCAAATCAAAATCTAACCCAAATTGTTTGCAACCAATGGCTCAAGTGCATTTCAAATTGATCATTGAACATGCTCAAAGCTTTGACCTAACCCAATTGACCTACCTAGCCAAATTGACCTAAAGGGTCAATTTGACCTAAATCCAAACTAAATCTAAATTAATTGAAATTTAAACCTACAATCATCTCCAATTGATCAACCTAACCCAAGCTATTTTGGTCAATTTGATCAAATTGGTCAACTTGACCCATTTGACATTTGATTCAAATGAGCTAAAATTAAATCCAAGCCAAATTGACTCAAACCAATTGAACCAAAACGCTCCAAATACTCATTTGAACATGACTCAACCCTTAGTTTGACCTAATTTGAGCAATTGGTTAACTAACCCAACCTAGCCCAATTTGACCTATATGGCTCAAATTGAACCAAACCCACTCAAACTAAGTCCAAACCCATTAAAATCTGACCCAACCCATCCTACACTCACCTTAAGTCAGCCCAAAGCCAATCCAACCCCATTAGGACCCAATCCTAGGCATTAGCCAATGGCTAAAGTTCCCCACATGGGATCAAACCCAAATTGGAAAGTCAACTTTCCCCTCTTGTCACTTGGCAACCATCCAATGCCCAACATGGCACCTTACCCAGGCAGCTAACCTAGCCCAAGTGGGCTAGGTCAGCTATGGACCATGGGGGAGGTGAGTTAACACACCTCCCCACACCAACTGAACCCAATGGAGACAAGGAAGGAGGGAGCTGATTTGAGCCACCAACCCAACCTCTTGGCCAACCAAATTGAGCTGCCTCAGCCTACACCCATTCCCTCCAGCCACTTATGGGGGCTGACCAGCTGAAATTAAGACCCCAATCCAAGCCATTTGATCTAAGGGAGAGGAGGATATACCCCTATCATTTTGACCTAATTCACACACACACACCCCTCGAGAGCTTTAGAGACCTTTTTTGAAATCCCAGAGCACTCTCCAAGCTCCCCGAGCATTCCTCCGATGCTAGATTCCATCATCCTGAAACATGACAAGGATCCACTTGACCCAACATCTTCAAAACCTCAACCAAACTTCAATTAACTTCACCCACATTTTCCCCTACCTTCGAGTGAGAAAAACTTCTCCCGAGCTTCACGATCATCGGAGGTGTTACGTCAATCGACATCCCTCTACAAATCAACTAACCTTGGTCCACAGAGAAAGTGGTAAGGAATTAATGCATAAGCTGCTTAACTAGGCTTCGCCTCATCCAGGCGAAGTTTTCTCAACCGTTGCACCGCCGATCTTGAGCTCCGATAAGGTAATTTCCATTAAACTGAGCTTTAAGCAAATTTTTCTAGGCCTTTTGAAGGAAAGTTGTATTTCATGTGATTTTGACTAGTAGATTCCTTGCGATCTTTGTCATGAAGCTGTGTGATCAATTTTATAGTCATCCGAGTTCGGGTGAGCTCGGATCGAGCGAGGGAAACTAGACGGTGACCATCTCTCATCGCTCAGGGGGGATGATGGATCATGCACCATCCATTCCGAGTGATTGGAATGGAAAATCATGATTAATCCATTAGATTAATCTAATTAACCAATCTTGTGGCACCACATGGAAAGTGCACCATGTTAGCGGTCCGCTTGGCATCAATGGGATTAGGTTTAATTAAGGCCTATTTAATTATTTTAATGACTGAAACTTTAAAAATTTATAACAAATTATGAAAAATAAAAAATACAAATAAATACTCATTTTAATAGTAATTCAGAGAGAAATTAGTTATAAATATTTTTAATTAATTTTGAATATTTTTAAAGCCTAATTAAGGTTTAAATGTAAACTTAATTTGCTAAATTCAGCCCTAATTACTTGGGAATTAATTCCAAACTAGGGGAATTGATTTAATGGGATGACCTCTGCCTCCCATAATTTTCTTGGAATTTATTATTTAAGTAATTAGAAAAATTGATCATTTGAACCTTAATTACTCTCTTAATTAATTAATTAATTAATAAGCACCCAAAACATCAAAATTAATTAATTATAAACTTTTTAATCAATATTCCATAGTGAATGTATAAGGGAATGAGATTAGGACCTCTTTTCTAATCTCTTTCCCAAGTCCACTTCATTTTAAAGAGAGTTAATTAATATGGAAATTAATTAAGGGTTTAATTAATTAATTAAGTGGCTTAATTAATCAAATTAAAATCATAATCATATTAGATAATTAATAGTGAGATTAAAGGTTCCTCTTTATGTGTTTAATAATATAAAGACCCTTAAGATTGGAATGCTCACTAGGCTTAAGTATGGGAAAATCATAAAAATACTTAATTATGTTTCTTAACTTAATTAACCTTAATTATGAGCCACTTGCATTAGATCCTTTTAGGTGCTTTGTAATTTTATTTCCTCACATGTTCATGTCATTTGTGGCTCATAATTAAGTGATTAAGAAAATTAAAGAAGCATAAGTAAGGGTGATCAATTGATTTAATTAAGTATCCAACTTATGTAATTCATAAAATTCATTTGATTACCTTTCCTTAAACCAAATCAAATTACTAATGTGAGAATGGGATTAAAACAACAAATAAATCTCCTCCTCTTTCAAATTAATCAAAATCCAAAATCATAAATTAATAATAAACTTTGATTTTCTTTAAATGAGTTTATTTAATGTGATTGTCCTTAGGAATTAGTTTAGTTGAATGAACCATATGTTTATATTTAATTATTCCTTTCTAATCACTTCAAATGTTATATTCCATCTAGTTTCATGCATTCATATTTTCAAATCTAAATGAATCAAATAAATTTTCTTTATGTAAGCTTGCAAGTGTTGGCTTAACATAATATATGTGTGGTTATTATCACTATTAAATCCAAATATGTATTTTCCCAAAGTCTATAAATTGATAATAACATGTGGAGTGATAGTAGTTATGAATACATATAGGATTTGCATGTGTCTATATTAATCATGTTAAATGAAGCTCTCTTCTCTATGATTCATATATAGATTTACATAAGTTTGAACAACAATGAGTGTTTAGTTTGGACATCCCCAGAATATGAGGCTTTAAGTAGCCCCAAAGAAGTCATTTGAGTACCTCACTTCCCTGGTTAACAATGGCATGTACTCATTTAGTTTCATTTTTATGTATTTTAGTATTATAATTTGGATAGAACTTTAATTCATATGCTTAAGTAATTCAACTAAAGAAAATACAATCTTTGCATGGTTATGTATCATTATATTATGTATACACATTTATGGTATTTTGGAAGAGGGATAAGGAGCTTTGATTACCTCATTCAACAAAACACAGATACAATCTTGGATAAGTTCTCATATGTAACATAATTCATATGTATTCAAGAAGCAAGTGTTTACCGGACATCCGTGAATATGAGGCTTTAAGGAGGTCATTTGACTACCTCACTTCCTTGGTTAACAATGGCATGTACCTGCTTACATCTTTTATTCATGTGTATGTGTGCTTAATTAAAAGATGAAAATCACCTTTTATTATTAAAGAATACATGTATCCAAAATCATCTAAGTCATTGAAACATATTATATGTAAAGATAGTGTTCTCTCCTTATGATTCATATATAGATTTACATCAACTTGAATGTTAATAAGTATATAATCTGGATATTCTGGGAATACGAGGCTTTAAGTAGCTAAGGAGATCATTTAATTACCTCACTTCCCTAGTTGACAATGACACATACTTAATTGATTTCATTCTTATGTATTTTTGTAAAAGAATTTGGATAGATCTTTAAATTTACATGAATTAAATAATTCAATCAAATGAAATATAAGTTTAAAATTTGTACATTCATCATTCAAGTGTGCAAAAACATATCTTCTATGTATAGATATACTTAGAATTGATTCATGTGCAAACTATATGTGATGGAAAGGAATGATTTAATATGTGTCATAAGGTAGTAATTCAATTTAATTAATCTAAAGATGCATTTCATATTGAATAAAACTATTTATAGTTAACCTAAACATAAGATTAATAGAAATGTGTAATAAGCCATTCACTAAAGAGAATCAAGTCATAAAAAAATGTACTTTAGAAAATGGCTTAAGGTTGGGATAAAAGAGGAAAATCCTCTTTCTTCCTTTACAACACTTAGAAGTTAAGTGTTAATCAAGTGAAACTAAACAAATTACAAATTAAAACTCTCAAATCAATTAAACAACTTGAAATGAAATCAACCTTTATGATAAATTAAATTCTTCCACTATTAGAAAAGCATAACTCTAATGCTTAGTTAAGACATGCTACACAAAGCCTTAGCACACACATTAGAATTAAGCTATCACTTTTAGTCTTAAGTTAGGACAGTGTATATATGGTGTATATTTTATTTTATGATGTAATGTTTTAGACTGGATGTTAGGTGTATGCTTCATTGACTAGAAGTTAGGCCTCTATTAGCCTAATCATATTTTCTACAGAGGGATGTGCTTAAGGGGTTGCTTAAAAATAAATATAAATGCTCTCTTTGTAGGTTGCTTAAACCCTAAGAATAATTTAAGTTAAGACAGGCGGGCTAGTTACCCATGTGCAGGGTGCTAAGTCTAAATTATACATTTAACTACTTGGGATTGTATACATGTTTAGCTAATCTCTGTTTTGCAGGTGTAGTTAGATTTACTTCTTTCATATATAAATGTAATTTTATAATAGGATTAGGATTAGTGCTATGGGGGATTAGGATGAGCAGTAGCTAGAAGGCTTTATCATGGGGTGCTTTGTGATGCCTTTGAAGCAAACGCATCCAAATTGAAGAAGGAACCAATCAAATAAAGAAAGGAAGATAAGGAGATATGAAGAATGAAGACCCCCCATAGCATGTATTCATTTCTAATTATAATTATTCTTTTATATACCGGGTTGTATAAAGGTAGAGGTTAGCTACCCATCTTTTCTTTTTTTGGGTGTACGGCGGTACCCAACCGCACCAACCTGTTCTTTCTTTTGTGTTAGTTTATAAAATTATTTCATGGTTGGTTTAAACTACACATTAAGATTACATCTTTTTCTTAGTTTCTTATTGTTTGATGCTTTAATGTGTGGTCTGGATGTTGTAGGCTCTTAGGTTAAAAATAATTTTTCTACCTAACTAATCATTCATAACTAAATTTTAAACAACTCATAATCTCACCATAAAGGCTAGGCTATAATCAAGATAATTAAGAGATTTATCAACCCCTTAGCTGTATGTTGTATGTCTCACATCATGCATGCATCTTCTACTACTCATGCTAAAAATGAGGGCCTCCATCCTTACACAATAGGGACTGCTTGACCCATGAGAGCAACCCCTGACAATGGAGCTTCACCCTCTTTCTTTTTTGATTTATCCAATAATCTATTTCATCGTGCATTTAGGCATACAAAAATCCCAAAGCCCTTTGTCTAAATGATATGTCAAAAATGAAATAAAATTTGAAAAGATTTCTTATTTATAGATTAAGTCATATGCTCATACCACTCACACTCTCTTGGGAGTGGGTTTAATACTTTAGTCTCTTTCTAATTAAATAACTATCCTAGCTATCTTTTAATTCATGAGACGAGACTAAATGGTTTTAAAATCATAGGAAGAGTTAGCAGGCAACCACTCCATGTGGTTGTAAGTCTAGAAATCAGACAGTTCATCTTATTTTATGGAGGTGAAACTCTTATGTCCACATGTCACTTAGATTTAGGTCATGCTTTAGTTTGTGCTAAAACTCACGAGATTTAGGATATGAGGATGTTGTTTCCCTTGGGATACAAACATAAATTATCACCTCTTAAGTGTTTCCACAACCTTGTGTTAGCTAACTATAAGCCCTAACAATCTAATAAAAGTCAACTCAAATGAATAAAACCCATCTCTTTCAAATATATAAAGCCTCACCATAGGATAGATTGGAATGCTCACTAGGCTTCCTAGTATCATGAGCATTCCCTACTTCTTCCCTTTAGATTCCAAAATAAGTATTCTCCTTGAACTTTCCCAATTGATTTTCCAAACATAACCAATCCTTTGATAATCTAAACTTAAAATCTTTATAGATGATAATTGTCCTCTTTAATCGAGAGTATTCTTAAGAAATTTTATTCCCTAGGATGTCATTAACTATTGAGGGTTGCCTCCACAAGGAACATAAGAACATGGCTTAATATAAACCCTTTTTTTTCATCCATGTAAAGCAGGGGAAAAATCTCTGGTATATTCAAAGACCCATCATGCATTAGGAGCCCTTATTAGTAACTAGGTCCATTGTAGGGTGATGTCCCTATCTTTCGGGATAGTACATCAAACCTCAATGTCATACCCAATCATTTCAATAAGTAGCCCCTACGATCTACATGGTATACTCAACGCACATCCAAAAAATAAAACCACAGACTCTACTAGGGAGAGTTCCTCTCTCCATCTTTAGTTGACAATCGTCATCTCCAAGCATCGATAGTGGACTTATATTTTTGTATAAGCCCGAGACTTCTTTGTTTCCATTAGCTCTTTGCTCATTTTATACTT
Source organism: Cymbidium sinense (assembly GCA_021442155.1). Taxonomy (NCBI): domain Eukaryota; kingdom Viridiplantae; phylum Streptophyta; class Magnoliopsida; order Asparagales; family Orchidaceae; genus Cymbidium; species Cymbidium sinense. The sequence continues at coordinate 83,132,597 of CM038225.1, read as the reverse complement.
AAGCAAAGGTTGCCAACATCCTTTAAGTTTTAGGACCTCACTCTCGTGTAGGTCCTAAGACTCCTATTAGGTCCCTCAATAGGCAATAATACATTGATTTAAGAAAGGAAATGATGAAATATAAGTCAAAAAAGGACAAAAAACCTCTTAACACTAGCTTAAGTAAGGTTCATTTCATGTTTGATAAAACTTCAATGGAATCTAAAGTAAAACAAATAAAATCTTTTGTAAAATTTTCAAAAAATTTTCAAAACAAAATCATCTGAACTTTACTTAACATAATTTTCTAAATAAAGGTTCTCTTTTAAAACTAAGTCAAGTAAGATAAAACAAAAATCTTTCAAATCCCTTTTTCAAATAAAATCAATTGAATCTCATTTAGTACACCTAAAATTATTAAGTGAATGTTCCCCTTTTTCAAAATCAAAATTAAATCAAACAACAAACCTCTCTTTCAAAAAAAATATTCAAACCCTCGTTTAAATATTAACTAACCCCATCTAACATATTTAAAATTTTAAATGAGGGTCCCCTTTAAAAATTAAAATCAAACATACCCAAAATATTTTCAAACAAAACTAACTCCATTTAACATACCCAAATTTGTTAAATGTGAGTCTCATTTTCCAAACTCAAATATTAACAACCAACATTCAAATTGGATTTCGCTTAGCATACCTAAATTTGTTAAGTGAGGGTTTCCTTTTTTTCAAAAAATCAAAAAAAAAATCAAGATAAACAAGATATAATTGAACTCCATTTAACATACCCATATTTGTTAAATGAAAGTTCCATTTTCAAAATCAAATTAAAATCAAAATATCCAACACACACTTAAACTTTATTTAACATATCTAAATTTGTTAAGTGAGAGTTCAATCTCCAAAATCAAAACAAATCACACATCAACATAAAAACAATCAAACAGATAACTGAGCTTCATTTAACATATCTAAATTTGTTAAATGAGAGTCTCATCTTCAAAACAAAATCAAACTCCAACAACCAACATCAAACATATACTTGAACTTTATTTGACGTACCTAAATTTGTCAAACAAGAGCTTCCCTTTCTCAAAAATCAAATCAAACAATAAATATCAAACACACAATTGAGCTACATTTAACATACTTAAATTTGTTAAATGAGAGTTCTTCTTTTCAAATCAAATCAACACATTAAACAAACAATCAAACCATTAAGACAGAAAGCTTCCAAAATTTTCAAACATATAATTGAACCCCATTTAACATACTTAAATTTGATAAGTGAGGGTTCCAAAATCAAATTCCAACAAATGAATACAACAAATACATCTCCAAAAGTCTCTCCAAATAAAATGAACCCAATTCAACATACCTAAATTTGTTGGATGTGGGTCTCAAAATCAAAATCAATTTCATATTCAACAACACATGGCAAAGTCTCTCCTCCAAATTCTTAAATCTCTCCAAATTAATGAAGCCCATTTAACATACCTAAATTTCTTCAGTGTGGGTTCAATTTCACAAATTAAATCAAAATCAATTTTCAAGTCAAGCAAGGGTCTAATCTGGTTCTTTTTCAACAATGCAGAGATACCAACCTAGTTCTTGTCTTTACTCATTCAGTCAGCCTCCACCATATCTTTTGGAAAGATGAATTTTTCCTTTACTTCAGGTGTGGATTTGGCCTTCAATCAGCCATTCACCACTAACCCCTATGATCTAGTTTGAACTTGGATTTGAGTACTTGAAAGTCACATATGAGGAACCAGCCCTCACCACAAGAAGGAGGAGGTGGTAGACAAGAAGCTACTTCTTCATTTAGAAGTGCAGTCGGGTTCTGAGTTTCCCTCTCTAAAGAGGAAGGTCATTGTGATTCCTACACCTATTAGTTAGTGTTGATCGGACAAGTACTATTTGTTGCCCCGATGTCGTCGGAGGGCTAGCCCCACCTCTATTGTTCCCTCTACTCTAAAGGGGAAGGTTATCTTAGCTTCTGAGATAGTCTCTTTCACCTTCGAGGTTGGTACTAGCTCTTGTTTCGCCCTGCTCACCAAGACACAGCACCGCAATAAGAATCACAAGGTCAAGCAGTAATAGGAGCACGAGGCGACACAGATAAATGATGCCTCTCATGTTACTGAAGAGGGTTCCCCTCATGAGACCTATCCACTCAGTCCCACCCCCTCTCAGCTTTAGAAGGAGAGGAGGATTACTATGGGATCACCGTATCACCCCCATCACCTACAGAGTTTGAGACACTGGCTAGGGATAGGAAGAAGCCCTATGTCTGTCTATGTTTCATTCTTCAAAAAGTTGGTAGAGCCTACATACGCTCAGAGTCTGACATGTTACATGACTTGAGGAGTCTAATCCTAGGAGTGTTAGGGTTAGATACACAAAGAGAGCTACTTATGCTAGACTCGCTACCCAAGTGGGCAAGCAAGAGAGGAGAAGGTATGTCAAGAAATCGACAGTCTCCACTTTGATAGACTTTCTTAATCGTTGAGCTATTAAAGTTGATCATTCTATTCGCATAGTTCTCCCTGACACAATCAATTGTAGGAGGAGATATTTGGCAGAGAGGCAGCCAATGTCCCCACCATCCACCTTCCCTAATCCAAGTTCCAGCATCCATTCTGGCAAGTTGTACAAGCCTCAATCTGGAGAGAGACCCTCTCCTTTAGTGATCTAACTATGACCCAAGGATCTCACTCCATATATTCTACCCATTGAGGTGAGGTCATGCTCCCCTACTCGACCTTCCACTTCAACTATGGTAAATAGGGATTGGAGACCCAAAAGTGTCTTGGTTGCTCTACCTTCACAGCAGCTGGAGGAAGGGAGAGGAGGGGATACCGACATAGTCTCCATGTTAGTGGTGCCAGCTAGGGAGGCACCCTACCAGCTCATAGTATTCAGTGCATATAGTCTATAGAGTTCAATCCTGTGCCCACTGTAGAAGCGAGGAAAGAGTAGATGATCATTCTTTAGATGACATTATAGAAAACTATCATGTAGAAATTAAGCAGATAGTTGAGAGTGACTAATTTTGATCAAGAAGAGGGTAGAGTTGACTTTGACCCTGATGTGGATGACATGATGGATGACATAGTTGAAGTCCACATGGTCGACACCTGAGGATCCCTGCAGAGGGAACAGCATAGCCAGCAAGGTGCTATAGCTAAGAAAGGTGATACCTCTCACTTAACTCAGCACCTCCTCCACCAGCTTAAGCAAAAGAATGAAAAGATAGATAGGATGGAGAAGAGGGTAGAGGAGTTGATGGCAGTAGTTCTAGCCTTGTAGAACCCATCCCTAGTCTCACAGCCTTCTACTATGGTGGCCTATTTTCCAGAGTTGGTACATACCATAGATCATCCTAAGTCCACTCCCATGGATGATGATGTTAGTAGCCTACATAGGAAGGTCACGAATAGGACCTCCATGCATGAGAAGGATATCAAATAGATGGTAGAGCAGCAGATGAAGGAAGCATTGGTGCAAGCCCAAGGGAGCTCATCCATTCCAAAGGGTAGACCCTACTTGGAAGGATTCAATGTAGTTCAATACCCCAAGGGTTTTGTGCCACCATTCTTCAAGATCTTTGATTTCAATGGGAACCCACATCAGCATATTATATATTTCAGAGCTGGTTGCTGCAACACTGGTGGTAGTGATGCACTTTTCTTCTATCCCATCATTGGTAGCCTGTCGAGTATTGCATTTGTTTGGTATGCCAAATTGTCCAATGACTTAGTGAAGACCTTTATTGAGTTAGAGCATCTATTCATCAAGAGATTTGTAGGAGCTCAGTAAAAGGTGATTATAAATGACATCATTATAGAGAAACAAAAACTTAATGAGTCCTTTGTTGATTATATTCTTAGATGGCATAACCTGAGTATGAAATGTGAACCACAGCCATCTGAATTGCATGCTATCGAGATTCTGCTTAGGAATATCCATGGCCTAGTCATCTTCATGCTTAAGGGCTTCGCCATCAAAATATTTGAGAAACTAATCAACAAGGTGTCTAGCCTACAAGAAGAAGTCAGATAGTTACCCTTCTCAAACTAATCATCTAAGCCTAAGCCATAAAAGGTGTTTAAGAAGAAGCCTGGGAAAATTGTGTCAGTAGATAGAGAGAAACAACTAGTTAGAGTGCAGTATGAGATGCCACGATCTCAGTAGCCCCCTTTGCCACCTCCCCTTCCACCACCTTGCTACTATACCGACCACCACACTTTCCACAATGGCCACCACCGCTACTACAATAGCTTACCCAGCACGGGTATCCATATCTACCACTAGGTAGTTATTTTTCACCTACTCTTACTAAAAGATTAAGCAAGCCATACTCATTCAATAGGGAGGTAGTCAAGAAAATTTTCAAGAATATTTGGAAGGAACCTGATTTTCAACTACCCGAGCCTAAGAGGCCAGAGAAAGTGGAGAGAGCGATGATCCTAGCTATTGCCCCTACCACCGCATGTTAGGCCATGTCTTAGAGGATTGCATCACTTTTAAGGACTAGCTTGAGCATAGCTGCAAGTCGGGAGCCATAGTTATCCCTAAGGATTACATATTAGAACAACCATATGGTTCTGTTAAAGTAATCCTTGGGGATACTTATGATCCTCTTAAGACCAAAGAAGGTTGGGATATTTATTTATTCTCGTATCTCTAAGAAAATCATTTCTAAGATTAATAAACTTTCTCTACAAGTGCCTGACGCTACTCAAACCTCCAATACCATGGAAGGTTTGTTAGTTGCAAAGGATAACATAGGGAAAGTGGAAGCCCAGGAGCCGTAGTAGCCCACCACACTTGCTCGGGATAGATCTGTAGCACAACCACCATCCAAGTCCAAAACTCTTTCCATAATTATAGCTACTACCTCCTCTGTTAGCTCTTCTTCTTCCGGCAGGAACATTGTATCCGCGTATGTGGGCACCAAACCCCTCACTCTTCTTACTTTACTTGATTCCTATCATGTACCTCCACCCAAATTAAAGAAATTAATAAAGAAAGTTGATTCCATTTACATTCTTTCTAATGCTCCTGATTTCATCTTCATAGAAAGCTCTCTGAGTCAAAATAATAATAATAGCTTAAATAGTTCTAATCCATTCCTTTCTGATTCAAAATCAGATTTTCCTTCTCTGAATCAATTGGGATTGACTTGGAGTCATTTGACTCTGAGGATCCCATAGAAGAAGCTGTAGGTATATTCGATGAGCAGGTAGAACTTTCCACAAACTGATTATTCCAAGAAGTCACTAAAGTCAACCTATGCAGTGGCAAAGTTCTACCTTCTAGGGTAGCACCTCAAGATAAGGGTAAACAGGTCATTAGTTCTAGTGAGCAGATAGCCCCACCACAAGATGCTCCAGCTATGGATATGCTTCTAGAGGACCAACCAAAGTTGATTACAATGTCCTAACATATCTTAGAAAGTTGTCAGCTAAGTTAATCATATATGACGCCCTTATCTTATCCAAAGAGATGAGGGAATCTCTAGTGAAAGCTTTGTTTGATCTAGAGATATGCTTAGATCAACTGACCACTACTGGAGTAGAAGCATGCTACTTGAAGGACATCTTAGGAGTTACATTCAATGATAAAGACCTACTTCTAGAAATGATCGAGTACAATTGTCCTCTTTACATTACAGTGGAAGTTGGAAAAAATAGGCTATCCAGAGTGCTGGTTGACTCGGGTGCATCAGTCAACATTATGAGTCTGAGAAATCCTTTCCTACTTGAGGATTGACATCTCTAAACTAAAAAAAATAGGATGATGATGAAAGGATTCAATGAAAAGGTGAGAGGGCCTTAGGCTCTATAGTGTTGCCACTAGAGATAAATGATTGAAAGATTGTAGCCAAGTTTCACAAAATAGACTCGGATACATCTTTCAATATTTTTGCTTGGGAGACCATGCATACATGAGAACAATATGATTCCATCCTCTCTACATCAGTGCATCAAGTTCATGAGAGGGATAAAATATTGTGTCAAAGGAGATCTCAAACCATTTGTAGTTCACGAGGTCAGGATATATGAGGATGCAACCTACTACCTCTCCTAAAACCAAAAGTCTATTCTCACAAACTTAGTTAAAATCCCATGTGGGAGAAAAATAAAGAAAATAAAAAAAGAAGAAAAAGATAAGAAAAAAATTAAATTAAAAAGAAAAGGGAGTGAGAAATAGAGTCAGGGGGTGAAGTAGAGCCTGAGATTAGATTCCACCCACAATTCATTACTTCATTTGAAAAAGTGGGGAGGATGACCCGACCTCCACTAGACGAGTAAGAGGCAAGTCAGAGGAATTCCTAGGGGTGCAAGATCTCTTTATTGCCCACCCAATAGGAGATATGTCCAAGCTACCAGGACTACACCTACTATCTATATTGACTTAGAATAGTTCAAAGGATGAATCTTATACAGTTAGCACACTGGCTAGCTCTTCTTAACAATAGATCTCATTGGAGGTGACACTCAAGCCAAATAGTGATGAAGACCGGATTCCCAAGCAATGCATAAGTGTATCCAAGTCCTCTTTATGTGAAACTATTAGGATCCAGTTGGGAACGTTAGCTCTAACCCCACTTTCCTCATAAAATGTTGAGGGTTTGGTAGTTAAGGAAGACCCTAAATCATCCATAATTGTGAAGATTTAGAGGTTCTTTCTTGGAGCATCATCCTCAAGTTAAGAAGTTGATGTAAAACTTAAGGATGATTCATATAAAGAATTTGATAGAATTACCTTTTGATTGGTACTCGCCTTGTGTTCATAATTTAGCAAAGAAATGGTAAATCCCACATACTTGGTCTAAACACTAGTCATATTACTTCAAAAGGATATGGAATAATAAATGTAAAAGCACTCAATCAAGACCAAGACTAGGCTTTGGCATGATAGGCCCAGTGAACGATGATGATTATTGTCATCACCAATCATTTGGAATCTGATAGGCTCTTTTTAAATCACATTAACTCATATGAGGAGGTGTGCTTAAAAACTTCAGATGACCCCAAATGATTTCTAAGTCAAAGGTGCACCATCAAAGTTTGAAAAATAAATCAAGTCAACCATCAAATGGCTTAAAGAAATCAACATTGGGACTGAAGAAAATCCATGCCCGACATACATTAGTTCCCTATTGAATGAAACTGAAACCAATGACTTAGTTAGGCTACTCATTGATTTTAAGGACTATTTTGCATGGAGTTATGAAGAGATTCCCGGATTGGCTCCTGATGTAGCTTCCCATAAACTTGCAATACAAGCTGATACTAACCCTATCAAGCAAGCTTCTAGACGCATGTGATTAGATATTGAATAACATGACATTTTTGAAGTCAAGAAACTAATCAATGTTGATTTCTGAGAGAAAAAATACCCCACCTAGTTGTCCAGTGTCATCCTAGTTAAGAAGAAGAATGGCCAAATTTAGATATAAGTCAATTTTAGGGATCTAAATAAGGCGTGTCTAAAAGACAAATTTCCACTGCCAATACCAAAACTGATGGTGGATATTTTCTCATCTCATCTTTCATGGATGGTTCATATGAAAGATAGCCCCTGAAGATGAAAGGAAACACTATCTTTAGAACCTCGATCAAAATCTATTGCTATAAGATCATACCTTTGGCTTTAAAAATGTCAGTGCCACATACCAGTGAGCTATGACTCGAATCTTTGATGAACTCATTCATCACCATGTTGAAAGTTATGACAATGATCTCATGGTCAAGAGCAAAGAAAATGAAGACCATCTCTTTAACTTGAGAGTAAACGATTAAGATAATTTAATCTCAAAATGAACCCCTTGAAGTGTGCATTCAGAGTAGCTTCAGGAAATTACTTGGGTTTGTTGTCTGACACCGTGGAATCGAAATTGACCTAGAGAAGGTCAAAGAGATATTAGAAATGCCACCCCTAAAAGTTTAACTCAACTCAGATCATTTCAAGGGTGGTTGGCATATCTTAGATGCTTTACATCCAACCTATTAGGGAGATGCCTCTCATTCTCAGTACTTGTCAAGAAGGACAACAAGTTTAAGTGAGATTACAAGTGTCAGTGTGCCTTTAAAGATGTTAAGAATTACCTGATAATGCCGCCAGTTCTAGTAGCCCCTATCTTGGGCAAGCCTTTGATACTTTACACTGCTACATTAGATGACTCCTTTGGCGCTTTGTTATCCCAAGCCAATGATAAAGTGAAGGAAAATATGCTCTACTACCTCAACCGTCATCTAATACCTGCTGAAGCAAATTATTCACCTATTAAGAAGCATTGCCTAGCTTTAATCTTTGCATCCCAAAAGCTACAACTTTACTTTCTTTCTCATAAAGTGAACTTGATCTCTAAAATCAAATCCACTACAATATACCATGACACAGCCAATGCTATCCGAATGGTTGGCACGTTGTTCCATGATTTTATCATAATTTTATATCACTTTCATATCCTTCCTCCAGTGAAAGGACAAGCACTCATGACTTCTTAGCAGCACACCCCCTCTTCGATGAACAAATCATGAACTTAGAGAACACTATCAATCATCATTGGGAGATGTACTTTAATGGTGAGACTTCCTCTCAAAGAGGAGAAGAATAATAATCTACTCTTTCAAAAAAGGCAGGGGTAGAAATAATTTTCTTAACTCTGGACCATGATATGATGCGATTCTCATATCATATATTTGATCCTTGCACCAACAATGAAGCCGAATATGAGACTTTGATTTTCAGTCTAGAGTTAGCCATATCACTGAGCATCTAGAACATCCACATCTTTGGGGACTCCCTAATTAGTGGCCAACCAAATCATTGGGTCCTACAAAGTTCTAATGCCTAGGATCCACCACTACCATAAGTATACAATTGAGTTGTTGGCCCAAATTCTAGAAGTGATCATGTATAAGATCTCTCAAGGAGGAAATGTCATAGTAGATGCTTTAACCAAACTTGCCATGGAGTTAGCATGTTCAAAAGATGAGTCCATATCAATAGAGGTACAAAATAAGCAAGTCCTACCTCTTATTGATATTTAATTCATTGAAAAGTACTCTCTTGAAGGGGAAGTTTTCATTGTCAAAAAGGATGACGAGTTGGATTGGAGGAAACCATTCAAGGATTACCTAAATAAAGTTAAACTATCTCAAGAGAAGTCACAAGCACATCAGATGAAACAAAGGGCACTTTTATATGCCCTCATGGATGGTGTCTTTATCTTTGGTGGTCCTTTGATCATATGTGGTTATGTTATTTAGACAAGAATGAAGCCCATAAGATCATGATCGAGGTGCACTAGGATTATGTGGAGCTCACCAATTTGGTCCTAAGATGAAAGCCAAAATCAAGAGACTTGGGTACTATTGTCCATTGAAGATTATAGATTGCATGGATGTAGCTAGGTGATGCCATCAATGTCAAGTACATGAAGTGGTCCTACACGAACCACCCAACATTCTACATCCACCAATGGCCTTGTGGCCATTCGACTATTTGGGTATTGGCATAGTGGGTTTAATCGACCCTTCTTCTTTTAAGGGTCATTAGTTTATCCTAGCTGCTACCGACTGCTTTTCCAAATGGGTAGAGGTGATTCTGCTCAAAGAGGTCACAACTCAGCATGTGCTCCAGATTTTCAGAAACCATATCACATATAGATTCGTGGTGCCTCACTGAATTATATTCGATGATGGTTTTCATATTTATTTTTGAATGTATGGGGGGACACCACACAAATCGTAGTGGGGTACTTATTGAAGTAATCGGGTACAACACTGAGGTATGATATATTATCTCGAAAGATATTGGCATCACCCTGTAATGGACTTAATCAACTAATAAGGACTCTAAGGCATGCTAGGTCTTCGAATATACCAAAAAATTTTCCCCTACTTTACATTTATGAATAAATCATGGTTTATATTAAATTGGGTTCTTAAGTTCCCTATGGAGGCAAGCCTCCATAGTTAATTACATCCTAAGGAATGAAATTCCCTAAGATTACTCTTAATTAAAGTAGAAAATTAACATCTATAAAGATATCAAGGTTAGACTATCAAAGAATTGGTTATGTTTAGAAAATCAATTGGGAAAGTTCAAGGAGAAGACTTATTTTTGAAATCTAAAGAATATAGATAAGGAATACTCATGATACTAGGAAGCCTAGTGAGCACTCCAATCCATCCTATAAAATGGCTTTATATATTTGAAAGTGAAGAGATTTATTTATTTGAGTTGAATTTTTATTAGATTGTTAGGGCTTATAATCCATCAACACAAGGTTATGGAAATATCTAAGAGGTGAGGATTTATGCTTGTAGCCCAAAAGGAAATAGCTACCTCAGATCCTAAATCTAGGGAACTTTAGTATGAGCTAAAGTGCGATCTAAATCTAAGCAATAGGTGGACATAATGGTTTACCTCATAGAGAGGATAAAACATCTGACTTATGGGCTTACAATCACCTAGAGTGGTCACCAGCTAACTCCTCATATGATTTTAAAACTATGTAGTCTAGTCTTATGAATTACAAGATAGTTAGGGTAGTTATTTCATTAGAAAGAGTCTAAAGTCATAAACTCACACCCTAAAAGACTAGAGCATTAGTGGTAAGAGCAATGACTTAATCTACAAATGCAAAATATTTTCAAATTTTATTTTATTTTAACACATCATTTTGACAAAGGCTTTGGGATTTTCATATGCCTAAATGCATGATGTAGTAGATTATTGGCCAAATCAAAAAAAATAAAGGTGAAGCTCCCTCAATAGGGGTTGCTCTCATAGGTCAAGCGGTCCCTATGCATGTAAGGACGAGGCCCTCATTTTTCAAGAGTGATTCAAGATGATATGTACGATGTGAGACATACAACTAATCACCTAAGGGGTTGCTAAATCTTTTAATTATCTTAATTTATGTCCTAGGCTTTATGATGAGATTATGAGTTGTTGAAAATTTAGTTATAAGTGATTATTTGGATAGAAAATTTATTATATCCTAAGAGCCTAACGCATCCATGCCACACATTAAAGCATCAATCATAAGAAACTGAAAGAGCATGCCATTTCTAAAGTACAACTTTAAACAAATCATCAAACAATTTTTTATAACTAACGCAAAAGAATAACAAGCCGATGAAGTCAGGTGCCACCGTACAACTCGAAGAGAGAAAAGATGGGTAGCCGAGCTCTACCCTTATACAACTTGGTATATGAAAGAATAATTACAATTTTATTAAATCCTATAGGAGTCTTCATTCTTCACTCCTTCTTGATTCATTTGATTAAACTAATTCTTAAGGATAATCACATTAAATAAACCCATTTAAAGAAAACTAAAGTTCCTTTATTAATTTTGAATTTAGATTAAACTTAAAAAGGAAGAGAACTCATCATTTGCTATTATGGTGATTTGATTTGGTTCAAGAAAAGGTAATTAGGTTGATTTTATGAGTTAATTAGGTTATGGTATTCATTAAATACATTAATTAACCCTTTCTTATGTTATATTAATATAATTATCCAAATAATTATGAGCCAACATGATATGCATATGAATTGAAAATTAAATTAGCAATGGTCATAAGGAATAAAAGGGTGTAATACAATTGGCTTATAATTAATGGTTAATTAAATTAAGGAACTTAATTAAGTACCCTTATGGTTTCCCCACACATATGGATTAACCATAATTTCCCTAAGTGCTTTAGTGCTTTTGGTTATTAACTAAAGATCGCCCATGATTGATTTAATATCTCAAATGATTTGGATTTTAATTTGATTAATTAAATCATAATTAATTAAAGTAATTTGATTAATCTTTTATATTAAGTAAATTCCTTCCAAATGAAATGAACTTAGGAAAAATGATAAGAAGGGAGTCCTAACCATTTTCTTTTGTTCATTCACTCTTGGTCAATGATATTGGACTTTTAAAATTGATTAATGTTACTGTTCAATAGATTAATTAATTAATTAATCACATTATAAGGTAATTAAGCTAATTAAAGTTGATTATCCTAATTACCTAAGCAATAATTCTCAATAAATTAGGGGAGGCAGAGGTCATCCCCTTTAATGAACCCATAAAGTTTGGGGTTAATTACCTCAATGATTAAAGAGTAATTAAGTTAATTAAATTTTGAATTAAACCTTAATTAATCTCTATTTACTATTTAAAATTAATTAAGAATATTTTTAATAAATTCTCCTATGATATACCTTTAAAACAAGTATTTATATGCATTTTTGGATTTTTCTAAAATTTTTATAAATTTTGAAAGTTTCAGTCATTAAAAATAATTAATTAGTCCTAATTAAGCCTAATCCCGCTGACACCATGCGGGCCACTAATATGGTGTGCTTTCCACATGTGCCATGGGATTGATCATTTAAACTTGCCTGACTCAATGCTAACGTATGGCGGCAGACGCACTTTCATCTTCGTTGTCCGATCTAGGATCAACAAGTGCAGAATGAACCCTCTATTTCTTAAAGAATTAAATCAAGATTTAACTATCAAATAATCACGTCGTTTATTCCAATTATGTGGAATGGATGGTGAATGATCGATCATCCCCTGAGTGATGAAAGAAAGAGGTAGTCCACCATTCCTCACTCAATCCAAGCTCACCAGAGCTCGAATGGCCTCTAAACATAGCCCACACCTTTGTACGAAGGATCCAAAGGGATCCAACGGTCAAGATCGCACAGCATGCAAGTTTTCTTTACAAAACTCTAACCAAAATCATACCGATGGTGAATTCGATTGAGGAAGCTTCATCTAGTGGAGACGAAACCCTGTTGAGTAGCAATTGGATCAATTCCTCACTGTCCTCTCTATGGGCCAAGCACCATCAATTTGGAAGTTGGATTTGATTGAAGTCCTTCCTCTAGTGGTCATGAAGCTTGGAAAGTGATTCATTATTGCTCGATGAGGCCTGGGGAAGGTCTGTGTGAAGTTAATTTGAGTTTGGTGAATAAATAGAGGAGTTGGACTGAGTGAGGCATTGCCCTATTTCAATTTCAAGCTTTTGAACAATAGGGAAGCTCAAAATGCTTGCAAATTGCTCTGAGAGTTCATCTCTGGCTACTGGGGCTCTGAGGATGCTCTATTGCTTGATTTAGATCGAAGTGAGGGGTATACCCCTTCCTCTCTTAGACCAGGATGGCCTTGATTTATTTTTCTTCTAATGGTCTTCCAGCCACTGGTGGTGGCTGTGGGTGGCAGGGAATCATCATAGGTAGCTCAGTTTGAGTGGTCAAAAGCAAGGGAGTGGCTGCCAATGGGGGATAGTGGTTGTCCTTGGATTTTAAATGTGCCAATGGGGGAGGAGAGGTGATTTCATCTCCCCATGGATCATGGCCGACCCAACCACCCATTGGGTCAGTTGGGCAATGTCCTAAGTGCCTTGGTGGACTAATGGGAGGTTGTCAAATGGTCAAGGAGAAGAAATGATATGGGTGATTTGTCTCATGTGATACCCTTAATCCAAGGATATGATGGTCATTTAGAATTGGATTTGATTTGGGATAGTTCAAAATGAGCCCATGGTGGCCCAAGTTTCAAGTGATTTGGAATTGATTAGTTTTAATTTGACTCAATTTGACTCATGTAGGTCAAATTAGGTCAATTTGGGTTAAGTTCACCAATTGGTCAAATTTAGTCAAACCAAGGGTTAGGTTAAGTTTATATGGTCATTTGGAATGTTTTGGCTCAATTGGTTTGATTTAGTTTAGCTTAGATTTGATTTTGGCTCATTTGAGTTCATTTAGGTCAAATAGGTCAAGTTGACCAATTTGACTAAATTGTCCAAATTGGGTCCAATTGGAGCTTTGGTCAAGTTCAAAAATTAATTTTGAATGAACTTGAGCCATTGGTTGTGATCAATTTGGTTTATAATTTGATTTGACCTAATTTGGCTTTTTAGATCAATTTGTCAACTTAGGTCAAGAGAGGGCAATTAAGTTTTGTTTGGCTCAATTGAAGGTCAAGTCATGTTCGAATATTGAATTTGGGTTGGTATGAATCAATGGTTTCAATTAATTTGGCTTAGGTTGAACTTTGGCTAATTTGGATTCATATGGGTTAAGAAGGTTGACTTGGTCAAATGACCAAGTTGACTTGGTTCGACCCAATGTGACAATTGATCAACCTAGGGTGATCAACAATCATGATGGAAAGTCTTGGTTGGCTTGGTTCAATCCAATTTGGGTTAGATTGAAGTTTAGCTCAAATGGATCCTTTAAGTCACTTTGGGTCAAGTGAGCCTACGAGTCAATTGGCTTGATTTTGGTTTGATTTGGATTTAGTTGAGTTCATATATGGATTTGGGATTGATATAAATTCAATTGCAATTGATTTGGGTTTGGATGAGTTTTGGTTCATTTGAGAATGAATTTCATGTCAAATGGGCTAGGTTAGGCTTGATTGAATTGATTTGATTTGGTTAGGGTGATTGTATGCTTCATTTATATTTGTGAACATGATTGAAGGTTTGACTGATTAATGAGAAAATTAATTGAATTTGGGGTTTGGAGTGAAGGAATTTGGCTAAGTCCATGGAGTTGGATCATGTGGCTTAGGAAGGGTTTGAGTGAGATTTGGTTTTGGTCATTTGAATGTAGATTTGATTTATATTTGAGAAGATAATTGAAGAACTAATTGACTCATGAGAAAATTAAATGATTTTGAAGTGATTTGAAGGCAAATTTAGCTAAGCTCATGAAGGTAGGTCATAGGGCTTAGAGAAGAGTTTGATTTAGTTTGATTTAGATGTATATTTGATTTATATTTGTGGAGATGATTGAAGATATGATTAATTTATGAGAAAATCAATTGAGTTTGAAGTGGTTTGACTTTGGTTAAGGAAAATTTGGTTATGGTTTAAGAAGGTGAACATAGGTTTGGTTTAAGCCATAGGGTAGGTAGATCAACCTAATCTCTAAAGCATAACCTAATCTATGATTAACCCTTCTAAGTCTCTAAGCTTAGGTTAAGTGTTCACTTAATTGCTAGAAGTGTGTCTAATGACTAAGAAAATCTTAATATCTAGAAAATCCTTAAGTCTAAGAAGAGGAGATTGAATCCTCACTCCAAAAGTGAAGTCAACAAAAGGACCAACAAAAGGTGGGGTGTAATTGACAAGGCACACCGCGCATATTTGCATTGATCGGCGTATTTAGGGTAGGCTTGAGAGAACCCAAGCAACATCCTATCCTTCATCAACACAACATAAACACAAATTACACACAAAACATAAAGTAAACACATATCTTTTATCTTGGGCTACTTTGAGTTGAGATAACACCCCCAGCGGCCCTCACTCAGTAGTTGCTCTAGGTCGGGTCGATACACTACTTAGCTATGTGTCACCCCAATGGTCTTCTTGCTTAGGAAGATGTAAGCCTCCGATGCTTTCTTCCTGGCTTAACCACTACACACCGATGAGAGCCTTGTTAGTATGGTGGGCCTTACTACATGGCCGATAAGCTACCTCATGATGGCTTCATTTAAGAAGATGTTAGTCTTCTACGCTTTCTCTTGGACTAGTCTTCGTGCATTGACTGGGTTGAATATATTTGAGGTTTAGGGTAAATCCCCCCACCGGCTCATTTCCTCCTAACTATTTTAAGGCTGGGTCTAGTCATTCCTCGGGACTCCCCTCTTAGTAGTCTAGGTCAGATAGCATATGTCCCACTGACGAAAGACTATCTCGATGATCATTTTCGTCTATGAAGATTTAAGTCTCATACGCCTTCTTCTTAGATTGATCATTGCACACAAATGGGCACCTTAGGTTGGTTGGTATTCACTATACTGACCCAGGTGTATACACCACTCATGACAGATGTAAGTTCCTATCATTCTCCTTCAGTTGGTCATCGTACACCTATAAGCTTTCTTTTCAAGGATCAAGATAACATCCCTAGCGGCACCTCCCATGTGGGTACTCTATTTAGATCACGTCCTTTACAAGCCCATCTAGACACTACCCGAGTTACTACTGGATTGGACAATCCCTCTTTCCTAGTAGCCACCCTTGTGGTTGGAGCATTTGTATTATGGATGTGCAGACTCTCCCTTTGGATCGATAAATCTGAAATAGGTCCAGGCCTACATAACCCCTTCTCAGTGTGGTCCATCGCACACTGATAAGTCTGCAAACATATAAACAATATATATATATATATATATATATATATATATATATATATATATATATATATATATATATATATATATATATATATATATATATATATATATATATATATTCTATGGATCAGAGGACACGTACCATTTCCAAGAAAGCATCCTATCTTTAAGGCATTGTCAGTAAAACTCCCTATAAGAATCTCCTTACTACTCTTGAGGTGACAGAAGTCCTCTACGGCACTCACCCAGTAGTCACCCTAGGACGGGTCTGATTTGTTGTGCATCTAATAGGTCACCCCAGCAGTTGTTTCAGCTTGAAAGATGTAAGTCCTCGCACTTTCTTCTTAACACAGTTATTCCACACCGAAAGGCAACCCTTAGGTTAGTTAGTCTCACCCTTCTGGATGGCCCCTTTGGATCGGTAAATCTAAGACAAGTTCAGGCTGAGAAAGCCCCTTCTTAGTTGGTCAATCGCACACCGACAGTGTCCATAAATTAAATCAAACTAAGTCAAATTTGATCAACCAAATCAAATTAAATTAATCATTCTGACTACTCTTGTGTCGAGGTAAGATCCCTAGCGGTACTCACTCAGTAGTTACCCTAGGTCGGGTTCAATTTATTGTGCATCCAACAGGTCAGCCTGGTGGCTATTTTTGTGCTGGAAGATGTAAGTCTGGTATGCTTTCTTCTTGGCACAATCATTGCACACTGAACGGAAACCCTTAGGTTGGATAGTCTCACCCTGGTTGGTAGACTACCCCTTTATATTTGTAAATCTAAGATAGGCTAAAGCCCCCGTGGCTCCTTCTTAGTGTATCCATCGCACACCAATGGGGTCCATAAATCAAATCAAAATTAAGTCAATTAAATTCAACCGAGCTCATATCCCTGGTGGATATACCCTCAAATTAAATCAAATTTCCAACTTTATTCTCCCTAGTGGAGTTAAATCACACCCTTCTCCCTAGTGGAGTCCAAATCATACAAGAAAATCAAACAAATAAACTAGATTCAAAATCAACCTCCCTAGTGGAGTCATAACAAATTAAAATAAATTAAGCCTAGTCTTATCCCCTAGTGGATTTAGGCCCATATCCCCAATGGATATGCCCTACATTTAAACAAATTAAATCAAACAAATCCAATGTTGATCCCCAACATATCTCTCCTCCATAAATGAAATCAAATGGATTAGAATGAATTCAATCAAATCTCAATCCCTAGCAAATTTCTTTCTTATGCTTTGGCATAAGTTTATTTCATATCCAATTCATGTGTGATTCCCTAGTGAGCCCTCCTTGACATGAAAAGCTCCTTAAATCCTCTTGACTCTCTTATGCCCTTGGCATGAGATGAGATGTATTACACTAAGATCATGATTATATCTACCTCTTGGGTTCAGGAATAGATCATTTTCATTAGCACTTGCAATCTGGTGGACATTGTTGATCGCCTCGGACAATGCCAATATGTGCGGTGTGCCCTTCAGTTACACCACACATATTGGAGGTCCTTTGTTGACCTCACTTTTGGAGTGAGGACTCGACTCCTCTCCTTAGATTTATGAGTCTTCTAGACACTAGATTCTCCTTAGTCATAAGACACTTCTAGAAATTAGGTGAATACTTAACCTAAGCCTAGAGACTTAGACGGGTTAATCATAAGATCAGGGTATGCCTTAGGATTAGGGAAATTTACCTAGCCTATAGATTAACCAGATCCATACTTCCCTTCCTAAGCTAAACCAAATCCAATCCAAATCAAACCCATAATTCACAATCAATTTCAAGCCAAACCAAATATCAAATCAAATCAATCCTTCCTAAGCCATATGATTCAATCACATGGACATAACCAAAATTTCCTTCAAGCCAAACCAAACTCAATTGATTTTCTCAAAGTCAATTCAACTCTTCAATCAACCCATACTAAATATTCTATCAATTTCAAACCAAACCAAATTCCAAAACAAATCAATCCTTCCTAAGCCATATGATTTAATCCTATGGACTTAGCCAAAATTTACTTCAATCCAAATCAAATTCAATTGATTTTCTCATGAATCAATCAATTCTCTAATCATCATCCCAAATCTAAATGAAATATATAATCAAACTCAAGTCACCAAACCAAAATCAAATCCAACCAACCTATCCTAAGCCATGTGATTTGATCCTATAGACTTAGTCAAAATTCCATTCAATCCAAATCAAACACAATTGATTTTCTCATGGATCTAGTATTTCCCCCAATCATTCTAAATATAAATGAAATTTACAATCAAACCACCTAAGCTAAAATCAATTTAATCAAACCTAACTTAACCCATTTGACTTGAAATATAAAAATGAGCCAAAATCCATTTCAACCCAAATAAATTGTAATCAAAGCTGTAAATCAATCCTAAATCTACATATAAATCCAACTAAACTCAATTCTACCCAAAATCTATTCAACTATGCTCAATTGATCCACTTGACCCAAAGTGACCAATTTGACCTATTTGAACCAAATCCCTACCTAGATTGAACTAAATTTACCAAACATACTATGATAATCATCATCCATGATTGACCAATTGTCATTGACCATTAAATCCAATGGCCATACCAAAGCAAATTTGATAAAGCTAAATTGAAACTTCTTGAGCCTAAAATAAATATTTGAACATGGTTTCTTGACAAATTCTTGACCTAAAGATCAAATTGGGTCAAATCAAAACCTAACCCAAATTTATTACAACCAATAGCTCAAGTTCATTTTAAATTGATCATTGAACATGATCAAAGCCTTGATTTAACCCAATTGACCCAACCAAGCCCAATTGACCTACCTAGCCAAATTGATCTAAAGGGTCAATTTGACTTAAATCCAAACCAAATTCAAATTAATTGAAATTAAAACCTATAATCATCTCTAATTGATCAACCAAATCCAAATCAACAGCTAACCTAAGCCAATTTGGCCAATTTGATCAAATTGGTCAACTTGACCCATTTGACCCATATTACATCAAATGAGCCAAAATTAAATACAAGCCAAATTGACTCAAACAAATTAAACCAAAACACTTTAGATACTCATTTGAACATGACTTTACCCTTGGTTTGACCAATTTTAACCCTAACCAAGCTCAAATTTGACCTATACGGGTCAAACTGAACCAAACCCACTCAAACTAAGTCCAAACTCTTTGAAATCTGACCCAACCCATCCTAGACTCACCTTGGGTTAGCCCAAAGCTAGCCCAACCCCATTGAGGCCCGATCTAGTGCATTACCCATTGGCTAAAGCTCCCCACATGACATCAAACCCAAATTAGAAAGTGAACTTCCCCCTCTTGTCTCTTGGCAGCCATCCAATGCCCAAAATGGCACCTTACCTAGGTGGCTAACCCAGCACAAGTGGGCTAGGTCAGTTATGGACTAAGGGGGAGGTGAGTTAACTCACCTCCCCACACCTACTGAACCCTAATGGACAAAAAGAACCCAACCTCTTGGCCAACCAAACTAAGCAACCTCAACCTACACCCCTCCCCTTCGGCCACCTATGACAGCTGATTGGCCGAAATCATGGCCTAGTTCCAAGCCATCTAATCCATGGGAGGGGGATATAACCCCCTCATTTTGACCTAATTCATGCACACATACCCTTAGGGATCTTTACAGACCTTTTTCAAAATCACAAAGCGCTTTCCAAGCTCCCCGAGTCTTCTTGATGCCAAATTCCATCAACCCAAAATAAGGCAAAGCACCACTTGACCCAACTTTCTCAAACCTAAACCAAACATCAATTAACTTCACACTCACCTTCCCCTACCTCCATCAAGTGAGAATGAAACTTCTCCTGAGCTTCACGACCACCATAGGTGCTACTTCGATTGACGTCCCTCTGAAAATCGACAGACCTTGGTCTACAAAGCAAGCAACAAGGAATTAGCGCATGAGCAACACAACTAGGGTTCGCCTAATCCAAGCAAAGCTTCCTCAAATGTTGCACCGCCAGTCTTAAGCTCCAGCAAGATAATCTCCACTAAACTGAGCTTTAGGAAACTTTTTCTAGGCCTTTTCGAAGGAAAGTTGTATGTCATGCAATTTTGACTGATAGATCCCTTGCGATCTTCATCGTGAAGGTGTGGGATCGATTCATAGTCATCCAAGCTTGGGTAAGCTCAGATTGAGTGAGGAAAAGTGGATGATGCCTGTCTCTCATCGCTCGGGGGATGATGGATCATGCACCATCCATTCCGGGTGATCGGAATGGATGATCGTGATTAATCTGTTAGATTAATCCAATTTTATCCTTTAAGCACCGCTGGTTTAATCCCGTTGTCTAATATTAGATCAAATAGTGGGGATGAAACTGCATCTACCGGCCACATCAGCACTGACTCACATGCATTTAAATAACCAATGGCACCGTCTGCGTTTGGCGGCCTTGTGGCGATGGGATTTAATTAAGGCCTAATTAATTATTTTAATGGCTAAAACTTTAAAAACTTAGAACAAATTATAGAAAAATAAAATATATATATAAATAATCACTCATTTTAAAGGTAATTCATATGGAAATTAAATAAAAAAATTTATTTAATTTTGAATAGTAAAACTTAATTAAGGTTTAAATGTAAATTTAATTAGCTTAATTAAGCCCTAATTACTTGAGAAATTAATTTAAACTTAGGGAATTGATTTGATGGGATGACCTCTACCTCTCATAATTTTCTTGGAATTTATTGCTTAAGTAATTAGGGAAATTGATCATTTGAATCTAATTACTCTCTTAATTAATTAAATGATTAATTAGCATCCAAAACATCAAAATTAATTTAAAACTTATTAATCACTGCTCCATAATGAATGGATAAGAGAATGAGATTAAGACCTTCCTAATCTCTTTCCTAAGTCCACTCCATTTTAAAAAGAGTTAATTAATATGGAAATTAATTAAGGGTTTAATTTATTAATTAAGTGGCTTAATTAATTCAAATTAAAATCATAATCATATCAAATAATTAACAGTGAGATTAAGGGTTCCTTTTTATGTGTTTAATAACATAAAGACCCTTAAGGAAATTATGATTTGCCTATAAGTGTGGGGAAATCAAAAAATACTTAATTAGGCTCTTTAACTTAATTAACCCTTAATTATAAGCCATTTGCATTAGAAATTTTTAGGAGCATTGAAATTTTATTTTCTCACATGTTCATGTCATTTTTGGCTCATAATTAAGTGGTTAATTAAATTAAGGAAGCATAAGTAAGGGTGATCAATTGATTTAATTAAGGATCCAACTTAATTAATTAATAAAATCCACTTAATTACCTTTCCTTAAACCAAATCAAATTACTAATGTGGGAATGGGATTAAAACAATAAATAAATATCCTCCTCTTTCAAATTAATCAAATTCCTAAATCATAAATTAATAATAAACTTTGATTTTCTTTAAATGAGTTTATTTAATGTGATTGTCCTTAGGAATTAGTTTAGTTGAATGACCCATGGGTTTATATTTAATTATTCCTTTCCAATCACTTTAAATGTTGTTTTCCATATGGTTTCATGCATTCATATTTTTAAATCTAAATGAATCAAATGAATTTTATTTATGTAAGCTTGCATGTGTTGGCTTAACTTAATATATGTGTGACTATTATCACTATTAAATCCAAATATATTTTTCTAAAGTCTATAAATTGATAGTAACAAGTGGAGTGATAGTAGTTATGAATACATATAGGATTTGCATCAGTACATTGCTTAAGCATGTTAAATAAATCTCTTCCTTATTATTCATATATAGATTTACATAAGTTTGATTAATATTGAGTGTTTAGTCTAGACATCCTAGAAATACAATGCTTTAAGTAGCCCCAAGGAGTTATTTAATTACTTCACTTCCTTGGTTAACAATGGCACGTACTCATTTAGTTACATTCATATGTATTTTGGTATTATAATTTGGATAGAGCTTTAATTCATATACATAAATAATTCAACTAAGAAAATACAATCTTTGCATGTTTTCATCCTTATAGTTATGTATACATTCATATGTATTCAAGATAGCAACTGTTTAGTCTAGACATCCCTAGAATACGAGGCTTTAAGTAGCATCAAGGAGGTCATTTGATTACCTCACTTCCCTGGTTAACAATGGCATGTACTTTCTTACATCTTTTATTCATGTGTATGTGTGCTTAGTTAAAAGATGAAAATCCCCTTTTATTATTAAAATATACATGTATCCAAAATCATCTAAGTCATTGAAACATATTATATGTAAAGATAGTGTTCTCTTCCTTATGATTCATATATAGATTTACATTAGCTTGAATGTTAATAAGTATATTGTTTAGACATCCCAGAATACAAGGCTTTAAGTAGCCTCAAGGAGGTCATTTGATTACCTCACTTCCCTGGTTAATAATGACACATACTTATTTGATTTCATTCTTATGTATTTTTGTATAAGAATTTGGATAGAGCTTTAAATTTACATGTATTAAAAAATTCAATCAAATGATACATAAGTTCTAAATGTATACATTCATCATTCAAGTATGCTAGAACATGTCTTGTATGTGTAGATATACTTAGTATTGAATCATGTACATGTTATATGTGATGGAAAGGAATGATTTAATATATGTCATAGGATATTAATTCAATTTAATTAATCCACATATGTCTTTCATATTGAATAAGGCTATTTAAAGTTAACCTAAATGTAGGATTAATAAAATTATGTAATGAGCCATTCACTAAAGAGAATCAAGTCATAAAAAATGTAATTTAAAATGTGGGTTAAGGTAGGGATGAAAGAAGGTAATCCTCTTTCTTCTCTTTACAAAACTTAGAAGTTAAGGGTAAATCAAGTGAAATTAAACAAATTACAAATTAAAACTTTCAAATCAATTAAATAACTTGAAATGAAATCAACCTTTAAGACAAATTAAATTCTTCCACTATTAGAGAAATATAACTCTAATACTTAGTTAAGACATGCTACATAAAGCCTTAGCACACACATTAGAATTAAACCACAACTTATAGTCCTAAGTTAGGACAGTGTATGTATGGTGTATGTTTTACTTCATGATGTAATATTTTAGACTGGATGTAAGGGGTATGCTTCATAGACTAGATGTTAGACACTATTAGCCTAATCATATTTTCTATAGGGGATTATGCTTAAGGGGTTGCTTAAAAATAAATATAAATGCTCTCTTTCTAGGTTGCTTAAACCCCTAAGCATAATACATGTTAAGATAGGTGGGTTTGGTTACCCATTTGCAGGGTACTAAGTCCATATTATATATATAACTACATGGGATTATATACATGTTTAGCTAACCTCTTTATTACATGTAGTTAGATTTACTTCTTTCTTATATAAATTTAATTTTGTAATAGGAATTAGTATTAGTGTTGTGGGGGATTAGGATGAGCAGTGGCTAGAAGGCTTTGTCCTAGGGTGCCCTGTGATGTCTTTGAAGCAAACACATCCAAATCAAAGAAGGAACTAATCAAATCAAAGAAGGAAGACAAGGAGACTTGAAGAATGAGGACCCCCATAGCATGTATTCATTTCTAATTATAATTATTCTTTCATATACAGGGTTGTTTAAGGGTAGACCTTGGCTACCCATCTTTTCTTTTTTGGGATGTATGACCGTACATAACCGCACCAGCCTATTATTCTTTTATGTTAGTTTATAAAATTGTTTGATGTTATGTTTAAATTGTACATTAGGATTACATCTTTTTCTTAGTTTCTTAATGTTTTATGCATTAATGTGTGGCCTAGATGTAGTAGGCTCTTAGGATAAAAATAATTTTTCTACCCAAGTAATCACTCATAACTAAATTTTAAATAACACATAATCTCACCATAAAGCTTAGGTTATAATCAAAATAATTAAAAGATTTAGTAACCCCTTAGCTATATGTTGTATGTCTCACATTGTGCATTCATCGTCTACCACTCATGCTAAAAATGAGGGCCTCCGTCCTTACATAATAGAGACTGCTTGACCCATGAGAGCAACCCTTAATAACAAAGCTTCACTCTCTTTCTCTTTTGATTTAGCCAATAACTTATTTCATCATGCATTTAGGCATACAAAAATCTCAAAGCCCTTTTTCCAAATGATATGTCCAAAATAAAATAAAATTTGAAAACATTTTGCATTTGTAGATTAAGTCATATGCTCATACCATTCATGATCTAGTCTCTTAGGGAGTGGATTTAGGACTTTAGCCTCTTTCCAATTAAATAACTACCACTGGCTATCTTCTAATTCATGAGATCATACTTCATGGTTTTAAAATCATAGGAAGAGTTAGTTGGCGACCACTCCAAGCGGTTGTAAGTGTAGAAGTCGGATGGTTCATCCTCTCTTATGGAGGTGAACCCTTATGTCCACCTGCCGGTTAGATTTAGGTTGTGTTTTAGCTTGTGCTAAAGCTCACTAGATTTAGGATCTAACATTTCTGTTTTCCCTCAGGATATAAGTATAAATCCTCACCTCTTAGGCATTTTCACAAAATTGTGTTGGCAAACTATAAGCCCTAATAATCTAATAAAAGTTAATTCAAATGAATAAAACCTCTTCTCTTTCAAATATATAAAGCCTCACCATATGATAGATTGGAATGCTCACTAGGCTTCCTAGTATCATGAGCATTCCCTACTTCCTCTCTTTGGATTCTAAAAATAAGTCTTCTCCTTGAACTTTCCTAATTGATTTTTCAAACATAGCCAATCCTTTTATAATCTAACCTTAAAATCTTTGGAGATGATAATTGTCTACTTTAATTGAGAGTATTCTTATGAAATTTCATTCTATAGGGTATAATTAACTAGGGAGGCTTGCCTCTATAGGAAACTTAAGAACCCAGCTTAATATAAACCCTGCTTTATTCATCCATGTAAAGCAAGGGAAAAATCTCTGGTATATTTGAAGACCCATCATGCCTTAGGAGTCCTTATTAGGTGATTAGGTCCATTGTAGGGTAATGTCCTTATCTTTCAAGATAGTACATCATACCATAATGTTGTAACTTGATCTTTTCAATAAGTGCCCCCATACGATCTACATGGTGTTCTCCCCCACATCTGAAAATAAACACCACAGAAACAGAAACCAATGATTCCCTTATTGATTACATTCTTAGGTGGTGCAACCTGAGTATGAAATGCAAACAATAGATATCTGAATAGCATACCTTTGAGATTTTGCTTAAGAATATTCATGGCCTCCTTCATTCTTAAGGGCTTAACCATTAAAACATTTGAGAAATTAATTAAAAAGCGGCTAGCCTATAATAGAAAGCCAGACTATGACCCTTCTTAGACCAATCAATTTGAGAAGAAGCCCGAACAATCATGTCAGTGGGCAGACTAAAATAGCTATCTAGAGTGTAGTATGAGAGGCCACGAGCTTAGTAGCCTCCTTTGCCACCTCCTCTTCCACCACCTCAACCGCTATACCAACCACCACAGTTTCCACAATGGCCACCACGATCGCCACAGTAGCCTACCCAGCAGTGGTATCCATATCCACCACCAGGTAGCTATATTCAACCTACTCTTGTAGAAAGATTAAGCTAGCCATACTCATTCAAGAGGAAGGTAGTCAGGAAAATTTTCAAGAATCTCTTGAAGAAACCTGATTTTTAGCTACCGAGCCTAAGAGGCCGAAGGAAGTGGACAAGAGCAATGATCCTAGCTATTGCACCTACCACTGCATGTTAGGGCATGTCTTAGAGGATTGCATCACTTTTAAGGACTGGGTTGAGCTACATTTAGGAGCCATAATCATCCCTAAGGAATACTTATTAGAATAACTATCCAATTTTGTTAGAGTAATCCTTGGGGATACTTTTGATCCTCATAAGACCAAAGAATTTTGGGATATTTTCTTATCTTGTACCTTTAAAAAAAATAATTTTTAAGATCAAGACACTTTCTCTGCAGGTGCCCGAAGTAGCTCAAACAACCACCAATACCAAATTATATTTGCTAGTTGCAAAGGACAACTCAGGGAAGGTGAAAACCTAGCAGCCTACCACACTTACCTGAGATAGATCTATAGCTCAACCACCGTCCGAGACCAACACTACTTCCACCGTTGCAGCTATTACCTCCTCTACTAGCTCCTCTTCTATCGACAAGCATTGTATCTACATATGAGGGCACCAAATCCCTCGCAGTTTTCTCTTTCATGGATGGCTCATCTAGATACATTCAAATAAAGATGGCCCCCAAAGATGAAAGAAACATTATCTTTAGAACCCTGATCAGAATCTATTATTATAAGATCATGTGTTTTGGCCTTAAAAATGTTGGTGCCACAAACTTGTGGGCCATGATTCAAATCTTTGATGAACTCTTTCATCGCTAAGTTGAATGCTACATCGATGATCTAGTGATCAAGAGCAAAGAAAAGGAAGACCATCTCTTTGACTTGAGAGTAATTTTTTATTGGTTAAGACAATTTAACCTCAAAATGAACCCCCTAAAGTGTGCATTAAGAGTAGCTTTAAGGAAATTTCTTGGTTTGTTGTCTAACACTATGGAATCAAAATCAATTTAGAGAAGATCAAAGCAATATTAGAAATGCCACCCCCTAAAATCAGATCATTCCAAGGGCGGTTGGCATATCTAAGACACTCTATATCTAACTTATCAAGAAGATGTCAGCTATTCTCAACACTTGTCAAAAAGTATACCAAGTTCAAGTGGGATGATAAGTGCCAACATACTGTTAAAGATGTCAAGCAGTATCTAATGACACAGCCAGTTCTATCAGCCACTATCTTGAGCAAGCCTTTAATGCTTTATACTGCTGCATTAGATGACTCCCTTGGTGCTTTATTAGTCCAAGCCAATGATGAAGGGAAGGAGAATGTGCTCTACTACCTCAGCCATCATTTAATCCCGAAACCAAGCACCTATTGAAGTATTACCTAATCTTCTTTGCATCCCAAAAGCAATGACATTACATGCTTTCTCATAAAGTCAACTTGATTTCTAGAATCAATCCACTATAATATCTCATGACATGGCCAATACTATCTGGATGGTTGGCATGTTGGTCCATGATCCTATTGTAGTTTGACATCACTTTTGTACCCCTCCATGTCCTGAAAGGATAGGCACTCATAAATTTCTTAGCAGCACACCCACTTTTATTGATTCTTTGCTTAGTGATGACCTCCTTGATGAATAAATCATGACCTTAGGAGATACTAGTATTCACCATTGGGAGATGTATTTTGATAGTGTGGCTTCCTCTCAAAGAGGAAAAGAACCACAATCTACCCTTCCAGGAAAGGCATTGGTAGGAATAGTTCTCCTAACTCCATAATATGATATGATGAGATTCTCATATCATCTATCCTATCTTTGTACCAGCAATGAAGCCAAATATGAGGCTCTAATTGGTCTAGAGTTAGCCATCTCGCTAAGCATCCAAAACTTCAACAACTTTGGGGATTCCAAATTAGTGGTCAACCAAATCGTTGGGTCCTACAAGGTTCTAAAGCCTTGCCTCCAACACTACCATAAGTATATAATGGAGTTGTTGGCCCAAATTATAGAAGTGACCATCTATAAGATCCCTCAAAGATAAAATGCCATAACATATGCTTTAGCCAAACTTGATAAGGAATTGGCATATCCAGAAGATGAGTCCATATCAATAGAGGTCCAAAATAGGCAAGTCCTACCTCTTATTGATCTTGAACTCATCAAAAAATACACTCTTAAAGGGGAGGTTATTGTTGTCAAAAAGAACGAGGAGCTAGATTGAAGGAAATCATTCATGGATTACCTCAACAAAGGCAAACTACCTCAAGAGAAGTCACATGCACATCGATGAAACAAAGGGCACTTTCCTACGCCTCGTGGTTGGTGTCTTATACTGACGGTCCTTCAATCATGTGTGGTTATGTTGTTTAGAAAAGCATGAAGCTCATAAGATTGTGATTTGAGGTGCACTCAAGATTATGTGGAGCTCACCAATTCGATCCCAAGATGAAAGCCAAAATCAAGAGACTCGGGTACTATTGGTCGTTGATGATCACTGATTGCATGGACATAGCTACATGATGTCATCAATGTCAAGTACATGGAGTGGTCCTACACCAACAACCCAACATTCTATATCCAACATTGGCCTCATGGCCATTCGAGTGTTGGGGTACCGACATAGTGGGTTCAATCGATCCTCCTTATTCCAAGGGCCATCAATTTATCCTAACTACTACCGACTACTTTTCCAAATTGGTGGAGGTGATTCCTCTTAGAGAAGTCATAGCTCAACATGTGCTCCAATTTTTTAAGAACCATATCATATATAGATTTGGGGTGCCTCAATGAATTATATTAGATAATGGTACTACAATCAAGAGAACCAAAATCAATAACTTTCCTCAAAGTCACAAAATGGATTGGAGATACTCTACCATCTACTACTTGAGAGCAAATGGCTTAGCATAAGCCTTCAACAAAACTCTCATCCAAATACTCAAGATGACACTGGATGACAACAAATGACAATGGCATGAGCAGTTAGTTGAAGCTTTGTGGGCTTACTGCACCACTTAAAAAACTCCAACTCAGTCTACCCATTTCTCTTTAGTGTATGGGTCTGAAGTCATTCTACTATTAGAAGTCTAACTCCCATCACTAAGGATAGATGTGGCAAGATCATAATAGAGTAGAATGTCAAGTTGCGGTTAGAAGAGCTCAAAGGTTTGGAGGAGAGACGCTTATGGGCATGCCAAAACCTTGATTTATACAAAGCCAAGATGATTCAAGCTCACAACAAGTTAGTCTAGAGCTTTTCAAGTAGGAGAGCTTGTTTTAGTTATAAGGAGACCAATTGTTGCCTGTCACAAGATGGAAGGCAAGTTTGAACCCACTTGGGAAGGCTCTTCTGCCATAGAGAAAGCCTATTAAAGAGGATCATATGTACTTATCAATCATAAAGGAGAGCACCTGATGCTTCCAATAAACGGGCTCTATATAAAAAAATATTACTAATAAAATTATGTTTGAAAAGCCTTTATCATCAATGAAAATTTCATTTCAAATTTAATCTCTTCAAATTGAAAGCACATCTATCTACGGATCTACCACGACATGCTTAGGGTAGTGTAAGAGAACCCAAGAGACATCCTGTCCTCTATCAACACCACACAAACACAAATTACACACAAAACAAACACATATCTTCTGCCTCGAGCAACTTTGAGTTGAGATAATGCCCCCAACAGACCTCACTCAGTAGCTGCTCTATGTCAGGTCGATTCATTACTTAGCTAGTGTGTCACCCCAGTGGTCTTCTTACTTAGGAAGATGTAAGTCTCCCTTGCTTTCTTCTTAGCTTAACCATTGCACACTAACGAGCACCTTTTTAGTATGGTAGCCCTTACTACGTGATTAGCTACCTCATGATGGCTTCATTTATGAAGATGTAAGTTTTCTACACTTTCTTCTTGGACTAGCAGTCGTGCATCAACTGGGTTGAGTATATTTGAGGTTTAGGGTAAGTCCCCCCAGTGACTCCTTTCATCTTAACTACTTCAAGTCTGGGTCCATTCCTTCCTAAGGACTCCACACTTAGTAGTCGCCTTAGGTTGAATAGCATATGTCCCGCCAATGACAGACTATCATGATGTTCATTTATGTCTATGAAGATATAAGTCTCCTACGGCTTCTTCTTAGATTGATCATCACACATTGATGGGCACCTTAGGTTGGTTGATGTTCAATATGCTGACAGCGACCCACTCGGTGGATACACCACTCATGGCAGATGTAAATCCCTACACATTCTCCTTGAGTTGGCCATCGTACCCCTATAGGCTTTCTTTTTAGGGATTAGGATAACTCCCCTATGGGTGCTCTATTTGGAGCACATCCTTTGTGACCCCATCCAGACACTACCTGGGTTACTACCGAATTAAACAATTCCCTTTCCTAGCAACCAACGCTTTTGTACTGTGGATGTACAGACTGTCCCCTTTGATTGGTAAATCTGATATTTGCTCAGGATGACATAGCCCCTTCTCAATGCGGTCCATCGCACACCAATAAGGTCCACAATCATATAAACAAATAAAATATATATTTGTGGATTAGGAGGACACCCTCAGCGGTACCTTTTCCCAAGCAAGCATTCTATCTTGAGGGTAGTATCAGCAAAACTCCCTATAGGAATTGCATGAATACTCTTGAGTTGACGTAAGTCCCAGACACTCACTTAGTAGTCGCCCTAGGTTGGGTCTGATTTGTTATGCATCTAATAGGTCACCCCAACGGCTATTTTGACTTTAGAATATGTAAGTCCCTGCGCTTTCTTCCTAGCACAGTCATTGCACACCGAAAGGCAACCCTTAGGTTGGTTAGTCTCACCCTTCTGTTGGTTGACTACCCCTTTGGATCGATAAATCTAAGACATGTCAAGGCCGACATAGCCCCTTCTCAGTGGGTCCATTGCACACTGATAGGGACCATAAATTAAATCAAACTAAGTCAAATTGATCAACCAAATCAAATTAAATAAAATTAAAATTAATTTAATTATGACTACCCATGAGTCGAGGTAAGATCCTCAGCGGCATTCACTCAATAGTCGCCCTAGGTCATGTTCAATTTTTTGTGGATCCAACAGGTCACCTCGGTGGTTGTTTCTACTTTGGAATATGTAAGTCTGTTGTGTTTTCTTCATGGCATAGTCATTGCACACCGAAAGGCAACCTTTAGGTTGGATAGTCTTGCCTCGCAGCCGATAAACTACCCCTTTGGATTTGTAAATCTAAGATAGGACAAGGCCCCCATGGCTCCTTCTTAGTAGGTCCATCGTACACTGACAGGGTCCATAAATCAAATCAAAAATTAAAATCAATCAAATTCAAACAAGCTCAAATTGCCAACATATATGCCTAAAATCAAATCAAATTAAATCCAACTTAATTCTCCCCAATGGAGTTAAATCACACCTTCTCCCCAGTGGAGCACAAATCATACAAATAAATCAAACAAACAAATCAAATTCAAAACAAACCTCTTTAGTGGATCCATTTGAAATTAAAACAAATTAAACTCGGTCTTGATCCCAATGGATTCAGGCCTATATCCCCAGTGGATATGCCCTACATTTAAACAAATTAAATCAAATTAAATCCAACCTTGATCCCTAGTGGATTCAAGCATGTATCCCCAGCGAATCTCTCTTCTATAAACCAAATCAAATGAATTAGAATGAATCCCATCAAACCTCGATCCATAGCTGAAAGCTCAAATCCTTGTCCCTAGCGAATGGCTGACATCCTCTAATCCCCAGCAGATTTCTTTCTTTTATGCCCTAGGCATAAACCCATCCCATATCATATCCAATTCATGTGTGATTCCCCAGCGGATCCTCCTTCATGTCCTTAACATGAAATGTTCATCAAACCCTCTTGACTGTCTTATGCCCTTAGCATGAGATGAGTTTCATTGCACTAAGATTATAATTATATCTACCTTTCGGGTTCAGGTATAGATCATTTCTGATATCGCTTGTAATCTTTTGGATATTGTTGATCGCCTAGGCCAACACCAATAAGTGCGGTGTGCCCTTCAGTTATACCACACCTATTGGGGGTCCTTTTGTTGACCTCACTTTTGGAGTGAGGACTTAATCTCCTCTCCTTAGATTTAGGAGTCTTCGAGACACTAAATTCTCATTAGTCATAAGACACTTCTAGTAATTAGGTGAACACTAAATCTCAGCTTAGAGACTTAGAAGGGTTAATTATAGGATTAGGGTATGCCTTAGGATTAGGGAATGTTACCTAGCCCATAGCATAACCAAATCCATATTTACCTTCTTAAGCTAAACCAAATCCAATTCCAAATCAAATTCACAATCCAATCAATCAAACCAAACTAAATTCCAAATTAAATCAATCATTCCTAAGCCATACGACTCAATCCCAAAGCCTTAGCCAAATTTTCATCAATCCAAATCAAACTCAATTGATTTTCTCATGAATCAATTATGTCCCCAACCATCATCCCAAATCTAAATCAAATCTATAATTCAAATTCAAATAAACTAAACCAAATCAAATCAAATTAATCTTTTCTAAACCAAATGATTAATCCCATGGACTTAGCCAAATTTTCCTTCAATCCAAATCAAACTCAATTGAATTTCTCATGAATCAATTATTTTCCCAATCATCACCCCAAATAAAAATCAAATCTACAATCAATTCAATCAAACCCAAAATCAGATCAATCAAACCTAACTGAACCCATTTAACTTGAAATATTCAAATAATTCAAAACACATTTTAACCCAAATCAATTACAATCAAAGCTATAAATCAATCTTAAATCCATATATAAATCCAACTAAACTCAATTCAACCCAAGATTGATTCAACTAAGCCCAATTGGTTGACTTGACCTAAAGTGACCTATTTGACCTATTTGAACCAAATTTCAATCTACCTAAATTGGATTGAGGCAAACCTACCAAAATCTCTTATGCTAATCATCAATCATCCTTGATTGATCAATTACCATCAATTGGGTCAAACCAAGTCAACTTGGTCATTTGACCAAGTCAACCCACCTAATCTACATAAATCAAACTAGTGAAATCTCAACCTAAGCTAAATTGATTGAAACCTATGATCCATATCAACCTAAGATCAATCCTTGAACATGACTTAATCATCAATTGAGCCAAACTTAAGCCAATTGGCCCTTTGACCCAAGTTGACCCAATTTGATCTAAAAGATCAAATTGAGTCAAATCAAGATCTGAAATAAATTGATCACAACCAATGGCTCAAGTTCATCCCAAATTGATTGTTAAACTTGACCAAGGCCCCAATTTCACCAATTTAACTCAATTGGACCATTTAGCCCAACTTGACCTAAAGGTCAAATTGGCCTAAATCAAATCTAAATTAATTCAAACCAAAGCCTACAATCATCTTCAATTGATCAATCAAACCCAAACCAACCCCTAACCCAAACTAATTTGGCCAATGGGATGAAATTGCTCAACTTGACCCATTTGACCCATATGAACTCAAATGAGCCAAAATAAAATCCTTGATTCAAACCAATTGAACCAAAATACTTTAAATCATTATTTGAACTTGACCCAAGCCTTGGTTTGACCTAATTTGACCAATTCATCAACTTGACCCAACCTAGCCCAATTTGACCTACATAGATCAAATTGAGCCAAACCCACTGAAAAATAAGCCCAAACCCAATGAAATTTGACCCAACACATCCTAGACTCACTTTGGGTCAGCCCAAAACCAACCCAACATAAAATGAGTCTAATCCAACCCATTACCCATTGGCTAAAGCTCTCCACATGCCATCAAACCCAAATTGGAAGGTCAACTCCCCCTCTTTTCACTTTCTAGTGACCCCATACCCAAAATGGAACCCTACCTACATGGCTAACCTGACCCACATGGGCTGGGTCAGCCATGAACTAAGGGGAAGTGAGTTAACTCACCTCCTCACGTTGACCAAACCCAATGGATAAGAGATTACCTTGAGCCACCGACTCAAGCTCTTGGCCAACCAAATCGAGCCACCTCAGCATGATCTTGACCTCTCCGGTGCCTTGCGGTGGCCGGATGGTGGGAAAGCAAGGATCGCTTTTGAGCCATTTGATCCAAGGGAGGAGGGGGTATACCCCCTTCATTCACCCAAATTCTCACACAAACACCCTTAGAGAGTTTCTTAGTTGAATTTTGAAATCCCTAGAGCACTTTCCAAGCCTCCTGAGCCTTCCCAGTCAGACTCCATCAACCCAAAACAGGGCAAGGCACCACTCGACCCAACTTCCTCCAACCTCGACCAAACTTCAATTAACTTCACCCACACCTTCCCCAATTCGTGAGAATGAATCTTCTCCGAACTCCACGACCAGAAGGCTTGATCAACATTATCTTGTAAATCGATGAACCTTGGTCCACAGAGAAAACAATGAGGAGATAGCACATGAGCTGCTCAACTGGGCTTCTCCTCATCTACGCCAAGCTACCTAAATCATTTTGCCGCCAGTCTTGAGCTTCGACAAGGTACATTCCTTCAAACTAAGCTTTTGGCAAAATTTTGTAGGCATTTTTAAGGAAATTTGCACGTCATCCGAATATGATTATTAAATCCCTTGGGATTTTTCTCATGAAGGTGCGGGATCAATTTCTACATCATCTGAACTCTGGTGAACTTGGATCGAGTGAGGGAAGATAGACGGTGTCCTTCTTTGGTCACTCGGGGAACAATAGATCACGCACCATCCGTTCCACGTGATCAGAATGGACAATCATGATTATTCACTAGATAAATTAGATTTAAATCCCTTAAGAACTATGCGCTTAATCCCCGCAGTCCAATCTTAGATTAGACTATAAGGATGAAACCACGTTTTCCACCTACCACGTCAGTGCTGACTCAAACGCATTTAAGTAACCTTTCCCGTGGCACTATGTGGAAAGCGTGTCATGTCAGTGATCCGCATGGCAAAGGGATTAGGCTTAATTATGGCTAATTAATTATTTTAATCACTAAAACTTTAAAAATTTATAACAAATTGTAGAAAAATCTAAAAAATACAAATAAATATTCATTCTAAAGGTAAAATAGAGGATAATAAATTAAAATTAATTCCAACTAATTTTGAACAATAATTAAGGCTTAATTTGGGCTTAAGTAAAAACTTAATTAGCTTAATTAAACCCTAATGAGTAATTAATTCCAAACTTTTCCTGTTAATTTAATGGGTTGATCTTTGCCTCCCATGATTTAATTGGAATTTATTGCTTAGTTAATTAGGAAAATTGATCATTTGAACCCTAATTACTCCCTTAATCATTTTAATGATTAATTAACATCCTAAACATCAACAAATTTAATTACTTAAACTTTTTTATCAATATTTAACATTAAATGGATGAGAGAGTGGTATTAGGACCTCTTACCTAATTCCTTTTCCCAAGTTCATTTCATTTTAAGAAGGAAAACTAATATGGAAATCAATTAAGGATTAAATTAGTAAATTAAATGGCTTAATTAATTAAATTAAAATCATAATCATATCAGATATTTAACAATGAGATTAAGGGTTAATTAGCACCCTTAATCATTAGCTTAATTAAACCAACATCATTTCATTTTGAATAGTAATTAAGGCTTAATTTGAGTTTAAGTGAAAACTTAATTAACTTAATTAGACCCTAATGAGTAATTAATTCCAAACTTTTTCTGTTGATTTAATGATCTTTGCCTCCCATAATTTTCTTGGAATTTATTGCTTGGTTAATTAGGGAAATTGATCATTTGAACCCTAATTACTCCATTAATCATTTTAATTATTATTTAACACCCTAAATATCAACATATTTAATTAATTAAACTTCTTAATCACTATTTAATAGTAAATGGATGAGAGAGTGGGATTAAGGTCTCTTTCCTAATTCCTTTTCCTATGTCCATTTCATTTTAAGAAGGTTAACTAAAATGGAAATCAATTAATGGTTTAATTAGTTAATTAAGTGGCTTAATTAATTGAATTGAAATCATAATCATATCAGATATTTAACAATGAGATTAATGGTTCCTCTTTATGTGTTTAATAACATAAAGACCCTTACGAAAATCATGATTAGCCCATAAGTGTGGAAAAATCATGAAAATACTTAATTAGGTTCCTTTCCTTAGTTAACCCTTAATTATGATCCATTTGCATTAGGTCCTTTTAGGAGCATTGCAATTTTACTTTCTCATATGTTCATGTTATTTGTGGCTCATAATTAAGTGGTTAATCAAATTAAAGAAGCATATGTAAGGGTAATTATTTGATTTAATTAATGACCCAACTTAATTAATTCATAAAATTCACTTAATTGCCTTTCTTAAACCAATTAAGTTCACCAATATGGGAATGGGATTAAAATAGCAATAAAATCTCCTCCTCTTTCAAATTAATTAAAATCCAAGAATCAAATTAATAATAAGCTTTTATTTTCTTTAATAGCTTTATTTAATGAGATTGTCCTTAGGAATTAATTTACCATGTGTTTATATTTAGTTATTCATTTCTAATAAATTTAAATGTTGTATGTTATATAGTTTCATGCATTCATGTTTTTGAAATATAAATAAATTAAATGGACTTTATTTATATAAGCTTTCATGTGTTGACTTAATTTAATTATATGTGTGGCTATTATCACTAATAAATTCAAATCTATTTTTCAAAGTTTATAAATTGATAGTAATATGTGGAGTGATGATATTTATGAATACATATAGGATTTGTATGTGCTTATATCTTAAGTATGTGAGATAAAGCTCTCTTTCTTATGATTCATATATAGATTTACATAAGCTTGAATAATAATAGGTATATAATCTGGACATCCTGAATACAAGGCTTTAAGTAGCCCCAAGGATGTCATTTGATTACCTCACTTCCTTGGTTTAACAACGGCACGTATTCATTTAGTTTCATGCTTATGTATTTTTGTCTTAGAATTTGGAAAGAACATTAATTCATATGCATAAATAATTCAACTAAAGAAAATACAATCTTTGCATGGTTTTCATACCTTATAGTTGTGTATACATTCATATGCATTTAAGATAGCAAGTGTTTAGTGTTTAGTCTAGACATCCGACAATATTAGGCTTTAAGTAGCCCCAAGGAGGTCATTTGATTACCTCACTTCTCTAGTTAACAATGGCATGTACTTGCTTGCATCTTTTATACATGTGTATGTGTGCTTAATTAAAAGATGAAGATCCCCTTTTGTTATTAAAAATGCATGCATCAATAATCATCTAAGTTATTTGCATACATTACATGTAAGTTTGTGCTCTCTTTCTTATGATTCATATATAGATTTACATAAGTTTGAATGTCAATAGGTATATAATCTGGACATCCCAGGAATACAAGGCTTTAAGTAGCCCCAAGGAGGTCATTTGATTACCTCACTTCCCTGGTTAATAATGACACATAGTTATTTGATTTCATTCCTATGTATTTTGGTATGAAAATTTGGATATAGCTTTAACCTACATGTGTGAATAATTCAATTGACTAAAAATATAAATCCCAAAATAGATGCATTCATCACCATTTAAGTATGCCAAAATACATGGTTGTATAGATATGTTAAGTATTAAAGTCATATGCATGTTATATGTGATGGAATGGAATGATTTAATATATGTCATGTGATTGTAATTCAATTATATTAATCCTACGATGCCTTTCACATTGAATAGGATCATTTAAAGTTAACCTAAACTTAGGATTAATAAAAATGTGCAATAAGCCATTCACTAAAGAGAATCAATTCATAAAAATGTGCTTTGAAAAGTGACTTAAGGTAAGGATGAAGGAGGTTAACCCTCTTTCCTCTCTTTATAATACTTAGATGCTAAGTGTAAATCAAATGAAACCAAGTAAAATATAAATAAAAATTCACAAATTCAATTAAATAACTTGAAATGAAAATAAACATTATGTTAAATTAAATCCTTCCACTCTTAGAAAATCATAACTCTAATTCTTAGTTAAGACATATTACATAAAGCCTTAACACACATATTAGAATTAACCCACCACTTCTAGTCCTAAGTTAGGATGGTGTATGTGTGATGTATATTTTATTTAGTGATGTAATATTTTAGACTGGAAGTTAGGGTGTATGCTTCATAGACTGGATGTTAAGCCACTCTTAGCCTAATCATATTTTATGCAGGGGATTATGTTTAAAGGGATGCTTAAAAATAAATATAAATGCTCTCTTCACAGGTTTCTTAAATCCCTAAGCATAATCTAATTTAGGACAGGTGGGCTTGGTTACCCATGTGCAAGGTGCTAAGTCAAAATTATACATATAATTGCTTGGAACTATATGTATGTTTAGCTAACCTTTATTTTGCATGTGTAGTCAGATTTACTTTTTCCAACAAAAATGTAATTTTTTAATTGAAATTAGGATTAGTGCTATAGGGGATTAGGATAAGCAGTGGCTAGAAGGCTTAGTCCTGGGGTGCCCTGAGATGCCTTGGAGCAAACCAAATCAAAAGATAGAAGATATGAAGATATGAAGACATGAAGAATGAAGATTCCCATAGCATATATTCATTTCTAATTGTAATTATTCTTTCATATACTGGGTTATATAAGGGTAGAGCTCAGTTGCCCATCTTTTCTTTTTTAGGGTGTATGATGGTACTCAACTGCACCGGCCTAATATTCTTTTATGTTAGTTTATAAAATTATTTAATGTTATGTTTAAACTATTCATTAGGATTGCATCTTTTCCTAGTTTCTTAATATTTGATGCTTTAATGTGTGGTCTAGATGCGATAGGCTCTTAGGATAAAAATAATTTTTCTACCCAACTAATCACTCATAACTAAAATTTAAACAACTCACAATCTCATCATAAAGCCTAGGCTATAATCAAGATAAATAAAATATTTAGTAACCCCTTAGTTGTATGTTGTATGTCTTTCATCATGCATGCATCCTCTATCACTCATGCTAAAAATGAGGGCCTCCGTCCTTACATAATAGGGACCGCTTGACCCATGAGAGCAACCCCTGGCAATGGAGCTTCACCCTCTCTCTTTTGATTTAGCCAATAATCTATTTCATCATGCATTTAGGCATATAGAAATCCTAAAGCCTTTGTCTAAAATATTGAGTCTAAAAAATGAAATAAATTTTGAAAAGATTTTTGGACTTGTAGATTATGTCATATGCTCATACCACTCATGCTCTAGTCTCTTAGGGAGTGGGTTTAGGACTTTAGTCTCTTTCTAATTAAATAACTACTCTAGTTATCTTGTAATTCATAAGACCGACTACATGATTTTGAATCATATGAGGTATTAGCTGGCAGCCACTCCTAGTGATTGTAAGTCCAGAAGTTGGACAGGTTTATCCTCTCTTATGGAGATGGACCCTTATGTCCACATATTGCTTAAATATAGGTCATGCTTTAGCTTGTGCTAAAGCATCCTAGATTTAGGATTTTAGATAGCTATTTTCTTCATGCAACAAGCATAAATCATCATCTCTTAGGCATTTCCACAACCTTGTGTTAACGGATTATAAGCCCTAGCAATCTAATAAAAATTCAACTCAAATGAATAAAACCTTTTCACTTTCAAATATATAAAGCCTTACCATAGGATAGATTGGAATGCTCTCTAGGATTTCTTGTATCATGAGCATTTCCTACTTCCTCCCTTTGGATTCCAAAAATAAGTTTTCCACTCAGTCTCTCTAACTTGATTTTCCAAACATAACGATTCCTTTGATAGTCTAACCTTAAAATCTTTGGAGATAATAATTGGCTACTTTAATCGAGAGTATTCTTAGAGAATTTCATTTCTTAAGATGTAATTAACTATGGAGGCTTACCTTCATAGGGAATTAAGAACCCAGCTTAACATAAAACCTACTTTATTTTTTTATGTAAAAGTAGGGGAAAAATCTTTGGTATATTCAAAGACTCATCATGCTTTAGAAGTCCTCATTAGGTGGTTAGGTCCATTATAGGGTGATGTCCCTATCTTTCGAGGTAGCACATTATACCTCAATGTCATACCTGATTACTTCCAGCACCCCTATGATTTGTATGGTGTTTCCCCTCCCACCTCACATCAAAAATAAGCACCACACCAATTCGGTTGCCTTAGGTGGGATAGTAGCTATCTTGCTGACGATAAACTATCCCGATGATCAGTTTTGCTTAGTAAGATGTGAGTCACCAATGCTTTCTTCCTAGATTGATCATCGCACATCAATGGGCAGCTTTGGTTGGTTGGTTTTTTACTTTGCTGATAGCTACCCACTAGTGTGGATAACATCGCTCAGGTAGATGTGAATCTCGCTTTCTCCATGAGCTAGCCATATACTTATAAGCTTTATCTTTTTCAAGGATCAAGATAACGCCTCCCAGAGACACCTCCCCTATAGGCATTCTATTTGAATAATGTCATTTGCGACCTCATCTAGATATGACCCAGGTTACTACTAGATTAGACAGTTCTCATTTCTTAGTAGCCACCCCTGCGATTAGAAGTTTCTATACTACAGATATGCGAATGATCTCTTGGGCTAGTAAATTTGAGATAGGCCAAAACCCTTTTGGCTTCTTCTTAGTGTGGTTTCTCACAAACTAATAGGGTCCATGCTAAATAAACAAATGAAATAAAACAAAATCTCATGTGGATTAGGACAATGGTCCTAGAGGCACCTTTTCCTAAGTAGGCATCCTATCTTTTAGGATAGTGTCAACAAAACTCCCTATAGGAATCACCTTGACAACTCTTGAGTTGAGATAAGACCCCAACGACACCCACTCATTAGTCATCCTAAGATGGGTTCGATTTGTTGTGCCATCAACAAGTCACCCCAACGGATGATTATGCTTTGGAAGATGTAAGTCTCTGTGCTTTCTTCCTGGCATAGTCATTGCACACCGATGGGCAACCCCTAGGTCGGATAGTCTTACCCTTCGACTGGTAAACTACCTCTTTGGACAGGTAACTCTAAGATAGGCCCAGGCTTACATAGCCCCTATTTAGTGCAGTTCCATAAACCGACATTGGCCAAATTAAATCAAATCAAATTAATCTCCCCAGTTGAGCCAAATCAAAATCAAATCCACCAATAAATCAAATCAAATTAATCTCCCTAATGGAACCAAATCAAATCAATCAATCAAAAATCAAATTAAATCAACAAACAAAATTAAACAAATTCAAATTAGTATCCTCAGTAGATCTCCTTTCCATAATTTAAACCAAATCAAACAAATTAAAATAAATTCAATCAAATATATATCCCTAGTAGATTCCTCCCAAACTAAATCAAATAAACCCAATCAAACCTCAATCCCTGGAGGATTTCCCTTTTTTTATGCCCT
The DNA here is from genome assembly GCA_021442155.1 of Cymbidium sinense. NCBI lineage: Eukaryota > Viridiplantae > Streptophyta > Magnoliopsida > Asparagales > Orchidaceae > Cymbidium > Cymbidium sinense. The sequence continues at coordinate 83,091,429 of CM038225.1, read as the reverse complement.
TGGCATAAATCAATTCCTAAATCTAATCCAATTCATGTGTGATTCCCTAGTGGATCTCTCTTCATGTCCTTGACAGGAAATCAATCTTCAACTAATTCAAACAAAATCTCCTTATATCTCTTATACCCTTGGCACGAGATGAGTTACATTGCACTAAGATCATGATTCTATCTACCTCTTGGTTTAGGTATAGATAGTATTCATTAGCACATTGCAATCCTTTTGGACACTATTGATCATCTTGGTCAACACCAATATGTGTGATGTGCCTTGTCACACCACACCTATTATGGGTCCTTTTATTGCCCTCACTTTTGGAGTGAGGATCCAATCTTCCCATCTTAAGCCTAAGAATCTCCTAGACACTATGATCTTCTTAGTCATAGGACACTTCTAGTAACTAAATGAACACTTAACCCAAACCTAGAGACTTAGGAGGACTCGCCATAGGTTTCGGCTATGTCTTTGGATCTAAGGGTAACCTACCCACCCTACGGCCTAAACCAAGACTCATGCCTATTCCCTTAACATAAATTCCTTCAATCAAACCTAATTCAATTTATTTTCATGAAAGCACTCCAACCATTCAAATCTTCATCCCAAACTCTACCAAAAGCTACAATCAAGCCAATTGACCAAAATCAAGTCAATTAACCAAAGCTAGCCCATTTGAACCCAAAATGTCTAAATGAGCTAAAATTCAATTAAACCCAAATAAATTACAATCAAAACAACCAATCAATCCCAAATTAATTATCAAACTCAACTTAATCTAATTCAACCCAAAACCAACTCAATTGACCCATTAGGTTCACTTGACCCAAAGTGACCTAAAGGACCCATTTGAATCAAACTCCAATCCAACCCAAATTGGATTGAGTCAACTCATCCAAAACCTTCTACAATGATTGTTAATCATCCTTGATTGTTCAATTATAATCAATTGGATCAAACCAAGCTAATTTGATCACTTGACCCAACTTGACCCAATTAGCCTACATGAAATAAAAAGAACCAAATCCCATTCTAATTCAAACCAATTGAAACCAATGATCCCTATCAACCCAAAATTGATCCTTGAACATGACTTACCATTAATTGAGCCAAACCAAGTCCAATTGGCCTCTTGACCCAATTTGACCTAAAATTCTAAATTGGACCAAATCAAATCCTAACCCAAATTGATTGCAACTAATGACTCAAACCCATCATAAATTGATTATTGAACATGATCAAACCATGGTTGAATCCAATTTGACCAAGTCAACCTAACTAACCCATTTAGCCCCAAATTAACCTAAAGGGTCAAATTGGTCTGAATCATTCCTAAATATAAATTGATTGAAATCAAAACTCACAATCAACTTCAAATGATCAGTTGAACCTAAACCAACACCTAACTCAAGCCAATTTGGGCAATTTGACCAAATTATTCAACTTAGCCCATTTGACCCATATGAACTCATATGGGTCAAATTCAAATCCAATACAAATCAATTCAAATCATTTGAATCAAAAAATCCCAAATCATCATTTGAACTTATCTCAACCCATGGTTTGACCAAATTTGACCAATTGGTCAACTTAACCCAATCTGGCTGAACTTGAACTACATGGGTCAAATTGATCCAAACCCAACCAAACTAAGCCCAAACCCATTCAAACTTGGCATGACCCATCCTTGGGTCACCATGAGTCAGCCCAAATCAAACCCAACCAAAACCAAACTTGAATTAACCCATTACCCATTAGGTAAAGCACTCCACATATGACAAAATCTATTTTTAGGTGGTCAAACCCCCTCCTCTACACTTAGCAGCCACCCTTAGCTTAGTTTGGACCCTTGACTCTATGGCTAACCTGACCCAAAGCTGATTGGGTTAGCCATAGGTCAAGGGAGGTTAGCTAACCCACCTCTTCCCATTGGCACACCTAGGAAAGCAAGGACACTCCACCTCAGCCCTTGGCAGACCCACCTCAAACCCTTACTCAAATCGAGCCACCTCAGCATTCCTCTAACATCCCCGGCTGCCTACGCTATCCAGACGTCATCCTAAGGCAATATTAATCTAAGCCATCGAATTTGAGGGGGAGGAGAGTATACTCCCCCCATTCGATTCCAATTCACATCCAACCATTCTCAAAGCACAAGTGAGTCGAGATGAGCCTCCCAAGTGCTTCCCTGAGTTCCTTGAGCCTCCCCATCACCGAAAACACCAAACCCAAAATAGACTGAGCCTATCTCGTCCAACCTCACTAAACTACATAATTTTTAAATTAACTACACCCATATCTTCCCCTAGCTTCAAAAATTAAGAAGGAATTGATTCGAGCACTGGACCACTCCTAGACCACCTTCAATAAGGATTTTGATGCATTTGGTCCACAGAGCCACCGGCGAGGAGGCAAGGTGTGAGCTTCTCAGCAGGGCTTCATCTCTTCAAGATGAAGCTACCTCGATCGATAGGCTACCAGTCTTAAGTGCTAGCAAGGTAAATTTGAGCAAACTGTAGAAAATCTAATTTTTGTGTTTTCATACAAGTCTCACCATAAGATCCCTTTAGATTTTCCTCTTGAAGCTTTTAGAGTCAATCTTGATGCCTCACAAGCTCCAACGAGCTCGAATCAAGTGAGGGAGGGCAGACGATCTCTGTCTTCCATCACTTAGGGTGATGAAGGATCCACCATCCATTCCACATGATTGGAATGGATGGCCATGATTTAATCCACTAGATAAATTGATTTTAATCCTATTAGAACTATCAGATCAATCCCCACCATTTGATCTTAGATCAGACGGCGGGGATGAAAGAGTGTCTGCTGACCGCTGACTCAGCTGCTGCATCGGATGATTTAAATGGTCAATCACATGGTGCCACATGGAAAGCATCATCATGTTAGCCTCCCAAATGGCCAATGGGATTAGGGATTAATTAGGGTTTAAAATATCATTAATTGCCCTGAACTTCCTAAAATTATAATCAATTTTAGAAAAATCTAAAAAATACAAATAAATACATTTTAGATAAGGTTAAACATAGGAGAATTTAATAAAAATAATTTAATTTGATTTTGAATAGTGATTATAGCTTAATTAAGTTTTGAATGTTTCTTTAATTAGATTAATTAAGACTTGATTACTTGGAAAATTAATCCTAAACTTGGCATGTTGATTTAATGGGATGACCTCTACCTCCCATGATTTTATGATGCTTTATTGACTATGTAATTAGGGAAATTTAAAATTCAAACCCTAATTACCCTTTTAATTAATTTAATAATTATTTAAAAATCTAAATAATAAAAATTAATTAATTTAACTTCATTAATCACTGATTAACAATGAGATGATGAGGGAGAGTGATTAGGACCCCTCTCCTAAGTACTTTTCCAAATTCATCTCATTAAAGAGAATTAATTAATGAGAGGCTTAATTAAGAAATTAATTAATCAATTGATAATAAATGAAAATCAAATTAAATTGATAATCACTTCAGATGATTAACATTTAAATTAAGAGTTTCTCTTATGTGTTCAATAACAAAAGGATGCTTAAGAAAATTATGATTAGCACATAAGTGTGGGAAAATCATAAAAGTGCTTAATTAAATTCTTTAATCTAATTAGTCTCTAATTATGAGCCAATTATATTAGGTCCTTTAGGAGAATTGCAATTTTATTTTTCTCATGTGCATATCATTTGTGGCTCATGATTAAATGATTAATTAAATTAAAGAAGCATAGAAAGGGTAATGAAATAAATTATTTAATGGTTCAACATAATTAAATTTGAAAAATCACTTAATTATATTTCCTTAAACAAATTGAAATTGCTAACATGGGAATGGGATAAATAATAGTAAATGATCTCTCCTCTTTAAGTTCAATAAAAATCCAAAATCAAATTTATAAGAAACCTTGGTTTATTTAAATGATTTTATTTAATATGATTGTCCTTAAGAATTAGTGTAGTTGAATGAATTATGTAGAGATGTTTATCTATCCCTTTCCAATCACCATAAATATTGTATGTTATGTGATATCATGTTATTATCACTAATAAATTCAAAATTATTTTTAAAAAATTATAAATTGATAATAACATTTGGAGTGATAGTAGTTATGAATACATAGAAGATTTGCATGTGTTTATAGCTTAAGCATGTGAAGGTAGTGCTTTCTTTCCTATATTCATGTATGGATTTACATATGTTTGAATGATATGGTATATAGTCACGGACATCCAATCTGAGCCTTTAAGTAGTGGAAGGTCATTTAATTATATCACTTCCCTGGTAAAAAAAAGGCACGTACTTATTTAATTTTAATTCTATGTATATTTGTATTAGAATTTGGATAGAGCTTTACTTTACATGTATAAATAATTCAATCAAAAATATAATCTTTTATATGATTTTATAACTATGTATACATTCATATGTATTTAATATTGCAAGTATATAGTCTAGACATCTCAGGAATACGAGGCTTTAAGTAGCCCTAAGGAGATCATTTGATTACCTCACTTCCCTGGTTTAAATAATGGCATGTACTTGCTTACATCTTTTATACATGTGTATGTGTATTTGATTAGAGAATGAAAGTCCCTATTCTATTAAAAATGTATGCATTCACAATCATTTAAGTATGCCAAGATATATTGCATGTATAAATATACTAAGTGGTAAATCATATGCATGTTATAAGTGATGAAAAGGAATGGTTCAACATATTTTATGTGATAGTAATTCAACTACATTAATCTTAAGATACCTTTCATGTTGAATATGATTCTTTAAGGTTAACCTAAACTTAGCATTAATAAAATATTTAATAAATCATTCACTAAAAGAAACTAAATCATAAAAATATGCTTTTAGAAACAACTTAAGGTAGGGATGAGGGAGGTTAAGCCTTCTCCTTCTCTTTGTAACACTTAGATTCTAAGTGTAAATCAAATGAAACAAAATAAAATGCAAACTAAAACTCATAAATCTTATAAATAACTTAAAATGAAACTATCCCTCATGTTGACTTAAATAATTTCAAAACTTATAAAATTATAATTCAAATGCCTAGCTAAGACATACCACATGAAGCTTAAGCACACACATTAGGATGTTAAGTCACCACTTCTATCTTTAGGTTAGGATGGTGTATGTAATGATGATGTGTTTTATTTTATGCTGTAATATTTTAGACTGAATGTTAAGAATATGGATCGTAAACTGGATGTTAGGTCATTGTTAGCCTTTTTTTGCGAGGGATTGTGCTTAACAGGCTGCTTAAAAATAAATATAAACATTTTATCTATAGGTTTTTTTGTCCCTATGCATAATTCACACTAGAAAAGGTGAGCTTGGTTACCATGTGTGGGTGCTAAGTCCAATTTATGAAATATAACTACTTAGAATTATATGTATGTTTAGTTAATATCTATTTTGCATGTGTAATTAGACTTACTTTTCTCATAAAATGTAATTTTGCAATAGAAATTAGGAAGAACAGTGGCTAGAGGCTTAGTCTTGGGCTGCCCTGTGATGCCTTGGAGCAAATTAAATCAAGAGAAAGGAAGAAATAAGAAATAAGAAATGAAGAATGAAGACCCCCATAACATGTATTCATTTCTAAATTGTAATATTATTTTGTAATTCTGAGTTATATAAAGGTAGAGCTTGGCTACCCAACTTTTTCTCCTTTTTGGGGTGTACGTCGGTACCCAGTTGCATCGGCATCTTAATCTTTCACGGTAGTCTATAAAAATGACTATTGCTATGTTTAGCTTGTGCACTAAAATAATATGATTTTCATAGTTTCTTAATGATTAATATTTGAATGTATGGCCTAGATGTGGCAGGCTCTTAGGAAAAAATTAACTTTTATACCCAATTAACAACACATAACTAAAAGTTAAAATAACTCATAACCTCACTTTAAAGCCTAGGTTGTAATCAAGATAAGTAAAGGATTTAGCAACCCCTTAGTTGTATATTGTATGTTTAACATCATCCATGTCATATTATACCACTCTTGCAAAAATGAGGCCTCCATTTCAGTACTTTAGGGACCACTTGACATATGAGAGCGACCCCTTATGATGGAGCTTCACCCTCTTTCTCTATTGATTTTCCCAAAAACCAAATTTCATCATGAATTTAAGCATAAAATATCACAAAGCTATTGTCCAAATGAATGTGTCAAAATAATTTTTTAAAAATTGTAAGAATTTATATTTTTAGACTAAGTCATAATTTCATATCAATCATGCTCTAGTCTCTTAGGAAGTGAGTTTAGGACTCTAGTCTTCTTTTTAAATTAAATAACAAGACAAGCCATCTTACAATTTCATAAGACCAACCCACATAAATTTAAAGTGTATGAGGTGTTAGCTAGCACCCATTCCAAGTAGTTGTAAGTCCAAAAAAGTGGAATGGGTCTATCTTCCCTTGTGGAATAGACCATTATGTCCCCTTTCGCTTAGATTTAGGCCATGCTTTTAACTTGTGTTGAAGTTCCTAGATTTAAGATTTTAGGTTGCTTATTTCCCTTGGGCTATGAGCATAAATCTTCACCTCTTAGTATTTCCACAATCTTGTGTTGGTTGATTAAAATCCCTAGCAATCTAATAAAATTTTAACTCAAACAAAATAAATCCTCTCACTTTCAAATATATAAGCCTCACCATAGTATAGATTAGATTTCTCACTAGGCTTCCTAATATCATTAGCATTTCCTACTTATTTCTTCTTTGGATTCTAAAATAAGTCTTCCAATTGAACAATCCCACTTGATTTTCCAAAATTACCAATCCTTTGATAGTCTTAACCTTACAATTTTTGGAGATAATGATTAACTACTTTAAATGAAGTATTCTTAGGAAATCTCATTTTTTAGGATGTAATTAACTATGGAGGCTTGTCTCTATAGGAAACTAAAGAACCCAGCATAAACTAAACCCTACTTTTCTTTTCCATGGAAGTAGAGGAAAGATCTCTGGTACATACAAAGACCCATGATCCCTTAGGAGTCATTATTAGGTGATTAGGTCCATTGTAGGGTGATATTTTTATCTTTCAAGATAGTACATCATACCTTAATGTCATACCCGATCACTTCAATAAGTACCTCCTATGATCTACGTGATATCCACACGAATAACCAAAATAAAGCACTATGCATATGCAAAGTAGGTTGTATCGTTAGCTTGTTTGGTAGGGTTAGCATCAAGCTATATCATTTGCTTATGAACTACTACATTAGGAGTTAATCTGGGTATTTCTTCATAACTCCATGCAAAGCTATCCTTAAACTCAGTGAGTATCCTAACTAAGTCATTAGTTTTAGATTCATTCAACCAAAAAATGATGTACATTGGGTGTGGGTTATGAGCTCACAAGTTGATTTCTTTGAGCTCCTCGATGGTTGATTTGAATTCAAGAGATTCATCTTTGACTTAGAAATCATTTGGATCATCTAAATTTTATAAGCACACCTCTTCATATGAGTTGATGTGGTTTAAGAAGAACTTATCAGATTCCAAATGATTGGTAATGACCAAGCAATAATCATCATCATCCTTTGAACCTATTATGCTAAAGCCTAGTCCAGGTCTTGATTGAAATTTCTTGCATTTGTTATTCCATAACCTTTCAAAGTACTTTGACATGTGCTTAGACCATGCATGTGGAATTAAACCTTTCTTCGCTAAATTATGAACACAAGGTGAGTACCAATCAAAATGTAATTCTATTAGTTCTTTATAAAATTTATCCTCAAGTTCTACATCAACTTCTTAACTTGAGAATGCTGCTCCTAGATAGAATCTCTAGATCATTGTGCTTGTACATGCCTTGGGGGCTTCCTTAACTACCAAACCCTCAACTTTTTTGAGGAAACTAGGTTAGAGCTAAGGTTCTCATATGATTCCTAATAGTTTCACATAATAGAGATTTGGATACACTTATGCTTTGCTTAGGGACCCAATCTTCATCACTTCCTAGCTTGAGTGTCTCCTCCAATGGAATCTACTATCGAGAAGAGCTAGCTGGTGTGTTAACTATATAAGACTCATCATCTAAACTAGATTATAAGTCTATGTAGTGGCAGATGTACTCCTGGATGCTGGAATGAATCTCCTGGTATGTGGTAAGTATGGAATCCTTCCACCTCTGGGACTCGCACTGAACTTTCCTCTTCCTCTTCCTAGTGGAGATTGGGTCATCCTCCCCACTTGCTCAAATGCAATAACAAATTGTGGGGAGAATCTAATCTCGCTCTATCTTCTCTCTAAGTCTTCTTCTCATTCCCTTTTCTTTTCTTTTTCTTTCTCTTTTATTTTTCTTTTTCTTTTTCTTTCTTTCTTTTCTTTTTCTTTCTATTTTTCATATTGGCTAAGGTCATGAGAGAAGACATTTTATTTCTTAGGGAGATAGTAGGCCGCATCCTCATATATCTCAACCTCATGAACTATAAATGGTTTGAGATCTCCTTTGACACAATACTCAATTTCACCCTTTAGGAACTTGATGCACTGATGTAAGGAGAATGGAACCATGTTGTTCACATGTATCCATGGTCTCCCAAGCAAAGCATTGAAAGATGTATCAGAATCTATTATGTGAAACTTGGCTTCTACCTTCAAATCATGTATCTCTAAAGGCAACACTATGGAGTCTAAGGTCATCTCGCTTTGGTCATTGAATCTTCTCAACATCATTCTCCCTGCTTGGAGTTTAGAGATGTCAATCCTCAAGTAGGTAAGGGTTCTTAGACTCATAATATTAACCGATGCACTTGGATCAACTAGAACTCTAGATAGCCTAAAATCATATCCACTATAATGTAGAGGGGATGGTTGTGCTCTATCATCCCTAAAAGTAGGTCTTCAATGTGAATGTAACTCAGAAGACCTCTTCTGAGAAATGTGCATCCTTTCTAATAGCGGTCAACTTAGCTAAGCATATTTTATGGTCGAGCAAAGCTTTGATTAATGACTCACTCATCTCTTTGGATAAGACAAGGGCATCATATATGCTTAACTTAATTGGAAACTTTTAAGATGCACTAGGATATTGTAATCAACTTTAGGCTAGTCCTCCATAAGAATATCTATGGGTGGAGCATCCTGTGGAGGGGTTATCTACTCACTAAAACTAATAACATGTTTACCCTTGTCCTGAGGTTCTACCCTAGGAGGTAGAACTTTTCCACTGTGAAGGTTGACTTTAGTGACTTCTTGAAATGAGGATTTTATGGAAAGTTCTACCTTCTCATTGGGTATATCTATATCTTCTTCTAAAGGACCATCAGAGTCGGATGACTCCAATTCAATCTCAAGAGGTGAACCCTGATGATATAGAAAAGGGAAATCTAATTCTAAATCAGAATGGGATTGATCAAAATTATTTAAGTTATTATTGTTATGACTTGGAGAGCTTTTATAGAAATAAAATCACTAAGATCATCAAAAGTAGATAGAAAGTAAGTGAAATTAATCTTCTTCATTTATTTCTTTAATTTTGGCAGTGGTACATGGAATAAATCAAGTAAAGTAAGTGTTATGAGGGGTTTGATGCCCTCATCCATAGATACAATGCTCCTACTGGAGGTGGAGGAGCTGGTAGATGTGTGTGGTATTTATTTTTAGATTACATTTCTATGTTGTGTATATGTGAGGGGACACCATGCAGATCTGAGGATATACTTATTGAAGTGCTCGAGTACTACATTAAAGAATAGTGTACTATCTCAAGAGATATAAGTCACTACCCTATAATGGGCCTAATCACCCAATAAGGACCCCTAAGGCATGATGGGTCTTCGAATATACCAGAGATTTTTTCCCCTACTCTGCATGGAAAAGTAAAGCAGGGTTATTTAAACTACGTTAGTTAAGTTCCCTATGGAGGCAAGCCTCCATAGATAATTACATCTTAAGAGAAGTGAATCCCTTAAGAATACTCTCGATTAAAGTAGGTGATTATTGTCTCCAAAGAATTCAAAGATAGAATTATCAAAGGATTGGTTGTATTTTAGAAAATCAAGTGGGATAGATCGAAAGGGGAGAGTTATTATCGAAACCAAAGGAGATGAGTAGGGAGTGCTCATGATACTAGAAGACCTAGTGAGCACTCCAATCTATCCTATGGTTGGGTTTTATGTATTTATTTGAGTTGAAATTTTATTTAGAAATCTATGACTTATAATTCCATAATACAAGATTATGAAAATACCCAAGAGGTGAGGATTTATGCTTGTAGCCTACTAAGAAAAATAGCAACCTTAGATCCTAAATCTAAGGAGCTTTGGAGAGGGCCAAAACATGACATAAATCTAAGGAGAAAGTGGGTATATGGTTTACCTCCATAAAAGAGAGTAAATCACCCAACTGTTATACTTATTACTGCCTGGAGTGATAGCCAGCTAACTCCTCCTATGCTTTAAATCCATGTAGGCAAGTCATATGCTTTGCAATATGGTTAGGCTATTATTTATTTAGAAGAGAAAATTAAGTCCTTAAACCCACTCCTTAAGAGACTAGAGCATAAGGGGTATGCATAATGACTTAAATCTAATGCAAATTTTTATCACATTTTATTTAATTTGGGACTCTTTATTTTGACATAGGCTATGGGATTTTGTATGCCTAAATGCATGAGAAATTGATTATGGGCCAAATCAAAGAGGAAAGAGGTGTTCTTCCATCATAGGCTCTTAAAGGTTAAGCCCATTTTATCTAACAAAGATGGAAGCCCTCTCTTAGCAAGAGTGAAATAAGATGGTTATGCATGATGTTCAACATACAATCATCCAGCTAAGGGGTTGTTAAATATTTTATTATCTTGATTTAATGCCTAGGCTTTTTTATGTGAGGTTATGAATTATTTTAAAATTTTAGTTATGAGTTATTAATGGGGTAGAAAATTTATTTTTTATCTTAAGAGCCTAATTGCATCCAAGCCACACAACAATCACCAATCATAAAGAAACTATGAAAAGATATATTATTTCTAATGCACAAGCTAAACATAACATCAAACAATTCTATAAAGTTATCACAAAAGAATAAGAGGCTAATGTAGTCGGGTATCACCGTACAACCCAAAAAGAAATGTGGGTTGCAAAGCTCTACCATTATACATCCCAACATAATGAAAGAATAATTACAATTATAAAATGATAAGTGTTATGGGGGGTCTTCATTCTTCATCCTCCATTCTTCACTCTTCATCTTTCATTTCTTCATGTTGATTTGCTCCATTTTTTTCTTTCTTTTGGTTTGATTGGGATGTTGTTTGCTCCAAAGCATCACATGATGTATAAGACTTGGTCTTATAACCAATGCTCATCCTAATCCTCTATAACGCTTATCCTAATCCAAATGCAAAATTACATTAAAAGAGAAGTAAAGTAAATCTAGCTACACCTAAAAAATAAGTGTTAGCTAAACACACCTATATAAATAATTTGGATGTAGCACCTCACACATGGGTAACCAAGCCCAACTATCCTAACTTGGGCTATGCTTAGGGGGCTAAGCAACCTGCACATCAAAAAGTATTTATATTTTTATTATAATAGCCCCTTAAGCACGACCTCCTGCATAAAATATGAGTAGGTTAATATCGGCCTAACATCCAGACTACGCACATACACCCTAACATCCAGTCTAAAATAATACATCACAAAACCAAACATACACCAAACCATGCACTGTCCTAATATAAAGTTAGAAATGGTGACTAAATCTAATGTGTATGTGTTAAGGCTTGTGTGACATGTCCTAACTAGGCTTTAGAGTTATGATTTACTAAATGTGAGGGATTTAATTTATAAAGGGTTGATTTCTCTTTAACTGATTTAATTGATTTTAATATTTCACTTAGTGTTTTCTTTTGTTTCATATAGCCTACACTTAGCAAGAAAGAGAGGGAATATCTCTTTTATCCCTAGCTTAATCCATTTCTAAGGTAAGTTAATTAGCATAGTTCTCTTTAATGAATGGCCTATTATGTATTTTAATTAACCTTACATTTAGGTTCACTCTATATAACCCTATTCAATAAGAAATGCATCTTAAGATTAATTAGAATGGATTACTATCACATAACACACATTTATTCATTTCTTTCCATTATGTATATCATGCATATAAGTAAATATTAAGCATACCTATGAATGCAATTTATACTTTTAGCATACTTGAATGATGAATGCAAAGAAGTGTATTTGGAATTTAAATATTTCATTTTTGGTTGAATTATGAATGCATGCCTTTTTACATAGAAAAAAGAGATTTTTCATCCATTAGCTAGATACACATTCACATGTATAAAATTTTTAAGTGAGTACGTCGCCATTATTTTCTACACCAGGGGCGTAAGGTACAACACCTACTTAGGGCTACTTAAAGCCTCATAGCCTCGGGATGTCCAGACAAATATACCACTTTTCTTAGATACATATAGATGTATAAACAACTATAAGGATAGGAAAACCCATGCAAAAGTTATGTTTGATTTATTTGATTTATGATTCTTATTCATTGGTCACATCATACATACATATGCCAAGAGTTTTAAGTGAGTATGGTGCCATTATTTTCTACACCAGGGGCATAAGGTACAAGACCTACTTAGGGCTGCTCAAAGCCTCGTAGCCCTGGGGTGTTGAGACTAATATACCACTTTTCTCAGATATATATGAATGTACAAAAGAACCACATGAATAAGGAATCATTCAAGAAGTCACATTTGATTTGGTTGTATGGTTTACATATGTGATATGAAATTCTTCCTAAGTCTTAACATGAAGATGCATATGACTAGATTTAGGCAAATGTTGTGTTCCTTTCAAATGAACTATACACTTGCAAATCCTAAGTGAATCCATGTTAAGATAGGGAAAGAGAACTTCATATTGCAAATCTAATACTATCATCACATGCTTATAGATATTTGTTAATTAATATTACTTTATTTATAATAATTGATTTATAGGCCTTTGAAAATAGCTTTTGATTTAATAGTGATAATAGCCACACAAATTTTAATTTAAGTCAACACATGCAATTTAACATAAAAGAAAACATTTTATTTAATTAATTTTTAAAAGAAATGAATGCATGATTTCATATGGCAAGTAATATTTAGCATGATTGGAAAGAAATAAAGGAATGTAAGCACATGATTTCATTCACCCCAATTAATTACTAAGGATAATCATATTAAATAAGACTATTTAAAATAAACCAAAATTCTTTAAAGACATTTTTAACTTTGAGTTTGGTTTGATTTAGGAAACATAAAGAGGTTTTCTAATCCTAACTAAATTCCCCATGTATGATTTAATTTGGTTTAATGAAGAATATTTAAGTTGATTTTATGTTTTAATTAAATTAAGGTATGGATTAAGAGAAGTAATTAACCCTTACCTATATCACCTAAAGTTAATTAACTAATTAATAATAAGCCAATATGATATGCAACCATATGAAAAGTAAATTTGGAATGCTTCTAAGAAATGAAAGGGGCTTAATGCAATTGGCTTATGATTAATAATTAATTAAGCTTTAGGGATCTCACTTAATTACTTTTATGATTTTCTCCCACATGGGAGACAACCATAATTTCATTATCTCTCACCTTAGGTTATTGAACACCCAAGGAGCTACCCAAGATCAATTAAAGGTTGCTTAAGTGTGGATGAATTGATTTTTTAAATTTTAATTTTATTAAGCCTTTTATTAATTGATTAAACACTTTGGTTATGTTTTAATTTGAATGATGAAATCAACTTAGGGGAAAGGATCAAGGGCAGGGCCCCAATCCTAATCCCTAAATCATTTTAAACATTCAATTAGATTTTGATTTTCCTATCTTGAAGATTAATCACTTAATTAATCAATTAATCATTTCATTAACCATTAATTAATTTGATTTCTAAAAGTAAAGAAAATTTAGGGAATGAATTAGGAAAAGCATCCCTAATTGCATCTCCTAAGTTATCTTATTATTCAAGAGAGGTAATTAGGTTTAAATGATTAATCAAGTTACTGTTCATTCATTAATTATGATTAATTAGATTAAGAGAGTGATTAGACCTTAATCAAGTGATTTCCCTAATTAAACAATCAATAAAAATCCTAAAAAATAGGGAGGTAGAGGTCATCCCCTTAAGCATCCACAAAAAATTTGAGATTAATTGAATGTTTAATTAAGGTATTATTAAGCTAATTAGATTTTTGATAAAACCTTAATTAAGCCAAAAATATTGTTCAAAATAAATTAATAATAATTTTTCTAGATTCTATTCTAAAATATCTTCAAAATGAGCCTAAGTTTGTATTTTTTTTTGGATTTTTCTATAATTAGTTATGATTTTAGGAAGTTTCAGGATTAAAAATCAATTAATTAGCCCTAATTAAAGCCTTAATCCCATCGGGCCACGTGGTGACTGATGCGATATGCTTTCCACATGGCATGATAGGATTGGCTATTTAAGTAGTTACATCTGAAGCCTAACTCGGATGGTGGTGGACACGCTTTCTCTGCGGACCGTCCGATCTAAGATCGGACAGCAATAATTTGATCCACGATTTAGGAAAGGAATCAAAGGATCTACCTCAGGATTTGATCAGAACCATCCATTCTAATAATGCGAGATGGACGGCTCATGATCTATTCTTCATGATGGCGAAAGATGGATGTCGCTCTTCCCTCGTTCGAGCTCACCAAGCTCAGATTATCTCCAAATTCTTCCCACACCTTTGGGGAAGGGAGACGCACACATCTAATGGTCAAATTCACATGGGATTTGAATTTCCTTCATGAAAGACCAACCCACTTTTCTATACATGGCTTAGTTTGTGAAATTACCTCACTAGAGTTAAAGTCCAATAGTGTAACATCAAAGGGAGGTTCGCCTAGTTGAGGTGAGGCCTTGTTGAAGAGCTTTAAGCTTGATTTTGGCAAGAGTGCTCGGTCAACCAATCCACACATGCAAGGGGCTCGGATCTGATCGAACTCACTTTTCTTGTAGCTTGGAAGCTTGGGAATTGGTTCGGTTGGCTTCAATAGAGTATGGGGATGGTGTGGGTGCAAGTAATTTGGATCTGATTTAGTGGAGAGAGAGTATTGCTTGGGATTGAGATGCGTTGTTTCAGCTTTGTTCAAGGATTGGCAATGCCGATCAAGGAGGGCTTGGGGATCCTTGGAAATGCTCTGAGGGGCTTCTGAATTAGCTTAGGAAGGCTCACGATGCAATTGTGTGTGATTTTCTGCTTGAATTGAAGGGGTATATCCCTCAATTGCCCATGATGGGTACGACAAGCAGCGCACATTTGCAGCTGCTCACGTCCGTCACTTGTCTCCATCAAGTCAGGGTGGCATGCCAGGGATGGGAGGAGTGATGGGAGGCTACCATGGATCCATTGTGCAAGGGTGCAAGAGCTTGGATCCAATGGGTGCTCGATTTGGGTTGGAGGTGAGTTAACATACCTCCCAAAGGTCCTTGGTCAACCTAGGGTGGGTTAAGTGGGGGGCTTGGTTGGGTCAGGAGAAAGTTCCATGGAGTGCTAAGGGGGCTGCCATGGGGACGAGAGAGTTGACTTTGGCTTGGATCCAATGGTTTTGAAGTTTAAATCTCATGGTTTGATGGCTAATCCCCTTGGTGGGGCTCACTTGTCTTTTGGAGAG
The DNA here is from genome assembly GCA_021442155.1 of Cymbidium sinense. NCBI lineage: Eukaryota > Viridiplantae > Streptophyta > Magnoliopsida > Asparagales > Orchidaceae > Cymbidium > Cymbidium sinense. The sequence continues at coordinate 83,075,734 of CM038225.1, read as the reverse complement.
GTCTTAGGCTGACCTAAGATGAGTTTAAGCTGAGTTAAGTCAGCCTAGAAAATCTCATAAGTTGGATTTGAGTTATTTAGCTTAGATTGGTCAAATGGGTTCCCTTTGGGCTATGTTGGGTTGGGTTGACCAATCGGTCAAATTAGGTCAAACCAAGGATTGGGTTAGGTTCATATGATGATTTAGGATGTTTTGGTTCAATTAATTCGGATTGGTTTGGCCTAGGTTTGGATTTGACTCATTAGGATTCAAAAGGGTCAAATTGGTCAAGTTAACCAATTTGACCAATTTGACCAACTTAAGTTGGGTTAGGTGTTGACTCAAATTCAATTGGTTGATTGAAAATGATTGTAGGCTTTGGTTTGGTTTAATTTGAAATTAATTTGAATTTTGGTTAATTTGACCTTTTAGGTCAATTTGGGCTAGGTTGGGTCAAGTTGACCAATTGGTCAACTTGGGCTCAATCATGGCTTTGGTCAAGTTCAATAGATTTGGGATGAACTTGAGCCATTGGTTGCAATCAATTTAGGTTAAATAATGATTTGACCCATTTTAGCTTCTTAGGCCAATTTGGGTCAACTTAGGTCAAGTGGCCAATTAGGCTTAGTTTGGCTCAATTGATGGTTTGAATGTGTTTGAGTCAATGGTTTCAATCAATTTGGCATATGATGGATTTTAGCTAGTTTGGGTTTCATTTGGGCTAAATGTTGACTTGGTCAAACACTAGGTTTGACCTCATTTGACCCAATTGAAGGTAGTTGACCCCATGATGATTGTTGATCATGATGGAGGTTTAGATGGGCTTAGTTCAATCCAATATGGGTTGGATTAGAACTTAGCTCAAAAAGATCCTTTAGGTCACTTTGGGTTAAGTGGGCCTAAATGTGTCAATTGGCTTGATCAAGATTTGATTCAAGTGTAGCTGAACTCACATATGAGCCTAAGATTGAAATATAAACTCAATTGTAATTGGTTCATGAGCCAAGTGGGTTTTGGTTCATATGATAATTTCAAGCCAAAGGTGTTAACTTGGGCTTGATTTGGGTTGACTTGGAATTGGTTTGATAATGGTGGTTTATATTTATATTTGGATCAATGATTGAAGGAATGATTAAATCATGAAGGAATCCATGAGTTTTGAGTTGATTTAGATGTCATTTAACCAAGTTTAAAAGTTTGGCTAAAAGGGATAAAAATTAGAAATTTGATTTGATTTGAGTTTGGTTTGGACCATTTAAATTTATATTTCATTTATATTTATGAATATAAATGAAGATATGAATAGGTTATGAGAAAATCACTTGAGTTTGGAGTGATGTGGAAGAAAGCTTGACCAGATTAAAAGCTATTTGTCAAAAGAGGATAAGTTGGATTTTGAATTGGTTTAATTTATTTTTGGTCATTGGAGAGTGGGTTTCATTTATATTTATGAATTTAAATTAAGGAATGATTGATTTATAAAGAAATCAATTATTTTTGGGTTGATTTGGATCAAGATTTGATTAGGTTTATGGAGTGGGTCCATATGGCTTAAGAAGGGTCTTAATTTGGCTTAATTTATTTTGATTTGATTTGAATGGTTTAAATTTGGATTTCATTCATATTTGTGAATATAAATGAAGGAATGATTGATTTATAAAGAAATCAACCAAGTTTGAGTTAGTTTGAAGGAGTTTTAGCTAAGCATATGAAGGTGGTTCATATGGCTTACAGAAAGATTTTAGAATTTGGGCTTAATTATGGGTTTCAATCATTTAGAGTTTGGAATTGATTTATTATTTTGAATTTGATTTGAGATTGAATTTGATAATTGATAAAATCAATTAGATTTGGGCTGATTTGGATTTGGTTAAGGCTAAGTCCATAAGATAAAATCAAAGGGCTTAGGAAGGGATTCAGAGTTTGAATTTGGTGATGGAATTTAATCATTGGATAGTTAGATTTGATTTTGGGGTTTTGAATTTGAATTTGAGGTTTGGGTTTGAAAGAGGGAAGCAAGGATTGGGTTCGGACTATAGGGTAGGCAAGTTTCCTAAATCTCTCACAACCTATTACTATGGCTAACTCTTCTAAGTCTCTAGGGTTAGGTTAAGTGTTCACCTAATCACTATAAGTGTCTTAAGACTAAGGAACTCTTATTATCTATAAGAGTCCTAGATCTATGATAAGGAAGTTGAGAGCTCACTCCAAAAATGATGTCAACAATAGCAATGCAAGGAGGAGTGTCTTTGGACTTAGACGGGTTGCGCTATGGATCTATCTCAAACCCAATTCTTCTGGCGATGTTGGGCTTCCACCCTCCCCAAGTTATCCCTCATAACTAGCAGACCTTCATTGATGTTAGAGGTCTGAGCTGAGTCAGGCACCTGTAGAGAAAGTTTCTTCATTTTAGAAATTATTTTTTAGAGGTACGGAATAAAGAGATATCCCAAGTTTCTTTTAAGAAGATTGAATGTATCCCCAAATATTACTTCAACAGAACTAGCAGGTTATTCTGCTAAGTATTCTTTAGGGATAACTAGAGCTTCTGACTAGTAGCTGTGCTCAAGCCAATCCTTAAAGGTGAAACAATCCTCTATGGCATGGCCTAGCATACAATGGTAGGGGCAGTAATTAGAATCATCACTCTTACCGACTTCCTCCAGCTTTCTAGGCTCGGGTAACTAAAAATCAGGCTTCTTAAGAAGGTTCTCAAAGATCTTCCTGGCTACCTCCCTCTTGAATGAGTATGGTTTGTTGAGTTTATTAGCAAGAGTATGTAGAAAGTAGCTACCCGGCAATGGATAATGGTACACCACAGTAGGTTGTTGTGGTGGTGGTCATTATGGTGGCCAAGGCAGTGGAAGAGGAGGCGTAATGGAGGCTTCTAGACTGAGGCCTCTCAAACTGTACTCTCATTGGATGCCTCCTCTTATCAACTGCAATTATAATCCCTAGCTTCTTCTCAAAGACCTTCTGAGTCTTGGGCTTAGATGACTGGTCTGAGAAGGGTAACTATTTGGCTTCCTTTGTAGGTTAGCTACCTTGCTGATTAATTTTTCAAATGTCTTAATGATAAAACCTTTGAGCATGAAGGCGACTAGGATATGAATATTCTTTAAAAAATCTCAATGGCATGCCACTCTTGCAATTGTGATTCACATTTCATGCTTAGGTTGCACCATCTAAGAATGTAATCAATCAACAAGGGACTCATTTAGTTTTTGCTTTTCTACAACAAGGTCCCCTACAATTACCCTCTGCTAAGCTCCTACAAACCTCTTGTTGAATAGATGCAATAAACCTATAAAAGACTTCACCGAACTGTTGGGCAGTTCAGCATACCAATCAAATGTGACCCCTAAAAGGCTACTAATAAACTGTCAGAAGAGTAATACATCACTGCCATTGGTGTTGCGACAATTGCCTTGGAAATTTGCTATGTGCTACCTTTGATAACCCCTCCTTCCTTCTCCTCCACCTATGGTGGTGGAGCGATAATGACACACTTGGGCCTCCATTCCTTCCTCACCACTATTGGGATGGAAGGTCGAGTGGGAGCTCAGCCTCACCTCAACAGGTGGAGTATGTGAAATGGTGTCCTTGAGACGTAGCCGTATCACCAAGGGGGAAGCTCTCTCTCTAGATGTGGACTTATGGAACTTAGTGGGGACTTCAGACGAAGGTGGTTAGCGAGTGGAGCAGTGTAATGGGGGTAACACCGGCTACCTCTCTACTAGAGATCTCCTCCTATGGCTCAAACTGGTGGGTATAGTCCTATCAGAATAATCGGATCTATCAATCTGTTGCTCAGAATATCAATCAAAGTGGAGTCCGTCGACTACCTTGTGAACCTCCTCCAATCCCTCTTACCTTCTTGGGCTGCAACTTTGGCCTATGTGGCCCTCTCTCTATAAATCTAATCCCTAACACTTCTAGGGATCAACCTCCTTAAGTCATGCAAATTATGAGACTCCAACCATCTATGGGCTCTCCTAAACTCTCCTGAGTGCATACAGTAGACCAGTATAGGGCCTCCTCCTCTACCTAGCTTATGTCTTATACTCTGCAAATGGGGGTAATGCAACAATCTTTCGGTAGTCCTCCTTCCTCCTGACGCCAAGAGGGGTGAAACCACCACCAAAAGGGAGAGGTCTCACAGGGAAACCCTCCTCAACCACATGAGAGGCTTCCTTAACCTCCTTCACATATGCTCAATGATATTCCTTTCTTTTTATGGCTGGGTTTTAGAAGGAGTCAAACTAGAATGGACCTCAAACATGGAGGAGACTATCTCAGAAGCTAAGACAATCTTCCCCTTCAGGGCTGGGGTGACCACAGAGGTAGTACTAGCCTGGGCTGAAACTATAGCATGCACAACTAGGGGAACCTCTACATCCTTCCTCTTTAAAGAGGGGAAATCAGAATTAGAGTGTAAGTGAAACTGTAGAAGTGGCTTCTTGTTAGCCACCTCCTCTCTACTAATGAGAGGGCGTCCCTGCAAGTGACCTTGAAAGCCAAGGCTAAACTTGATGATGGGGCGTGTCCACACTAGAATAGAAGGAGAAGATGAGCTTGTCAGACAATATGGTGGGAAAACTGAGTGCTTGAAGGAAGAAAGAAATGGGGCTAGGATCTCTGCTGCACTATTGAAAGAGACATGGAATTAGACTCTTGCTTCATTACTGTTGACTTTGGAATTTTTAAAATGTCAGATGAACCTTACTTCACCAAGCTAGCGGTAAGAGGTTCTTTATTTTATTCCATTTATTATTTTTTTGGGTAATTTCTTTGATTGATTTTCTTTTCACCTATTGGAGGTCCAATAAGGGTTTTAAGACCTACTTCGAGTGAGGTCCTAAAATTTAAATGATGTTGGCCACCCTTGCTTAAGGATGAATTAAGCAGGGTGTCTAATGGAAAGATAGATATATAGAATATAAGTCCACTATCGATACTTGGAAATAATGATTTACTACTAAAGATGGAGAGAGGAACTCTCCCCAACAGAGTTGCCAGAAAAATCTGTGGTGTTTTAATTTGGATGTCGGGTGGACACCACGCAGATCTTAGGGGGTACTTATTAAAGTGATCGAGTATGATATTATGGAATGATGTACTATCTTCAAGGATGGAAAATCACCTTACAATGGACCTAATCACCTAATAAAGACTTCTAAGATAGATGGGTCTTTGTATATACAAGAGATCTTTCTCTTACTTTACATAGAAAACTAAAGTAGGGTTTATTTTATGTCGAGTTCTTTAGTTCCCTATGGAAGCAAGCTTCCATAGTTAATTACATCCTAAGAAATAGAGACTTCCTAAGAAAACTCTTGATTAAAGTAGTCAATCAACATCTCCAAAGATTTCAAGGCTAAACTATAAAATGATTGGGCATTTTTGAAAAATCAAGTGTGAAAGTTCAACTGGAAAGACTTATTTTTGGATTCTAAAGGAGGACAAGTAGGGAGCACTCATGATACTTGAAATCCTAGTAAGCACTCTAATCTATCCTATGATGAAACTTTATATGTTTGATAGAGAAGAGTTATTTTAGTTTGAGTTGAAATTTTATTAGAATGCTAGGGCTTATAATCCATCAACACAAGATTGTGGAAATGCTTAAGAGATAAGGATTTATACTCGTAGCCCGAAAGAAATAACTAACCTTGAGTCTTAAATTTAGGATGCTTTACCACAAGCTAGAAGCATGACCTAAATCTAAGTGAAGAGAGACATAATAATTTACCTCCACAAGAGAGGATAAACTCATCCGACTCTTCTAAACTTATAACCACCTGGAGTGGCTGCCAGCTACACCTCCTATGATTCAAAACCATGTAGGTTGGTCTTATGAAATTACAAGATAGCTAAGTTGTTATTTAATTAAGAAGGAAAGCTAGAGTCCAAAACTTACCCCCTAAGAGACTAGATCATGACTGGTATGAAGACATGACTTAGACTAAATGCAAAATTTTAAAAATTCTTTATCTCATGTTGACACATAAATTTAGGACAAAGGCTTAGAACAATTATGCCTAAATGCATGATAAAATTAGATTGTTGCCTAAATCAGCGGGAGGAGGTGTTCAACACTACAATGGATGCCCTCATAGGTCAAGCATTCGTGCAAGAGTGGAGACCCTCTATTCAAGAAAGAAACAAGATGATATGCATGATATTAGAACATACATCATTCAACTATAGGGTTGCTAAATCTTTTAATTATCTTGATTTATAGGTTAAGCTTTAGAGTGAGGCTATGAGTTATTTTAAATTTTAGTTATGAGTTATTAATTGGGGTAGAAAAATTAATTTTACCCTAAAGATCCTAATGCATCCAGGCCAAACATTCAAACATCAAGCTTAAGAAACCTATGAAGAACATGCGATTTCTATTGCATAATCTAAACATAATAATCAAATATTTATAGATTATTGTGAAAGAATAAGAGGTTAGTGCAGTTGGGTACTACCGTACACTCCAAATAATAGAAAAATTAGGTAGTCAAGCTCTACCCTTATACAACCTGGATTACAAAAGAATACTACAATTGAAATTGAATAGATGTTATGGGGGCCTTTACTCTTCATTCTTCTTTCTTCCTTTTGATTTGATTTGCTTCAAGGCTTCACAGGGCCTCCTCGGAATTTATCTTTTAGCCACTGGTCATCCTAAACCCCATAGAGCTTATTCTAATTCCTATTGTAAAATTATATATTTACGGAAAAGTAAAATCTTACTACACCTCTAAAATAGATGTTAGCTAAACATACATACATCCAAACAATTATATTTCATAATTTGGACTTAGCACCATGCACATGGGTTACCAAGCCCACCTATCCTAACATGGATTATGCTTAGGAGAATAAGCAACCTACAAGTAGAAGCATTTGTATTTATTTTAGCAGCTCCTTTAGCACAATCCCTTATAAAAAAATAACATTAGGCTAACAATGGCCTAACATCCAATCTACAAACAGCAGCCCTAACATCTGGTCTAAAATATTACATCACAAAATAAAATATAACATCATAACATACAACGTCCTAACTTAGAGTTAGAAGTGGTGACTTAGCATTCTAATGTGTGCTTAGGCTTAGTGTGGTATGTCTTAGGTATGGGTTAGAATTATGATCATCTAGATTTTGGAATTATTTAAATTAACCATGAAGGATAATTTCACTTTAAATTGTTAAGAAGATTAGTGAATTTTTATTTATATTTTTTTTTCTTTCATTTGATATTTACTTAGCATCTAATTATTGTAAAGAGAAGAAATGAGACTTAACCCTTTTCATCCCTATCCTAAATTATTTTCTAAAGGGCATGTTATTATGACTTGATTTCTTTTAGTGAATGTTTTATTAAATGTTTTATTTATCTTAAGTTTAGGTCAATCTTAAAGAATCCTGCCCAACATGAAAGACATCTTAAGAATAATGAAATTGAAATGCCATCACATGGATAATGTTGCACCATTCCTTTTCATCATCAATAACATGCATATGATTTTGACCTTAGAATGCCTACACATGCAATGTATTTTAGCTCACTTAGATGATTATGAATGCATGTATTTTTGGTAGAAAATAAGAATTTTTATCCTTTATCTAAATACACATAAACATGTATTAAAGTTTTAAGCAAGTACGTGTCATTGTTTAAACCAAAGAATTGAAATAATCTAAGAACTCCTTAGGGCTACTTAAAGCCTCATTATTCTCTAGATGTCTAGACTATATACTTGCTATCTTAAATACTGAAGAACACACAACTATGAGAATGAAAATCATGCAAAAGCTTATGTTTTAGTGAGTTATTTATTTATGTAAAGTAAAGTTCTATCTAAATTCTAGTACAAGTACACATAGGATTGAAATTTAAATAAGTACATGTAATCTAAGACATCTGTGGGGCTACTTAAAGCCTTGTATTCCTGAGAAGTCCAAACTATATACTTATTAATATTCAAACATATGTAAACACATACATGAATCATAAAGATAAAACAATACTTTGGCATGTTTAGGTTATAAGCACATGTACATCATATGTAATATTCATAGCTAATCATCAATTCAAACCTTCATTACCAATTTATAACTTTGAAAATAATTTTAAAATTTATTAGTGATAATAGTCACACATATAATAAGATTTATTCAACACATGCAACATTACAAACATAAGTATATTCATTTGATTACTTGATTTGAAAAATATGATTGCATGATACAAATGGCATACAAAATTTATGATGATTGAAAAGGAATAATTGAACACTTCCACATAATTCATTCAACCACATTAATTCCCAAGGACAATCAAGTTCAATAAAATCATTTAAGGAAAACCAAAGCTTCTTATGAAGTTTAATTTTGGATTTGAATTATTAAACTCAAAGAGGAGAAATAATATTGTTGCTTTTACCCCATCCCATGTTAATGATTTAATATGTTTAAGGATAAATATTAAGTGGGTTTATGAATTAATCAAGTTTGAATCACAAAGCAATTCATTTAATTACCCTTTCTATGCTTTTTAATTTAATTAATCATTTAATTATGAGCTTCCAATGATATGCAAATGAGAAATTAAAATTGCAATGCACTTAGAGACCTAATGCAATGAAGCTCATAATTAAGTATTAATTAAATTAAAGAATCTAATTAAGTACTTATATGATTTTCCACATGGGTTAATCATAATTTAAGACTCTTTATGCTATTGAACACATAAAGAGAACCCACAAGTTCAAATTAGATTATCAATTATACATTTAATTTGATTTAATTAATTAAGCTTAATTAATTAAAATTACCCTAAATGAATAAAAAGAATAATAGAAAGAGGTCCTAATCACTTCCCTCATCATTTCATTAATCAGTGATTAATGATCATTAATTACTTAATTTTATTATTTGACATCTTAATAATTAAAATTACTTAATGAGGTGATTAAGGTTTGAATTTCAAATTCTAATTACTTAGCCAATAAATCCAAGAAATTATGAGAGGGACATCCCAAAGAATCAACACATTTAATTTGGGACTCATTAGCTTAAGGCTTTAATTAAGCTAATTAAAAAAATTTCAAACCTAATTAAGCAGTTCATTGCTCAAACTTTAAAGATTTTATTTTTATTAAATTCTCCTATTTATCCCTTTCCAAAATGGGTTTACTCATATTTTAGGATTTTTCATAATTAGTTATGATTTTTCAAAGTTGAATAATTAAACACATTTTAACCTTTAATTAATCTCTAATCCCATTGCCATGTGGGAGCGCGTGTGGCGCTTTCCAAATGGTGCCACAAGATTCACCACTTAAATTGTCCGACACGACGTGATGAGTCAGCAACGGCAGACGTGCTTTTGTCTCCGCCATCTGATCTTGGATTGAATAGTGGGGATTAATCCCATGGATCTTAATGGATTAAATCAAATAAAAATAATAGATCATGACCATTTATTCTAATCACAATGGATGATGGATGATCCTTCATCCCTCGAGCAGAAGACAACATTGTCCACCTCCTCCACTCGATCCAAGCTCATCGGAACTTGTGAGGTATCAGGATCGATTCTAAAATATTTAGGGAAGAGATCTAAATAGATCCTACAGTGGAAATCCCATGAAATTACAAAACTCTTCACAAAAGATCAACACCTGAGAGGATTTCTACAGTTTGCCAGAAAAATACCTCATCGGAGCTCAAGGCCAGTGGTCCAACGACTGAGGTAGCTTCGTCTTGAAGAGACAAAGACATGTTGAGAAGCTTGCGAGTTGCCTCCCCACCGATGGCTCTTTGGACCAAATGCCATCACAACAGTCACCAGAGTTAGTCTAGGAGTGGTCTTCAATGCTCAAATCGATCAAGAATCGATTCATTTTGCCTCTAAAAGCTTGGGAAGGTGTGAGAAGTTAATGAAGTTTGGTAAGGTTTGAGTGGAGTTGGACAGAGGGGGCTCACACTGGTTTGGTCTCGCAACAATGGGGAGCTCAAGGGGAATTGGGAAAGCTCTAATGATGCTTGCTGCACTCACTGAAGCTCTCTGTGTAATTTAAATTGGATGGGAGGAGAATACCTCCTCCCAATCAATCAATGGATGAGTTTGATTTTGGCAGCGCGTGTTGGCTGTGGGGACGGGAGTGGTCGAGGTGGATGGTCTTGAGTGGTTGAAGTTAAGGAGTCGGCAAGGTGTACCTCTTCCAAGTGTTCCAATGGGGTGGCTTTGGTCATCCCACTTGAGCCATGGCTGAACCAATCAGCTTTGGTCAGGTTAGTTAGTGTCAAGTGTCCAAATTGCTTAGGATGGTTGTCAAGGGTTGGAGAGTGAGTTTGACCATCTAAATGGGTATTTTATCCCATTTAAAGGGATTTACCCAATGGGTCTTAGCCTAATTTAAATCTAAGATGGGTTGGGTTTGATTTGGGATGACCCATGATGACCCAAGGATGGGTCATGCCAAGTTTAGTTGGGTTTGGGCTTAGTTTGGATGGATTTGGCTCAATTTGACCCATATAGGTCAATTGAGTTCAAATGTTAGGTTGACTAATTGGTCAAATTGGGCCAAAAAGGGTTTTGTTAAGTTCAAATGATGATTTGGGATGTTGGTTCAATTGGTTTGACTTTAATTTGAAGTGGATTTGAATTTGGTTCATATGGGTTCATTTGGGTCAAATGGGCTAAGTTGATAATTTGGTTAAATTGGTAAAATTGGCTTGGGTGGAGGGTTGGTTTCTGTTCAATTGATGATTTGAGAATGATTGTATGTGTTGATTTGAATTGATTTTGATTTCAGAATGATTTAGCTCAATTTGACCCTTTAGGTCAATTTGGGCTAAATGGGTCAATTGAAGGTTGATCATGTTCAACAATCAATTTTTTGATGGATTTTCATTGGTTTCAATCAATTTGATTTAGGATTTGATTTGGCCAATTTGGCCCTTTAGGTCAAATTGTCAACTTGGGTCAAGAGTCTTTTGGTTTTGGCATGATTGATGGTTTGAGTTATGTTTAATACTAAATTTATGATTGAGTAGATGTATTGGTTTCAATCAATTGAGTTTAGAATGACGGTTTAATTCATTCATTTAGGCTAATTGGGTCAACTTGGGTCAAGTGATCAAATTAGTTGAATTGATTGCAATTAAGAAATCAAGGTGATCAACAATCATTGTAGATGGTATTGAATGGATTGGTTCAATCCAATTTGGGTTGAATTGAGTTTGGATCAAATGGGTCCTTTAGTCACTTTGGGTTAAGTGAACCAAATATGTCAATTTGAGTTGAATTATGAATTAGGTGGAGTTGAGTTTGATGATTAATTTAGATTGATTGATTATTTTGATTGCAATTGATTTGAATTTTGGATTTTGGCTCATTTGGACCCTTTGGTCAAGTAGTTATTGAATTGATTTGGTTTGGTTTGATTTGATTAGTGTCTTGGAAGGGTTTGAAATAGAGATTTGAATAGTTGAGTGCTTTTTTGAAGTTCAATTGGATTTGGTTCAACTGAATGGGCCTTGGGTTTTATCCATGGGATGATGGTGAAATTGGTTTAGGTTAAGGGTTAAGTTAATTTGGCTTAGAGCTTGGATATGAGATGAAATCTAATTGTGGTTTGATTGTATTGATTCAAGGTTGGATTTGCATCAGTGGATAGGCATAGGTCTTGGTTTAGGCCATAGGATAGGTGCTCCCTTTGTCCAAAGGTAAAGCTTAAACCTATGGTATACCTTTCATGGGTTTAATGTTCACCTAATCTCTAGAAGTGTCCTATATTCTAGTGTTTAAGAGAGTCATTAGTCTAGGATGAGAAGGTTGAATCAATCCTCACTCCAAAAGTGAGGTCAACACTCTTTTGAAGAAAAAGGTGAATCATGCCTTATCAGATGAAGATGTTACTATCAAGCATGTAATGAAATTTCATGAAAAGTTAAATAATGCTTTCAATGAATTTTCTTTTAAATGTAAAGTTAAAAATTGTAAAGCTTTGAAAAAAGAATAAAAAATTTAGATTTATTTGTTTCTTCTCTAAAAGATGAATGTAATGAGTTGATGATAAAATAAATAAATCTTTGATTGATCAAACTTTACATAAAAAAATGAAAAGAAAAATGCTTCATTGAATGCAATATTAAATATATGTTTAAATTTACATATTCATGCTTTCCAATAGAGTTAGATCATTTTATACATCTCAAACACCTAAATATAGTCTTTGTCCAAATATAAATATTTGGTGTAGTTTTTATATTAAGAAAGGTGAAATATCATTTTATTGTCAAGCTCATAGATCACAAATGTTTTTAAAATCTGCCATTATTTGATTACCAATAATTACAAATAAAGCACATCTATAGAATAATTCATATATAGTTCTTTTATAAAATGAGGCTAAATATGTTTGACTCAAAGCTAACCCAAGAGCTTATTATTGTAGGAATGGCTTCAAAGCAAAATTAAAGAAATATTACTATTATTATGAATAAGTTTACTACCATAGAGTCATGTGAAGATGAAATCATAATTTATGAAAATACTAAAGGCAAAATCATTAGCATTAATTCAATAAATAAGACTTCCATAACTTTAGATAAAGTTTTTCTTGTAGAAGGATTGAATCACAATTTGATTTTCATTAGCCAACTATATATTAAAGGAGTAAATGTTGCATTTCATACATCATATTATATCATTACAAATTAAAAAATAATAATTTAATTGGCTAAAAATATAATAATATTTACTTGATTAATTTGAAAAATTCATGTGATGTAAATTTAATTTATTTTAGAAGCACTTTTGATGATGTTTAGTTATAATATAAAAGATTATGCTATGCATACACTTAACAATATTATTAAAATTGATTTAATTGATGGCTTGCTTAAATTAAAATTTCATTCTCAGTATATTTATAATACATACATTCATGATAAGCATTTAAAGTATTCTATCAAAAATAAAAAATTTATTTATACATCTACACCATTAGAACTTTTGCATATGAATTTGTTTGATTTTATTAACACTGTTAGTTTAGGTGATAAGTTTTATGGATTTAAAATTATAGAAGATTTCTCCAAATATACTTATGTAATAGTTTAGGAAATAAAATGATGCCTTTGAGGTTTTAAACAAATTTGTTAAATATATTCAAAAGGATTATGGATAATTGATTAAGAAAAGTCAAATTGATCATGAAAGTAAATTTAAAAAATAAATTGTTGAATATTTTGATGAAAATGATTATACATAATGCCCTAAAACTTCCTAATAGAATAAATTGTTGCAAAAAATAGAATTTTAATTAAATTGAGTAAAATAATGTTAAATGATTATAAATTGATAAATATTTTTGAATTGAACTTGTAAATATTGTTTATTATGTGATAAATAGAATTTATTTGAGACTAATTTTGAATAAGACCCCCCAATAACTTACTCTTGGAAAAAGAACTTCAGATTTTAGATGTAAGTGTTTCATTTTTGAATAATGGAAAATTTGATCAAAACGATGATAAAATTTTCATAGATATTTTATTTTAAAAAAAAATATTTAAAGTTTTAATAAGAGAAAATTAATTGTAGAAAATCAATGCATGTTAACTTTGATGAAATTTCTATTATTTATTAAAGATGATATAATTAATGATGCAATTAATAATCTTAAGAAAATATATTAGAACAAAAAAATTGATGATTCTATTTAAGGAATAAGTGTAATATGAATCATCCTAAAGAGTTGATTATAGGAGATCCATCACAATGAGTTATAAAGAATACATTCTAAGGATGTGGCTAATCATTCAGCTTTATATATAAGATTAAACCTAAATTTATCAATGAAGCTTTCAAAGATCAATATTAAATTATTAATAGAAAGAAGATTTAAATTAGTTTGTTAGAAATGATGTTTGAGAATTGATTTGATCCCAAAATAAGAATGTTAATGGAACCCAATGAGTCTTAAAAATAAGTTAGATAACACAAATTGTATTATTAAACAAAAAAGCTAAGTGATACAAGGGTACACACAAGTCTAAGATAGATTTTGAAAAATCCTAGCACTCATAGCAAAACTAGTGACTATTAGGTTGCTCCTTACTTTTGTTTGTTATAGAAAATTTAAACTCTTCATATAGACATCAATAGTGTATATTAGATGGGTTTATTGACCAAGATGTCTTTGTAGATCAACCTCTAGTTTTCAAAATCTAGAATTTCTTGATTATGTTTTTAAATTGAAGAAAGCTTTTTGTGGTATGAAATAGGCTACTCAAACTTGGTATATTATGTTAAGAATTTTTAATTGACCATGGAATTAGAAATGGCAGATACCCCTTATTCCTCAAAAAATGTAGCAAATGATTTGATCATTGTACAAGTATTTGTAGATGATATTTATTTGGAAGCATTAATGAATCTTTATTGCATTAGTCCTCATCTTTGATACCTAAGGAGTTTGAAATGAGTATGATGTGAGAGCTAAACTTTTTATAGGGCCTTCATGTGAAAACAAGAAAAATGACTTTTATTTATCAAATCAAATACATAAATGAATTGATTGAAAGTTTTGACATGAAGAGATTCAAATATAATAAAACCCCATGAGATTCCACAAAATTGGATTTAGATGAATCAATAAACATGATGACTAAAGCTTTATAGGAGCATGATATGTTCACTTTTATACCTAGTGTATTTGTCATTTGCTTATGTGCTCACTCACTGCCAACCTTAAAGAATCTCATTTAATACCAATCAAGCATATATTTTATTATTTGATAGACACTTCTAGGTTAGATTTGTGATTTTCTAAAAAATCCTTTGTCATGTGATTTGATCACTTATTTTGATACTAATTTTGTAGGTGACAAAATAGATAGAATATGTTCATCAATGATATATCAATTTTTAGAATCATTCTCGTGTCTTGGTCCTCTAAGAAATAAAATTTTATTGTTCTATCTACTATTGAAGTTGAGAACATAGTTGTACAAGTTGTATACACTAGTTATTTGATTAAAGCATTAGTTAAAAGACTTTGGTGTTATGATAGAGCATAATCTTATTAAGTGTGACACCTTGAGCTATATGTTTGATCAAAATCCTATTCAACACTCATAAACTAAGCATATTAAAACCATTTCATTCGAGATTGTATGTGTAAAAGTGATGTTAATATTTATATTACAAACATTTTTACTAAACATTTACCAAAATATCATTTTTATAATTTAGAAATATGATTGGCATATTAGATTGATTCATTTAATTTATGTGTTTTACTTTCATATTCTTACACATGTTTATTTATTTTTGATGTTGCCAAAAAAAAATAATAAGTATGTTGATTTCTTAGTTCTTTACATGGACACATTTAGGGGAGAGATCTAAATGACTTACTTTGCTATAGATTCACATTATTACATGATTTATTTTACAAATTTTATTTCAATAAAGTTGATGTAAGGATATTATGCACCTCATCCTTTGACACTACCAAGAAATGTTTATCATCATCAATAAAAGGAGATTATTAAATCCATGAACTTTATGACTTATTTATTTGATTTTAATGATAACTAACTTATAATTGAAAGTTAATAATATCTTATTTCAAGTATTTCATGAAATTTATTAAACCTAACTTAATCAATCAGTTTAGGAAGATCAAATCAACTTGAACTTAGGTTTACTAAGAATTTTCTTAAGAATTAAAATGATAAGTAAACCTTACAAAATTAATAATCCTCGTTAAAAAAATTTTCATTTTAATTATTTTTATTTTTTAAAATATTTTCAAATTTTTATGCATTATTTTTCTAAAATTTATAAAATTATCCTTGTGAATACTTTGGTCATTTGCCTGAATTAAACTCTTACCCATTTCATCTTAAATTTAGTTTGTTTCATTTATTGTTGCATTAATTAATCATCAAGTAACAATTATTAAATTATTTATTTAATTCAAGCATGTGTTATCAAAAAGTCTATTAAATATTGAACTTATTATTTTCTCTCCTATTTATTCCTTATCTCTCTATATCAATATTTGTATTTAATTTGATGATCCATCACGTCATGGCTGAATTTCACTTGAATTTATTCATAATATTATTTATTGAATTTCTTAAGATTATTGCATTTATTTTTTTTAAATATTTCCAAATTCAAATTTCAATAAGCATTGAATTATTTACACTTCTTTTTTTTTAACATTTGGAATGTTTAGGTGGCCTCCACTTCATGAAGTTAATTTTATTTGATTTTACAAAGTTGATTTAAATTTAAATTCAAATTAAATTGGAGATTAATTTCTTTCCAAAATCCTTGAGAATTGCTCCGCCATTTATTTAAATTCAAGTTAAAACATTATTTGTTATTCAAATTACATCAATTAACTCCCTAAGTAATAAATTGTTGAGTTTAAATTAACTCTTGATTGATCCATTTTGGAATCAATTTGGTGGTCCATAATTAAAATAAATTGATTTATTTTATTTGATTTAATTCAAACTAACTCCCAATTAAACTCTTAATTATCTCTTGATTATCTAAGCTAATTGATTTGCATTCAATCCTCTACCTCCATTATTTGGTCATCCATCATGACTTCAAATTTATTTGATTCAAATTCAAATTAATTTGTTTGAATTTTGAAATAATTCCAAATGGGTTTTACTCTTGGCAAAACCCTCTTAATTTGGCTATCTTCCTTGGCTATTCTTGTTTATTTCATTTGCTTCATCACATCCTCTCAATGATATAAGCCTTAGTGACCATTAGTGTAATTTTTGGAGATTTTCATTTCAAGAGTTCAAATTTCCTTTGCTTACTCTCTTTACTTCAAGCTTTCTCAAGGAGTTCACATCATCTTCTTCAAATCTTTATCTTGCATTGAGAAGAGCCATTGATTTTGATTTTGTCTCTCCAAATCTTATTTCAAAGAGCTTGGATAAAATTGTTCTTAACTTCATTTAACTTTGATTGGTTGAGTTCATATGTTAAATGATAAAATTATGATTTTAATTTTCTAAGTATTTTTTATCTTTAATCATTCTTCATTCAAATGACTAGGCATGAACATAAACCGATTTTTTGATTCAATCAAACCACATAAAAATTTATGTGCCTCCTTTCTTTTTTACCTTTCTGCAATTCTTTTTAGTTTTGTTATTGTGTTCTATTATAAAACTAAGTTTAAGAAGTATCGACTAAAATCTCATAAGTTGATTTGAGTTATTTAGCTATTGGTCAAATGGGTTCCCTTTGGGCTATTGAGTTGACCAATCGGTCAAATTAGGTCAAACCATTGGGTTAGGTTCATACATTTAGGATGTTTTGGTTCAATTAATTCATTGATTTGGCCTAGGTTTGGATTTGACTCATTAAGATGGGTCAAATTGGTCAACCAATTTGACCAATTTAATTTGGGTTAGGTTGACTCAAATTCAATTGGTTGATTGAAAATGATTGTAGGCTTTGGTTTGGTTTAATTTGAAATTAATTTGAATTTTGGTTAATTTGACCTTTTAGGTCAATTTTAGTCTTTTGACCAATTGGTCAACTTTTCCCATGGCTTCAAGTTCAATAGATTTGGGATGAACTTGAGCCATTGGTTGCAATCAATTTAGGTAATGATTTGACCCATTTTAGCTTCTTAGGCCAATTTGGGTCAACTTAGGTCAAGTGGCCAAGCTTAGGCTCTTGATGGTTTGAATGTGTTTGAGTCAATGGTTTCAATCAATTTGGCATATGATAGATTTTAGCTAGTTTGGGTTTCATTTGGGCTAAATGTTGACTTGGTCAAACACTAGGTTTGACCTCATTTGACCTAATTGAAGGTAGTTGATCACCCCATGATGATTGTTGATCATGATGGAGGTTTAGATGGGCTTAGTTCAATCCAATATGGGTTGGATTAGAACTTAGCTCAAAAAGAACCTTTAGGTCACTTTGGGTTAAGTGGGCCTAAATTAATTCTTGATCAAGATTTGATTCAAGTGTAACTCACATAGAAGATTGAAATATAAACTCAAATTGGTTCATAGCCAAGTGGGTTTTGGTTCATATGATAATTTCAAGCCAGTGATAACTTTTGATTTGGGTTGACTTGGAATTGGTTTGATAATGGTGGTTTATATTTATTTGGATCAATGATTGAAGGAATGATTAAATCATGAAGGAATCCATGAGTTTTGAGTTGATTTAGATGTCATTTAACCAAGTTTAAAGTTTGCTAAAAGGGATAAAATTAGAAATTTGATTTGATTTGAGTTTGGAACCATTTAAATTTATATTTCATTTATATTTATGAATATAAATGAAGATATGAATAGGTTATGAGAAAATCACTTGAGTTTGGAGTGATGTGGAAGAAAGCTTGACCAGATTAAAGGATATAGGTCAAAAGAGGATAAGTTGGATTTTGAATTGGTTTAATTTATTTTTGGTCATTGGAGAGTGGGTTTCATTTATATTTATGAATAAATTAAGGAATGATTGATTTATAAAGAAATCAATTATTTTTTGGATCAAGATTTGATTAGGTTTTATGGAGGTCCATATGGCTTAAGAAAGGGTCTTAATTTGGCTTAATTTATTTTGATTTGATTTGAATGGTTTAAATTTGGATTTCATTCATATTTGTGAATATAAATGAAGGAATGATTGATTTATAAAGAAATCAACCAAGTTTGAGTTGGTTTGAAGGAGTTTTGGCTAAGCATATGAAGGTGGTTCATATAGCTTATAGAAAGATTTTGGAATTTGGGCTTAATTATGGGTTTCAATCATTTAGAGTTTGGAATTGATTTATTATTTTGAATTTGATTTGAGATTTAATCTGATAATTGATAAAATCAATTAGATTTGGGCTGATTTGATTTGGTTAAGGCTAAGTCCATAAGATAAAATCAAAGGGCTTAGGAAGGGATTCAGAGTTTGAATTTGGTGATGGAATTTAATCATTGGATAGTTAGATTTGATTTTGGGGTTTTGAATTTGAATTTGAGGTTTGGGTTTGAAAGAGGGAAGCAAGGATTGGGTTCGGACTATAGGGTAGGCAAGTTTCCTAAATCTCTCACAACCTATTACTATGGCTAACTCTTCTAAGTCTCTAGGTTAGTGTAATCACTATAAGTGTCTTAAGACTAAGGAACTCTTATTATCTATAAGAGTCCTAGATCTATGATAAGGAAGTTGAGAGCTCACTCCAAAAGTGAGGTCAACAATATGATAGCTGCAATGGTGGAAGGAGGAGTGCTGGACTTAGACAGTGGTTGCGCTATGGATCTATCTCCAACAACCGAATGCTTTTGCTGCTGATGTTGGGCTTCCACCCTCCCCAAGTTATCCCTCATAACTAACAGACCTTCCTTGATGTTAGAGGTCTGAGCTGAGTCAGGCACCTGTAGAGAAAGTTTCTTCATTTTAGAAATTATTTTTTTAGAGGTACGGAATAAAGAGATATCCCAAGTTTCTTTTAAGAAGATTGAATGTATCCCCAAATATTACTTCAATAGAACTAGTAGGTTATTCTGCTAAGTATTCTTTAGGGATAACTATAGCTTCTGACTAGTAGCTACGCTCAAGCCAATCCTTAAAGGTGAAACAATCCTCTATGGCATGGCCTAGCATGCAATGGTAGGGGCAGTAGTTAGAATCATCACTCTTACCAACTTCCTCCAGCTTTCTAGGCTCGAGTAACTGAAAATCAGGCTTCTTAAGAAGGTTCTCGAAGATCTTCCTGGCTACCTCCCTCTTGAATGAGTATGGTTTGTTGAGTTTATTAGCAAGAGTATGTAGAAAGTAGCTACCTGGCAATGGATACCGGTACCACTGCTGAGTAGGTTGTTGTGGTGGTGGTCATTATGGTGGCCAAGGTAGTGGAAGAGGAGGCGGTAATGGAGGCTTCTAGACTTCGAGGCCTCTCAAACTGTACTCTCATTGGATGCCTCCTCTTATCAATTTATTATAATCCCTAGCTTCTTCTCAAAGACCCGAGTCTTGGGCTTAGATGACTGGTCTGAGAAGGGTAACTATTTGGCTTCCTTTGTAGGTTAGCTACCTTGCTGATTAATTTTTCAAAAGTCTTAATGATAAAACCTTTGAGCATGAAGGAGACTAGGATATGAATATTCTTTAAAAAATCTCAATGCCACTCTTTGTGATTCACATTTCATGCTTAGGTTGCACCATCTAAGAATGTAATCAATCAACAAGGGACTCATTTAGTTTTGCTTTCTACAACAAGGTCCCCTACAATTACCCTCTGCTAAGCTCCTACAAACCTCTTGATGAAGAGATGCTCTAAATCTATAAAAGACTTCACCAAACCTGTGGTTCAGCATACCAATCAAATGTGACCCCTAAAAGGCTACTAATAAACTGTCAGAAGAGTAATACATCACTGCCATTGGTGTTGCAACAATTGCCTTGGAAATTTGCTACGTGCTACCTTTGATAACCCCTCCTTCCTTCTCCTCCACCTATGGTGGTGGAGCGATAATGACACTCTTGGGCCTCCATTCCTTCCTCACCACTATTGGGATGGAAGGTCGATCAAGGAGCTCACCACCTCAGCAGTGGAAATGTGAAATGGTGTCCTTGAGGCGTGGCATCACCAAGGGGAAGCTCTCTCTAGATGTGGACTTATGGAACTTAGTGGGGACTTCAGACGAAGGTGGTTAGCGAGTGGAGCAGTGTAATGGGGGTAACACTGACTACCTCTCTACTAGAGATCTCCTCCTATGGCTCGAACTGGTGGGTACAGTCCTATCAAAATAATCGGATCTATCAATCTGTTGCTCAGAATATCAATCAAAGCGGAGTCCGTCGACTGCCTCGTGAACCTCCTCCTATCCCTCTTACCTTCTTAGGCTACAACTTTGGCCTATGTGGCCCTCTCTCTATAAATCTAATCCCTAACACTTAGGGATCAACCTCCTTAAGTCATGCAAATTACGAGACTCCAACCATCTGTGGGCTCTCCTAAACTCTCCTGAGTGCATACAGTAGACCAGTATAGGGCCTCCTCCTCTACCTAGCTTATGTCTTATACTCTGCAAATGGTGGGGGAAATGCAGCAATCTTTCTGTAGTCCTCCTCTTCCTCTGACGCTAAGAGGGGGTGAAACTTACTGCCACCAAAAAAGGGAGAGGTCTCACGAGGGAAACCCTCCTCAACCACATGGGAGGCTTCCTTAACCTCCTTCGTCATATGCTCGTAATGTCTTTTGATCTTTCTATTCTTTTTATGGCGCTGGGTTTTAGTCGAAGGAACAGGGTGGAACTATAGCATGCACAACTGCCGGGGGAACCTCTACATCCTTCCTCTTTAAAGAGGGGAACTCAGAATTAGAGTGTAAGTCAAACTGTAGAAGTGGCTTCTTGTCAGCCACCTCCTCTCTACTAACTGTGGTGAGGGCAGGTCCCTCACAAGTGACCTTGAAATGCTCAAAGCCAAGGCTAAACTTGATGATGGGGGCGGTGTCCACACTAGAATAGAAGGAGAAGATGAGCTTGTCAGACAATATGGTGGGAAAACTGAGTGCTTGAAGGAAGAAAGAAATGGGGCTAGGATCTCTGCTGCTTTGGAATTAGACTCTTGCTTCATTACTGTTGACTTTATTTTTTTAAAATTTTGAATTGGAAACCTCATTTAATAAATTTAATTATATTAAATGGGGTTTGTGTGTTTGTTGGAGAAATTCAAAAATTTTGAAGAAGAATCTTTTGCTTTTGAACTTCTTTGGAATTTTTGAAATGTCAGATGAACCTTACTTCACCAAGCTAGCGGTAAGAGGTTCTTTATTTTATTCCATTTATTATTTTTTTGGGTAATTTCTTTGATTGATTTTCTTTTCACCTATTGGAGGTCCAATAAGGGTTTTAAGACCTACTTCGAGTGAGGTCCTAAAATTTAAATGATGTTGGCCACCCTTGCTTAAGGATGAATTAAGCAGGGTGTCTAATGGAAAGAAGGATAGTCTAGGGCCTATATAGAATATAAGTCCACTATTGATACTTGGAAATAATGATTTACTACTAAAGATGGAGAGAGGAACTCTCCCCAATGGAGTTGCCAAAAAAATCTGTGGTGTTTTAATTTGGATGTGGTGGACAGATCTTAGGGGGTACTTATTAAAGTGATCGAGTATGACATTATGGAATGATGTACTATCTTCAAGGATGGAAAAATCACCATACAATGGACCTAATCACCTAATAAGGACTCCTAAGATAGATGGGTCTTTGTATATACAAGAGATCTTTCCCTTACTTTACATAGAAAAGTAAAGTAGGGTTTATTTTATGTCGAGTTCTTTAGTTCCCTATGGAAGCAAGCTTCCATAGTTAATTACATCCTAAGAAATAGATACTTCCTAAGAAAACTCTTGATTAAAGTAGTCAATCAACATCTCCAAAGATTTCAAGGCTAAACTATAAAATGATTGGGCATTTTTGAAAAATCAAGTGTGAAAGTTCTGGAAAGACTTATTTTGGATTAAAGGAGGACAAGTAGGGAGCACTCATGATACTTGAAATCCTAAGCACTCTAATCTATCCTATGATGAAACTTTATATGTTTGATAGAGAAGAGTTATTTTAGTTTGAGTTGAAATTTTATTAGAATGCTAGGGCTTATAATCCATCAACACAAGATTGTGAAAATGCTTAAGAGATAAGGATTAATACTCATAGCCCGAAAGAAATAACCAACCTCGAGTCTTAAATTTAGGATGCTTTAGCACAAGCTAGAAGCACGACCTAAATCTAAGTGAAAGGGGGACATAATAATTTACCTCCACAAGAGAGGATAAACTCATCCGACTCTTCTAAACTTATAATCACACGGGTGGTACAGTACACCTCCTATGATTCAAAACCATGTAGGTTGGTCTTATGAAATTACAAGATAGCTAAGTTGTTATTTAATTAAGAAGGAAAGCTAGAGTCCTAAACTCACCCCCTAAGAGGCTAGATCATGACTAGTATGAAGACATGACTTAGACTAAATGCAAAATTTTAAAAATTCTTTATCTCATGTTGACACATAAATTTAGGACAAAGGCTTAGAACAATTATGCCTAAATGCATGATAAAATTAGATTGTTGCCTAAATCAGCGGGAGGAGGTGTTCAACACTACAATGGATGCCCTCATAGGTCAAGCATTCCTCTATCGTGCAAGAGTGGAGACCTTCCCTATTCAAGAAAGAAACAAGATGATATGCATGATATTAGAACATACATCATTCAATTATAGGGTTGCTAAATCTTTTAATTATCTTGATTTATAGTTTAAGCTTTAGAGTGAGGTTATGAGTTATTTTAAATTTTAGTTATGAGTTATTAATTGGGGTAGAAAAATTAATTTTACCGTAAAGATCCTAATGCATCCAGGCCAAACATTCAAACATCAAGCTTAAGAAACCTATGAAGAACATGCAATTTCTATTGCGTAATCTAAACATAATAATCAAATATTTATAGATTATTGTGAAAGAATAAGAGGTCGTCTTGTCGGTACTATAAACTCCAAAAATAGAAAAATTAGGTAGTTAAGCTCTACCCTTATACAACCTGGATTACAAAAAAATACTACAATTGAAATTGAATAGATGTTCTGGGGGCCTTTACTCTTCATTCTTCTTTCTTCTTTTTGATTTGATTTGCTTCAAGGCTTCACAGGGCCTCCTAGGAATTTACCTTTTAGCCACTGGTCATCCTAAACCCCATAGAGCTTATTTTAATTCCTATTGTAAAATTATATATTTACGAAAAAATAAAATCTTACTACACCTGTAAAATAGATGTTAGCTAAACATACATACACCCAAATAATTATATTTCATAATTTGGACTTAGCACCAAGCACATGGGTTACCAAGCCCACCTATCCTAACATGGATTATGCTTAGGGGAATAAGCGACCTACAAGTAGAAGCATTTTTATTTATTTTAGCAGCTCCTTTAGCACAATCCCCTACAAAAAATAACATTAGGCTAACAATGGCCTAACATCCAATCTATAAACAGCAGTCCTAACATCTAGTCTAAAATATTACATCACAAAATAAAACATAACATCATAACATACAACATCCTAACTTAGAGTTAGAAGTGGTGACTTAGCATTCTAATGTGTGCTTAGGCTTAGTGTGGTATGTCTTAGGTATGCCTTAGAATTATGATCATCTAGATTTTGGAATTATTTAAATTAACCATGAAGGATAATTTCACTTTAAATTGTTAAGAATATTAATGAATTTTGATTTATATTTTCTTTTATTTCATTTGATATTTACTTAGCATCTAATTATTGTAAAGAGAAGAAATGAGACTTAACCCTTTTCATCCCTATCCTAAATTATTTTCTAAAGGGCAAGTTATTATGACTTGATTTCTTTTAGTGAATGTTTTATTAAATGTTTTATTTATCTTAAGTTTAGGTCAATCTTAAAGAATCCTACCCAACATGAAAGACATCTTAAGAATAATGAAATTGAATTGCCATCACATGGATAATGTTGCACCATTCCTTTTCATCATCAATAACATGCATATGATTTTGACCTTAGAATGCCTACACATGCAATGTATTTTGGCACACTTAGATGATTATGAATGCATGTATTTTTGGTAGAAAATAAGAATTTTTATCCTTTATCTAAATACACATACATATGTATTAAAGTTTTAAGCAAGTATGTGTCATTGTTTAAACCAAAGAAGTGAAATAATCTAAGAACTCCTTAGGGCTACTTAAAGCCTCGTATTCTCTAGATGTCTAGACTATATACTTGCTATCTTAAATACATATGAACGAACACACAACTATGAGAATGAAAATCATGCAAAAGCTTATGTTTTAGTGAGTTATTTATTTATGTAAAGTAAAGTTCTATCTAAATTCTAGTACAAGTACACATAGGATTGAAATTTAAATAAGTACATGCCTTTATTAACCAGGGAAGTGAGTTAATCTAAGACATCTATGGGGCTACTTAAAGCCTTGTATTCCTGAGATGTCCAGACTATATACTTATTAATATTCAAACATATGTAAACACATACATGAATCATAAAGATAAAACAATACTTTGGCATGTTTAGGTTATAAGCACATGTACATCATATGTAATATTCATAGCTAATCATCAATTCAAATCTTCATTATCAATTTATAACTTTGAAAATAATTTTAAAATTTATTAGTGATAATAGTCACACATATAATAAGATTTATTCAACACATGCAATATTACAAACATAAGTATATTCATTTGATTACTTGATTTGAAAAATATGATTGCATGATACAAATGGCATACAAAATTTATGATGATTGAAAAGGAATAATTGAACACTTCCACATAATTCATTCAACCACATTAATTCCCAAGGACTATCAAGTTGAATAAAATCATTTAAGGAAAACTAAAACTTCTTATGAAGTTTAATTTTGGATTTGAATTATTAAACTCAAAGAGGAGAAATAATAATTGTTGCTTTTACCCCATTCCATGTTAATGATTTAATATGTTTAAGGATAAATAATTAAGTGGGTTTCATGAATTAATCAAGTTTGAATCAAAAAGTAATTCATTTAATTACCCTTTCATATGCTTATTTAATTTAATTAATCATTTAATTATGAGCTTCCAATGATATGCAAATGAGAAATTAAAATTGCAATGCAATTAGAGACCTAATGCAATGAAGCTCATAATTAAGTATTAATTAAATTAAAGAATCTAATTAAGTACTTATATGATTTTTCCACATACATAGGTTAATCACAATTTCCTTAAGACTCTTTATGCTATTGAACACATAAAGAGGAACCCACAAGTTCAAATTAGATTATCTGACCTAATTACCATTCTAATTTGATTTAATTTGTTCATTTAAATTGCTTAATTAACCTTAATTATTTAATGGATTATACCCTCCCTAATAAAATAAATTTAGGAAAATAATTAGGAAAGAGGTCCTATTCACTTCCCCTCATCATTTCACTATTAAACAGTGATTAATGATCATTAATTACTTAATTTTTATTGTTTGACATCTTCAGTAATTACCAAATTACCTAATGAGGTGATTAAGGTTTGAATTTCAAATTCTTCTAATTACTTAGCCAATAAATCCAAAGAAATTTATGAGAAGCAGAGGGCATCCCAAAGAATCAACACATTTAATTTGGGACTCATTAGCTTAAGGCTTAATTAAGATAATTAAAAACAATTTCAAACCTTAATTAAGCACTCTTCATTGCTCAAACTTTAAATATTTTATTTTTATTTAATTCTCCTCTATTTATCCTTTCCAAAATGGGTTTACTCATATTTTTAGGATTCTTCTATAACTAGTTATGATTTTTCAAAGTTCAGAATAATTAAACACATTTTAATCTTTAATTAATCTCTAATCCCATTGGCGCCATGTGGGAGCCGATGTGGCGGCGCTTTCCAAATGGTGCCACAAGATTCACCACTCAAAATTTTCCGACATGACGTGATGAGTCAGCGACGGCGGACGTGCTTTTGTCTCCGCCATTTGATCATGGATCGAATAATGGGGATTAATCCCATGGATCTTAATGGATTAAATCAAATAAAAATAACAGATTAATCAATGCCATTTATTCTAATCACACAGAATAGACGATGGATGATACTTCATCCCTCGAGCACCTGAAGATAAACATTGTCCGCCCTCCTCCACTCGATCCGAGCTCGTCGGAGCTTGTGAGGCATCAGGATCGATTCTAAAATATTTAGGGAAGAGATCTAAATAGATCCTACAGTGGAAATCCCATGAAATTACAAAACTCTTCACAAAAAATCAACACCTGAGAGGATTTCTACAGTTTGCCAGAAAAATACCTCATCGGAGCTCAAGGCCAGTGGTCCAACGAGGTAGCTTGTCTTGAAGAGACAAAGACATGTTGAGAAGCTTGCGAGTTGCCTCCCCGCCTATGGCTCTGTGGACCAAATGCCATCACTCACCAAAGTTAATCTAGGAGTGGTCTTCGATGCTCAAATCGATCGAGAATCGATTCATTTTGCCTCCCTGAAGCATTGGGAAGGTGTGGGAGAAGTTAATGGAAGTTTGGTAAGGTTTGAGTGGAGTTGGACGGAGAGGGGGCTCGGTTTCACTCAGGTTTGGTCTCGCTGACAATGGGGAGCTCAAGGGGAATTGGGAAAGCTCTAAGGATGCTTGCTGGACTCACTGAAGCTCTCTATGTAGTTTAAATTGGATGGGGAGGAGAATACCCTCCTCCCCAATCAATCCAACAGTTTGGATGAGTTTGGATTTTGGCAGACGTCCACCCGGTGCTGGCGATAGGGGACGTCAGTGAGTGGTCGAGGTGGATGGTCTTGAGTGGTTGAAGTTAAGGAGTGGGCTGGCAAGGTGTGTACCCCCTCTTCCAAGGGTTCCAATGGGGTGGCTTTGGTTAGATTACCTCCACTTGAGCCATGGCTGAACCAATCAGCTTTAGGTCAGGTTAGTTAGTGTTTCAAGTGTCCAAATTAAGCTTAGGATGGTTGTCAAGGGTTGGAGAGTGGGTTTACCATCCAAATGGGAATTTTATCACATTTAGAGGGGTTTACCCATTGGGTTTTAGCCTAATTCAAGTCCAAGATGGGTTGGGTTTGATTTGGCCTGAGCCATGGTGACCCAAGGATGGGTCATGCCAAGTTTGGTTGGGTTTGGGCTTGGTTTAGATGGATTTGGCTCAATTTGACCCATATAGGTCTAATTGAGTTCAAATAGGCTAGGTTGACTAATTGGTCATATTGGGCCAACCCAAGGGTTTTGTTAAGTTCAAATGATGATTTGGGATGAGTTGGTGCCATTGGTTTGACTTAATTTGAAGTGGATTTGAATTTGGTTCATATGGGTTCATTTGGGTCAAATGGGCTAAGTTGATAATTTGGTTAAATTGGCCAAATTGGCTTGGGTGGAGGGTTGGTTTATGTTCAATTGATGATTTGAGAATGATTGTATGTGTTGATTTGAATTAATTTTGATTTCAGAATGATTTAGCTCAATTTGACCCTTTAGGTCAATTTGGGCTAAATGGGTCAATTGAAGGTTGGATCATGTACAACAATCAATTTTTGATGGATTTTAGCCATTGGTTTCAATCAATTTGATTTATGATTTGATTTGGCCAATTTGGCCCTTTAGGTCAAATTGGGTCAACTTGGTCAAGAGCTCAAGTTGGCTTGGTTTGGCATGATTGATGGTTGAGTTATGTTTAATACTAAATTTATGATTGAGTAGATGTATTGGTTTCAATCAATTGAGTTTAGAATGAGATTTGGTTTAATTCGATTCATTTAGGCTAATTGGGTCAACTTGGGTCAAGTGATCAAATTAGCTTAGGTTGGCCCAATTGATTGCAATTAAGAAATCAAAGGTGATCAACAATCATTGTAGATGGTATTGAATGGGTTGGTTCAATCCAATTTGGGTTGAATTAGAGTTTGGATCAAATGGGTCCCTTAGGACACTTTAGGTTATGTGAACCAAATATGTCATTTGAGTTGAATTATGTTGAATTAGGTGGAGTTGAGTTTGATGATTAATTTAGGATTGATTGATTATTTTGATTGCAATTGATTTGAATTTATTTGGATTTTGGCTCATTTGGACCCTTTGGGTCAAGTGGGCCAAGCTGGGTTGATTGAATTGATTTGGTTGGTTTGATTTGATTGCAGGTCTTGGAAGGGTTTTGAAATAGAGATTTGAATAGTTAGAGTGCTTTTTTGAAGTTCAATTGGATTTGGTCCAACTGAATGGGCCTTGGGTTTTATCCATGGGATGATGGTGAAATTGGTTTAGGTTAAGGGTTAAGTTAATTTGGCTTAGAGCTTGGATATTAGATGAAATCTAATTGTGGTTTGATTGTATTGATTCAAGGTTGGATTTGCATCAGTGGATAGCCATAGATCTTGGTTTAGGCCATAGGATAGGTAGGCTCCCTTTGTCCAAAGGTAAAGCTTAAACCTATGGTATACCTTTCTTGGGTTTAATGTTCACCTAATCACTAGAAGTGTCCTATATTCTAGTGTTTAAGAGAGTCATTAGTCTAGGATGAGAAGGTTGAATCAATCCTCACTCCAAAAGTGAGGTCAACACTACTTTTGAAGAAAAGGTGAATCTATGCCTTATCACAGATGAAGATGTTACTATCGAAGCATGTAATGAAATTTCATATGAAAAGTTAAATAATGCTTTCAATGAATTTTCTTTTAAATGTAAAGTTAAAAATTGTAATGCTTTGAAAAAAGAATAAAAAATTTAGCTTTATTTGTTTCTTCTCTAAAAGATGAATGTAATGAGTTGATGATAAAATAAATAAATCTTTGATTGATCAAACTTTACATAAAAAAATGAAAAGAAAAATGCTTCATTGAATGCAATATTAAATATATGTTTAAATTTACATATTCATGCTTCGTCCAATAGAGTTAGATCATTTTATACATCTCAAACACCTAAATATAGTCTTTGTCCAAATATAAATATTTGGTGTAGTTTTTATATTAAGAAAGGTGAAATATCATTTTATTGTCAAGCCCATAGATCACAAATGTTTTTAAAATCTGCCATTATTTGATTACCAATAATTACAAATAAAGCACATAGTGCATAGAATAATTCACATAGTTCTTTTTATAAAATGAGGCTAAATATGTTTGGATTTTGAAAGCTAACCCAAGAGCTTATTATTGTAGGAATGGCTTCAAAGCAAAATCAAAGAAATATTACTATTATTATGAATAAGTTTACTACCATAGAGTCATGTGAAGATGAAATCATAATTTATAAGAATACTAAAGGCAAAATCATCAGCATTAATTCAATAAATAAGACTTCCATAACTTTAGATAAAGTTTTTCTTGTAGAAGGATTGACTCACAATTTGATTTTCATTAGCCAACTGTATATTAAAGGAGTAAATTTTGCATTTCATACATCATATTATATCATTACAAATTAAAAATAATAATTTAATTGGCCATAAATATAATAATATTTACTTGATTAATTTGAAAAATTCATGTGATGTAAATTTAATTTATTTTAGAAGAACTTTTGATGATGTTTAGTTAAAATATAAAAGATTATGCTATGCATACACTTAACAATATTGTTAAAATTGATTTAATTGATGGCTTACTTAAATTAAAATTTCATTCTCACTATATTTATAATACATACATTCATGATAAGCATTTAAAGTATTTTATCAAAAATAAAAAATTTATTTATACATCTACACCATTAGAACTTTTGCATATGAATTTGTTTGATCTTATTAACACTGTTAGTTTAGGTGATAAGTTTTATGGATTTATAATTATAGAAGATTTCTCCAAATATACTTATGTAATAGTTTAGGAAATAAAAATGATGCCTTTGAGGTTTTCAACAAATTTGTTAAATATATTCAAAAGGATTATGGATAATTGATTAGTAAAAGTCAAATTGATCATGAAAGTGAATTTAAAAATAAATTGTTGAATATTTTTGTGATGAAAATGATTATACATAATTTTTTTCCCCTAAAACTTCCTAATAGAATAAATTGTTGCAAAAAAATAGAATTTTAATTAAATTGAGTAAAATAATGTTAAATGATTATAAATTGATAAATATTTTTGAATTGAACTTGTAAATATTATTTATTATGTGATAAATAGAATTTATTTGAGACTAATTTTGAATAAGACCCCCCAATAACTTACTCTTGGAAAAAGAACTTCAGATTTTTAGATGTAAGTGTTTCATTTTTGAATAATGGAAAATTTGATTGCAAATCTGATGATAAAATTTTCATAGGATATTTTATTTTTAGAAAAATATTTAAAGCTTTTAATAAGAGAAAATTAATTGTAGAAAAATCAATGCATGTTAACTTTGATGAAATTTCTATTATTTATTAAAGATGATATAATTAATGATGCAATTAATAATCTTAAGAAAATATATTTAGAACAAAAAAAATTGATGATTCTATGCTTAAGGAATAGAAGTGTAATATGAATCATCCTAAAGAGTTGATTATAGGAGATCCATCACAATGAGTTATAAAGAAGACATTCTAAGGATGTGGCTAATCATTCAGCTTTATATATAAGATTAAACCTAAATTTATCAATGAAGCTTTCAAAGATCAATATTAAATTATTAATATTATGAAAGAAGATTTAAATCAGTTTGTTAGAAATGATGTTTGAGAATTGATTCCTTGATCCCAAAATAAGAATGTTAATGGAACCCAATGAGTCTTAAAAATAAGTTAGATAACATAAATTGTATTATTAAACAAAAAGCCTAAGTCAGTTACACAAGGGTACACACAAGTCTAGAAGATAGATTTTGAAAAATCCTTAGCACTCATAGCAAAACTAGTGACTATTAGGTTGCTCCTTACTTTTGTTTGTTATAGAAAATTTAAACTCTTCATATAGACGTCAATAGTGTATCTTAGATGGGTTTATTGACCAAGATGTCTTGTAGATCAACCTCTAGTTTTGAAAGTCTAGAATTTCTTGATTATGTTTTTAAATTGAAGAAAGCTTTTTATGGTATGAAATAGGCTACTCAAACTTGGTATATTATGTTAAGAATTTTTAATTGACCATGGAATTAGAAATGGCCAAGTAGATACCACCTTATTCCTCAGAAATGTAGCAAATGATTTGATCATTGTACAAGTATATGTAGATGATATTTATTTCGAAGCATTAATGAATCTTTATTGCATTAGTCCTCATCTTTGATACCTAAGGAGTTTGAAATGAGTATGATGTGAGAGCTAAACTTTTTATAGGGTCTTCATGTGAGGAAACAAGAAAATGATAGCTTTATTTATCAAACCAAATACATAAATGAATTGATTGAAAGTTTTGACATGAAGAGATTCAAATATAATAAAACCCCCATGAGACCCTCCACAAAATTGGATTTAGATGGATCAATAAACCTGATGACTAAAGCTTTATAGGAGCATGATATGTTCACTTTTATACCTAGTGTATTTGTCATTTGCTTATGTGCTCACTCACTGCCATCCCTAAAGAATCTCATTTAATACCAATCAAGCATATATTTTATTATTTGATAGACACCTCTAGGTTAGATTTGTGATTTTCTAAAAAATCCTTTGTCATGTGATTTGATCACTTATTTTGATACTAATTTTGTAGGTGACAAAATAGATAGAATATGTTCATCAATGATATATCAATTTTTAGAATCATTCTCGTGTCTTGATCCTCTAAGAAAGTAAAATTTTATTGTTCTATCTACTATTGAAGTTGAGAACATAGTTGTAATAAGTTGTATTACACTAGTTATTTGATTAAAGCATTAGTTAAAAGACTTTGGTGTTATGATAGAGCATAATCTTATTAAGTGTGACACACTAGAGCTATATGTTTGATCAAAAATCCTATTCAACACTCATAAACTAAGCATATTAAAACCATTTCATTCGAGATTGTATGTGTAAAAGTGATGTTAATATTTATATTACAAATATTTTTACTAAACATTTACCTAAATATCATTTTTTATAATTTAAGAAATATGATTGGCATATTAGATTGATTCATTTAATTTTATGTGTTTTACTTTCATATTCTTACACATGTTTATTTACTTTTGATGTTGCCAAAAAAAATAATAAGTATGTTGATTTCTTAGTTCTTTTTACATGGACACATTTAGGGGGAGCGGATCTAAATGACTTACTTTGCTATAGGATTCACATTATTACATGATTTATTTTACAAATTTTATTTCAATAAAGTTGATGTAAGGATATTGTGCACCTCATCCTTTGACACTACCAAGAAATGTTTATCATCATCAATAAAAAGGGAGATTATTAAATCCATGAACTTTATGACTTATTTATTTGATTTTAATGATAACGAACTTATAATTGAAAGTTAATAATATCTTATTTCAAGTATTTCATGAAAATTATTAAACCTAACTTAATCAATCAGTTCAGGAAGATCAAATCAACTTGAACTTAGGTTTACTAAGAATTTTCTTAAGAATTAAAATGATAAGTAAACCTTACAAAATTAATAATCCTTGTTAAAATATTTTCATTTTAATTATTTTTATTTTTAAAATATTTTTCAAATTTTTATGCATTATTTTTTTCTAAAATTTATAAAATTATCCTTTGTGGATACTTTGGTCATTTGCCTGAATTAAACTCTTACCCATTTCATCTTAAATTTAGTTTGTTTCATTTAATGTTGCATTAATTAATCATCAAGTAACAATTATTAAATTATTTATTTAATTCAAGCATGTGTTATCAAAAAGTCTATTAAATATTGAACTTATTATTTTCTCTCTCCTATTTATTCCTTATCTCTCTTATATCAATATTTGTATTTAATTTGATGATCCATCACGTCATGGATGAATTTCACTTGAATTTATTCATAATATTATTTATTGAATTTCTTAAGATTATTACATTTATTTTTTATTTTTAAATATTTCCATAAGCATTGAATTATTTACACTTCTTTTTTTTTTAACATTTGGATTGTTTAGGTGGCCCTCCACTTCTCATGAAGTTAATTTTATTTGATTTTACTAAAGTTGATTTAAATTTAAATTCAAATTAAATTGGAGTTAATTAATTTCCTTTTCCAAAAATCCATTTTGAGAATTGCTTGGCTGCCCCCATTTATTTAAATTCAAGTTAAAACATTATTTGATATTCAAATTACATCTTTAATTAACTCCCTAAGTAATAAATTGTTGAGTTTAAATTAACTCTTGATTGATCCATTTTTGGAATCAATTTGGTGGTCCATCCTAATTAAAATAAATTGATTTATTTTATTTGATTTAATTCAAACTAACTCCTTAATTAAACTCCTAATTATCTCTTGATTATCTAAGCTAATTGATTTGCATTCAATCCTCTACCCTCCATTATTTGGTCATCCATCATGACTTCAAATTTATTTGATTCAAAGTCAAATTAATTTGTTTGAATTTTGAAATAATTCCAAATGGGTTTTACTCTTGGCAAACCCCTCTTAATTTGGCTATCTAGTCCTTGGTTATTCTTTGTTTATTTCCTTTCATTTGCTTCATCACATCCTCTCAATGATATAAGCCTTAGTTGACCACTTAGTGTAATTTTTCAAGGAGATTTTCATTTCAAAGTTCAAATTTCCTTTGCTTACTCTCTTTTACTTCAAGCTTTCTCAAGAGGAGTTCACATCATCTTCTTCAAATCTTTATCTTACATTGGAGAAGAGCCATTCAGATTTGATTTTGTCTCTCCAAATCTTATTTCAAAGAGCTTGGATAAAATTGTTCTTAACTTCATTTAACTTTGATTGGTTGAGTTCATATGTTAAATGATAAAATTATGATTTTAATTTTCTAAGTATTTTTTATCTTTAATCATTCTTCATTCAAATGACTAGGCATGAATATAAACCGATTTTTTGATTCGATCAAACCACATAAAAATTTATGTGCCTCCTATCTTTTTTACCTTTTTGCAATTCTTTTTAGTTTTGTTATTGTGTTCTATTATAAAACTCAATTTTATTTGCAACTAACTCCTTATTATGAAAAAAAATTATTGCTGACCTTTGGCATTGCATTAATCAGTGTGAATTAGTTGTCAGCATAATTTTATTATAATAGATACATATAAAAATTATGAAACTAGCTATTCCAATAAAATTTGGCTATTAAGAATCCTAACAGCAAAGTTGTTGAGCTAAACAAGTTGAAAAGTGAAGAAAAAGTTATGTTTTATTCTTTAGAGGTGAATATGAAAATCTTTAAAGAGAGATATTTCAAAAAATATTTTAAGTTTGCCAATGGTGCTTACAGTATCCAAGAATAAATGACAAGAATTGAAAATTGTCTATAAATTGAGTGTCAAAGTTGAAGAATAAATCAAACTAGTGCTGCAAAATGAAAAGAATTTGATGGCTAAACGTGGCTTCTTCAAAACACTAACACAAACTACTGAGGATCAAGAAATACTTTCTTCGCAGTTCATGAAGAGAAATAAAGTTTTATTAAGTAAATTAACAGAGTAGAATGCACTTCCTCTAACATATATAATCATATAAGAACTTTTGAAACTTTGGTAAAGGAACTAAGTACTAGTGAAGAAAGAGGGAAGAGCACAAATAGAGCAACACAAATGAAGGAGACTAGAAACATTTTTTGTATTTTGATTTCTTCGCTTTGTACTTGAACTTGTAAATCTTTCAATATGGAATAAATTGTTGCTTTTTTTTTTGTTATGTATTGGAATTGAATAATCCTCCATAATGAATGTATATCAAATAAAGAATACTAAATTTGATAAATATGAATAATGAATATAAAAATCTTAAAATATGATGAATGTTAAATACAAAATGTCCTCAATTTTAAAAAATGTAGAAAAATAAGAAACCTTTTAAATTTGACAAATGTTAATTTTGATGAATGCCGGATTCTAAATACAAGAAATCCTAAATACTCAATGAGTGACGTCTCATAAGTTGATATATACTAGCTTCTTAATAATTCTCTTCAAAGTAAACAAATTTTAAATATGGCAAATCATTGGGAATGCTTAAGTTCCATAAAGCATATGTTTAGATTGTTTTTTTTATATAATTTTGTGTCTTACTCAATTTGATTTTCTTTAATATACCCTTAGTTAAGTTGTAGCTTTGGTTGGTGCTCACCTTCATGAAATCTTAGTTATCATAGGGGGTCATCATTTAAACTTATCGAATAGAACAAGCTATCACACTACTCACTACAATCATTATAAAAGGAGTCAAGATTTATAGTTTCATTTGTACTCCAAAGAGTATACAACAACAACAAGCCTTTATCCCACTACATGTGGTCGACTACATGAATCATTTTTCTCCAATGTGTCATATTATCATTTAATTCTAATAAATTAAGATCATTTTTTATACTTCCTAGCAAAATATTTTTAAATCTACATCTACATTTTTTAACATAGGATGAATCTAATACATTACTCTCCTAACTAGGTTGTACATTCAATATTTTATGTGAGACGGCTCTCTCTAATCTTTTTGCCATTAGAGCTACTCTAACCTTATTAATATATATTTGTTTGGTCTCTAAGTATAAAGCTAGTCATCCACCTAAGCATTCTCTTCTCTACAACACTTAACTTTATGCTTCTCTTTTAATGACAACATTTTGCACTATAAAGCACTGCAAGTCTCTCCACCATCTTATAAAATTTTCCCTAAGTCTAAGTGATACTTTCCTATCGCAGAATAAGCCTCCACTTCAACCATCCAACTTGAATACTACTAATAACGTTCCAATCTATATCACCATCACTTTGAATAATAGAATCGAAATATCTAAAATAGTCTCTCTTTTTAATGAATTGATCACCCATTATCACCACTCTGTCACTAGATATTCTATAACTAATATTACACTCCATGTATTCAATTTTAGATCTACTAAAACAAAAGCCTTTAGACTCTAAAGTACAACCATAATTTAAGTTTTTCTTGAAATCCTTCTCTACTCTTATCGACAAAAAGAATTCTATCAACAAAAGCATACACCAAGGTACAAGCTCTTCTAATGTCTACTGAGAACATTCATAACTAAATAAAAAATATATATTAGCTTAAAGTCGATCCTTGATATAATCAATTGAAATAGAAAAACATTTGATCAATTCTCCTTGTATTTGAACACAAAGGATAGCTCTACTATACATATTCTTAAATAATATTAACTCCAATCTTTTCTAAATTTCCAAATAACTTTAAAATTCTCCATACTTTCTCTAAAACATAAATTATGCTCAATTACTCTATCTCATAATTTTAATATATGGCACATTAATTTAATATCACTATAATTTACACACTCTTGTGCATCACCTTTATTAAAAATAATAGCTAACAAACTCTCTTTCCACTCATCTCACATCTTTTGTATTTAAAATAATATTAAAAAAATTCATAAGCAAAAAAATTATTTAATCTCCTAAACATTTCCACACTTCTATTAGACTATCTTCATGTCATACTCTTTTTCATACTTCATTTTCTTTAAAACCTCTCTAACTTCAATTTTACTAATACGATGATGAAAATATTTTTTTTAATTAAGATATTATGACCACTAAAAGCAATCATATTCTCATTACCTTTAGTAAAAACTCTATCAAAATATCTCATCCACTATATTAAACGTTTTCTTTTAATAAAAGCAATTTACAATCTTCATCCTTAATACATATCACTTAAACTAAATCTTTATTTCTCCTATCTCTTTATTTGGTTACCTTATACATACATATTTTACCCTTTTTAATAGTTTATTTATCATATAAATCACAAAATGTTAAATTTTTTTATATTATATATTACTTTCTCGAAATGTACAAACCACTCTACTAACTTGTTTTAGGTCATTTCAATTTTTTTATAAGCATACATCAAAACATACTTTAAGAGTATAAACGTTTGTAATATTAATAATCTTAGTATTAACAAAAATCTTTAAAATTATAATTAAATCTCTAATTCTATTAATTTTCATAACGGTATCTTTCACTCTTATTTATAATTACATATCTATAGCATAAAACATAAACTATCAATCTCCATTGCTTTCTCCTCAACCTGTTTTCTTGAATCCATAAGATATTTATTTCCTATAAATTATAATATATATTAATTCTATTAATTAACCTATAAGAGTACCAATATTCTAAGTATATATCCTAATTCCAATTTAATAAACTGATTTGTTTGATGCATCTATCCATAAATTGAGAATCCCTACTTATTTATTACTACAATTGAGTGCTTAAACAATAATCTTTGCACATATCTCACTATATTTAAGCCATACAACATGTCGCTTTTAAAAAATGCCCTAACATTGGCACAATGTATTAAAGTATTCATGTTATGATTTTTTGATAAGTTTTACACAAGTTGAATACTACTTAATGCAACTCTCAACTTTCTTATCTAAAACTTTAGACCCGACAATGATAGTGCTACTTAACACACTTCAATGATTAGACCTTATCAAATTCCTCTTGTTGAGTCCCTAAATGTAAAAACAAGATTTATGAACCTTTTCAAATTAAAGATTTCTTACCAAACAAAAAAAAAAAACATTTTGAGAATATAATCATTCAACCATTAGTTTCCTAAATAGGAAAAGAGACTATGATGCATGTCAATGACTTATAATTCTTTCAAAGAGTATACTAGTAACTTTTAAGATTGACCTTCAACTAAGATCAATTTGATCCCAAACCTAAGTGTGTCATCTCTACTATTAATCAAACTTTCTATTTTAATTTAGCTAACTCCAAATTAAATTATTAACTTTTGTCAAAAGTATCATTCTTTATTTACTAAAATTTAAGAGTTTCTAAAGTCATCACTTATTTAGCAAAATTTTTTATCTCCTAAATTTTTTTTTTTTTGAAATAAAAAATTTATTGAATGAATGCATTTTATAAAAAGATGATATAAACAATATATATTTTTAAAGATACAATTTTTCAAATCATCTTTACTAATGCTCTTAACTTCTTTGCCTATAAATTAAATTTGATAAATTTTAAGATTGACTTACTTTTCAATGACATAAGAGCCATTCCATGTAGAATCCAAGTATCAATTAATAAAATGCCAATTTTTACCAAAATTAAATTACATCTTTGAAAGTCTTTTCACAAATTCTAAGAATACCTTTTAAGGTGTTTTACAATTACTCTAATAATGAATTCTAATCAAGCAATCAGTGTTTCATACTCAACTTGCTTCATACAAATTCCAACTCTTTGATTTTACGAAGTTCCATCAATATAGAAAGTCTAAAGCAAATCTTCTCAAGTAATCAAATCTTCTTGTGTGCCAATTATAATGAAATTAACCAGGAAGCTTGCTAATGTATGTGCCTTGATGACAATATAAATGATATTAAACTCATTTAGGTTCAACTGCACATTTTAGTGTAGCTCTTATTGATTTGATTTTGTGATACCTTACTTCAAGAGATTATATGCCACAACTTGTAAATGGATAAACATGAAGATATGATTGAACCTTCCTTACTACAACTAAAGCCCAAGTATTTTTTTTTTCATTATTTGATAATATAAATTCTACACCCTTCATATTATATTTCAAATATCAAAAATATTTTATTTTCATATTATATTTTCTCAAAATATTAAATATTTCATTAAAGTCATTTATGTTTTATTCAAAAATTTTATTTTTATCAATAAGTTATCAACATACACATTAAAGAGGTAATATGCAAAGTGTTGATAACTTTAAAAATGTATATAGATAATTTATTGATAAAAATTAAATTCTTAAATAACACATAAAAAGTATCACCCTTCTTTGGGAAGGGACAAGCACATGTACCAAGGAAATCCCTTAGATAATCTATTTCCATGTCAACCAAAGTTCAATTTTGTCCCTTCTCAACAATTGAAACCTCTTCAAAAACTTCTTCAATTTATAATCCACTTCCCCTTTGGATATCAAGTAACAAAACTTCTTGTACATTCTTAAGAGTGTACGTTAATTGGATAAACTCAAATTACTTTTTTTAAGTTTATTAGTTCAGTAGCTTTACCTCTAGAAACCTAAAAACAAGCCTATTGCCCTACGATTCGCCAGTCATTGCTATTCGTTTGCAACCTTCAGCATTCATTCCCTTCATCTTTGCAAAATCAACAAATCAATCTGTTGAGGCTAAGCAAACATCGAACAAGCTACAAAGAGCCTCAGGTGAGGCAACATCAAGCATGTTACTATGACGAGGCAACATCAATTAAGCTACTAAAGCAACAAACATAAGCAAGTTTAACTATAGCTACTTCCATCTTAAAAACCCCTAGTCACATCCTTTCTATTTTCGTGATTTTTCCAACAAGGATTTACTTAGAAGAGTTAGGGTTATGCTTATTCCCGTTCTCCCCTCCCCATCGGATGACTGCTTTTGGCTCTAGAGTTATGCTCTCTCTCTCTCTCTCTCTCCCAATTTTTCTTGAATGGTCTTGAAATTTGAGGCCTACAAAAGAAAATTTCTCTAAAATTCCTCTTTGAATCAAATTGCCAAAATTTCCCCTTTGTTGCTAGAATGAAATCGATTTTTCTAAGGTGGCGAGTATGATTAGGTTCCCTCTCGCGATTGGCAATCTCATGGCATCCAAATCGAGAGTTACATTTGTAAGAATTTGTGTCCAGGTTAACATCTCTTCCTCTCTTCCTGATTCAGTTCCCATTAACTTAAATGGGCTGAAGTTTAAGCAAGAGATTTTATATGACTGGAAACCATCAGCTTGCAGCATTTGTTGTTCCTTCTCCCATGATTATTCTTCTTGTCCACAAAATTCGTCCAAACAACCCCAGGTTAGAGGGTGTAGTCGCAACCGCCTCCTCAACCCCAAGCTCCAAAAAACCGACTTCCATCTACAACCAATCCCTTGCTCAACAATCCCTTAGCTATCCCCTCTCTTGAGATTGCCTAAGACACTCCCACTACAAATCTGACTATCCATTCCCCCCTCCCACCATCAATGGCTTTAATCAACTCTCTATCTAATCCCCTCCACCCCAAGATGACTCCGCTGAACACGCCACTGCCACCCAAAATGCCTCCACCTCTTATAACCCTTCTAACTCTACTTATACAATTCTCACCTGATCCAGCTGTCTCTCCTAGCGGTAAGTCCTTGGATTTCAGGGGAACATCTCTATTACTCCTAAGAAAAGTAATCATGAATCCAACAAGACTAAGTCACCAGCAAATCAAACTCACACAATCCTTAAACGTAACAACAAGAAGGGAAAGAAGCCTTTTGCCTCCCAGTTCTCTTCATGACTCCCATTCAAAGTTGTCGGAACATTTGTGGCCTTATGGTCGGGGGCAAAGCAAAGGATTGCTCGAGGCTAGTCAAGGATAATCAAATTGATGTTTTATTTTTGCTGGAAAACCAAACTCAGCTTTGACTCCCTTGATGGCCATTTTCTTCTTCAAAAACTCCAATTCCTTCCCAATGAGGAATGTGTTAATAATTTTGAATGCTGGCCTGGGGGTTGAATTTGAATGAAGTGGTATTCAAGTCTCTTCTCCTTCAGACACACTTTAAGTACCCTGCAGCTCATCCATGGGGAACTCACATACAACAGTGCTCAATCCTTCTTCATTACCTGTGTTTATGCCCACAATTATGCTCTTGATATATGGTACCTCTGCAATTCCATCACGGAGATCTCTACAATGTCCTCCTCGTGGATTATAATGTGTGATTTCAACTGCGTTCTCTATTGCAATGAAAAATGTGAGGGCAATCATATTCCCATTAATAGAACTATTGATTTCAAGTAATGCGTTCAAAACTATGGACTGCTTGATCTTCCTAGTTGTGGACTGTTCTACACCTAATCTAATCAATAAATTGAGAATCTCATTCAATCCAAACTTGATAGAGTGCTTTGCAACATGAGTTGGGTGAATTATTTTCCCTTTTCTTTCAACAGGATCCATCCTCCCCTCTCTTCTGATCAGTCTCCTATTATTACTATCCTGCAACATCAATACACTGCTCATCACATATTTTTATTTAGGAACTATTGGACCACCTACTTTGAATTCAATGATGTGGTCAAATCAGCTTGGTATAAGTTCATACCTGAGGATCCCCTATACATTCTCTAACAAGCTCCAACATACTAAAGTGGCTCTTAAGAGCACATTTAGGACCCCTCCTCATTGAGCCACCAAATCACATACCTCAAGCTTGAACAACAAAACACTCTCCTTCTACTATAAAAGGAATCTACCAATCAACTTCTTGTGTCTAATGTAAATATCATCAATGATAGATATAAGGAGTTGGTTATTAGGGAGAGCATGTGGAGAGTAAAAACTCATTGGTTGACTCACTCAAATGATGACCTGAAATTTCTCTTGCTCTATCAACGAACAGAAGAACTCTAACCTTATTAGAGAGATTCAAACACATCAAGGCACCACTTCTGATCTTGGCAAAATGGTTGAGGGCATATGCAATTTTATTCCTCCTTTAATAAAGTCATGCGATTAATTACATTCTCTTTTGTTGGATGACCTACCTAGGAAGCCTCAAAACCTCTGACACTATTGTTTTTGTAATTCCTCTTTGAATCCCAAACCATCTCTTTTAAAATGCCCTTACTCTATGAGACTAATTAAAAGCCTCCTACCGAAGGGCAGCTCTATTCTTATTCCAACTACTCTTCAACTAGTTCTAAATGAAGCTCATAGTTTGGACCATAAAGTACTAAAAAGCTGCATTATCTCATTACTGTTATATCTATCTATATGATCTGCCTGAAAGAAATAACATAATCCATCTTAATGACAACTCCTCCATCCCGATCCTTGCCTCCAAAATCAAAATGACTTACTCTCAAACTTAAAAAAAGTGGAAACTCAAATCCTCATGGCTAAATTACATCATCTCTTTGTTAGAGAAATGGAGATTGGGGTCATTTGAATTAGCTGCAAACTCCTGATTGGATATCTTTTTATTAGTTTTGTTATGTTTTTTGATGTTATTAGTGCTTATTGGACAATGATGAGCTTTTGATTGATGCGAGCATACAATTCACAAGTGTGCCGACTCTCCAATCTGTATGATCATTCTAACAACCATGGATCTCCTCTCTCGAGACGTGTTTCTTGCCTCTCGAATTTATGCCGACTGAGAATGGTTCCAGGCTATGTCAGATAACCACTGGTAGCTGAGACCCTACTGCACTTCTTCCATCAACAATTTTGGAAGTTGCAGATATGCAGATATCTAGTGCTTTAGATCAGCTCACAAACTTTCCTATTTATATAAGATTTTTTATACTCTTGAGTCCATTATATGTTCCTTTGCTTATTCATAATTTTCATAGTTTAGTAGTTTTTATACTATCCCTTGTCCTTTTCTAGGCTATCAATCTGAATTCCTCTATATTTCTCTTTGGAATAAAAATTGAGCTTTTGCCCTTAATTTTTCCAAAAAAAACAAGGAATTAGTTTCACCTGTTTTTCTGAGTTGTGAAACATACTTAACATCACAAAGAGTTGAAAGATATAATTAAAAGCATAAACGTGCCACAATTTTAAAGAAATCTTTAAGGTATTTTTTAATTTACAACTACTGTAATCTAGAATTAAGATAGTAAAATCTTATTTTTTTTATATTGACCCCAATCAAAAGAACATAAACTGTTAAAACTCTCAATCTCTTAAAGTAGAGCTTACCAATGCACCAAAAGGTAATATCTAAATGTTTGTTTAGTAATTAACTTATAATTTATTCCAAGAAAGAAAACAAAATAAGAGATTTTTACGTAATCTATATTTGTATAATTCATTATTAAATATATATATATATATATATACAAGGACTGTAATGCACTAGCTTTCAACTATAGGGCAAACTTATCAAAAATAGATGCATGTTTCTCCTTTTAAAACCACATCAAAGCATTTAATTAATATTTATATTCACAATTTTTAAATTAAATATTACATGCATAAAATTTCTTACCAATCAAAAATCAAAGAGCAATAAAACCTAAATCTCTAGATCATATATTTTTTTAAAATTGTGTTTATTTTATTTGTTTAGAACTTTTTTCTAAGATCATTAAAAAATTCTATATCTAACATTTGCCTTGTTATTAATTTAATTTACATTTCACAATACAAAAAAATTCAAATATAATTAATTCTCAAATATCTATTTAACATGACAAACGATAAAGGTGATAAAATAAATAAATAAATGCAATTACTGTGGAATAATATATATTGTAGGGACATCTAACTTTCAAAAGTATTCTCACCAAAATTAGTATTACAATTAG
Organism: Cymbidium sinense; assembly: GCA_021442155.1. Taxonomy (NCBI): domain Eukaryota; kingdom Viridiplantae; phylum Streptophyta; class Magnoliopsida; order Asparagales; family Orchidaceae; genus Cymbidium; species Cymbidium sinense. The sequence goes on along the minus strand of CM038225.1, from coordinate 83,031,743 downwards.
GTGAAAAAAGACGTGAACATGGCCAAAATCATATCAAAATTTAGAAATTTGACCAAATAAATGTTAAAAAGGCTTTACCTATTACGATTATTTCAAATAAATTACCTTTCAGAAGAGTTAAAATTTAAATACTTCATATCACAATGTTATACCATGTTTCTTATTCCCTCTTATATTAGATCCTCACATGTAATTGTTTTCAATTCTATAATTGAAATGAAAATCATTAAGCAAAATTTCAAATATTCATTTAAAAAGATAATTTATGTTATCTACCAAGGCATTATATAAATAAAGATTGAAAATTAAATAAAAGAATTATAATTTTTTGTTTAATATATAGTCACAAAAGAGAGCTAGTTGAACAACAAATTAAGAAACACTTTTATAATTTTAATAATCCAAGTTCAAATCATTTACTAAAAAAATTTCACTAATCATGGAAGGAGCATTCTTGAAGACAATAAATGTGGAGATGGATATTTAAGTGATGCAAAATAATAATTTTTGTGAAAGAAATTAATAATAGAAACAAATACATAATCATAGAAAAATCCAAAAGACATAGCTTCAACAAAGATAATTAGGACTATAAATGAACAAAGCATTGGACAAACTACTCAAAGTTTGGCTTAACTCAATTAAAACACATTCATGATTGTTTAATCAACTAATCAAATGAGCTTGAACATTTCATAAATAATCAATTGCTAAATACACAAACTTGAATAACTTGTAATTTGATTTAATTATAATCATGAAAAATACTATTTAAAGTTCATGAACAAACTCATTAAGAAGCCTAATTATAAATCAATTAGGGCTCAATTAAAACTTATTTTTAAACAATATTATTTAAATTTAAATTTTTTTGATTTAATAAACTTTAATTGATACAACTCATATATTTCTCAACAAAATGCCCACAAACAAATTCTATTAAAACTTGATTAAAGCTCATTTATTTCATTAAATGAACTACTAATTAATAACTCGATAATTCAATTTGAATAGAGCTCATGAACAAACTCGAATCAAGCTCAATAATGATAAACAAACTCAAGCTTAAGCACCATTATAAAAAGCTCAAAATGAGTTCAAGCTTGATAATGGCATTATCAAGCTCGAATTCAAACATACACAAACTCAGCTTGGCTAAATTCATTTCTAGCCCTAAAGACAATCCAATAATAAAACAAGCTAAGATATATATTCTGAAATAATAAAAATAAGAATTTTAACATTTTGACATTATGTATATTAATGCTCAAAGATTTTCGATATATTAACAATTTCAATTTCTACAATTTCTTATAATTTTGCATTTGTTACAAGAGATAGTGTAAAAGCACCATGAGCTCTCAAGCCTGGCAAGACGAAAGCTTTCAGATGGCCACTACGAATGTTTGTAAAACAAGACTTCAATTTGCTATCATATCCAAGAATTACAGACCCTTAAAACAAACCTTTGTAAATCCTTTAGTTTCAGAAAACAAGTTATACAATTATGCAACCATTTGACATAGTATTACTTATTACAAATTTGTACTGAATTACTATATGAAGAACTTGGCAATGATCATAAATAAACAGAACATTATTCTATATAATAGACGAAAGAAAGCAAATGCAGAGAAATTATTGTTTGTATGGCCTCAGACATCCAAGGAAGGAAATTGCTAAGCAGCACAAGCTCTCAAGCCCGGCAAGGCGAAAGCTCTCAGGCGGCCACTGCGAATGTTTTGAGAAACAAGCCTACTGTTTGTCATCACAGGCATATCATTCTTACAAAATCGCAAATTTAATACAAAGTAAATTTCTTCAAACGGGTCGTTTATAAGTTGAGAAAACAAATAAACTAACTTAATGGTGCTCATATTCTATGGGTGTTTCGGCGTCTGTCATGCTAACAGAAGCGTAGCAAATCAGAACGAGGAATTTTTTTTATAATCACAGCAGCCATGAATAACAAGCAAAAGCTAAATAACATTAGAATGTGAAAATAAACAAATTAAATCGTAGTATAAAGATAGATTTCGAGAGCGCAAGGGATCTAATGGCCATAAGCGACAAGGAACAAATCAACTAAAAGAAATTCCACAGATGAAAATACAGCGAGGCCTTAGCAGATAAATTGGATCATTCACCATGAAAAACATGACGAAATTTCCGCTAAGACCTGAAGAAGAAAACAGACGAATTGAAGAGAGATAAGTAACACACCACAAACCCTAAACCAGAGGATGGGCGGCGACATGCTGATTGCGATGCTAAGTTAGGATTTTATAGGCGGAATGAGATTATCGAAGAAAACCCTAGATTCCGCTTCCCACTTGATGGGCTGGAACGTTTGCGGTTAGCCTTCCTCATAGAGGCCTAAATTTAGGCCCACAATAGCGGCTTTTTCTCCGCAAATCTGAAGGTAACATAAATATGTGTGTAGGATATGAGAGGAAAAAAAAATATAGATATTTCAAACTAAATATAAAATAAAGAATATCGCATAATTCTTATTCATTTTCATATCCGACATCTAATTTTAATATTTATAAATATAATAATTTTTATTCATAAAAATTGCATTTTATTTTAAAAAATTAATGATGATAATAATTTATTATAATATTAAAATTCTTATTCATTTTTTAAAATATTTAATATTTTTATCCACTATTGCTATTTATTAATGAAATGCTATAAAAATAGCCATGTGCTCATAAAATGATGGCCCTTTTTTTTTTTTTTTTTTTTTTGAAAAGTTAAGCCTTAAAGACAATTTAAACTCACACACTCACACAATTTATGCGTTTCGAACATGTATCTTTATGTTGAGAGTAAAGCCTCCAACCCAAGGAATGCACAATCTTGCGCATGATGGCCCTCTTGTCCCCTAAATTTTAATTTCTCATCATTAGGAAATAATTTGTAGTGATGTAAATTTTTTGAAAATTTTGAACTTCTATAATTTCTATAGACAAATTTTCAAATACCACCAATAAAAATACTAAATCAAGATAACACAATCCAAAGGTAATCTAAAGGGCAAGATGTTTTGGAAAAGGCTATGTTAAAGCTCCATTTACCAATTATCTATTTAAACAACAATGATTAATTATATGGCATATAAAATTAGGTTTCTCTTAACATTTTTCTTTGACTATAAAACCTTTAAGATATAATTATGTATTTTTAAAATGCTTCAATTAAATATAATTATTAATCATATTTTATTAGAAAGACTTTTAGATAAAATTTAATCATTTTTTTATCCTAACTATATTAATTTCAAATTATAATTATTACTTGGATAGCTAATAATATGTGTGATTACATATAATTATTTAGTGATAATTTAATAAAAGATATGATTAAATTTTTAATTTGATTAAAATTGTTGCTTGTGATTTTAATATTCAACAACTAGTAGTAGGCTCTTTAAAAAAATAGAGTAACAAACAATTTAAAAAAAATAGAAGGATAACTAACTCATTAAAGATAGACAAAATGCTTGAAGCCCCCAAGCACAAAATATATGAAGAATAATTATTCATCAAAATATTTCATTCATCGATAAAATTTATAAATCAATTTTATTTATATTTATAAGCACAATATGAGTATTGAATTAACACTCCTAAGTGTAAAATGGAAGGGAAAAGGAAGAGAAAATGAGAGTTGTGGACATTAATAGAGAGAGTTTCATTCACTTTTTTTAATAGTTTCCTCATTCAAAAATATATCAAGGTCAACTATACATGTCTTTAAAACAAATATATATATATATAAGAAAATAAAATATAAATTATATATATTTATTTTTTTCTTAGTTATTAGCTCCTTATAGTTGGGACCTTTTTTGGTCTCTTCTTTTAGCTTATGTTTTAGCACTTATAATTATATTTTTTTACTTGATTATCCTAATCCACATAATGTGTAGCATCATCTTTCATAGGTTTAGTCTAATCTATAAAGTTAAAAATCAACTAATCCTCTACCAAGTATGAGGTTAGAGTCTCTAAATCATTATGAGGCAGTCATGTATCATCAACATATGGTTAGTTCTTCTAGTAAACTAAAAAAGTGATATTCAACAACTAGTTTAGTAGGCTCTTTTTAGGTAATGATGTAGTCAACTTTAAAAAAAAACAAAGGATTTTATTAATGAGAAACTAACTCTTTTCAAGTAATTGGATTAAATAAGAGAGGAATTTGGTACTCTCTCATATGATAAAATTTCTTCAATATTAATAATGGAATGAATTAGTATATTAATGAGCAAATCAAGGTGATATTATTTGCTCGCTTTCGTTCAATGCGTAACTTGGCTAAGCTTCATCGGCCCAGTTACAACCCAAATTTCATGACTAATTGGTTAATTCACTTTGATTCTCTATCAACCTAGAACTTTAGTTTTTCTAAAAATTTTGAATGGGCCACAAATTCTTATAAATAATTTCTCATTTTTGCAACTTGGTAATGCTTAGAAAATTTTTTATTGGTTGATTATAACTTGACTTAGAAGTGTATTTATTATTATTAAAGTAATTTGTTATCTTAGAGTGTTATTGAGATTTTGAAAGTTTTTTAATAAATCAAAATGTAAAATTATAGAATACATGAGATGGGAGATGTGCTAATCAATTGGTTGTGGTGTTCGAGCCATACATATTTTAAAAGATGAAATTTTGATTATTTTTTAGATAGAACAATTATATGTAAATTTAGATATAGATAAATGTAAGTTTGAATTTCTTAATTTTCTTTACTACAGGACATTTTAGTTGATTTTTTAAGGATTTATTTATTATATTAGCTTATTTATTAATTTAAGGATGAAAACATAAAAGAATCTTAATTTGGATGATAGCATAAAATTGTTGATTATATATTTAATATTTCTTCTTTGCTTTATTTTACTATTTATGCAATTTTAGCTCTACATGATTCACAAGTCACCTAAAAAGTTTTAAATAAATCAAGAAGCCTATGAATAAGATTAAAGTCATCATCTCAATATGATTAAGGCTTTTTTTGTAATTAGAATCTAAACAAATTTTATTTAATTTTATTAGATCAATGATTGAAGTAAAATTATTAAAATATTTAATGATTCAATTATAAAAAAAATGACTAAACCATATAAACTTTGGTTGATCATATTGTTTAAGGTTGATAAAGTCTAAGTCTTAATAGACTTAGCATTATCTCATTTCTATATTCTAAAAAATAGTAATTATTTTTATTTTTATTTCTAGTAAGATAACCATAGTATTTGCTTGGACTAAACCCAAGTGTTCCCATCTATTAGTTTGATCCTTAATAATGTGGACCACTAAGCTCTTCAATAATTATAGTCATATGAAACCTCGTCATATTGATCTTAATTTCCAAGTCTAGCTTTTAGGTCTAAAAATCCCTTAAATTTTTATCGTGAATTTATTTTATCAACTCTGGATTTGATAGGAATAAACAATCTATTAAAATCTATTATTATATAAACATTTTATAATCACCTTATGGTTTTGATGATTTGAATTCCAATATTAATGGACTCAAATCCCTATACAAATTATTGATTATCATTAGCATAGACCCCAATATTTGAATCTATGTCCTAGGATTAATTCACTACTTTTAAGGTATATTAGATCAATCCTAAAGTTTCCTTAACTTGGAACCAAAAATAGCTATAACATAAGGCATTAGTCTTAATGATGAATTGATCTTTTCTAATCTTAAACTAAAATAGGATTAATAATAAGTTTGTTTTTTTTTAAATCTACTACACCCATTTAGTTTCAATCTAAGTTTTCTTAACAATGTAAATTTCAAATTTAGCTTAATAAAATGAGTTGAAACTATGTCTTGTTAAATTTCCAAATGATCTACCTCATAGATTATTTAGTAAAGGTTTAAGATTTAATGCAGCTTTAGATCACTTTTCTTAGAATGACTCTAGTGTTTGGTCTATTTGAATCCTAGTTAAAATGAGTTGAACCTAAACTAAGTGTATTATAACTTATCTTAGCTTGGTGTTTTATCATGGCCCAATTGACATATAACTGTTGACCTCACTTTTGGAGTGAGTTCTCAATCTCCTTATCTTAGACATAGGAATCCTTAGACACTAAGATTTCCTTAGTCATAAGACACATCTAGTAATTAGGTGAACACCTAACCTAAGCTTGGAGACTTAGAAGGGTTCAACCACAGGATTAAGCCATGCCATAAGGATTAGGGAAACCACCTACCCTATAGCCTAAACTCTATCCATGTACACCTTCTTAAATTCAATCCAAATCCAAATTTCAAATAAACATGTTGACCTCACTTTTGGAATGAGTTCTCAACTTCCTCATCATAGATTTAGCACTCTTATATACACTAAGAGTTCCTTAGTCATAAGACACTTCTAGTGATTAGGTGAACACTCAACCTAAGCCTAGAGACTTAGAAGGGTTAGACATAGGAATAGGTTATGCCTTAGAGACTTAGGAAGGCTTACTTACCCTTTAGCCTAAACCCAATCCACACTTTTCGCCTCAAGCCAAACCTCAAATTCATACTAAACCAAATTTTCAAGACTCATAATCAATCCCATGATCAAATTCAAGCTCAAGATTTCTCCATAAAACCCCATAATTAAATTCAATGCCCTTTCTAAGCCCTTTGATTTCATCTTATGGACTTAGCCTTAACCAAATTCAAATCAATCTCGATTCAATTGATTTTTTTCAAATATCAATTCAATCTCTCAACCATTTACCAAATCCATATCCAAATTTCAAACCAAATCCTTGAAACCCATAATCAACATTCTTCCTAAGCCCTTTGATTTTATCTTATGGACTTAGCCTTAACCAAGTTCAAATCAATCATGATTCAATTGATTTTCTAAAATATCAATTCAATCTCTCAATCATTTACCATATTCAAATCCAAATTCCAAACCAAATAATTCAATCTTAAATCAAATCCAAGATCAAATATTCTTCTTAAGCCTTATAACCCACTCTCATAAGCTTAGCCAAAATCACTACCTAAATTATCCCAAACTTGACTAATTTCTTTATAAATCAATTATTCGTTCATTTATATTCACAAAAATAAATGAAACCCACCCAAATAACCAAAACCAAATCAAACTAAATCAATCCAAGCTAAATCCCCTTAAGCCCTAAGGACCTATCTCCATAAGCTTAATCAAATCTCATACAAATCAACCCAAAATCAATTGGTTTCTTTATGAATCAATTTTTACTTCATTTATATTCACAAATATTAATGAAACCCACCCTCCAATGACCAAAAATAAATCAAACTAAATCAATTCCCTACTTAAGCTCTTTTGACCTACATACTTAAGCTTGGTCAAATTTGCTTCCAAATCACTCCAATTCAAATGATTTTCTCATGACTTATTTATATATTCATTTATATCTCCAAATATAAATGAAATATAAATCCAAATAGCCAAGATCAAATCCAAAATTAAATCAAAACTCAATTCAAGCCTTTTTGGCCAATTTCTTGGACTTGGCTAAATCCTATCCAAATCAAGCCAAAACTAATGAACTTTCTCATGAATCAATCATTCCTTCAATCATCTGCCAAAATATAAACATAAACTATAATTATCAAACCAAACTCAAGTCAACCCATGTCAAGCCCAGTTAGTCTTTTTGACTTGAAAATTTCAAATGAGCCAAAATCCATTAGACTCCAAATTGATTGTAGTTGGATTTATATTTCAATCTTTGACTCATGTATGAGTTCAACTAAACTTGAATAAAGCCAATACCAAACCAATTGACTCATTTAGGTCCACCTGACCCAAAGTGATGTAAAGGGACCTTTTTGAGCTAAGTTCTAATCCAACCCAAATTGGATTGAACTAAGCCTATCCAAACCTCATATTATGATCAACAATCACCCTATGATGATCAATCATCTCAATTGGGTCAAACCAAGTCAACTTGGTCCTTTGACCTAGTCAACCTTTAGCCCAAATGAAACCTAAACCAACCAAAACCCACCATATACCAAATTGATTGAAACTGCTGATCTAAACCAACTCATAATCAATGATTGAACATGACCAAACCCTCCATTGAGCCAAACCAAGTCCAATTGGTCATTTAATCCAAGTTGACCCAAATTATCCTAAAAAGCCAAAATGGGTCAAATCATGATCTAACCCAAATTGATTACAACCAATGGCTCAAGTTCATTCCAAATCAACTATTAGACTTGGCCAAAGCTATAATTTAATCCAATTTGACAAATTGCACCTAAAGGGTTAAATTAGCCAAAATTCAAATTAAGCCCAAATTGAATCAAACCAAAACCTACAATAATTTTTAATTAGCCAATTGAACTTGAATCGACACCCAACCCAACCCAATTTGATTGGTCAACTTAGACCATTTGACCTATATGAATCCAAATGAGCCAAAATCAAACCTAAGACAAATTGATTGAAATGACTTGAACTAAAACTCTTCAAATCATCATTTGAATCTAACTCTACCCAATTTGACCAATTGGTCAACCCAACATGAACCCATATGACCTCATTTGACCAAATGAAGCCAAAGCACCAAAACCAACCCATGGGACCTTGGTGGCTGACCAAACCTGATCCAAATTGACCCTAGGTCAGTCCAAAATCATCCCAAAAGTAAAGTGGGCCCAATCCAAGGGGATTAGCCATTGGACAAATCTCTTCACAGTGGAATTCCTTCCTCATTTGGCAAAGTCCACTCTCCATCACTTGGGCTGCCATACAATTACCAAATGAAGCATGTCTAGACTTCCTAGCCCACCCTAGGCACACTAAGGCTTGCCATGGACCAAAAGAAGATAAGTTAACTCACCTTCCATGCAAACCGAGCACGCTATGGACAAAGGAAACCAAATCTCCCCACATCAGGCCTTGAGCCACCTCCCAAGCCCTCCTCCTCCACTTGGTGGAGCCACATGGAGAGATGGCTCCTGACAAATGACGCGCTGAGAAAATGGGATTGAATCTCGTCCATCCACCTCAGCAATTGAGGGGATATCCCCTCTCAATTCAAATCAATTCATGCATTCAACTTCGTTTAAGCTAGAGAGAGTGAAGGAGAGTCTCCCATAGCCATTCCTTAAGCTCCCAAGCTCCCCCATTTTTCCCTCTCTCGATTTATGTTAAACTGAAATTAAGGAGGCCTCCCTTAATTCAAACTCATCCATCTCTCAACCAAACTTCAATCAAACTTGCACACACCTTCCTTGGTCCTAGTCAAAGTCATACGAATCATTTCCCAAGATCCAAAGACATCAAAAGTGAAAGTTCGATCAAGATCGAATGCCAAATAGGACGCTTATAGTCTTCAAGGAAATCTACCCTAAATCAAGGCCCAAACACCTCAACAAGGCTTCTTCACTACTAGAATACCTCAAACGTGATCATGATGTGAACTCCCGTGAGGTAATTCCTCAAAATCATAGCTGGGTGATTTGGTTTGGTCTTTTATTGAAAGAAATTTCTATTACATGTGATCTTAGCCATTGGATGTGTTCCTCTCCTTCCCTTGATGGTGTGAGATCATTTAGGAATCAATCCAAGCTTTGGTGAGCTCAGATCAAATGGAGAAAGAAGGACGACATCTATCTTTTGTCGCTCATGAAGGAGAAAGATCAAGGGTCATCCATTCCGTGTGATCAAAATGGATGGCCGTGATTAGATCACCCTTAGATCCCTGATTATTCTCTCTAAACCACAAGATTAATCATGGCTGTTCGATCTTAGATCAGACGATCCACGAGAAAGTGCATCCACTGTCAGCTGACTCAGCCACACGACGTGATAACTTAAATAACCTATCCTATCACGCCACGTGGAAATTGCGTCGCGTCAGCTACCACGTGGCGTCCATGGGATTAGGGCTAATTAATCCATTTTCTAGGCTGAATCTTCTATAATTCACAACTAATTACAGAAAGATCAAAAAAGTATAAATAAGGACTCATTTTAAAGGTATTTCAGAGAATAATTTAATAAAATATTTCCAATGGATTTTGAACAGTAAATAAAGCTTAATTAGAGTTTAATTAATTTATTAGTTTAATTACTCCTTAATTAATCATCCAATTCATTTCAAACTTTTTGAGGATGTTTAAGGGGATGACCTCGGCCTCCCCTATTTTTCTTAGAATTTATTAGCAGCTTAATTAGAAAAATTAATTGATTAATCCATAATTACCCTCTTAACTTCATTAAGGGGTGATTAAGCACATTAATAGTGATTAATTAATTATTTAGACGATCCTGTTGACAAGGAGACATAGGGAAGCGGTGAGCCTCCCTCTAATTCTCTACTTTTCCCTCTCTTTTCAACTAAAGTCCTCATTATTAATTAATTAACTAATTAGAAACTTAATTAGCTAAATTAGAATTCAAATCATATTAAGTCATGATTAATCCAATGGATGGCTTATGAAATTAGGTGGGGACCTCTTTTCCAACTTTTTTCTTTTAAGTCCATTTCATTTTCAAAAGATAATCAAATTTGATAATTAAGAGAGAGAAAATGAATTAATGGATTAATCCTTTGATCAAATAAACTAAATATTTAACTAAATCTAATTTTTGCTAATTAATCCTTGGGTAGTTCTTTGGTGTTCAATAACCTGAAGAGAGCTAATGAAATTATGGTTAAATCACATGTGTGAGAAAACCATAAAAGTAATTGAAATGGTTCCTTAAGTATAATTATTAAATGATTATGAGCTAATTGCATTATGCTACTTTCATTTCAAAGGAGCATTGCTATTTACTTTCCAATTTATTCACATATCATATTAGCTCATAATTATTTAATTGATTACCTTAAGATAACATAGGTAAGGGTTAATTAATTGATTTAATCTTTGCTTAACTTAATCAATCTATAAAAATCATTTAATTGGTTCTTAGTAAATCAAATTAATTTACACATATGGAGAATGGGATTAGGATTAGCAAACACCTCTTTCTCACATTTCTCTTAAGTCAAGTTAAACATGAAATCAAAAAGTGACATTAAGAAACTTTGGTTTACTTTAAATAAGCTTATTTAATGTGATCATCCTTTGGAATTAGTTGGCTTGAATGAAATTACATGCTTGTGTGGCTTTCATTTCACTTTTATTTAGAATAGTTTGAAATTAGGTTGTCCAAATTTCAAGGAATTTGGAGTTGATTTGATATCATTTGGCTAATGTTGACCCATTTAGGTCAAAATGAGTCAACTTGGGACAAGTTGACCAATTGGTCGAATTGGGTCAAACCAAGAGTTGGGTCAAGTTCATATGACCATTTGAAATGTGTTGGCATCATTGGTTTGGTTCAATTTGGTTTATATTTGATTTTGGTTCTTTTGATTTCATTTAGGTCAAATGGGTCAAGTTGACCAATTTGACTCATTTTTAATTAGTTAGGGTTGGTTGGTTTAGGTTTGGTTCATTTGAAATGTTGCAAGCTTTAGTTTCAATCAATTTTGGTTTGGTTAAATTTTGGCTCAATTTGACCTTTTAGGTCAAGTTGGGTTCATGGTCAATTGGGCTAGGTTGGGTCTAGTTGGCCAATTAAGGCTTTGGCCAAGTTCAACAAGTGGTTTAGAATGAATTTGACCCATTGGTTGCAATCAATTTGGCTTAGATCAAGATTTGATATATTTTAACTTTTTAAGTCAAGTTGGGTCAACTTGGGTCAAGTGTCCAATTAACCTAGGTTAAGCTCAAATGATGACTTGGTCAAGTTCAAACATTGATCATGAATTGGTTTTGATCAATGGTTTCAATTAATTTGGCATATGGTGGATTTTGGCTAGTTTAGGTTTCATTTAGGCTAAGTGTTGACTTGGTCAACCCTTAGGTTTGACTTAGTTTAATCCAATTTGAGTGATTGATCATCTCATGATGATTGTTGCTCACAATGTGAGGCTTAGGTGGGCTTAGTTTAATCCAATTTGGGTAGGATTAGAATTTCGCTCAAATGTGTACTTTAGGTCACTTTGGGTCAAGTGAGCCTAAGTGGGTCAATTGACTTGATCAAGGCTTGAATTAAGTTTGATTGAACTCACATATGAACTTATGATTGAAATATAAATCCATTTGCAAGTGATTTGGAGTCAAATAGGTTTTGATTCATTTAATAATTTCAAGTTCAAAAGGGTGAACATGAGTTTGATTTGGTTTGATTTTTGAATTTAGTTTTGGTTTGATGATTGAAGTTTATGTCTATATTTGGATTCATGATTGAAGGATTGAGTGAATCATGAAGAAAAATCAAGGGTTTGGCTTGATTTGAGTTTGATTTGGCTAAGTTCAAGAATTTGACTTGAAGAAGTATAGGTTGGCTTCAGGTTAGATTTGGGTTTGAGTTTTGAATTTGGTTTTGATTATTTGAGTTTATATTTCATTTATATTTGTGAATATAAATGAGAATATAAATGGGTTATGAGAAAATCTCTAGAGTTTGAAGTGATTTGAATTTGATTTGAGCTAAGTCCATAAGGTGAAATCAAAGGGCATAGAAAAGATTTTTGAACTTGGAATTGAGTTTTTTTGGTTAGTTTTATTTATATTTCATTTATATTTATGAATATAAATGAGAATATAAATGGGTATGAGAAAATCTCTTGAATTTAAATTGATTTGGATTTGATTTAAGGTTTGACAAAATCAATTAAGTTGGAATTGATTTGAGATGTGATTTGGAATTGGTTTGAGTTTGAAGTTGATTTGAGTTTGAGAAAATCAATTAAGTTGGAATTGAATTGAGATTTGATATAGAATTGAAGTTGATTTGAATTTGTAATTGGTTTGAGTTTGAAGTTGATTTGAATTGAAGTTTGACTTGAAGGAAGGAAGTGAGGATTTGGTTTAAGCTATATGGTAGGCAAGTTTTCCTAACTCCTAAAGCATGACCTATTCCTATGGCTAACTCTTCTAAGTCTCTAGGGTTAGGTTGAGTGTTCACCTAATCACTAGAAGTGTCTTAAGACTAAGAAACTCTTAGTATCTAAGAGGGGTCCTATGTGTAAGATGGAGAGGTTGAGAGCTCATTCTAAAAATAAGGTCAACAAAGGCTGATAGGTGTGGTGTGTGAGGTACACCATATTAGTGTTGGAGATGATCAACAACATCAAACAATCATAAGCACTAACAGAAATGATCTACTCCTAACCCAAGGTGTAGAAGGAATCGAGAGCTTAGTACAATGTGACTCTACTCATGTCAAAGACATAAGAGAGTTAAGGAGAATTCCACTACAGATAGAGTATGTGAACCTTCCACTAGGGAAATAGGTTCAAGTCATCCACAAAGGGATGAGAGGTTGTGAAATCCACTGAGGGATTAGAATTCAAGATCCGTTGAGGGAACTAGAAAGATTTGCATCTCACTAAGAAGAAGCATATGATTTATTTGATTAGTTGTTTAGATTATTTAATTTGTTTATTTTGTTTTGTTACTTGACTCCATTAAGGGAGGAGGGTTGAGTTTGTTTCAAATTTTAATTTTTTTGGATTTTGAGATGGATCCTGTTGGTTTGTGATGGATTGCACTAAGTAGGGGCCATGTAGGCCTGGGCTTAACTCAGGTTTACCAATCTAAAAGGGTAGTCCACCAAACACATAATAGGACTAGCCAACCAAAGGGATTGCCTTTCGATGTGTAGCAACTGTACTAGGAAGAAGGCATAGTAGACTTACATTCTCCAAAGTAGGGATCAGTTGTTGGGGTGATCCATTGGCGAGGCAATGGATTGAACCTAACCTAGGGTTGACTATTGAGTGAATGCCACTGGGAGACTTAAATCAGCTCAAAGATAGTCAAGATTAATTTCAATTTTTCATTACTTTTGATGGATCTGATCAGTTTACGATGGACTGCATTGAGTAAGGGCCATGGGCCTTGGTCTTCGGTGACATGTTAACTGATCTAGGTCACTATTGAGTGAATGTCATTGGGGGGACTAAAAGAGCTCAAAGATAGTCAATGTTAATATCATTTTTTAATTATTTTTAATAGATTCTATTGGTTTGCAAGGGATCACACTGAGAAAGGGCTTATATCTACCTAGACTTATCTTAGATTTATTAAACCAAAGGGAGTAGCTTCCCAGTCGAGGGGAGAACTATCCAACCAAAGGAGTGCCTTTCAATTTGTAATAGTCAATTCAAGGAGAAGAAAGCACGGGGACTCACATATTCTACTACAAAAGACCACTAGGGTGATCAGTTGCTTTGGGCAATAAATCGAACCCGACCTAGGTCCTGGCTTCATAATCATGCTAGAAAGAAAGAATGCATCATAGGCTTACATCTTCCAAAGAAAATGACTACCAGGGTAACCTTCTTGTGGCAAAATAGATTGAACCTAACCTAAGGCCAACTACGGAGAGAGTGCTAACCTGGAGACTTATCTCAACTCAGGTAATCAGGCAATTCCTAAAGGGAGTTTTGCTGACACTGCCCTAAATATAGGATGTCTGCTTGGGAAAAGGGGCCCTTTGGGGGCTTGAATTTTTAAGCCATAAGTGAATATTTTGTTTATTTATTTTGTTAGTTTATCATGGATCCTGTAGGTTTGTAAGGGATCAAACTGAGAAGGGGCTTATACCTATCCCTGCATTTATCAACCAAGGAGAATCTATGCATCCGCTAAACAAATTCTCCAACCATAGGGATGGCTACCAGGAAAGGGGGACTGTCCAATCCAAAAGTAACCTGGGTAGTATCTAAATGGGATCATAAAGGATGTTATCCAAATATAGTGCCACAGGGAGAGGGGCCACTAAGGGCTTGATTCAAAACCATGGAGAAAATAATATGCAGAGGTATTCGGTGGCCAACTCAGGGAGAAAGCGTGGGGACTCACATCTGCCAAGAGTGGTATATCCGACAGGTGAGTTGCTATCAGCATAGCGAACATCAACCAATCTAAGGTGCCCATCAATTTGTAAAAATTGGCCTAGGAATAAAGCATGGGGATTCACATCCTTCTATAGCGAAACTGATTGCTGGGATAGTCAATCTTCGGCTCGACAAGTGCTATCTGACCTAGGGTGACTGTTGAGTGAATGCCACTAGGGGACTTAAATCAACTCAAAAGTATGCAAGAGGAAAGGAGCCTCTAGGGGACTTATCCTAAACCTCAAATATACTCGACCTAGTTAGTGCATGATGGTTAGTTCAAGAAGAAAGCTTGGGGACTCAAATCTTCTTAAATAAAATCAACATGAGGTAGATTACTAGCTGGGCAGTGAAGTCTACCAAACTAACAATGCGCTCATTAGTTTGTAATGGTCAAGTTAAGAAGAAAGCTCGGGGTCTCACATCTTCCAAATAAGTGGCCACTAGGTTGATAGGCTAGCGATGTAGCATGTAGACCCGACCTAGAGTAGCTAATGAGTGAATGCCATAAGGGGCTTGCTCCCACATCAAAATAGCTCGAGATAAAAGGTATGTGTTTGCTTTTATGTGTGTTCATGTTAAAGAGAATAGGATGTCACTTAGGTTCTCTTACACCTACCCTAAACATGCTTGGGGAATTTAATGAAATGATGCCACGAATGGCGGCCGGGATTCCCACCAGGAAATGATGCTGCTTGGGTTCTCTTGCACATAACTTAGTTGTGCTAATCGAAATAGGATGCCTCTTGGGTTCTCTCACACCTATTCTAGTAGTGCCAGAGAATTTTATTTAATTTATGTTTGTATTGTGAAAGAGGGATAGGATGCCTGTAGGGTTCTCTTACACCTATCCTAAACACGTCATGGTGAATTCACTAGATAAGCAAATAACACTTCGAAAGCAGAGAAGATTTTGATGAATTGGAATGAAATTTCATTCCTTTATTAATTATTTTTAGACATGATTTGTGGATAATATTTCTTCAAATAGAGCCCATTAATTGGAAGCATCGAGTGTTCCCCATTACAATCAATGAGCTGATAAGATCCTTGATAGGCCTTCTGGGTTCAAACTTACCTCCCATCTTTCGACAGGTAATAATTGGTCTCCTTCGGACTAATAAAGTTCTCCCACTTAAAAAGCCTTAGGGCAGACCAGCTTATTATGAGCTTGAATCATTTTGGCCTTGTACAACTCAAGGTTCTGGCACTCCCGTAGGCATCTCTCCTCCAAACCTCAAGCTCTTCTAACTACAACTTTGCATATGCTTTGTAGATCTATACCCAATGCCATCCTTAGGGAGTTGAACTTAAGGTAATTTTAGACCCATAGACTAAGGAGAGTGGGGTTGAATGAGTTGGAGTTTTGTATGTGGTGCGGTATGCCCACAAGGCTTCAACCAAGTGCTCATGCCACTACCGCTTGTTGTTGTCGATCATCTTCTTTAGTATATGGATGAGAGTTTTATTGAATGCTTCTGCTAGGCCATTTGCTCTGAGGTAGTAGATGGTAGAGTATCACAAATCTATATCGTGTCTTCTGGCGAAGTTGTTGATCTTGGTGCTTTTGAATGCAATAACATTATTGGATATAATTCGTGGAGGCACCCTAAACCTTTATACAATATGGTTCAAAAAAAATTGAAGCACATGCTGAGTTGTGCTCTCTATGAGTGGGATTGCCTCCGCCCACTTGGAAAAATAATCGGTGGCAGCGAAAATGAACTGATAACCCTTGGAAGAAAGAGGATTGACAGGACCCACAATGTCGATACCCCAACACTCTAATGGCCATGAGGCTAATGTGATGGAGAATGTTGGGAGGTTGATGAAGACCACACCGCCATTGACATCCATCTTACTCTAATCATCGGCCAATAGATCCCAAGTCAATCTTTGCTTTCATCTGCACTGGATTGATGCCCTCCACATAGACCTAAATGTACCTCGATCACGATCCTATGGGCTTCATGTTTGTTTAAATAGTGTAACCACATTTGATTGAAAGACCACTGGTACAAGGTGCCATCCACGAGAGCACAGGAGAGAGCTCCCTGTTTCACCTGATGAGCTTATGATTTCTCTTGAGATAGTTTACCGATGTTCAAGTAATCTATGAACGGTTGCCACCAGTCCAACTCCTTGTCCTTATTGGCAATGGCAACCTACCCTTCAAGAGAATGTCTTTCGATGAGTTCACATCAATAAGGGATAGGACTTGTCTATTTTGGATCCCTTAGAATGGACTCATCTTCCTGACATTACGCTCTTTATCATGTTTGGCCAAAGCATCCATTGCATTCTCCTCGAGGGACTTTGTAGATGCTGACCTCAGGGATTTGGGCCAACAACTTCATGGTATACTCATGGTAATGACAAAGCTTAGGTTTGAGAACCTTGTAAGACCCAATAATCTAGTTGATGACCAACTGAGAATCCCCATAGATGTCGATGCTCTTGACACAAACTGTAATGGCTAACTCTAGATCAACAATCAAAGCCTCATACTCAGCTTCATTATTGGTATAGAGATTGGAGAGATAATATGAGAATCTTATTACATCACGGTCTGGAGATAAGAGAATTATTCCTACCCTTTCCTAAGAGTAGATCGTGGTGCTTCTCCTTTATGAAAGGAAGTCGCATATCAAAATACATCTCCCATCAGCAGCTATCAACCTCCCCTAAGTTCATGATTTGTTCATTAAGATCATCATTAATAATCAGAAGAAGTGTGCGCTAAGAAATTTGGTAGTGCTTGACCTTTTATCGCACGGAGGGGTATGAATATGATATCAAACTACGAGAGAATCATGGACCAATGTTCCAAATATTCAGATAGCATTGGTCATGTCATGAGATATTGTAGTGGATTGGTTCTAGAAATCAAGTTCACCTTATGAGAAAGCATGTAGTGTCATAGCTTTGGGATGCAAAGATTAAATCAAAATATTTCAATAGATGGGTAGTTGTTTCAACAGAATCGACGATGGCCATAGTAGAGAGCACTCTCCTTCCCTTTGTTATTGGCTTGGGCCAACAAAGCACTGAGGGAGTCATCCAATGCAGTGGTGTAAAGGATGAGTGGCCTACCCTAGATAGGGGATGCTAGAATTGATGGCTTCACCAAATACTATTTGATATCTTCAAAGGCATGCTGACACTTGTCATCCCACTTGAACTTGGCATCATTTTTGACAAGTGCTGAAAATGGATTGCATCTTTCGATAGAGATATCTTAGATATGCCAACCGTCCTTGGAAGGATCTAAGTTGAGTTAAACTTTTAGGAGGTGGCATTTCTAAGATAGCTTTGATCTTTTCTGGATCTATGTCTATTTTCTAGTGTTAGATAACAAACTTAAGGAACTTACCTGAAGCTACTCCGAATGCACACTTTAGGGGGCTCATTTTGAGGTTATATTATCTTAATCATTCAAAAACTACTCTCAAGTCAAAAAGATGGTATTCATTTTCTTTGCTTTTGACTCCTAGATCATTAACATAGAACTCAGCCTGATGATGGATGAGTTCATTAAAAATCTGAGTCATGTCCTGTTGGTATGTAGCACCAACATTTTTAAGGTCAAAAGGCATGACCTTATAACAATAGATTCCGATCGGGGTTCGAAAAGTAGTGTTTCTTTCATCCTCGGGGGCCATCTTCATCTGGTTCTAGATAGACCATCCATGAAGAAGAAAAATTGCATGATATGAGGTGATGTCTGCCATTAATTCTAGTATAAGAAGAGGAAACTCATCCTTAGGACATACCTTGTTTAAGTCCTCAAATCGATGCATATGCAAATTTTATTCTTTTTTCTTAATCGGTATAACATCAAGCAACTGTGTAGTATTTTTCTTCCCTCGATGAAACCAACATCGATCAATTTCTTGACTTCAAAATGACATGTTATTCGATTTATTCATCTAGGAACTTGCGATAGGTTGCTAGTTTATTGCTAATTTTGACTACACCAAAGATAATCTGGGCATCTCTTCATAGCTCCATGGAAAGCAGTCCTTAAAGTCAATCAATAGCCTAACTAAGTCATTAGTTTCTTTTCATTCAACAATGAACTGATGTATGTCAGGCGAGGTTTTTCTTTTATCCTGAGGTTGATTTCTTTAAACTTGTCGATTGTTGAATGGATCTCCTCTTCAAATTCTAGTGGTGCATCTTTGATTTAGAGATCATCTCTCAAGTTTCTAAACACACATCCTCATAAGAGCTAGTGGTGTGAAAAGAACCTATCGATTCTGATGATTTGTGATAACTAAGCAATCATCATTACAACGACCCACTCATCAATGCTTGATTGTGCATCTTTTCCACTGATGTTCCACAGCTTCTCGAAGTATTCTGACCTATACTTAGACCATGAATAAGGAAGCAAACCCTTGTTTGCAAGATTAAGAACACAAGGCGAGTACCAATCAAAAGGCAATTCCATTAATTCTTTATTTGAAATATCCTCAAGTACTACAACAGTTTTTGGACTTGAGGATGATGAACCCAATAGAAATCTTTTTGACATCGCATTAATGGAAGACTTAGGGGATTCCTTAATTACTAAACCTTCAACTTTTTGAGAGGAAAGTGACGTTAGAGCTAAGGTTCCTAACTAGTGCCTGATAGTTTCACATAAACTTGATTCACATTCTGCTTTAGGCTTGAGGTCATCATTCGCTTGTGTCACCTAATGAAACCCATTGAGAGGGGTTGGTATGCTAATCACATTAGACTCTTCCTCCAGGATTCCAAGTCTATGTGAATAGTACTCCTATGAACTCAAAACATAACCCCTGAACTCTTCCAACCAGGTCTTCCTCTCACCTCTGGAGGTCGAGTCATCCTACCCACATGTCCATATTATGGATTGAACCGTCAGCGGAATGTGATATGCAGCTTCACTTCTTCCTCGATATCCTTTTCTCGTTTAATTGTATTTTCATTTTTCTTTTATTTTTCTTTTACTTCTTTTTCTTTTTCTTTTGAATTTAAATTTTGACCAAGTTCATGAGAAAAGATGTTCTGAGGAAGGTAATAGGTCACATCTTCATATATCTCAACCTCTCTAACTGAAAATGGCTTTTCTTCACCTTTGACACAATATTCAATTCCATCCTTTCTGAACTTGATGACTGATGGAGGGAGAATGGAATCATCTTGTTCTAATGTATCTAAAACCTACTGAGCAAAGCAGTGAATGAAGTATTCAAATCAATGATATAGAACATGGCTTCAGTCTTCCATTCACTTATCTCCAAAGATAACACTATGAAACCTAAAGCCCTCTCGCCATGTTCATTGAATCTTCTCAACATCATCTGATCTCCTCGGAGTGTGGAGATGTCGATCCTTAAAAAGGCAAGGGTCTTGAGACTCATAATGTTCACTGATGCACCTGGATCAACAAGAACCTTAGAGAGTCTGAATCTGCCATGTCCATTGTAATGTAGGGGACGGTTTTATTTCCCCGTAAGAAGGTCTTCATTTATGAAAGTGACTCTTTAGGCTTCTGAATAATGTGCCTCCTCAATAACGTCACTGAAGCATATCTCTAGATCAAGAAGAGCCTTGATTAATGATTCTCTCATTTCTTTGGATAAGATAAGGCATCATATATGCTTAACTTAGATGACAACTTTTGAGATGAGAGACATTATAATCCACTTTGATCCTCAAAGCATATCCAAGGGTGGAGCATCTTGTGGAGGGGCTTCTGATCATCCCAACTGACTTGTTTCCTTATCTTGAGGTGCTACTTAGAGGTAGAACCTGATATAGAGGTTGACGATCTGTTAGTGGAAGATTATATGCCGTCAGTGCTCACCTAAAAACTTCTCCATGGGACCCTTAGAATCAGATGATTCTAAGTCTATCTCAAGAGGTGATCCCGTAGTATTCAGAGAAGGAAAGTCCAACTCTGAATCAGAAAGAGGAAGATTGGAGTTATTATAATTATTGTTTAAACTTGGAGAGCTTTCAGTAAGAGTAGAATTAGACAGCCCATCAGAAGTGACACATATGTAATTCAAACTATATTTATTCATTGATTTCTTAGATTTTGAAGGAGGTATATAGTAGAAATAAAGTAAAGTAAGAGGGGTGAGGGATTTGATGCCTCATCCACCGATATAAGATGTCTACTAAGAAGAGCTAGCAAAAGGTGGTCGCTGTAGTAGCAACTACTGACTGGGCTCTACTGGTTGTCCCGGCTATCCTGGCCGGGCATAGGCCATACTGAGCACCCCTTTCCTTGAGAGTCCTGAACAACTTGCAAACCTTCTTTGATGTTGGAGGTTCCAGCTGCTTCAAGCACCTGCAAGGAAAGTTTATTGATTTTGGACACAATCTTCTTAGAGGTTCGGGATAATGAGATATCACAACCTTCTTTTTTTTTGGAAGGATCGTAGGTATCCCCAAGGATTACCCTAATGGAACTGGATGGTTGTTCCATAAGGTATTCCTTTGAGATAGCTATGGTGCCTGTCTTGAAGCTATACTCAAGCCAGTCCATGAATGTAAAGAAATCCTCCAAAATATGACCTAGCATGCGGTGGTGGTACGAGCAAAAATTAGGATCATTGCTTTTGCCAACTTACTCTGGCCTTCTAAGTTCAGGTAGCTGAAAATCAAGTTTCTTTAAGAGATTCTTAAAGATTTTTTAGATTACCTACCTCTTAAATAGATATAGTTTGTTTAGTTTATCCATAAGGGGTAGAAATACTGGCAGTATGTGTATGTAATCGCTACTATGGATATGGAGGGAGGCGAATGCCATGGAGGCTATGGCTGCCAAGGATGTCCCTGGTGATAGAAGAGGTAAAAGTTATAGTTGTAGAGCTCGAGGTCTCTCATACTACTCTTTGGCTGGCAGCTTCCCCTTATCTACTACTATCGCTGCCCCTGGCTTCTTCTCATAAACTTTTTATGACTTTGGCTTTATTGATTGATCCAAACAGGCAACTGTTTGGCTTCTCCTTAAGCATAAAGGTGACCGAACCATGAATATTCTTTAATAAAATTTCAATGGCATGCTATTTAGACAGCTACAGTTTGCATTTCATACTCAAATTATGCCCTCTGAGAATAAAATTAATGAGGGACTCACCAGGGTGTTGTTGAGCCATAACGAAATCACCTACAGTCACCCTTTGTGGAGCTCTAGCAAACCTCTTAATGAAGAGTTGCTCCAACTTAGAAAAAGTCTTCACTGAACTGCTGAGAAGTTCAACATACCAATCGAAGACTATGCCTGCTAAGCTACTGATAAAAAGTCAGAAGAGTAAAGTATCACTTCCATGAGCATTGTAATAGCAGGCTCTGAAGTGCGCAATGTGCTTCCTTGGATTCTCGTTGCCATCGAAGCTCTTGAAAAAAGGTGGCACGAAACCCTTAGGATATTGTATGGCATTGAATTCCTCTAGGTAGAGTCTACACTTTAGAACCAATGATCCTTTTTGTGCTTGAGCCAACACTTCTCCCACTTGTTGCTCAACCATAGTTTTAATGCCCTTTTCCTGTATGGAGGTACTATCCACTACCTTCCTATACAAGTTGGTGTTGCCCTGCTCTACTAGAGGTAAAGTCTTGGCTGGATCCAAGACATGTAATAACTCTGGCTGACTAGTCTCTACAATAGTAGGATGCACTACTAGGGCTTGGTTCTGAAGTGCCAAGACTACTACTAGCAAATCCTCAAGCTTCTTCCCCATCATAACTATTTGTTCATCCTTTTGCTTTAGTTGTTGAAAGTGGTGTTTGGTCGAGTAGGCTATGTCATCTTGCTCTATCGCAGCACCTTCCAAACTCTATTGATCATGGAGGAGGGAACCCCTGGGGTCTACCATGTGTCCCCCTACTGAATCCTCTAACAGATCATCTTCATTTGGATTAAAACTGAACTTCTCATCCTTAAAATTAGACCAGGCATATCCTAAGATCTCCTTCTTCTCTACTCGATACTAAGCTACAATGTCATCTAGGGATGCCTAATCAAGTACAAAAGATCGTAGAAGGATCACTATCATGAATAGATAGACATCTGACCTCTACTGCTGCTGGAGAGCTAACCCTATGAGGGCTACGCTTGCTAGAAGAAAGATGCACTTGGATGTCATTGGATCTATATGGAGTAATACTTCTAAGAGGATCTATAGCCATGGGGATGACTGACTCCTCCTCCAATCTCTATACATGTCGTGGTGGTTGTGATGGAATGACTACTATACTCTATGGTCGCCATTTCTTCTTCACCACAACTGGGGAAGAAGGTAGAGCAGGAGAACTCAGCCTCACCATAGTAGGTGATGTAGATGGAATGGGATCTCTTGGCCATAGCTGAATTACTAGTGGGGTTCTCCTCTTCCCCGATGCAGCCTTCATGGCTTTTGCTGGAATGGTAGATGATGGAATATGTATCGGAGATGGTGGGCTCAGAGTAGAGCAATGTGGTGGAGACACCACCGACTCTCTCTGAACAGGAGCTCCTCTCCTGTGATGGGTAGTACACGTCAGTAAGATGCTATTAGTATGATCGATGCAGGTAGCGTGCTGATTGGGAAAATCCATGTGAGGTTAAGCCGCATTGGCCACCTCGACTAGTAATATACCATGTACTAGCCTCCTTGGCTCTCCCCTGTCTAATCTATCTGCCCACATTGTAGGGGATGACTGAACGCAAATCAAATTGAGCCCTAGACTCTGATCTTTCATAAGCTCCACCTACTCAACATAACCGATGGTCAGTGTATGACCTCCTCCTCACCGACAAACAAACTGCCGGGTGGAGGTGAAACTAAAATCCTCCTAACATCCTTTCTATCAGATCCATAGAGGGGGTGGAAATTATTTTCTATGACCAGCAGGGAATCCATCCTAGGCAACTCCTCTATAGCACACTAAGTAGCTGCCTCCAACTCCCTGGCTATATGGGTATGATATCGCTTGATCATGCGATTCTTGTTTCGACGCTAAGTCTTGGTAGGTCAAGCAGTATGGGAACTAGACCCAATCTTGAAGGTAGAGGATACAATCCCTAGAATCAGGGGAGCCTTCCTCTTGGAAGGTGCCAATGAGTAGGTGCTAGCCTGCATTAGGGCAACAAGGGGAATAAAGACCGGCACTAATCAAGCACGCTGGAATCGCCATAGCCTTCCTCTTCAGTGAGGGAAGCTCAAAATCAAATGATAACTCAACCTCGATGACTGGCTTCTACCCGGTCACCATGCTCCTGCTGACTCTCATGAGGGTGGTCCCCTAACATGTGATCATAGCCCCCTTAAAGCCTCAGCCAAAGTGGATGAGGTGGGTGAAGTCAGACTGTGTGAGGCTGGCCCAATCCAAGGCCATGTCCATCCCAAAAGAAAATGTAAAGAGATACTTCTGTGTTGCCATTTGAAATTGAATTGACTGAAAATTGATTGGAAGTCTGCAATGTTGAAAAACAAGTTTGAATGAGATTTCTGCTTTGTTGATTTTTGAATTTTGATTTAGAAATTCAACCCACACTCAACAACTTGAAAGTGTTAAGTAGGGCTCAAATGAATTTGGAAGATAGATTTTGAAATTGATTGGAAAGGGAATTTTTGAATGTAGAGTCCATTTTCAACAAATTTTTGTATGTTAAAAAATGGGTTCAAATATTTTTGGAGTTTGATGCTTCCATAGGTTCATATTTGAATTTGATTTTTTGCTTGTTTGGGGAACCTTCATTTAACAAATTTGAGTATGTTAAAGTAAAGGGTCAATTGATTTTATTTTTGATTTGAGATTTTGGAATCTACTCACTTAGTAAATTTAAGTATGCTAGGTGAGGTGTTTGAAAATAATTTATTCTTTTGTTTGCTTGTTTGTGAATCATATGAATTTTGAAAATGGAATCTTCATTCAGTAAATATAGGTATGCTAAATGAAGGATCCAAATATTATTTGATTTTGATGATTTTGAAAAGAGGATTCTTAGCAAATTTAGGTATGCTAAGGAAATCTAAATGTGTTTCATATTTTTGATGATTTAGAAAAGAGGATTCTTAGCAGATTCAGGTATGCTATAGAAATCCAATTGTGTTTCATATTTTTCATGATTTTGAAAAGATGATTCTTAGAAAATTTAGGTATGCTAAGGAAATCCAAATGTGATTTTGTTTTTGTTGATTTTTGAAAAAAAGATTCTTAGCAAATTTAGGTATGCTAAGGTAATCTAAATGATGATTCTTAGCAAATTTAGGTATGCTAAGGTAATCTAAATTAATTTTTAAAATGGAATCTTCGTTTAGTAAATTTAGGTATGCTAAATGAAGTATCTAAATGTTGTTTGATTTTGATGATTTCAAAAGAGGATTCTTAGCAAATTTAGGTATGCTAAGGAAATCTAAATTTGTTTCATATTTCTGATGATTTAGAAAAGAGGATTCTTAGCAATCAATGGGCTCTACCTAAAGAAATATTATCCATAAGTCTTGTTTGAAAATAATTATCAATGAAATTCCTTTCATCTCAAATCCTATTCCATCCGTGTTTAGAAATATCTTTGCTTATGAATCTTTCATGATGTGTTTAGGATAGGTGTAAAGAACCCAAGCGACCTCCTAACCTTTAGTAACACAACACCAACACAAACTACACACAATCACATAAAATGAACACATATCTTTTAGCTCGGTCTATTTTGATATGGGATAAAGCCTTATGTGGCACTCACTCATTAGCTGCTCTAGGTCAAGCTGACATGCTACCTTGCTAGTATGTCACCCCAATGGTTACTTGTCTGGAAGATGTAAGTCTACAAGCTTTCTTCCTAACTTGATCATTACAAATAGATGTATTCATTTTTAGTTTGGTATCTCATGTTAACTTTGTTTAAGAGGATGTAAACCTACATGCTTTCTTCTTAAACTAGCCATCATGCACTGACTAGGTCGAGTATATTTGAGGTTTAGGATAAGTCCTCTTGTGGCTCCTTTCCTCCAGACTACTTCAAGTCTGGGTCTAGACCTTACACAGGACTCCCCGCTTGGTAGTCGCCCTAGGTCGGACGGCCTCTATCTCGCCAATGACAGACTATCTTGATGATCATTTCTATCTGTGAAGATGTAAGTCAAC
Organism: Cymbidium sinense; assembly: GCA_021442155.1. Taxonomy (NCBI): domain Eukaryota; kingdom Viridiplantae; phylum Streptophyta; class Magnoliopsida; order Asparagales; family Orchidaceae; genus Cymbidium; species Cymbidium sinense. Next base: position 83,005,695 of record CM038225.1, on the reverse strand, counting down.
AAGCCTTCCTCTCAGATTGATCGTCCAAATCAACGGGCACCTTAGCTTGGTTGGTTATCACCATGCTGATGGTGACCCACCCGGTGGATACACCACTCATGGTAGATGTAAGTCTACAAGCTTTCTCCCAAAGTTGGCCACCTTAGCTTGATAAAGTCCCTAACGCACCTCCCCTGTGGGCACTCTATTTGGATCACATCCTTAGCGACCCCATTTAAACACTACCCAAGTTACTCTTGGATTGGACAGTCCCCCTTTCCTAGTAGCCACTCCTGTGGTTGGAGAATCCATCTTGCGGATCTGCAGATTCTCCCTTGGTCTAGTAAGTCTGAGATAGGACTAGGCTGATATAAGCCCCTTCCCAATGTGGTCCCTCGTACACCAACAGGGTCCACACAAACATATAAACAAAACATATATATATTTTTACTTGTGGATTAGGAGGAAACCCCCAGCGGTACCTTTTTCCAAGTAGGCATCTTATCTTTAGGGCAGTGTCAGCAAAACTCCCTATAGGAATCACTTGACTAATTTTGAGTTAAGATAAGTCCCCGAGTCAACACTCTCTCAGTAGTCACTCTTAGGTTGAGTTTGACTTGTTGTTCCACCAATAGGTCACCCCAGCCTTGCTTTGGAAGATGTAAGTCTATCATGTATTCTCCCCAGCACGACCGTTGCATACCGACGGGCAGCCTTAGGTCAAGTTCAATTTGTTGTGCTATCAACTGATCACCCTAGTGGTTCCTTGTTTAGAAGAATGTAAGTCTACAAGCTTTCTTTCTGACTTGACCATTGCACACCAAATGTCACCCCTTAGGTTGGTTAGCTCTACCCCGTGGCTCATAGACTATCTCTTTGGATTTGTAAATCTAAGATAGGACTAGGCTGATATTAGCCCCATTCTTAGTGGATCCATCGCACACCGATAGGGTCCATCTAAAATGAAATTAATTTTAACTATTTTTGAGTCGATATGAGTCTATAGTGGAATTCACTCAATAGATGCCTTATGTTGGGTTTGATTTGTTATGCTACTAGCTGATGATCCCAGTGGTTCCTTATTTAGGATGATGTAAGTCTACAAGCTTTCTTCCTAACTTGACCATTACACATCGAAATGCAACCCTTACGTTGGATAGTCCTACTTGATGGCCGGTAGACTGTCCCTTTTGATTTACAAATATGAGATAGGACTAGGCTGATATTAACCCCTTTTTAGTAGATCCATTACACATCAACAGGGTCCATTTTATTAAATCCACCATCCTTCCGCAGTGGAGGCTGAATTAAATCCATCCACTCTTATCCATAGTAGATGCTTCCTTGAAATAAACCAAAGAAAACCATAAATTAAATCCACCTTATCCCCAGTAGATCTATGCTCTTATATTTAGCGAATGTGCCCTCAAAATCAAATCAAATTCCTCCCCAGCGAGGCGTGAATCATATCCTCTCCCTAGTAGAGCCCCACAAAATCAAACCAGATCAAATTCCTATCCCTAGTGGATAATTTGAACCTGCTTCCCTAGTGGAAGGTTCATGCACTCATCCCCGATGGGATACAAATCCTAATTCCCTATAGATCTTTTTCCCCCAAGTCATGTTTTTGATCAAACTCAAACTCTTATCCTTCATATGAATAACCTGGACCTACTTCCCTAGTGGAAGGTTCACATACTTGATCACTTAGTGGATCCTTTCCTTCTCTCTTATTCTCTTGCCATAAGTTGAGTTGCATTGCACTAAGATCTTGATTCTATCTACATCTTGAGTTTAGGGGTTAATCATCTCTAATTAGCGCTTGTGATCCTTCGAACGTTGTTGATCGTCTTAGTCAATGCCAATACGTGCAGTGTGCCTTTTCAATTACACCACACCTATTGGGGGTCCTTTTATTGACCTCACTTTTGGAGCGAGTTTTTAACTTCCTCATCATAGATCTAGGAATCTTATAGACACTAAGAGTTTCATAGTCTTAAGACACTTCTAGTGATTAGATGAACACTCAACCTAAGCCTAGAGGCTTAGAAAGGTTAGCCATAGGTATAGGTTATGCCTTAGGAACTTAGGAAGACTTACCTACCATATAGCCTAAACCCAATCCACACTTTCCTTCTTAAGCTTAACCTCAAATTCATACCAAACCAAATTTCCAAGACTCATAATCAATCCCATGATCAAATTCAATCTCAAGATGTCTCCATTAAACCCCATAATTAAATTCAAAGCCCTTTCTAAGCCCTTTGATTTTATCTTATGGACTTAGCCTTAACCAAATTCAAATAAATATTTATTTAATTGATTTTCTCAAATATCAATTCAATCTCTCAATCATTTACCAAATCCAAATCTAACTTCCAAACTAAATCCTTGAAACCCATAATCAAATCCAAGATCAACATTCTTCCTAAGCCCTTTGATTTTATCTTATGGACTTAGCATAACCAATCAATCATTCAATTGATTTTTTCAAATATCAATTCAATCTCTCAATCATCTACCAAATCAAAATCCAAATTTCAAACCAAATAATTCAATCTGAAATGAAATCCAAGATCAAAATTCTTTCTTAAGCCTTATGACCCACTCTCATAAGCTTAGCCAAAATCTCCAACTAAATTATCCCAAACTTGATTGATTTCTTTATAAATTAATTATTCCTTCATTTATATTCACAAATATAAATTAAACTCATATCCAAATGACCAAAACCAAATCAAACTAAATCAATCTAAGCCAAATCCCCTCTTAAGCCCTATGGACCTATCTCCATAAGCTTAATCAAATCTCATACAAATCAACCCAAAATCAACTGGTTTCTTTATAAATCAATTATTCCTTCATTTATATTCACAAATATAAATGAAACCCACCCTCCAATGATCAAAAATAAATCAAACTAAATCAATTCCCTACTTAAGCCCTTTTGACCTACATCCTTAAGCTTGGTCAAATTTGCTTCCAAATCACTCCAAACTCAAGTGATTTTCTCATGACTTATTTACGTATTCATTTATATCCCCAAATATAAATGAAATATAAATCCAAAATTAAACCAAAACCCAATTCAAGCCTTTTAGCCAATTTCTTGGGCTTGGCTAAATCCTATCCAAATAAAGCCAAAACCAATGGACTTTCTCATGAATCAATCATTCCTTCAATCATCTACCCAAATATAAACATAAACTACAATTATCAACCCAAAAAAAGTCAACCCAAGTTAGCCTTTTCGACTTGAAAACTTCAAATGAGCCAAAATCCATTAGACTCCAAATTGATTGTAATTCAACTAAACTTGAATCTAGCCAAAATCAAACCAATTGACACATTTAGGTCCACTTGACCAAAAGTGACCTAAAGGACCCTTTTCAAGCCAAGTTCTATTACAACCAAAATTGGATTAAACTAAGCCCATCTAAACCTCATATCATGATCAACAATCACCCTAGGATGATCAATCACCTCAATTGGGTCAAACCAAGTCAACCTTTAGCCCAAATGAAACCTAAACCAGCTAAAACCTACCATATACCAAATTAATTGAAACCATTGATCCAAAATAACTCATAATCAATGATTGAATATTATCAAACCCTCCATTGAGCCAAACCAAGTCCAATTGACCATTTTAGCCAAGTTGACCCAAATTGGCCTAAAAAGCCAAAATAGGTCAAATCATGATCTAACCCTAATTTATTTCAACCAATGGCTCGAGTTCATTTCAAATCAATTATTGAACTTGACCAAAGCCATAATTGAGTCCAATTTGACCAATTAGTTAACTTAACCCAGCCTAGCCCAAATTGACCTGAAGGGTCAAATTAGCCAAAATTCAAATTAAACCCAAATTGATTCAAATTAAAGCCTACAATCATTTTTAATTAAACAATTGAACTTGAACCAACACCTAACCCAACTCAAATTAGTCAAATTGGTCAACTTAGCCCATTTGATCTATATGACTCCAAATGAGTCAAAAATCAAACCTAAGCCAAATTGATTGAAACCACTTGAACTAAAACTCTTCAAACCAATATTTGTACCTAACCCATTGCTTGGTCTGATCTAATTTGATTAATTGGTTTACCTAACCCAACCCAACATGAACCCATTTGATCAAATGAAGCCAAAGCACCCAAAACTAGCCCATGGGACCTTGCTGTCTGACCAAACCTAACCCAAATTGACCCTAGATCAGCCCAAAATCATCCCAAAGGCAAAGTAGGCCCCATACAATGGTATTAGCCATTGGACAAACCTCTTCACACAAGATTCTTCCCCATTTGGCAAATTCCACTCTCTCATTACTTGGACAGCCATCCAATTGCCAAATGAAGCATGCCTAGCCTTCCTAGCCCACCCTAAGCACACTAAGGCATGCCATGGACCAAAGGGAGGAGAGTTAACTCACCTCCAATGCAAACTGAGCACCCGATGGACAAAGGAAATCAAATCTCCCCACATCAGGCCTTGAGCCACCTCCCAAGCCTTCCTCCACTCCTAGCGAGCCACATGGACCTAATGGAGACAATTTCAATGTTCTGACGGTGGCTGGCCGGCAAGAAAATGGGATTGAATCTTGTCCATCAACCTCAATAATTGAGGGGATATCCCTCCTCAATTCAAACAGGAATTCATGCATTCAACTTCGTTTGACCCAATGAGAGTGAAGGAGAGTCTCCCACAGCCATTCCCCAAGCTCCCAAGCTCCCCTATGTTTTCCTCTCTCGATTTTACGTCAAACCAAAATAGAGGAGGCCTCCCTTGATTCACATCCACTCTCAACCAAACTTCAATCAAACTTGCACACACCTTCCTTAGACCTATTCAAAGCCATATGAATCATTTCCCAAGCTCCAAAGCCATCGAAAGTGGGAGTTCGATCAAGACCAATGCCAAATAGGATGATCTTGGTGTTTAAGGCAATATATCCCAAATCTAAGCCCAAGCTCCTCAACAGGGCTTCATCTCTACTAGACGAAGTTACGTCCGTCGATCTCACCACCGGTCTTGAGCTCTGATGAGATAATTCCTCAAAACTGTAGCCTAAGTGATTTGGAGTTTGGTCTTTTGTGAAAGAAATTTTTATTGCATGTGATCTCTGTCGTTGGATGTGTTCATCTCCTTCCCTTTATGGTGTGAGATCATTTTGGAATCAATCCAAGCTTTGGTGAGCTTAGATCGAATGGAGAAATATGGATGACATCCATCTTTCATTGCTCGCAAAGGAGAAAGATCAAGGGTCATCCGTTCCACGTGATTGAAATGGACGGTCTTGATTAGATCACCCTTAGATCCTTGATTATTCCCTCTAAATCATAGGATCAATCGTGGTCGGCTGATCTTAGATCAGATGATCCACGAGAAAGCGCATATGCCGTCGGCTGACTTAGCCACGCGACGTGATAACTTAAATAACCTATCCTATCACGCCACATGGAAATTGTTTCGCGTCAACTGCCACATGGCACCGATGGGATTAGGCTTTAATTAGGGCTAATTAATCCATTTTCTAGGCTAAATCTTCTATAATTCATAACTAATTGTAGAAATATAAAAAAATGCAAATGAGGACTCATTTTAAAGGTATTTCAGAGAAGAATTTAACAAAATATTTCCAATGGATTTTAAATAGTAAATAGAGCTTAATTAGGATTTAAATAAAAACTTAATTAGCTTAATCACTCCTTAATTAATCACCTAATTGATTTCAAACTTTCTGAGAATGTATAAGGGCATGACCTCTGCCTCCCCTATTTTCCTTAGAATTTATTAATAGCTTAATTAAGAAAATTAATTTATTAGTCCATAATTATCCTCTTAACTTTATTACGGGGTGATTAAGCACATGAACAGTGATTAATTAATTATTTGGACTCTAATCAATCAATGAACGAAGTGACACTTAGGGAAGTGGATTAGAGCCTCCTCCAATTCTTTCTATAATTTTCCTCTCTTTTCAACTAAAGTCAACTGTGGCTTATAATTAGACTGACTATTCTTAATTTCAAATGAAATTGCGCCCAAATGTTCAAAAATTAGCTCGAGAGAACCATGGAGACCATAGAATAGCAATAATGGAGAACCCCGTGGTTCAATCAATCTACCAGTCCATGCTTAATCCACGATGGATGGTTAATGCTTCACTCCCTCAAATTAGTGTTTTTAATTTGTTCCCTTCTCCTCCTCCTCCTTTTGTGATTAAAACTGCTGGTCTTGTTCTCTCAGAAAACAAGAAATATATATATATATATATATATATATATATATATATATATATATATATATATATATATATATATATATATATATATATATATATATATATATATATATATATATATATATATATATTTAAATCAAAGAGTGGACAATAGTTAGAGAAATTCAAGACGCACTTCCAGGCAAGATTCAATGTGATATTTAGCAATTTTTTAATTTAATCTTGTATTTTTTTTCTCGATATCTCTCATAGATCCCTTCATAAATATGATTATGTATATATTATTCTCTCATACAAGTTCCTAAGTGAATTGACTTTATTATATGTCTATCTTTTAAATTTATATAAATGGATTTATGATAAGTTCATGCTGAGTTTGATGAACCAATTCATCATCTTATGGGATGTATTTTGATAATTTATTTATTAATTCTTTCATTTATTCAACATTTATTTTCTTTTATATTTAGATGGAGCCTTCTAAAAGTCAAAATTCTATTTCTTCCATAATGTTCGTGAGAAATAGATACTTAATCATTTTAGTGAATCTAGATGTCAATGGAAAAAAATAGTATAAGTGTTTGTATTGTGGATTAATATACAATGGAGTATAAATAAAATGAAGCAACATTTAACAGAGTTAAACATTGCTCGCAAAAAAGTTTCATTGATTATGCTTCAAATGCAAGAAAATTTAAAAGCAATATCTCAGAAAAAACAAAATACACACAAGGGTGGAGGCATAAATAGAATGAAGCAACATTTAACAAGAGTTAAGGGAAACATTGCTCCATGCAAAAAAGTATCACATGATATTTGCTTTCAAATGCAAGAAAATTTAAAAGCAATATCTCAAAAAAACAACATACACAAGAGGATAGAGAAAGTGTACATCCTTATAATCAACATATTATTGAAAAAGAGAGAGGCTTTTATCTATCAAAATCACAATCATCAACTACACATGATAAAGAATTACATAAAGGAAAAAAGAAAATTAGATGAAATTGATGCTTACTTTGCTCCAAAAACAAAACCTGGGTCACAACTATCTTAAAAAAGTATTTTGGCATATAAAGAAGCAGTTTAGAGAGCTGACATGGCCATTGCTAGATGGTTTTTTTTACAGTTGTATTCCATTCAATGCTTTAAATTCATCATTTGCTCAGAAAGCTATAGATGCAATACTTGCTATTGGACAAGATTATGAACTTCCATCATATCACATGATGAGAATTAATCTATTAAGGGATTGTAAAGAAGAATGTAAACTTATAGTTGAATCTTATAGGCATTGTTGGAAGGAAACATGGTGCACTTTAATGGCCGATGGATGGACAGATGTTAGAAATAGAACATTAATTTTTTTGTTTATTGTCCAGAGTATCTTTTAAAATTTGTTGATGCTTGACATTAAGAAAGATGTTACAACTCTTTATTCTTTATTTGTTGAAGTAGTTGAGTGGATAGGTCCAGAAAATATTATGCAACTTGTGACTGATAATATAGCAAATTATTAGAAGGCTAGAGAGTTATTGCATGAAAAGTATGAGAATATTTATTGGTCTCTTTGTGTAGCACATTGCTTGAATTTGATTATAAAAGATATTGGTAGCTTGCCTCATGTAGTGGATCTTGCTAAGAAGGCATCGAAGATAACAATATTAATTTACAATCACATTTCCCTACTATCTTGGTTGAGGAAAAGACAATGGACTCAAATAGTATGCTTAGCTACTCATTTTGCAACAACTTTATTACTTTAAAAGTGCATATGATCATAAACATGATTTGTGTTTTGCTACAAATAAGCATTATGTGGATTCAAAGGTAAAATGTAAAGGAAAAGAAGCATCTTTTATCATCATAGATCACAAATTTTGGAATAATTATTAAATCATGTCAAAAATAACAGGACCATTAATAAGATTATTTCAAGTTGTTGATTTAGATGAAAAATCATCTCTTGGTTATGTTTATGATGGCATGTATAGAACAAGAAAGACACTTAAAATAATGTTTAGAGGTGTTAAAGGATTGTATAAGCCATATAATTATATTATTAAGAAAAGATGGGATGAACAACTCTACCAAGGTATCCACTCAGCTGCTTATTTCTTAAATCCACATTTTGATGATCAAGAGAATTATGTTAATCTTATGCAAGGATTAATTGAACTTATTGGAAATAAAGATATATGTCTGCCTAAATTGGCAATGAATGAAGTTAGAATATATCGATAATTTAGAAAGTTTTAAATATGCATCATTATGACCAAAGAAATGCAACTTATGAGTTTTTTTATAATTTCATTTATTTTTCATTATATCTCATTATCTTTTTTGACATATTTTATATTTTTGAAGTTAATTAAAATTTTATATGCAGATGAATGGAAGATGTTTGGTTCTAGTGCTCCTAATTTATAAAATTTGCTATTAGAATTTAAGCCAAACTTCTTCTTCTTCTGGGTGTGAAAGAAATTGGAGTGTTTTCGAACAAATTCATATAAAAAGAAGAAATAATTTGGAACATTAGAGGTTAAATGATCTTGTCTATGTTCATTATAATCTTAATTTCAAGAACATGTGTGATTTTTTTAATCTTTTATTATTATGTTATTGTTCTTAAGTTCTTAACATTGATACTTATTTAAAATTTTATGTTTATTTGATAGGTTTCATCTTAAAAAAAGAAATTATGATCCATTGGATTATTCAAGTATCGAGACAATAGATTTTTGGATAGTTGATGAAGAATACACTCTTGAATTAAATTATGATGATTTAGAGAATGAAATATATAAAGATGATGTCATTCCTATTGTTGAAGGAGTAAATATATCATCCAATATAATAACTAATAGTAAGTTAATTAAATTATACTTATGTTGATTATCAAGATGAAAGTAATTTGTCTGATTTGTAGATAAAAGGGTCAAACTAGCAATGAAATAATCACTGATATTTTTGCTTTTGAGTAGATTTTATGTGATCAAACAACATGAAATGAATTATATTTGATTATATCTTTGAAATTTTAGATAAATTTTATGTATTTGATGTTTTAGCTAATAAAGAATACAAATTAAACCAATGTATATTGCTTTTATTAATTTCTAAAACTCATATTATTTTCAATTTTATTTGGTCTTTACTCTTTTTAATACTTAAAGTTTACAATAAAGAATTATCATGGCTACAAAAAAGGTTAGTATTTATATATTAATGTATTTAACTTTAAAATTGCAAGAGATTTTTTTGCATATGATTTGTATTTTATAATTTATTTCTCATAATTATTTAATTGATTACCTTAAAGTAACATAGGTAAGGGTTGATTAATTGATTTAATCCATGCTTAACTTAATCAATCTATAAAAATCATTTAATTGCTTCTTGTTAAATCAAATTAATTTACACATATGGAGAATGGGATTAGGATTAGAAAACACCTCTTTCTCATTTTCCTAAATCAAGTTAAACATGAAATCAAAAAGTTACTTTTAAAAACTTTGGTTTATTTTAAATAAGCTTATTTAATGTGATTATCCTTATAACTTAGTTGGCTTGAATGAAATTACATGTGTTTCTTTATTTCTTTTTAATCATATTAAAATTTTGCATGCCACTTAATTCATGCATTTATTTTTTTAAAAAAATAAATTAAAATAAATGATTTTATGTCAAATTTGCATGTGTTGACTTAATTAAAATAGTGTTAATATCACTATTAAATCTAAAATGTATTTTCAAAACTTATTAATGAATAATAATATATGTTGTGATATTAGTTATACACATAGAGGCATGTGAATATAAGGTTAGTGTATGAGGTGAAGTTCCTTTTCCATTCATATGTTGAATTGCATAAGTATGAATGTTAATGCATACTAGTTGGATATTACGCATTTTAAGAATTCTAAGGAGGTTACCTCACCCCTGCAAAATAATGGCATGACCCATTTGATTTTATTCTTATATATTTTGACAATAAAATTTGATAGATTTTAATATTCACACAAATAAATCAAATAAATTAAATTCTAATTTTGCATGCTTTTCATTCTTATAGTGCTTATACATCCATATGTATTTAAGAATAGGTATATTAGTCCGAAATGGGACACACAACTTTAAGTAGCCCCAAGGAGGTTCCTAGCTCACTCCCATGGTGCAAAATAATGGCAAAGTACTTACTTAGAACTTTCATACATTTGAATATGTATTTAGCTAATGAATGAGAATCCTCTTTTTCTATAAAAATCATTCATACATCCTACATTTAGGTGTGCCAAAAACATATTACATGTATAGATATGTTTAGGACTTAATCATATGCATGTTATATATGATGGAAAGAAATGAATAAATATGTGTAATGTGAAAGTAGTTCATCTCAATTAATATTAAGATGCCTCTCTTATTGAATAAGGTTATTTAAAGTGAACGTAAACTTAGGATTAATTAAAATATGTAATAATTCATTCACTAAAGAGAATTGATTAATTAATATGCTTTAGATGTGGCTTAAGGTAGAGAAAAAAGAGAGTGGTTCTCTCTTTTCTTCTCTTTATAATACTTAGTTGTTAAGTGTAAACCAAGTGAAACAAAAGAAAACATTAAGTAAAACTCACAAATCAATTAAGCCACTTAAAGTGAAACCATCCTTCAAATTAAATCATTTCTTACTTAGAAAATCATAACAAAGTCTAGCTAAGGCATACCACACAAGCCTTAATACACACACCTAAGAATTAAGTCACCACTTTTATCCTTGTATTAGGGCGGTGCATGGTTTGATGTATGTTTAGTTTTATGATGTATATAGACCATTAGGTGCATTCAGAGACTAGATGTTAGTGGATTAGCCTAATCATGTTTTATGCAAGAGATTGTGCTTAAGGTGCTCAAAATAAATATAAATGCTCTCTTTTGTAAGTTGCTTAACCCCTAAGCATAATCTAAATTAGGGCAGGTGGACTTGATTATCCATGTGTAGGTGTTAAGTCCAAGTTATACATATAACTACTTAGGTTGTATAGTGTGTTTAGCTAACACTTATTTTGCAGGTATAGTTATATTCACTTTTCATATTTTTGATGTAATCTTGCATTAGAAATTAGGATTAGTGTTATGAAAGATTAGGATGAGCAGAGGCTAGAAGGCTTTGTCATGGGAGGCCCCCGTGATACCTTTATAGTAAGCAAGCCCAAATGAAGAAATTGAGGAGATATGAAGATATGAAGAATGAAGACCCCCATAGCATTTATTCATTTGTAATTGTAATTATTCTTTCATACCAGTATAAGGGTAATCATTTCTCTGGGTTGTATGATACTACATGCCTTTTATTCTTAATAAAATTGTTTGATGTTTTGTTTACAATTGTGCAATAGAAATAACATGTCTTTTCTTAATGTCTTCATATATGGTGATTTAATTTGTCTGATCATGCTCAAAAATAATTTTCTACCAACTACAACTCATAATTAAATTTTCTAAATAATTCATAACCTCACATAAAGCTTAGGTATTAAATCAATATAATTAAAAGATTTAACAACACCTTAGCTGGATGTTGTGTGTTTCACATCATGCATACCATCTTATTTCACTCTTGCTAAGAGAGGATTTCCATCCTTGCATAATAGGGGAAGACTTTACCTTTGAGGGTCTCCTCTATGGTGGAAAATACCTCTTTCCTTCTGATTTAGCTAATAACCTTATTTCATCATGCATTTAAACATATAAAAATCTTATAGTCTTTGTCAAAATAAAGAGTCCAAAAGTCAAATAAAAATTAAAAATATTTGCATTAGGCTAAGTCATTATTCATACCACTCATACTCTAGTCTCTTAAGAAGTGGGTTTAAGGACTTTAGTCTCTTTATAATAATAATAATAACCTAACTATCTTGCAAAACATATGACTTGACTACATGGTTTTAAAATATAGGATGAGTTAGTTGGCTGCCACTCCAAGCAGTTATAAGTCCAGCAGTCGGGTGGTTTACCCTCTCTTGTGGAGGTAAACTATATACCCATCTTCATTTAGATTTAGGACGCACTTTGGCCCCGCTAAAGCTCCTTCAATTTAAGATCTGAGGTTATTATTTCCCCTTGGGCTACAATCATAAATCCTCACCTCTTAGGCATTTCCATAATCTTGTATTATGGGATTACATGTCCTAGCTTTCTAATAAAATTTCAACTCAAACATATAATTCTCCACAATTTCGAACATATAAAGCCCAACCATAGGATAAGTTGGAATGGTTACTAGGCTTCCTAGTATCATGAGCATTCCCTACTCATCTCCCTTTGGCTTCGATAATAAGTCTCTCCTTTTTGATATATCTTATTTGATTTTTCAAATATAGCCAATTTATTGATAGTCCTATCTTTAAAATCTTTGGAGACAATAATTGTCTACTTTAATCGAGAGTGTTCCTAAGAAACTTACTTTCCCTAGGATGAAATTATCTATGGTGGCTAGCCCCCATAAGAAACTTTAGAACCCGATTTAAATAAATAATTCTTTATTTGTCCATGTAAAGTATGAGAAAAATCTATGGTATATTCGAAGACCCATCATGCCTTAGGAGTCCTTAGTGATTAGTCCATTAGGGTTGATTTCTATCTTTTGAGATAATACACTATTCCTTGATGTCATACCCGATCATCTTAATAAGTATACCCTTAGATCTGCGTGGTATCCCCCATACACATACAAATAAAAAAAACACCACACAAAACCTCAAATTCATTCAAACTCAAATCCAAATACCAAATCTAAAATCCAAATCTCAAAACAAATGATTGAAGCCCTTGATCAAATCCTCCTTAAGCCTTATGATTGGATCTCATGGACTTAGCCAAATTTCCATCCAATCCACCTCAAACTTGATTGATTTATTCATGACTCAATTATATATTCAATCATCTTTATATATATATATATATAAATAAAATCTGCACTCAAATCATCAAAACTAAAACAAACTAAGTCAAAATCTTTTTTAAGCCATTTTGGCCTATCTCCATGAGCTTGGCTAAATTTGCCTCTGAATTAATTAAAATTCAATTAATTTTCTCATGAATCAATTAAAATTCAATTAATTTTCTCATGAATCATTTATTCCTTCAATTATCTATTCAAATATAAATGAAATCCACAATCATCAAGCTAAATCAAAATCAACTCGAATCAAACCCAACTTAGCCCCAAATCAATTGCAATTGGATTTATATATCAATCCCAAATCCATATATAAACTCAACTAAATCAAACTCAACCCAAAATCAAGCCAACTAAATCTAATTGGCTCATTTAACCCAAAGTGGCTAATTTGGCCTATTTGAACCAAAATCCAATTCAATCCAAATCAAAGTGAATTAAGCCAATCCAAACTTCATGTCATGATTGTTAATCACCTTATGATGATCAATTGATATAAATTAGGTCAAACCAAGTCAACTTAACCCTTTGACCAAGTCAACCCTTTAACCCATATGAACCAAAACTAGCCAAATTACAACCTAAACCAAATTGATTGCAACCAATGGCTCAAGTTTATTCTAAATTGACTATTGAACTTGACCAAAGTCTCAATTGGGCCTAATTGACTCACTTGACCAAAACCCATTGAACCCAACTTAACATAAAGGGTCAAATTAGCCTAAACTAAAATCAAATCCAAATTAAATCAAATCAAAGCACATAATCCTCTCCAATTGACCAATTGAATATGAACCAACACCCAACCCAAGCCAATTTGGCTAATCAAATTGGTCAACTTGACCCATTTGACCTAAATGAACTCAAATGAAAAAATATAAAATTTAAACCAAATTAAACCAAATTAATGACACCAATACACTCCAAATGAGCATTTGAACTTGACCTAACCCTTGGTTTGACCCAATTTGACCAATTGGTCAACCTAAGTCATTTTGACCCAATTTAACCCAAATTGGTCAAATTGAGCCAAACCTAACCTAATGAACTCCAATTGATATGAAATTTGGTCCAACTCACTTTTGACTCATTTCAAATCTACCCAAATCAAATCAAATGTCAAATGACCACTTTGCCCTTGGGTCAAGGGAATCTCATGAGAAAAAACACTTACTCAAATGGTCATTTCTTTTCTTGCCACTTGGCACTCATCCATTAGTCCACATAGGCACCAAGGACATTGACCAACCTGACCCAAGAGGTGGTTGGGGTGACCATGACTCATGGGAAGTGAATTCACCTCACATCTCTCATTGGAATACTTGGCATGAAGGACTTCCACCTCCCCTTGCTAAGACACCCATTAGTCCTTTATGGCCACCTCTCATGCCTTGGCCACTCAAATCAAGCCACCACCAAGCAAGGACACCCACTAGGAGCCAAAATTACAAGGAATGAGGAGCTTTTTGGCCATTCCAAAAGCATAGAATATAGAGAGGCAAAAACTCTTCCTCTCACACTCATTTCATTCTTCTAGAGCTCTAAAACCAACCAGCAACCATTCTCACTTGGTTGTTGAGCAAAATGCCATCAAAATCAAGTGGATTTTGATGAAGTGATGGCAATTGGAGAATACATTATCATGAAGTGAAGCAAGAGGCTGAACCCATTCTATAGCTTCTTCTTGCACTCAAGAGTGTGCCCGAATCATCACCACCATCAAATATCATCCTGGTGAGGCAATTTCTAAAAAAAATAGTCGGCCTTAGGTTCTCATGTTTATGATATTTTTGCATGATTTTAAGGATTTCTCTTAGATAAACTATGCAATTTTTATTTTATACCATCCCCACATGAATCGAAGTTTTTCGGCAAAGATCATGTGAAATCGAGCCCATTTGGATGAAATTTCATTCAATTTTTGTGAAAATCATGTCAATTTCGGTGGATGGAAAGCAGCAGCTGTCCCATCCCGTGCTTGGGGTTTGAACAGCTGAGATCTCGCATCAAATCATGTGTTTTCAGCCTTCAAATCTTTGAGGCATTCTAGACCATTTGATTTATGATCGAACGTCCGAAATGATCCGCATGTCGCGATCCTTGTTCCCTCTCTTTCAGCTAATGTAGCACGGTGCAAGATAACCGTGCGGCATTCCATGGCAGCATGAGCCACACAAAATAATGCAATCCAATCACGTGGTAACGTGTGGCATCGCATTTCCATGTCAGTGTCGTGTGGTGCTAACTAGGATAAGTAAGAAATTCAGTCATTTTTTATTTAAAAAAATATTTAAATCACCTAAAACTTCAAAAAATTCATAGAAATTAAAATACTTAACTAAAAATTTTAAACAAGTGCTCGTTGGATTTGTATTTTTGATAGGAATTCAACATACCTAAAATCTCCAAATTTCACTAAATATTTTGGGCTTAATTTAGGTTTTAGTGAAAATTAAATTTTATTAATTAAACTAAAAATACACATCAGATTGATTTGAGGTTTTCAGATATTAAAATTAAGTTAAAATGCACCCACCATAAAAATTTTAAGTTGAAAGAATTTTTGGATTGGAAGATATTGCATTCTGAAGTTCAAATAGTGAAAATAAATTAATGGACTTTATAAAATCATGAAAAATCATTTAAATCAATTGAAACTTTAGAAAATTATAACAAATCATAAAAATACAAAAAAAAATACTCATTTTAAAGGTATTTAAGAGGAGAATTTAATAAAAATATTCCCATTTGATTATGAATAGTAATGAAAGCTTAATTTTGGGTTTAATTAAAAATTAATTAGCTAATTATTTTCTAATTATCTAAATAATTAATCCCAAACTTTTTGAGGTTGATTAATGGGATGACCTTTGCCTCCCATAATTTTCTTGGGATTTATTGATTGGTTAATTAAAGAAATTACTTATCTTAGCCCTAATTACCTTCTTAATTAATTAGGTGATTAATTTACATTCTAAACAACAAGGAAACAATTAATTAAGTTTGCTAATCAATGTGGAACTATGAATGGGCATGGGGAATGAGATTGGGACCTCTTTCCCATTCTTTTCCCTAAGTTCATTTCACTTGACTTGAAACTAATTAATGATTTAATTCATTAATTAAATGGTTTAATTAATTAAATTGAAATCATAATCATTCCAGATCTCATCTAATTAAGTTTCTTGGGTAGACTCTTAGGTGTTCAATAACTTAAGAGAATCTTAAGAAAATTATAATTAGCCTATATGTGTGGGAGAATTATAAGAGTAGTTAATTAAGTCCCTTAGCTTTATTAACCATTAATTATGAGCCAATTGTATTAGGCCCCTTTCATTTCTTAGGATCAGTATTGATTTAATTTCTAATGCATATGCTTATCATGTTGGCTCACCATTACTTTGGAAAATATGTTAAGGTGATATAAAAAGGGGTAATTAATGGACTTAACTCATATTGCAACCAAATTAATCTATAAAATCAACTTAATTTCTTCATTGAACCAAATTAATTAACCAATATGAAAATGGGTTAGGAGCAGCAAATGATTGAATATCCTCTTTTCTCTAAATCAAATCAAACATCCAAAAATAACTTAATAAGAAGCTTTGGTTTACTTTAAATGATTGTATTTAATATGATTGTCCTTAGGAATTAGTTTGATTGAATGAAACATATGTTTTATGCCTTATTATTTGTTTCTAATCATATTAAATGATGTGTGTCATGCGGTTCCATGCATTCATGCTTTCAAAATATTTAAACTTAAATGAATTTCCTTTATGTCAAGCTAGCATGTGTTGATATAATTTAATATATGTGTGGCTATTATCACTATTAAATCCAAATATAATTTTAAAAAGCTTATGAATGAGTAATAAATATGAAGTGATAGTAGTTATGATTACATATAAGTTTGCATGTGCTTACAACTTAGTATGTGAAATAGAGCTTTCTTTTCTTTAATCTATATGTAGTTTCACATATATTTGAATGTTAATAAGTATATAGTATGGACATCCTAAGAATACGAGGCTTTAGTTAGCCCCAAGGAGGTCATTTTATTATCTCACTTCCATTGTTTAACAATGGCACATACTTATTTGATTTCATTTACATGTGTTCCTACATTAGAATTGGGATGCAATTTTGTTTCACATACATAAATGTTCTAATCAAATAAAAATATAATATTTGCATTATTTTCTTTCTCTTACTTACATATACATTCATGTGTAGTGCAAAGTATATAGTCTAGACATTTCGGGAACATGAGGCTTTAACAAGCCCCAAGGAGGTCATTTGATTACCTTACTTCCCTAGTTTAACAAAGGCATGTACTCGCTTATTTATCTTTACATGTGTATGTATGTGTGGCTAAAGGATGAAAATCTCTCTTTTCTACTAAAAAGTACATGCATTCATAATATACTAAGTTATTGCAGTAATTAGCCATATGATTTGGGATCTCTTTCCTTATGTTCTTACATACAAATTTACATGTGTTTGAATGCAAATGAGTATATAGTTTGGACATCCAGGGAATGCGAGACTGTAGTTAGTCTCAAGGAGGTCATTTGATTACCTCACTTCCCTGGTTTAACAATGACACGTACCTATTTAATTTCATTCTTATGTCTTTTTGTATAAGAATTTGGATAAAGCTCTAAATTAACATGATTAGATAATTCAATCAAATAAGAAAAATAAGCTTCAAATATGCACATCTACATTCATCATTTGAGTGTGCTAAAGTATGTTGTATGTATAGATACACTTAGAATTAAATTATATGCATGTTATATGTGATGGAAAGGAAAAATTGAACATAAATCATGTGATAGTATTTCAATTAGATTAATCTTAAGAAGCCTTTCACATTGAATATGATTATTTAAAGTGAACCTAAACTTAAATTTAATTTAAAATTTGTAATAAACCATTCATTAAAGAGAACTAAACCAAATTAATATGCTTTAGAAAGTGGCTTAGGTAGGATGAAAGAGGGCAACCTCTTTTCTTCTATTTGCAACATTTAGTTACTAAGTGTAATCACATGAAATAAAAGAAAACACAAATTAAAACTTAAAATCAATTAAAGCACTTAAAGTGAAACAACCATTTAAATTGAATCTTTCTACACTCAAAAAATCTTAACTCTAAAGCTTAGTTAGGACATACCATACAAGTCTTAATACACACACATTAGATTAAGTCACTACTTCTAGCCTTATGTTATGGCGGTGCATAGTTTGATATATATTTTATTTTGTGATGTATTATTTTAAACTGATGTTAGGGTGTATATTTCGTAGACTGGATGTTAGGCCGTGATTAGCCTAATCATATTTTTTACAGGGGATTATGCTTATGGGGCCGCTTAGAAATAAATATAAATGCTCTCTTTGCAGGTTGCTTAAGCCCCTAATCATAATCTAAGTTAGGACAAGTGGGCTTGGTTACCCATGTGTAGGGTGCTAAGTCCAAATTATAAATAAATTGCTTAGGTTGTATGTATGTTTAGTTAACCTCTATTTTGTAGGTGTAGTTAGATTTACTTTTCCTATTTTTAATATAATTTTGTATTAGGAATTAGGATAAGTGCTATGGGAGGAATAAGGATGAGCATTGGCTAGAAAGCTTTATCTTGGGAGGCCATGTGATGCCTTTGAAGTGGAGCAAATCAAATCAAAGAAGGAGGAAGACACATAAAGACATGAAGACATGAAGACTTGAAGACCTCTATAGCATTTACCATTTGTAAATAATAAATTATTCTTTTATATTTTGGGTTGTATAATGGGTACCCATTCTCTTTTCGGGTTATGCAGTGCACCATCGACCTTTTACTCTTTTTCGTTAGATTTATAAAATTGATTGATGTTTTGTTTAGCTATGCATTAGAAATGGCATGTCTCTTCATAGTTTCTTTATGATTGGTGTTTATTGTATGACCTAGATACAATTAGGCTCTCAGAAAAAAATAAATATTTTACCTAACTACAACTCATAGTTAAATTTTTAAATAACTCATAACCTCACATAAAACCTAGGCATTAAATCAAGATAATTAAAAGATTTAGCAATGCCTTAGTTGTATGGTTGTATGTCTAATATCATGTATGCATCTTCTACCACTCTTGCAAAAATGAGGGCCTCCATTCTTGCATGAGGGAAAACTTTATGAGAGCAACTCCTACTCATGGAGCTTCACCCTCTTCTCTTCTGATTTGGCCAATAATCCATTTCATCATGCATTTAGACATTTGAAAATCTCAAAACCTTTGTCAAAATGAACTTTCAAATACAAATAAAATTTGAAAAAATTTCTCATTAGATTAAGTCATTGCTCATACCACTCATGCTCTAGTCTCTTATGGAGTGGGTTTAAGGACTTTAGTCTCCTTCTAAATAATAACAACCTAACTATATTGCAAAATCATATGACTTGCCTACATGATTTTAAAGCATAGAAGGAGTTAGCTGGCTACCACTCCAGGTGGTTGTAAGCCCAGCAGTCGGGTGGTTTACCCTCTCTTATGGAGATAAACCATATACTCATATTTCCTTAGATTTAGGTCACGCTTTGGTTCTTACTAAAGCTCCCTATATCTAGGATCTGAGGTAGCTATTTTGTTCAGGCTACAAGCATAAATCCTCACCTCTTTGGAATTTTTGCAACCTTGTGCTATGAGATTATAAGTCCTAGCTTTCTAATAAAATATCAATTTTAATAAAATCAATCTCTTCAATTTCAAACACATAAAACCCAACCATAGGATACATTGGAATGCTCACTAGGCTTCTAGTATCATAAGCATTTCCTACTAATTCCCTTTGGCTTCTAAAATAAGTCTTCTCCTTGAACAATCCCATTTGATTTTCTAAACATAACCAATTTATTGATAGTCTAACCTTGAAATCTTTGGAAATCTAATTTATCACTTTAGTATTCTCAGATCCCATTCCTAAGATGTAATTAACTATGGGAGCTTATCTCCATAGAACCCAGAGACCAATTTAATATAAATCCACGCTTTACTTTTCATGTAAAGTAGGAGAAAAATCTTTGGTACATTAGACATCATGCCTTAGGAGTCCTTAGGTGATTAGGTCCATTATATGGTGATGATTTTATCTTTTGAGATAGTGCATCATTCCTTAATACACTTCAATAAGACTAAGATCTATGTATCCCACCATCTCAAAAATAAACACCACAGTAACATTGATCAATTAACTAAATCATGAAGTCCATAATATATCTCTAACCTTTGTGAGCATAATTCTCTAGCTAAGTGAACCTACTTGGTCACTGAAGCCAAGCTTTGAACTCTTAAGGATAAAAGTGGTTAAACCCTAAAAATTGAACAAAATGCTCCACCCAAACCTAAAGCTTATGTGAACTAGATATACACTCTAGATCACTCTTCTAGCATAATGACCTAAACCTTTGGTGATGTAGGGTCAACCGTCAATTTCACCATGTTTAAACAACCTTTGACTATGAATTTATGAATTTATGTGATTCCTCCTTAGTTTCATTGAATCCATCTAAACACTTAGCATACCAATCCTTAATGCTTATTTGCTCAAGTGCACTATGAGGTCACTTAAGTTAGACCATAGTCAACTTAACTCTAATTGGGTTAGCCTACATCAACCTATAAGGACAAACTAAGATAAACTTCATATAATTAATATTTTCACTCAGTCCATTCTTTATTTGATTCAAATAATCTCTTCCCATAAAATCACATACTATCCCAAATCAAACCTTTCCTATTAAAATAAATGATACTTATGGAGCCAACCAACATAGTGATTATCACCATTATTAATCATGTTCCTCGGATCTCACAAAGCTCTTTAGCTATTGAGGGCAATGTTGAAGTACCTAAACGATCAATTTGTAACCATCCTTTGGTCTGATGGTCAATATTGACCTTAGTATTTACATGGCTACCCATATTTACCACTTGATTTTCAAGGAGGACTCAAAATTTGAAAATTCTTGCTTCTCCACTTTCACTAGAGCACATGGAGGTAATCCCAAACATTCTTAGTGCTTTTTATGGACTCTATGTTCAAAATAACCAACTCTAATGAGGTGTTAAGGTAGTGGACAAGTTTAAAGAATATCATCCTTAGAGCTTGAGGTCTGCATTAGTTAGCTTTAACTCTTCAAAATAAAGCTACTACATCAAAGTCCACTAACATTAGCTTTAGTATGATATTTCTTCTAAAATCTAGACAATCATTTTTTTCTTAAGTAATTTATAAAATGAATTTCCATTGCTCACCTTGGAAACCTTAGATCCATGTGGTGACCCTTTAATGATCTTTCACTAATTAAAATTATTTTAATTTCTCCCTTTGTGATTTTTAATTGATGGCACTAGTTCAAATTCAGAGACAGGAAATGGCATGATCACCATCCAATCTCATAAAATAAGATAAACAATTATTATTTGGTTACATCATCACATGCCCAACCCATGCCATTAAGTTATGATATCCTAAGTCATAAAATCTAAAATCAAACAATCAGCATTCATCCTACATGGAAATGGGCCCTTCACCCAAATCATGTTAGCCATTCACATGTAGCCATGTGGAAAGAATATAATAATTACTATGTTGATTGAATAATTTCTTAGAAAATAAAATGAAGTAAAACCCAAAATTTTCTATAATTTATAACTTTCTTTTAAAAAATAAATAATTAAGATAAATTGCATTATCAAGCTTAGGAACTCTTGATTATTAAAAAAAATTCAAAATAGTCTTGGGCCTATTTCATAGAGCTTTCATTTCTTAAGTTTTTAGAAAATCATTAAGGAAAATTTACATATATTCTACACAATTCTTATGTATTTACATATCTAACATCTAAACTTTCATCTTTATATATATAACACATTTTTATGAATGAAAAAGTGTATTTCATCTTAAAAAGTTAGTTATATTGATATTTTTAATGAAATATTGAAAATTTGTGTGTTATGTATGTAAATATTAAAGTTTAGGTATTAAATATATAAGTACATATGAATTGTGTGGTATGTATGTAAATCCCCCAATCATTAAATTGCTTTAATATATTCCAAAAAATTATGATATTTATATTACATGTTTTACAGACCCTTTAGAGACTATGGTTCAAAATTTATAGTACATGGAATACTTTCACCATTTATGAATTTTCAAATTATAAAGGACTATTAATTAAATGATTAATTGCTTAAAAATTTAAAATTTATAACTAGGGTTTAAAAAGCACTAAAATGCAAACTCAATTTTATGAGTCTAAAATATTAGGAAATTAAATAAATGTTAATCTAAAATATTCTCATCTCCAAAATAAGAAATTACCCTATTTCATAAAATTTTAATGATTACTAAAAAAAAAGGTTAAAATTCTTTAAAAATCTTAATCATTATGGACCTTGTATTTTATGTCTCTTATGACCTTTGTACATAGCATCATGGTGCTTAAATCTATTTAGAACTTTTTAACTTTGGAAAACCTTAGGGTCTCATGAGCCAAATAATGCCAAACCCAATTTGACCCCTTCTTATTTGGGTTTTTTAGATTTATCACTTTCTCTAACTTTATATAGAAGTTTTCTACAACCTCTAAAAAGTTTAGAAGAACTTTAGTACTCTTTACTATCAATTCTTATTCTCATTGGACTTAATTGCTTATCCTAAAGCAAGCAAATAAGTTTATTATTTCATTAGGTCCAACCCTAATTTCTTCTACTTATTTGACCCCAACACAATAAGTATTGCCCTTGTCCTTCAATTTATGTGGTTCTAGGCTTATCTCTGGCCATAAGTTTCAAAGAAATAAGACAACCCTATGAATTTCAACTTTATTTGTTTAATCCAATTAAACATCTTTTTCTCTATAAACCCAACCAGAAGTCATATAACCTCTTAAGCTCGAGGCTTTATATATATATATATATATATATATATATATAGTCATTATTGGTTCAAAAATCTAATATGAGATTAAAGGATATATAAGACATTAAGTGGGAGAGCTTCATTAATAAAGTATCTACAACTAAAGAATTAGTTTTATGTTTATCATGTTTAAATCCAAATAATTTTTTTAGTGCATTCAACAAAGATAAATTAATTAAACAATACAATTGTATCCAAGTAATTTTACAACAATGCATTCAATGATTAGTGATAATATGTAAGAAACTTATATTATGGATATACGACTAGATGAATAATTTTTATTATTAGAAGATATTAGAAAGCTTATTAAGAAAATAGTTGAAAAAAAAGAATACACTTTATATCATCTTGTTTTCAAATTATTAAAACTAACATTTACCTATTGTTACAAGTTATTTATTTCTTTTAAATTTTATTAATCAATGATTTAATTTATTAAATATCAATGAATTTTTATTGAGCTTTATATGAGCCTTAATTAAGTACTAAATCAAGTCTCAATCAAACTTTAAATTGGGCCATAATCAAATTTTAAATCAATCTTTATTCTAGCATCTTAATGAACTAGTTTACAAGCTTTAAATGTTATTGTATATAAACATAAATCAATCAAACAATAAGTTCTTCAAACATGTTCATTTAACCATCAAGTATTTATAAAAGTTGAATATTTATAAAATTGTTGAAGCTTGTTTGTCTAATTAATCAAACAATCATGGATGATTTTATTAAGTCTAGCCACATATAACTAGTCGAATGCTTGGTTGGTTCCCTAAATATAAATATGAGAAATCACACATCCACTCTAATTCATTGTTTAATAACCAAGAATTACGTTCTAAATCAATGTGGTGAATGTGGGCAAAGAGAGAGAGAGGGAGAGAGAGAGAGAGAGAAGTGGCACATTGCCTCTTCTTGTCATGGCATATATATCACCATCAAACAATCCCATCTCCTGGCAATCCAAGATAAGTGAAGTTCTAAAAAAAGATGGTTGATCTCGAGATAACCGGCAAGACGGGACTCTGTCATTGGTCCTCATGCGAGTTAGCATTAGAAATGGCGATTGGGCACGCGGTTCTATGAATCCACCAAGATCTCAAGTAGCGCTTTCGATCAGAAATACTCTCGATTTATCATTCGACCGGATTTGGCTTTGATCGATGGCATGACAGAATCTCAAAGGAGGTTCTGGCGATGGCAAATTATATCCTAGAGGTGGAAGGAAGATTCGGCCTCGCGGAGAAAATATTACGTGAGTCCGCGCGTAGCTTTACGCGGACTCAATCAGGCCTCGTGTCCCAATTTTTTTTTCCGTTTAGCGGTTGGCGATTTAGAATGTAAAGACATTTCCCAGCATGGTAGCGTGATGGCATACGGCACGTTCCCCGGCACCGCATCATTCAAAAGGGAGAAGAAGAACGAAATATTACCGACGTTACATTCCTCTGAATAATTTAGGGCTTTCTTTTAGGATTTTTTCTTTAGCTCACTCTCGATGCTACGTCTTTCATGTATAGCAAATCAAAATTGAGGTATTGTAGGTGACTACATGAGGTATTTACACATGCATTCGAACTTGAATGAATTTAGGGTTTACTCTATTCTTCTCATTGTCAAAGTGAAAGATTGGATATATTATTTTATTTGTACTCTCATACCTCTCAGGGGTACATAACATTTAAATTTTTTTTCTAATTTCTTAGCTTGTTTCTTGAGATTATGTTCATTATATTCAAATGTAAGCAATTTTTGGATGGTTTGTGGTATTTTGCATGTACTATGCCTCTTTAGAGTACGATCATTTTGACCTTTTTCCGGTTTATTTTGCCTGTTATGAGATTATGTTTAGGGCATTCCAATGGAAGCATTTGGAGGGTTTGGATGGTTTTAGTGGTATTTTGCATCTATACTGTACCTCTTTGGAGGGTCTGAGATCATTTTGACCTTTTTTTTCCAATTTTTTTTAGATTGTATTTAGGGCATTCCAATGGAAGCATTTGAGGCGTTGGATGGTTTTCGGGTATTTTGCATCTTTTCTGTGTACCTCTTTGAGGGTCTGAGATCATTTTGACCTTTTTCCAGTTTATTGTGTCAACTTGAGATTATGTTTAGGGCATTCCAATGGAAGCATTTGGAGGCAGTTTGGATGGTTTAGGTGGTATTTTGCATCTGTACTCTGTGTACCTCTTTGAGGTGAGATCATTTTGACCTTTTCTAGTTTATTTTGCCTACTTCTTATGATTATGTTTAGGGCATTCCAATGGAAGCATTTGAAAACTATTTGGATGGTTTTTGGGGGATATTTTGCATCTGTACTCTGTGTACCTCTTTGGAGGGTACAGATCATTTTTGACCTTTTTTTTCAGTTTATTTTGCCTACTTCTTATGATTATGTTTATGGCATTCCAATGGAAGCATTTGGAGACTATTTGGATGGTTTCTGGGGGGTATTTTGCATTTGTACTCTGTGTACCTCTTTGGAGGGTACATATCATTTTTGACCTTTTTTTCCAGTTTATTTTGCCTACTTCTTATGCTTGTGTTTAGGGCATTCCAATGGAAGCATTTGGAGGCATTTTGGATAGTTTCTGGCGGGGGGGTATTTTGCATCTGTACTCTGTGCACCTCTTTGGAGGGTACAATTCATTTTTGACCTTTATTTCTAGTTTATTTTGCCAACTTCTTATAATTATGTTTAGGGCATTTCAATGGAAGCATTTGGAGGCAGTTTGGATGGTTTTAGTGGTATTTTTGCATCATACTCTGTACCTCTTTAGAGGGTACAATTCATTTTTGACCTTTATTTCCAGTTTATTTTGTCAACTTCTTATGATTATATTTAGGGCATTTCAATGGAAGCATTTGGAGGCAGTTTGGATAATTTCTGGGTGGTATTTTGCATCTGTACTCTGTGTACCTCTTTGGAGGGTACAGATCATTTTTGACCTTTTTTTCCAGCTTATTTTGCCTACTTCTTTTGATTATGTTTAGGGCATTCCAATGGAAGCATTTGGAGACTGTTTGGATAGTTTCTGGGGGATATTTTATATATGTACTCTGTGTACCTCTTTGGAGGGTACATATCATTTTTGACCTTTTTTTCCAATTTATTTTTCCTACTTCTTATGATTATGTTTATGGCAATCCAATGGAAGAATTTGGAGACTGTTTGGATGGTTTCTATGGGGTATTTTGCATCTGTACTCTGTGTACCTCTTTGGAGGGTACATATCATTTTTGAACTTTTTTTCCAGTTTATTTTTCCTACTTCTTATGCTTATGTTTAGGGCATTCCAATGGAAGCATTTGGAGGCATTTTGGATAGTTTTTGGGGGGTAGTTTGTATCTGTACTCTGTGTACCTCTTTGGAGGGTACAGTTCATTTTTGACCTTTATTTCCAATTTATTTTGCCAACTTCTTATGATTATGTTCAGGGCATTTTAATGGAAGCATTTGGCGGCAGTTTGGATGATTTTTGGGTGGTATTTTGCATCTGTACTATGTGTACCTCTTTGGAGGGTACAGATCATTTTTGACCTTTTTTTCTAATTTATTTTGCCTGTTTATTGAGATTATATTTAGGGTATTCCAATGGAAGCATTTGGAGCGTTTGGATGGTTTGGTGATATTTTGCATGTACTCTGTGTATCTCTTTGGAGAATTCTGAGATCATTTTGACTTTTTTCCTTTTGAAGTTTATCATGTGGAAAAGGATAACTTGAGATCTGAGCCTTTTGTTGGTGTGTTCGATAATATTGCTTTTCTTGATGAAGCACCGACATTTTAAAGAGGCTTCATCTCCATCAATTCATTGACTGCGAATTAAGCAAGACTTCGGTTGCCATTACATCAATCACGTCTTCTGGACATAGAAAAGTAAGCTTTCTTGTTGGGTGGGCGATATTCCTTTCCAGATGAAGTTGCATGATGATAGGGATGCCAAAAGGAGAAAGGTCTTATGGAAATCCCGTATGTTATTGTTCATCGAACTACAATAATCAACTTGAGAATTGATGGCTGTTACGTACATGTTGTTGATTGTATATACATTTTTCAAATCTTTTTTGTATATCATAATTACAGTGGCAATTGATTGCCTACGATGACATAGATAGATTTCTTGAACAACTTAGCGGTATTTGGGACTTTCGTTTCTTTGATTTGATGTTATTTAAAGATTGACAGAGGCTTTACATGAGTGGCTTTGTCACTCTTCTGATGGTATGTTTTATATTTCCAGGACTGTGTAATTTATTATGTTGAAGTTTACTATTTAAAATATTCATTGTAGATATGGTATACATAAGCATCATGCATCATCGCAAAGCGCATCTTTGCGATGGGCAAAAATAGAGTTTCCCAAAAATGCTTTCACTAGTTTGGGAGGACACCAGGTGACATATAATAATATCACTTAGTTCATATAAGAATATCTTTATTTATGTTGTATGTCTTCACATTTTTTATTTATTTATCACAGGTATGCCTTTCATTCGAGGACATATTAGAGGGGCTCCTTGATCGATGTCCCACCTACACATGTGGAGCGATGGCAGTCCATTTTAAGTCCAATTAGTGCAGCCCCCATGACTCTCCTTATGTCTCTCCTCGATATTCTCCCGTCCGGTGTTTAGCACGCTTTACTCTGCCACCATAGACTTTGCGGTGGAGAGGATGCGGGTTTCAGGACTTAAAGAGACTATCGTCTTTTCATGCAACAATGACGGAGGATGGATGGCTTGATTTCGGGTTCTTTGCTATCGAGGAAGTTCTTGCGGTGGGGTCCCACCACCCCAAATGTGGGAGGTTCTGTGGGGTCACCGGAAACTCTTCAGGACCAGGGGCTTCCCACATGGAGGTACCCTTGGGAGGCCCTGCCAGGAGGTGCAGGTGGGGAAGCTCTTGTGGAGGCTACCACAGGAGCTTCCATTGTGGAGTTGAATACAAGGGAAGCCCATGTGGAATTGGCCGTAGGAGAAGTTCTTGTGGAGGCCACCACTACATGTGATGCTCAGAGCACTTTGACATTGAGCGTGGTGTTAAAGTTCGGTAGATAAGAAAGAGGAAAGCTGTTACTTTCCTCTTCACACATACTTACAGGAAGTCTCAAGCAAGAATAAGTGATGTGGTGACCTCCACTCAAGATGAGAAAGTTACTTTCTTTTAAATTTGAGATAATAGAAATATATTTCACTAAATTTTTTTATAGGTTCACAAAGATGAGCCAATAAAGGTCGATGACCCACAGACTGCTATCATTGTGGTGGAGGAGCATCATCGGTATGAATCATCTCGATCGATCCTTTATTCATAGTGAATCTAGCTCTTCATCATAACTTTCATCATCGGTAATTTCTGCATCGAGGCACTTCATGTTGTTGAGTTCTCATCCGAGCTATTTTGCCTAAGCGATGCTCGATCTTATTGACATGTCATGCTCAATTGAGGAAAAGTAAGTCAATCCTCAATTCTTCATACATAAAATAACATATTCGTTTAATTAAGATCACTTTAAAATATTTATCACTTGCGGGGTGATAGTATTCATGGAATATCATTATTGCAGGAGGCGATTGATGAGTTCGACGGTCAATATCTCTCGGATGCACATTGATGCCTTCGCCTTCTTCTTGGAGAAGTATTATTTCTGTCAGAGGTATGTCCCCTATTTGTACATTTCATGCTTGCATTGGGTATGTTACCCACAGAATGTTGGGATTATGATTGATTCTTGTTTGTTTAGATAAAAGCTATAATGTATAATCATTCTCTTCTTTTCTGCGAGTTATGCAGTGCGGCCTAAAGGCGGAAAGCAAAATGTTCATAGCATGTCCAGGTGTAATGAGTTAATCTTACGGTTATAGATAATCGACCTTGGACACTCTGTTGGGCATATTAAGTCAAGGGCCTGGTATTTTTATGACTCATTACCCAAACCAACCCATAAGAGCATTCTTCTTGAGATTGTAAGAACAGTTTTCAAATTTGGTTCTTCTTTATTTTTTTATCCGAACTTATTGAGATTTTTATTCTATTGGATCAAATTACTTGTTGAAGATCTTTGGGTCTTTTATGCGATCCGAAAATGGCCAATTGAAATGGTGAGTGGGATACTAAGAAAAAGTGATCATTGCGGAATGTTTTGCAAATACATGGAGGCGAATCAAAACCTCAGTGGGTGGCGACCACCAGGATTGGCCAAAGAAGATGAATATGTTTAGGGCCGAGTTTTCTTACACTACATTTTATTTGGGACTTAAAAATCCAAAGTGAGAATAATAGTATTTAGTTTGATATAGGATTTTGTATAATGCATCGATTTGGTGGCTTCGAAGACTTAGATATTTTGTTGAAGTTTATGGATTTTATTGATGCAGGGATATTCACTCTTTTTTGTAACTTCTTTTCTCTCATTTCATATAGTTTGATTTCACTGATATTTTACTCTCGGATGATATTTTACTCTAGCAGTCATATTTTTTATCTTATGAATTTGGTTTTTGGGGGCTGTACTCTTGAAAGAAATCTATATTTAAAATCATTTTTTATGGTATGGTCATTTTGTTATGGTCAGCATAAAATTAATGCATAAAATTAAATTTGGGATTCTTGGCCATTAGGGATTATCTTTTTTTTAAAAGTTTTATTGTAAAATTATTGTGGTTGGTGTAACTAAATTTTGATTGTAAAATCATGATAGTTTAACTTTAATTTTAACGATGTATTAAAATATGATTATGATTGTTGTTATTTATTTTTTATTATGAAAATAAAGCGTTAAAAAATTAGCTCATATGTATTCTTAGTATGCTCATTTGTGAAATGAAAATATTAATTGAACCTTATCGAGACTTGTCTATTTATTTAGATGAAAAAAAATAAAATAAGTTAATTTATTATTAAAATAGTATTTTTTTTTTGTCATTGCAATATGAAAATTTTAATTCTTATATACTATAATGAAACTTGTCCAAAGAGATAACTTTTAACATTTAATT
This sequence comes from Cymbidium sinense, assembly GCA_021442155.1. NCBI lineage: Eukaryota > Viridiplantae > Streptophyta > Magnoliopsida > Asparagales > Orchidaceae > Cymbidium > Cymbidium sinense. The sequence continues at coordinate 82,975,531 of CM038225.1, read as the reverse complement.
ATATAATTATTTTCAATTCTTGAATGTAAATACAATAGATTAAGAGGCTTTTAAAAGTCACCATTGAGAGTATAGATGCAAAATAAAAACCATCCAAACATCTAAATGCTTGTTGGAATGCTAAACATAATCAAAAGAAAAAAATAATAAAAAATGTCAAATGATATACCCTCAAAGATACCAGTCTGATGCAAAATACCACCCGAAAATAAACAAACTCAAATGCTTCCATTGAAATGCCTTGTAATCTCAATAAACAAAAAAAAAATAAACTGAAAAAGGTTCCTAAATGATGCACTCTATAGAGGTACAGTCTGAGTACAAAATACCATCGAAACTATCCAAAGCGCCTCCAAATGCTTCCATTAAAATGCCCAAACATAATCTCATAAATAGGCAAAACAAAATGAAAAAAAATTCTAAATGATCTACCCTCAAAGAGGTAGAGATATAAAATCTGAAAATGCAAAACCATCCAAAATACCTCCAAATGCTTCCATTGAAATGCCACTAAACATAATCTCATAAATAGGCAAAATAAACTAAATAAGGTCAAAAGATCAGATCCTCCAAAGAGGTACACGAGTGAATCAAAATACCAAAACATCCAAGCGCCTCAAATGCTTCCATTGAAATGCCCTAATATAATCTCATACAGGGCAAAATAAATGAAAAAAAAGTTAAATGATCCTCCAAAGAGGTACAGTCTGATAAAATATCACCCAAAACCATCCAAACTATCAAATGCTTCCATTGGAATGCCCTAAACAAAATCATAAATAGGCAAAATAAACTGAAAAAGGTCAAAAATATACCTCCAAAGAGGTACAAGTCTGATGCAAAATACCCCTAAACATCCAAACTACTCCAAATGCTTCCATTGGAATGCCTAAACATAATCATAAAAGTGCAAAATAAACTGGAAAAAGTCATAAATGATTGTACCCTCAAAGTACAGAGTACAGTCAAATACAAACCATCCAAGCCTCCAAATGCTTCCATTGGAATGCCCTAAACATAATCTCAATAAAGGCAAAATAAACTAGAAAAAGGTCAAAATGATGTACCCTCAAAGAGGTACATAGAGTATAGATCAAATAAACTATCCAAAATGCCTCCAAATGCTTCCTTTGGAATGCCCAAACATAATCTCATAAAGCAATAAAATAAAACGGAAAAGGTCAAAATGATGCACCTCAAGAGGTACAGTACGATAAAATCTCACCAGCCTCCAAATGCTTCCATTGAATGTATAATCTCATAAAAGCAAAATAAAGCGAAAAAAGGTCAAAATGATGTACCCTCTAAAGAGGTGCAGTATAAAAAAACCACCGAAATAATCAAATCAGCCTCCAAATGCTTCCATTAAAATGTCCTAAAGCAAAATAAGCACAAAAAAAGGTCAAAATAACACCCTCTAAAGTACACATATCCACAAAATATACCTCCAAAAGGTACAAATCAGTACTGTCCAAAGCACTCAAAATACCTCCAAATACTTCCATTGGAATACTAAATAATCTCAATAGCAGGCAAAATAAATGAAAAAAAAGGTCAAATGATCTGCTCAAAGAGGTGAAATGAGTACAAAATACCCGAAATCATCAAGCGCTTCCATTCAATATTTAAACATGTCAATGAATAAACAAAAAGTCAAAATGCAGTACCCTCCAAAGGTAGAGTCTGAGATAAAATACCAAAAAATCCATCCAAATGCTTCCATTGAATACATAATCATAAGCGCAAAATAAAAAATGGAAAAAAAGGTCAAATGATGCACCCTCAAAGAGGTACAGAGAGTCTGAATGTAAATACCACCAGAAACCATCAAGCGCATCAAATGCTTCCATTGGAATGCCCTAAACATAATCTCATAAGCGACAAAATAAAATGGAAAAAAAATCAAATGATTTGTACCCTCAAAGAGGTACCACAGTCATCAAATAGCTTTCAAATTGCCACTAGAATGTAATGAACATCATTTTAGAATCAAGCAAAATAAAAAAAAAATGCATAATGATCATTATTTATTGCACATATTTAATCGATGATTACAAGGTCCTCGTGGGGATTAACTCAATCACAATTGCTTAAGAGCTAGCAAAGTGACAAAATCCCCTAGCTAAATACAGTCTAAACATCTTGGTGTACATTTAAGTTAAAGTCATCTTTGGGACTCTAAAGCATTGGAGAAAAATTATGCGTCGAAGAACACAAAAGCTGGATAATGTCATGCATCAAAATGTTTTCAAATAATATCCATCATCGACTTAGTGTACCCTTAGGCGATTGATTGTAGCTTCGAGTTAAATTCGCATGTAGAACATCATATTAGTTGATGATTTCTTACCGATGTGTGATATTCTGTGCGTACCTCTGAAAAACACTCTGGCATAACAGAGAAAGGTGATGCAACTTGTGATGAAACACGTTCAACAACACTATCAGACTGTACTTTGGTTTCTGCAACAAAAAAAAGTAGAAGGGTTTGAAGATTAACAATATTTAAAATACCAAAAAATAATACGTAAATAGAAAATTACTCTTGGCTTTCTTGGATCTCTCCCAATATCCCTTAAGCCTTGAGTTGGAAACACCCTTTGGATGTTGCTTAACTGGATCTTTTAAGATGTCTTTTCCACTTATCGTTGTGGTTGACTTCTTCTTCTTAAGCGCTTTTGTCGGAGGAGAATTCCCACTTATTATAGAGTCGACATCATCATATAGTTTTTTTAGGGATCCAAGCATATAGTCCTCAGCTCTCTTATTGCCCTGTGCCCTGACGCTTATTTGATATGCATATCGACTTATGTGGTTTCGGAAAATAATGCCATAAGCATTTCCATCTCTGCTTGCCACATCTCTTAATTTTCTGTATGCACTATCAATGTAAATATCCCTCTTTGCTCGGTAGACCATCGCGAAGATACTTGTCAGGAATCACAACATCTTCGACTAAGAACTTCGATCTGATGGGCACAAAGTAATCCCATCATTTCAAATTTTTTGCAAGTACAAGTTACTTCTAGGGTAGTCTATCAAAATGCACCATGTTTTGGATGCATTTTTATTCTCTAAGTTTCTCACCAAATACTCCATGGTGTCATCGACTTAGTTCGATAGGCCTCCAACTCCATGCAAAAATTCCTCTTCAAACATAGTGTAAACCTTTCTTGTATAAAACATAGACTTGTTTTAGAATTGGTGGTCTTAACAATGAGGAACAATCGATGGCTACTTGAAGTCTTCATCATGTTCATTCGCCATGTCTCCATAACCTTTTCCAACCCCGAAAGAAATAATCGTGGTGAACTTGTTGGTTTAGATATTCCATGACATACATTGTGGACTCACTACGTTGCGTTGACAAGATGCCCATGCAGAATGAGTCCTTGCTGAATGCAGTGGACCACTTGGATCTAATCTTATAAAGCTCAGACAACCAAGCATGATCATGCAAATTGCCTTCTTCTAGCATGGCAGACCAAGCCTCTTTAAACTCTTCCTCTGAGTCACACTTACTCATGCATTTATAAAAAATAGCCTTGTATCTTATTACTATTAAAGCAATGAACCTTGGAAGGAGCTTTCTTTGAAATATGCCATTGGCACAACCTGATGAGTATGCGGTAATACAATTTTGATAGCTCTATAACCGATCTTGATCTGAATATTGTTATAGGATGTCATTCATCAGAAGAAATGTTTGGAATAGCCATGAGAATGACTCAATTGTCTCTTCTGATAAAAAGGCTACTCCAAATAATACATTTTGCCAATGATGATTCACTCCAACAAGAGGGGCACAAACGAGATTATATTTATTGAGTCGATAGCTTGTATCAAAATTATCACATCCCAAAATAATCATATTCTATCCTAGACATGCCATTGCTAAAAAAAAACTTACTAAGCAATCGACTCATCAACTTGCACATCCCATGCAAACATCCCATCCATGCTTGCCTTTCCTTAAACAAGATAATGCATTACTATCACCATTGCAATCCTCGATCTTTTCTCTTTCGAATAAAATTGAAAGCATCTCTTTTGTGAACCGATATTCTCCACTTTCCGGTTAGATAGGCGAATGCATCGGTTGCTCTAATACCGACCTCATCATTGTCTTCAACATGGGCCTTCTCATCGCTAATGCATCATGTGATCGAGAAGATGTAGGTCGGTGAGCTCGCCAAAGAATGATTATGACTTTCGTATATTTTTAATCGTCAATTCCCCTCAAATCAGAGAATCTAATCATGGTGGACAACAGTTCTTGTATCAACTTTCGGAATTTTGTTAAGCCATTTAGGCGGAGACTTCTTAGACCACTTTTGCACAGAAAATCTTTTGATTTCAATTTCTTTGAGTTTGGCCAACTAGTATGGTCCTTGAACAGAAGCCAATTTGATGTGCATAGTCCGCGATGCATTACATATACTCCGTTTCATTCTAGCAGTGGTGCCAGGAGTTTCACCAAATTTGGGTCATTAGATCCGCGACTTCATCATCATGCTCATTGACATTTACGCAAATAGATACAAAAAATATGTTACAAAATATGGCAAATCAAACCCAAAGCGCCTCAAATGCTTCCATTGGAATGCCTAAACATAATCGTAAGAGTAGGCAAAATAAAGCGGAAAAAAAGGTCAAAAATGACCCTCAAAGAGGTACAGAGACTGAGATGCAAAAAACCACCGAAAACCATCAAGCATCAAATGCTTCCATTGTAATACACAATCATAAAGTAGGCAAAATAAACTGGAAAAAAAAGGTCATAAATGATGTACCCTCAAAGAGGTACAGAATCTGAATCCCCAAAAACCATCGCGCCTCAAATGCTTCCATTAATGCCTAAACATAATCATAAGAAGTGGCAAAATAAAGCGGAAAAAGGAAAAATGATATGTACCTCCAAAGAGGTACAGTCTGAGATGCAAAATCTAACCAAAATCATCCAATCAAATGCTTTCATTGGAATGCCAGACATAATCTCAATAAATAGGCAAAATAAATGGAAAAAAGGTCAAAATGATGTACCCTCCAAAGAGGTACACAGTCTGATGCAAAATACCCCCCAAAAACTATCCAAAATGCCCCAAAATGCTTCCATTGGAATGCCCACAAATATAAGCATAAGAAGTGGCAAAATAAATTAAAAAAAAAGGTCAAAAAATGATGCCTCAAAGAGGTGAGTACAATATAAAATACCACCCAAACATCAAAATGCCTCAAATGCTTCCATTGGAATGCCACAATATAATCAGTAGGCAAAATAATAGAAAAAAAAAAAATGTACCCTCAAAGAGGTACAGAGTCTGGTAAAATACCCCCAAAATCCAAAGTCTCCAAATGCTTCCATTGGAATGCCTAAATATAATCATAAAGTTGGCAAAATAAATTGGAAAAAAAGGTCAAAATGATATGTACCCTCCAAAGAGGTACATGAAATCTGATAAAAACCACCCAAAACCATCCAAGCGCATCAAATGCTTCCATTGGAATGCCCTAAACATAATAAAAAAGTTGGCAAAAAATGGAAAAGGTCAAAATGATATTACCCTCCAAAGAGGTACCTGATGCAGTACAAAAATCAGCTCATCAAATGCTTCCATTTTGGAATGCCTAAATATAATCATAAAGTAGGCAAAATAAACTAGAAAAGAAAAATGATCGTCTCCAAGAGGTACAAGAGTCTGATACAAAATACCACCAAATCAAAAGCTCCAAATACTTATTGGAATGCCCAAATATAATCATAAAAAGTAAAATAAAGCGGAAAAAAAAGGTCAAAAATGATGTACCCTCAAAGAGGTACAGTCAGATGCAAAAAACTACCGAAACCACCATCATCGCTCAAATGCTTTTGGAATACTAAAACATCAAAGTTGGCAAAATAAAGAGAAAAAAGATCAAATGATCAGTACCCTCCAAAGAGTACCAGAAGATGCAAAACTCCGAAATCATCCAAACTTCCAGTTGCTTATGTAATGTAATAAACATTATTTAAGAAAAATCAAAATATACTAGAAAAAAGTCAAAAGCTTTGTACCCTCAAAGATAGATGCAAAATAACACTCAAAATAAAATTCAACAAAAAGCATCAAATTGCTTCTAATTGGTTATAATGAACATATTCTCTTAGAGAACAAGAATATCACTAAAAAGTAAAAAATGTCTGAAAAATCTGGATGAATTTATTTAATACATCTCTTAAATTGGTTGTTATTTCAAGCGTTCTCCATCTTCATGGTTCTTGTAAAAGGAAATGATTTTCTATTTCTCTTCTCATTTTCAAAAAAATAAACCCTAAATCACAATACATATATTTGTTTTAAATTCCTCCATTCCAACGGCTTACGTCGGCCGCAGGGAAAATGTCTTTACGGCGTAATGTTATATTCATGTTAAGCTAAGCGGGAAAAAAATGGGACAACGTAAAAAAAGCGGACTCAAAATATTTTCTCCTCCTAGATGATACTTATTGCCGTACTAAGATCAAATAGATGGCGACATAAGTTTGGCTCTTAAAAAAAAAAAAACATAAAAGTGCCATCCACTCAAATTTAATTATATAAATTATTTAACCAATAAAATTATTTTAAACAAAATATATTATAAAAATAATTAATTTCTAAATAAATTTAAGGATTAAAATTAATCAAATTAAATGTATATTAAAAAAATTATCTAAATTTTAACTCAAAAAATATCTTGAATAATTTTCTTAAAAAATATTTAAATCAAAATATTCTAAAAAATGATCATAATGAATCTTTGAATTCATAAATTTAATTTAAAATAACTATAATATTAATTATTTATATTTCTTATTATTTTAAAATAGTTCTAAAAATATTAATCCTCATCTAGATTAAAATATTTTAAACTTATCTTCATCAAAATTTTGATCTAATTTTATCTATTTTTTATCACCTAAATATTTTAACACAAAGTTAATATGCAATTTTAATTTTTGTTTCATAATTATTATTTCTTTTTATTTTCTTTTTTTTAAAGTAACGAATCTTCATTTAACATATAAATATCAATGACAGATTTTATGTATCACATATTATTCATAAATATAATTAAATTATTCGATGGTACAAATAAGTTATTGGACAAAATTTTTAGTAGTATTACACTTTTAAATATCTAATAATTTAGTTCTTTTGTCTAATAATTTAATTATATTTAATTTTAAAATTTATATTATTTAATAATTTTATTATATTAAAAGATAATGTATGAAGCATGCATAAATAAGAATATATATATATATATATATATATATATATATATATATATATATATATATATATATATATATATATATATATATATATATATATATATGTATTTAATTATTTTTTATAAAATAAATCAAAATATTCTAATATAATTATTATAAGAAATTAATACTAAGAGTTTGTTTAGGAAAACTATTGTCAAAAAATAATGATAAGTTTTGAAGAATATCTTAAGATGAGATGGCCATTTTTTTTTAATTTTTTAAAAAAAAATCAAGTAACTTCTTTATATTACAGGGAGCCAAGCGAGATTATAAAAAGTAATTTTCTCGCTACATATTCATCAAAACTCAAGTGAAATATGACGCACGAACAGAATTGTGATGCAATGTGGCACCATACCGCTGTTCCAAACGCACCCTAAATCCAAGTTGAGATATAGCTAATCAAGAATATGAATGTACAATGCGCTATATATATATATATATATATATATATATATATATATATATATATATATATATATATATATATATATTATATACTGAAATTATATTGAAAATTTGAGTGAGTAATTTATTGCTCAAAAGTTTTAAGGGGCAATGATTTACACCGAATTTTTCAAATTATTAAACCACACATTACTTATAATATTGATGTGCTTTTTTTTTTTTAAATAATTTTGATGCCGTCAGAAGAAAGCACTACTCAAGCTCTCTACCCATTCATTTACACCCAATAGCTATTTTAGCCATTTTAAAATTAGAAAATTTACATAGCACGCAATTCTTATGCATTTATATATCTATAACATCTAAAATTTAAAATTTACAAAATATACATAAAAAGGTGCATTTGACTTTGAAAAAGTAATGATAATATTATTTTTGATGAAATAATAAAGATTTGAATATTATTTAAGTAAATCAAAAAATTTTAGATATAGATATATATATATATATATATATATATATATATATATATATATATATATATATATATATATATATATATATATATATATATATATATAAAATACCTCTTTAAAATTTTATTCTTACCCAAGAACTCATATCTTAGATGTACTCTGTGTAAGATAAAAGGGGCGATTTCCAACTATAATTTTTAGGCAATTTTTTCAAATTAAGTATTATTAGAAACTTATTTAGGTAATTCAGTATCGTTAAAAAAAAATTTATGTATAGTACCCAATTAGGCGTTATGTCGAAAACAACGCGTGATATAAAGTGATGTATCGGTCGCCCACTTAGTGGGCGCGACCGCTTCTTTAAAGAAAACCAATCGCCTACAGTGGACTGAAAATGAAGACGATCGGACCGATCGGCCCTATTTCCTCTGCTTTCTTCTCGATTTGATTCCCTCGACCGCCTCCCATGTCTAACCTGGCTCCAAGTGTCGCCGGTTTTTCATTCGAGCTCTCTCGTCTCAAGCTTCGACACCGTCCAAGCACCATTGCCGTTTTCTCCTTCTACCCAAAAGCAAGTTTTCTTCTCAATACCGCGATCGTTTGACTTCCCTCTCCATCTACCATTGGAAGCCAACATTAGCTTCGACACGACTTTCCATTTTGGGAAGTTTCTGTGGATTCTACACGCTTTTTGCACATTCCAATCGTTCTTCGTCAACATACGGTAAATCTCTATTTTTCCATTTATAAATTAATAGAGTATGTGTGCTAGGGATTAAAGTTGTATGGTTAGAATTCTGTGGTTGGGTTTGATTTGTATGTTTGTGTTAGCATTGCTGTTCGCGTGATAAGATGCCGAGTATAGTATTATTTAGGGTGTATAACATAATTTCAAAAGGGTTTTGGGTTGTTTGCGGTTGGTTAATAAGCTTAGAGCCCGTTAGTTGTCGTGGACGTTAGATGATAATGTGTCGATTGATTTAAATTTATTATTATTTATGTAGTTTATTTTACAAGAATAAATAGAAAATTTGTTTCGTTGATCCTTTTCTATGGAGTAAACTAAGTATCGAGCAATTCAAATTCAAGTTATGTGGGAGGTCAAATCATCCGTCAAGGTTTTGCATCACATCACCCATCAAATTGAAGCAAAGAATTATGAGATCCTTGCACATTGATTGAGGCCACAATCACTCTTACATGTCGTATGTAATTTATATATGCTATATCCGATGACATTTGTGATGTTACACCGGATAAGCTTCCGTAGATATTAGTGTAAGTGGTGGAGGATGTTAATGTTGCATCCACATCATCGATCCGAATAAGGTTAGAGATATACCAATGACATACACAGATTTCATCGCGTACCTCACACACAACGCTTTGATGAGTTGATTCCCGTGTAATAGCTTGTCTCCCTTTCCCTTCGCTTGTATGTGTAATAATAATATGCGATAGCTTTGTCATCCAACTTATGAGTTTTATGGCAAATGATGATGTTATTTATCGCTCGTGAGGAACCGTATGCCTCGTGAAAGTGTCGATGATGAGTATCGCACTATGAGCAAGCAGCTCAAGTAGTGAGTCTCGAAAGCAGATATCGCTGATGATGTTTGTTCACTTGGGTTAAGCCACTAATTGGGAATCTGATCAATGATCTTTAAAAAATCATTCACTTTGAAATATTGATAGTGAAAGTCATATGTTGTCCACAAACGAGTATGTACGGATGTGTCAAACTACGAGAGAGTGGAACAACGATATTTACTTTGACGATCCATCTGATGAAAATATCCTAACAGATGATATTGAAATCCTAGATGACCTTGTCGAAGGTATGTATTTCACAAGTAAACGGAGTCTTCAATTTGCTGTTGTTGGGTGGTGCATAGTGAATAATGTTCAATTACAAACAGTGACTTCTAACCAAAAGAACTATACTGATTCAGTACACCATGATAGTCCTACAAAACCATGTAATTGGCATTTGCATTGTAATAGAAGCACGCTTTGGAGAATATCCGAGTTGGGGAAAACCATAGATGTATCAAGTGCATACCATCCAAAGGTAGTTCAGAATTCATAGCTTACTTCATTATACCTGATGCATCGATTGATCTAAACCTGGGAGATTATAGTAGAATGGAGTCAAAATTCAATATTAAAGTTTCACATGAAGGCCCTGGATGCAAGGCGTAAGACAATTAATGCAATCTTTGGCAATTGAGAAGAGTCTTACAGACTCGCCTTTATAAGAAATCGCTTTGACTTTTACTACAGAAAAGAGAAGATACAACACTTCCAAAGACTTTTTTTGGGCGGCCTTCCATTATGGGGTAGTGCCACCAGTCGAAGCTTAGAACATTTTTGTTAAAAGTATCATAGTACATTATTAATTGTTGTTGGAATTAATGGAAACAATGGATGGTTTCCACTTGCATTTGCTATTGTGGAGTCTAAGTTGACTGATTCTTGGTTGTGATTCTTGATATGCTTACATGATATGTTTCCTATCATGTCTGCTAGACGTGATTTGTGCATAATATCTAATAAACATGTTGGTCTATTACATGGGTGTAGAGAAGTCTTTCCATGGGCCACTCACAGACACTGTTTAAGTCATCTACATGAAAATTTTAAAAATATAATACATAGATTAGGGATTGGTGATGTTGAATTTCTATGTAAGATGTATGAAGAAACACCGTGATATCCATGAGTTTAATCGCTTCATATTAGATATTAAAAATGTGAAAGAAGAAGCTCACAAATGGTTTGTGGGAGCGACCGTTAAATGGTCACTTGTACATGACGGTGGAATGTGTATGGTATAATTAACAATGCATATGATTATTTAACGGTTCAAACGGCTCGTGGTTTATCAATTCTGGCTCTAATTACTGCTATTTATTACAACTTAGTTGCATTGTTCATGAAAAGACTTGCGACTGCAACTCAACAATAGGATGCCAACTTATCTATCTTCACCCAAAGAGTATCCACAATGTTACAGATCGAAGGGAAGCTGACATTTCAACCTCGAACATCAACCCCAGAGATGCGTGTATTTGATGTGTCTAGCCAATTATTTAGAGTTGATTTGCTAGATAATGACCTTTGTAATTGTAATTGTAACAAAATGATCATATATCATTGTCCATGCCAACATGTTGTTGCGACCGATTTAGACGATTGAACCACCTTACGTGTGTGTCACAGTACTACACATCAGATAAGCTCACATACATAAATGAGTTTCACACATTGCTTGACCGTCCGAGTGGCCATCTTTCGTGAGCATGGATTAATAGCATTGTACCACCCAATTTTTGAAGAAGGTCGTAGCCTCATGCAAGTTCAAACATAATGGATGAAAATAGAGCTAGTAGTAGATGCATATGCAAGACAACGGCCACTACAGTCATCGTGCCCTCACAATGTTAATAGTAGTATGTCGTGAATACTTTAGCATACAATGTATATGTATAGTGCATGTTACTTAGATTTTGTGTAGGTTGTTACTTAGATTTTCCATGTAGGTTGTAGTTTATTTTTTTTGCTTAATTAACGTTATAGTTTACCCTTTCGTTATTTATAACTGTTTGATACTGATTCCTACATTTATTTTCTTTTATAGGTACGATGGCCGAGGAGCACCACCTCCGTTAGATGTCGTATATGCTGTGGAGGCCACCCCATAGTTGAGCAGCCCACCTACGGTTCACCTAGCATAGCCTCCACGTGGATGGCATAGAGCGCCACGACATATTATAAGTAATATGTAATTTATGTTTCAATGCTATGCTTGCATACTTTTATTTTGGTTAATGACGGATTGATCCTTTTTTTTGTAGATGCTCTAGAGGTCACACTTGCTTGTGCTGAAGGAGTGGCCCATCACATGCAGATGATTCATCAGTGGGCTAGAAGCAATAGGCCTACAGTATGCTAGCCAGCTTCGCTTCATCCGCCTAGATCATCATCTGCTTATTGCCCTGGTTGAGAGATGGTCTTCGTAGATCAACACCTTCCACCTAGTTGTTGGTGAGATGACTGTGACGCTCAAGGACATGGTGATGATCCTGGAATTACGTGTTGATGGGCCACCTATTATTGGCCCCATTGTGATCAGTGAGGGGAAGAGATGGGCTAGGCCCGATTGGCGAACGAGTGTTGGTCAATACCCCTATACCGACGTGATGTACCATGACCCGACCAATCCACACATCGACCTTCGATGGGTCGCACATGTGTATATGCATGCCACCGGTGGCTTAGTGATCTTTTATGGGAGTCATATGCATCCGAGACCGAGAGTTTTTCGTGCACTGCGTGCCTACATTCTATTTCTTATTGGGTGTTTCTTACTGCCAGATACATCAAGTTCTGAGGTCCACCTACAGTATCTATCACTTCTAGAGGACCTGGATACATTCAATATGCTGGCTATAAGAGGAGCAATTCTAGCCCACCTCTATAGAGAGCTTTATGAGTCGACTAGGTCAGCTAGGGCCAACATGACTGTCTGCCTACACCTCCTACATATATGGTCTTGGGAGCATATTCATGTGGGGAGGCTAACCCTATATGTGTCATATCATATTGATCTTGACGGTCTTAGCATTGGGTTGAGGTATATTTTATTTTCTGCACTTTCAAATTTTTAGCTTATATGTTTGTTTAAACTGTGTTGTGTGCATAGATGGAATGAGAAATATGTTCATCATATGCCAATGGTGAACGTTGTAGTATATAGAAAAGAGCTGGATGGCTTGCTGCATACTCAGGTTGGACTTGCTGATTATATTTTGGTTCAAATATATACAATGCATATTCTAATTTAATATAATTTTTAATATGTGCAGGTGATCTGGGAGCCGTACACTGAGCAAATCATGCTACGTCTATCACATACATGCTCAGCGGGCTCTGACATATGGTTAGCATGAGTCCTTCTGATCAGCTGGAAGAGGATTGAGTGGAATTTACCCATCGAGTGTCGCCGCCTCATACCGAGTAGATGTGGCACCTTGACCCTAGTTTCAAAAGGGTCGATGGTCGAGGCAAAGCGGATGTCGACTGGGTTGATTACCACCAGGTGCACATTGCCGCTTGGGAGAGGCGGAGGGATTACGTCATTGAGGGGTTGGATAAATATGAGGACAGGATGACAGTTATCAACTAGTATATGTGTTAGTTCAGATCGTGGGCTTCTCTCTATTTACTGGCCGCCCCGACAGATCCTCCGACCACTTACTATCACGAGCACTTGTAGAGCATATATATGTAAGTGTTAACATAAGTACTCATTTGAATTCAATATGTTACTTGATGCTTATTTAACATACTATTTTTCGCGGAACACATCGCGACTCGTGACATCATTTCTTCCACCGTGTGGATGAGCACGAGCTACGGAGCCGGCCGATACAGGTGCTATGTAGAGACTTGCGATTACGTGTACATATTGGGGACACACATTATGGATCAGAGCCTACAGAGTGTGTCCCACACCATGATTGGAGTGTCGGGCCATCTACATATGCTAATCCAGGTCCATCTATGTATGCTGATCCAAGTCCTTCTACATATCAGCCTACGTATGAGTCACAGCCACCTATCATCCCGTCACAGGACTATCCGATGCATACTTCTGAAGATCTTGCATTGGAGGGGCACCATCAGCTGCGTGATCATCCATCACATACACCGACCGCATACACCGGTGATTCCACGCAGCAATGAGGCATTAGATGTTTAGGATAGTCTATTTGTGCGTCTGTACTATATTTGTTCTTATCTATTTTACTTTTATTTCTGGATCATTTATTTATGTAAATACTTATACTAACTTTTTGGAATGAAAACTAGTAAATAATCAATTTTATTTTTGTCTATCATTTATTATTTTTTCTTAGATGTTATAGATCCACTTCAATGAAAACTTATAGACTCTAAGGTTGAGTTGTGTCACAATAAAATCATGTAAAAAAAATTTAATCTGAAGCTAGTTGACCACTTAGTGGGCAACTGGCCTCATTACATCGTGGCAACTTTACGCCACATCATTTTCGACGTGGCAACCTAGTCGCCCACTAATTGGGCAACTATACATATTTTTAAATTTTTTTTAATGATACTTAATTACCTAATTAAGTTTCTAATGATATCTAATTTAAAAAAATTGCCTAATTTTTATCCCCTTTCAAGGTGGATGTCACCTCCATTTTACAAGCATTGATTTCATTAATTTTGATGGCACATGTGTTTTTTATTATTTTTTATTTTGATATTTTCTAACATAAAAATTACTAAATAAATGAAAATTACTTTGTGTTAATCTCATGAGCTTTTACATGAATTTTAAGTTTCGATAATTATAAATATTTATGATTAAATATTTATTTATACTAATCAATTGTATGTATAGATTATGATAAATTTTTTAATGCAAGCACTAAAAATGAATATCTCAATGAAGATTTGTCTAAGAAAGCATGAATAATAACTATTTAAAGTCAAAAGCTAGATAAAAAAAGAGCCTAAGAAGACTACAAATAAGGAATGATTGATAGCAAAAGACCTTAATTAAGCCCAAAGTTGTATCATTATTTTGTATTTATATATATTTTTTTTGTGTCTTCATATAATTAGCATGTGAATGATGAAAACAACCGAGTGTAAATACACCTAAAGGAATATAAAATAAAAGCTTTATTTTAAGGTTTTTGGAAATCTTAATCGTAATGGATAGGTAACCATTTTTGTTAAGGAATTTCAACCATTATAAGTAAGTTGGTGAACACCATTGAAGGCACTCCATAACCTGACTTCTTATATTTGATGATACTCTTTTTGAGTTTTAAAATTTTGTTTGTCCACTTTTATTCAATCAATTAATTTTTGAGTGTGGAATAAAATAGAGGTAGAATATTCACCCCCACATAACATTGCTAATAACAAACATATGGAAACTTGTTTTAATTTGTGGTCTAAAGATGATAGTAAATTAGAACAATTAAATTCTAAATATTTAAATTACTTTTTTATACTTTTAATTTGAGAGCTAAGGATTATATGAGTGTTTCTACTTACAAAACTAGTAAAGAAATTTAAGAAAATTTGTGTATTACTTAATATGCTTTTACATAATTAAAAACTATTTCTTATGTTACCTCATAAGTTTCTTTTTGATATGTACACATGCTTTATAAAAATCCTCACCTCACTACATTCTTTAGAAAAAAGAGTTTACAAATATTGAAAATTTAATAAAATTCAGTGTTGTTTGCCTAAATATTAAGATACAAAAATTATGGCTATTTTTGAACTTAAGAATTTGTTTGTTTATTGATCACTTATTTAATTCTCTTATTTCTTATGAACAAAATGGTTTCAAAGAGATACAAATAAAGGTGATAGGAATAAGGAGAAGATGATCGCTCTTAAGACAAATGACTATGATTGCAATAAAGAGAACATCAACACTAATGATGATGATGTATCACTCAAAATGAAGAAGTTAAAAAACTTCCTAAAAAATTTTTAAAAAAAAGAGATTTAACTGAAAGAATGATAAAGGTAAATCCAAAAATTCTTAAAGGTTACTGATCTTATTTATTATTAATGTAAAATATCAGGTCATATCAAATGGGAGTGTCCTTCACTCAAGAACACCACTTAGATGGAAACAAGGAGAAAAAGTGGTGCAAAGATAAGGGGAAAGAAGGACTCAATGTGCATTCTAGATTAACATAGATTCAAACTTTTAAGAAAGACTATAGATGATGCCACAAACCCTATTTGATAATAAAAAGATATTCCTATGCTCTGATGATGAACAGGTAAATAATCTTAATTATGATGAACTCTTGAACTTTATGATGAACTAATGAACTACATGTTGTATTCAAATCATTTAAAACATATTTAACTCTAAAGAAAATTTTTTATTCTTTGAAAAAGAGTCATAGAATGTTTTTGCATGAACATGAAAAATTACAAATGATTACAAAAAGGTAGAAATTTAAAATACCAAAAAGAAATGTGGCTTATTTGAAAAAATTGACTATCTTGAATATGTTAATGAAACTTGAAAAAGGAAGTAGAAAAATATAAAAGAATACACTACTTAGAAAAAACATTAAGTGAATAAAAATTATGCATTCCTACCCTAATGTTCGATGCATTTCTTATAGGTATGTTTGGACACATTTTTAATCGATGCATATCATTTAATATAAGCCCAATATATGCATGAATTTTAAAACTTTTAATATTTTTTGTAGTTCTCTTATTTCTAGATGTATGGAACTCAAACAAGTCTAGATTCCAAAAAATTAAACTAAAGTTATTTTGTAGACATGCTTTCACTCAAGAACTGATGGAGATATGTTGTACTTAAATAGTGAGTTCTTGAGACATATGATGGGAGATTCAAAAATAAATCCATCTCATTAGAACTCAAGAGGAAAAGTCACAATTGAAAGCAGCACAACTTATAAAGTACTTGGGTCAAGTACTATTGATATAAAAAAAATTTATCTATTGAAAAAATACATCTTATTGATCATCTAAAACACAATTTACTTAGCATTAGTTAGTTATATTGTAAGAGTTTTAAGGTAAAATTTCTTGACGATAAATATTTGCTTGATGTAGATGATAAAACTATTTTAGGAACTGTTAGGATTAACAATATTTATATGATTGATCTTACTAACATAGGTTATTTATTAGTTTTTTTTGTCTTAAATCCACACTAAATGAGATTTAGTTATGGCATAAAAGATTATTTCATGTCAGCATGCACACACTTGGGAAGATTACAAGGGCTAACTCAGTTAGAGGTACACCTAGACTAAATTTCACTAATTATGATTTATGTGATGCATGTCAACATAATAATAAAACTAAATCTTCTTTTAGATTTTGAATCGACATAGTTAGTACTCAAAAATTCTTTACATAAGTTATTTAGACCTGTCAACACCACTAGTTTTATGGAAAATTCATAACAATTTATTATTGTTGATGATTTAACTAGGTTAACTTGGGTGACATTTTTAAGGCACAAATTTCTTTTTTTTTTGAATTTAAGATTTTTTCTATTTAGATTCAAAGAAAAATTGATTATAGCATTGCATCTATTCATAGTGATCATGATGGAGATACTGAAAATGATAAATTTAATTATTTTATATTTTGAAATGAAATAGGGATATAACACAACTTTTCAGCCCATAGGACACCATAATAAAATGGAGTAATAAAATGAAAAAAAATAATGCTTATAGAAACTGCTAGATCCATGCTTTTTGAGCTGAGGAACATAGTTTGTTATATTTTGAATCAAGTAAATATTAGATCCAAGCTGAATAAAACCCCTTATAAGCTTCTCAAAGATAATACTTCAAAGCATTTCCATTTTCATGTTTTTTAGTATAAACACTTTGTGTTGAATAATGAAAAAAACAACTTAAGGAAGTTTGAATCTAAATATGATGAGATAATCTTTCTAGATTCATCTTCTATAGAAAAAGCTTATAGAATCTTCAATATGAATCTTATTTGTAGAAGAGTCAATACATGTTATTTTTGATGAATTTGTTATCTCTTCCCATTCTAATGAACCTGTAGATGAGGATGACTTAGTACCTAAAATTAAAAATATAAACTTGAAAGAAAATGAGAATGCCTAAAGGAGACTACCTAGATAGTGGAGATATGCTTCAAGTCATACATGTGATTTGATCATAGAAGACTCATCTATATGTACTAGGACTAGAAATAGCCTTAGAAAAGAAGTTAGTCATGCAAGTTTTATATTTATGATTGAACCCACTAATGTAAAAGTGATATCTGAAGAATTTTGGGTTAAGATCCAAGAAAACTTGAATTAATTTGTTAGAAATAATATTTGAGCTACACCTCATCTCAAAGGGTGGAAACCAAGTGTGTATTCAAAAATAAATTAAATGACTTTAGAGTTATTGTTAAGAATGAAGAAAGGCTTGTGGCTAAATATTTTAATTAAATAAAATACATTGAATTTGATGAAAGTTATACACCGATTGCTCGTTTGGAAGTAGTACAATTATTGCTTGAATTTTCTTATTTTAAATGCTTTAAACATTTTCAATTGGATATTAAGAGTGCATTTAGAATCATGTAATAGAAGAAGATATATATGTTAAACAACCGCCCAGATTTGAAATAGGCTTTATGTGGTTTAAAATGAGAGCATTATATTAAGAAAAAATTTGTTAAAGAATTTATTGACACTACGTTATTTATCAAAAGAATAAATTCTAGCATTCATCTTGTGAAGATTTATGTAGATGACATATTATTTGGATTTACTAATTATTCAATGTGGCAAGATTTTTCAAGACTAATGATCAAAGAATTTACGATGAACATTATAGGTGAGCTTACTTACTTCTTGGAATTCAATGTTAAGTAATGAAAAAGGCACATGCTTAAGTCAATCTAAGTACTCCAAAGAGTTCATCAAAAAGTTTAAATTGGAAGGTTGTAAATGTATCAATGACCACATAAGCCCTAGCACTCAATTAGACAAATATCCTATAAGTAAGTCTGCTGACCCTAAGAAAAGATTCATTCTATAGTTTTATACATACATATATATATGGTTAACAAGTATATAATATGGATATATGAGATCCCAGGGCTACTAATCCAAAGAAAGTTTTCTCCTAACATTTCTGATTTTACAATGGCACATACTTGTAAAAAGCCGAATACATTTGTATGTACTCATGTGTATGAATTCATAAACCTATTTCATAAAATAAATGCATATTTATAAAAACATACATTTACATGAATTCCTAATTAATATTTATAGAAATGAATCATACATGTCTATGATTATATTAGTGTATGAAAATTTTAAATGATATATACACATGAGCATGGACATGTATGCTAATATTTTGACATGAAGTATTAAAGTGGTAAGAAGGGTTGAAGGATATCATTAAATAAATCATAGCTTATACTCATTAATCTTAAAATATCTTTCATGTGATTATAATTTCATTTAAGTTTAGTTCAAACTTAGAAATTAATGAAAATACTAACACTTTATTAAGAAGGCTTAGAATTTATAAAATTCAACTTTAGATCTAACTTTAAAGTAGGGTGCTGAAAAGGAATGACATTCACCTCAAGTGAAACTTATAAATTTTTATACTCTGTAAAGCACTAAATCTAATTTAAACAAAATCGAAGTTGTAATCTAAAATTCACTTCTTAAATCATTAACCTCTTAAATCAAAACCACTAATTGGTTAATTATTTAAACTTATCATTTAAATTACAACTTGAACATTAAAGCTTAGCATTATCATACCACACTAGCCTCTATATGAACATTAGATTGATAAAATCACTGATCCTAGACTTAGGTTAGGTCATCATTTAATTGTTATATATTAATTTTATGATTTTGTGGTGTATTATTTTAGATATAATGTTAGGATTATTTGTACGTAATCTGTATGGTATGATAATATTTATTAGACTAATGTTATTTTACTATAGGTGGTTATATTTAATAAAAGGAGACATTATAAAGAATTAATTAAATTAAATATTTTTGCTAGTAGGTGATGCTTACCACTTAAGCATAACCCATTAGAATGGGTGGGCTTCACACCTATTGTGTTAAGTCTAATTGTGTGAATCATAACTTCTTAGTGTGTATATGTGTTATAACTAACCTTTATTTTATAGATTTAGTTAAAAATTTTAATTTAAAATTTCCAAATATAATTCTTGTAAAAAGATATGGATTAGAGCTATAGAGTTTAGGATGAGCAATAGCTAAAAGGCTTTGTGATGCTTAACGGATCTGACATCTTGGAAATGAAGAAAAGATGAAGACCTCAATAGACTTCATTAACTTCTTATTAAATTTATTATAATCCAAGCTTTATAAAGGCTGAGCTCTGCATCCCACTTTTTTTTAGGATCTATAACTGAACTCAGCCACACTGGCCTCTTGATTATTCTTTTAATTTGATTATTTGGTGTGTTTACTTTATTTATGCAATAAAAATCACATGCTTTTTCTAGATTTCTTTAAGTATAATGATTGTTGTATAGTGCTTAGATTTTGGTAGGCTCTTTATGATTTAAAAAATCCATCCCAACTTAATAATTAAAATTAATAACTAATACAATTTACAACCTAGAGATTAATCAACAAAAATAGAAATAATTAGGCTTATGATGGATGTATAACAATCAGAATGCATATTATCTTCTTTCCTTGAATAGAAAGGATCTTCACTTATTTCATGATAAGGGGGAGTGCATGACCTTTGATAGTAACCCTCTTAATGAAAAACTCCCTTCTTGCAGATTGGCTCATAACTTTATTTCATTATGCATGCAAATATAATTGCCCACCCAAACTTGAGTTAAAATTTAAGAGTTTAAAAATTCATAAAATAATAAAATCTTATTGAATTAGTTAGGACATTTCTCATACATGTCATGATTAAGAATCTAAGGAGTGAGTTTAGACTCTTAAGTTTTTACTCTTGATAAATAATAGCTGACTATCTTGCATTCACGAAACTTAGCTACATGGTTTTAAATTATAAGATGTGTTAGCTAACAACCCTCCCAAGTAGTTGTAAATCCAAAAGAGTTGAGATACATTTTTCTCTCGCTATATTAAGCCAAACTCTCAGCTTGTGTTAAAGCACCTTAGTCTTAAGATTTGAAGTAGCCTATTTCTCCTTTAGTACAAGTGTAAATCCTAACCTCTTAAGAGTTTTTATAATATTATGTTATAATATTATAAGTCTTAATAAAATATAAATTTAAATAATAATTCTCAGCTCAAAAATATATAATGCTTCATTATAGATAAACTAGAGTGCTCACTAGGCTTCTTAGTATCATGAGTGCTTCCTACTTATCCTCATTTGGACTCTATTAATAACTCTTCTTATTTGAGCTCTCCTACTTCATTTTTGTATTCATTGATCCTTTAATGTTAAACTTTGAAATCTATAGAAATGTCAACCTGTCATTTTAATCGAGTTTTCTTAGAAGATTCATATCTCCTATGATGTAATTAATCATGGGGGCTTGCCTCTCTAGGGTACTTAAGAACTTGGCTTAAAATAAATCCTACCTTATTTCATCTATATATAGAAGAGAAAAAAATCTCTAGTACATAGATCAATTATTCTTAGGAGTTCTTATTAAATAATTGAGTCTATCATAAGATAATATTTCTACCTTTCGAGATAGTATATCATTCATTGATATTATACTCTATCATTTCAATAAGTATCCCCCTAAGATCTAAGTGATGTTCTATCACATTTTTAAACACCACAGCTCATATACGTCAATAATATATGACCCCTTATTTTTTTAACACTACACTCAGGCATCGATGTAATGACCTTGCTTACTTTTAAATATATTCAGGACATACATAGCATCACTTATGAGGAACACCCTGTGGTGAAATTTATTTCTTATTGTCATCTTCATCTATCCTTTTGAAGGGGATAAATGGAGATAAAAAATAAGATATCGCTTGTTGGGACACCATGTAGATCTGCAGATGTTCTTATCAGGGTGATCAAGACATTGAGGAAATGTGTATTATCTCGAAAGATAGAAGTCACCACTCTACAATGGACCTAATCACCTCAATAATGACTCCTAAGGACAATGGGTCTTCATATGTACCAGAGATTCTTCTCCTACTTTATATGAAAAAGTAAAGTAGAGTTTATTTTAAAGTAGATTTGTTAAATTTCCAATGGAGGCAAGCCCCCATAGTTAATTACATCCTAAGGAATGAGACTCCTTAGAAATACTCTCGATTAAGATAAACAATCATTGTCTCCAAAGATTTCAAAGATAGGACTATCAATCAATTGGTTATTTTTGGAAGATCAAGAGGGATTGATCAAGAGGAGGGAGTTATCATTTATACTAAATAAAGATAAGTAGGGGATGCTTATGATACTAGGAGGCCTAGTAAGCATCCCAAACTATCCTATGGTTGGGCTTTATATTTTTAAAAGTGAAATAATTCATTTGTTTGAGTTGAATTTTTATTAGAAATCTAGGGCTTATAATTCCATGACACAAGATTATGGAAATGCCTAGGAGGTGAGGATTTATGCTCGTAGCCCCTAAGGTAAGTAGCAACCTCTGAACCTAAATCTAGAGAACTTTGGCGAGGGCCAAAGCATGACCTAAATCTAAGGCAAAAATAGGTATATAGTTTACCTCCACAAGAAAGGATAAACCACCTGTCTGTTTAGACTTACAACCACCTAGGGGTGGCCGCCAACTAACTCCTCCTACAATTTTAAATACATGTAGGCAAGTCATATACTTTTGCAAGATAGCTAAGCTGTTATTTATTTAGAATGAGACTAAGTCCTTAAAACACACTCCCTAAGAGACTAGATCTTGTAGGGCATAAACTCATGACTTAAATCTAATGCAATTGTTGTTATATTTTATTTTCATTTTGGATAATTCATTTGACATAGGCTACAGGATTCATATGCCTAATGCATGATAAATTAGATTATGGGTCAAAATCAGCAAGAAGGGAGGTGTGTTTCCACCATGGCTCTCAAAGATCAAGCCAAGTTCCCTATCACGGGTGGAAGCCCTCCATAAGCAAGAGTGAAGCAAGATTCTTTTTATGCATGATGTGAAAACATACAACATCCAGCTAAGGGGTTGCTAAATCTTTTATCTTGCTCTATAAACTTGGTTTTAGGTGAGGTTATGAGTTATTAATTTTTAGTTTTGAGTTGATTAATGGGATAGAAATTTTATTTTTCCCTAAAAGCCTAATCGCATCCAGGCCATTTATCAAAGAAAGGAAGAAACTAGGAAAACATGCCATTTTAATGCACAAGCTAAACAAACATCAAACAATCTATAAAGCTAGCACAAAAGAATAAGAGGCCTTTTGTGGTCAGGCTCCACCACACAAACCTGAAAAAAATAAATTGGGTAGCCAAGCTCTACCCTTATACAACCTGAATTACAAATGAATTAAATACAATCAAAAGGGAATTCATGTTATGGGGGTCTTCATTCTTCATTTCTCCTTTCTTCTTTTCTTCTTTCTTTTTTCTTCTTTTGGTTGGTTGGAAGGTGGTTTCTTCCAAAGGCTTCGCATGATACATAAGACATAGTCTTATGACCAATGTTAATCCTAATCCCCCATAACATTCATTCCAAATTTTAATTGCAAAAATTACATGGAAATGGGAAAAGTAAATCTAACTAACATCTGCAAAATAGAGATTAGCTAAACAAACCACACAATCCCAAGCATGTAAATGAATAAATTGGACTTAGCACCCCACACATGGGTAACCAAGTCCACCTAGCCTATTTTGGATTATGCTTAGGGTATAAGCAAAGTTGCAACAAAAAATATTTATATTTTTATTACAGACCCTTAAGTATAATTCCCCAGAAGACAATGGTTAGACTAAGATCCTACATTCCTATATGCATACTAACATCCAGGCTAAAATATCACATCATAAAATAAAAATAAACATCAAACCTACACCGCCCTAACATAAGACTAGAAATTATGACTTAGCCTAATGTGTGTGCTATTTAATTCATGTGTGGTATGTCTTAGCTAGCCTTTAAAGTTAGAATTTTTATGAAGAGTTCAACTTAGAGTGTGATTCCATTTAAGTGATTTAGTTAATTTGGTTTTTTTTATGATTTGATTTAGTTTGAATGAACCTACAATTACTATTTATAAAGAGGAAAAGAAGAGAACTTCTCTTTCCTCCCTACCTTAGTAATTTCTAAGGTTGATTCATTAATGAATTTTATTTAGTGAATATTTTATTATGTATTTTAATTAATCCTAAGTTTAGATTTTCCCTAAGCAAACATATTCAAAGAAATGCATTTTAAGATTAAGTAAAGTGAATTACTATCACAAAACACACAATACTTTATTCTTTTCCAACATGTGTAACATACACATGGATGAATCTTAAGCATATATATATGTGCAAATGGAAATATTAGCACACCCTAATGATCAATGCTAAGAGATATTTTTTTAAGAAAAATTTGGAATGTTTCATGTATGTGTGATTTTGTTAAGTAGAAAAAGAGAGATTCGTTTATCCATCATTCATATGCACATTTACATGTATAAAAGACATAAGTGAGTACGACATCATTATTTTCTATACCAGGGGTGCAAGGTACAAGACCTACTTGGGGCTACTAAAGCCTTGCAACCCCACGGTGTCTAGACAAATATACCACTTTTCTTAATTACATGTGCATGTACAAAAAGAAATGAATGAAAGAAGAATCATGCAAAAAGTTTATGTTTGTTTGTTTTGATTTGGTTATGCAATTTACATGTGAAAATGTGAAGGTCCCTCTTAAAGGATAACATAGGAATGGATTTAAGAAAGTGTTGTGTTCTTTTCAAATGAACTAAACACTTTGCAAATCCTATTCAAAACTATGTTAAAAGTGAAGAGAAGGAAAAGTCACATAATACATATTTTATATTATACTCACATGCAAGCTTAAAAATAATTATAAGTAGCATACCTTTCATTTGTAATATTTGATTTCTAAGTTTTGAAAATAATTTTGGATCTAGTAGTGATAATAGTCATTCATATTCTTACTTTAGCCAAAACATACAATTTGACATAAAGGAAATATTTCTTTTTAATTTGATTTTTCAAAAGACATGAATGCATGGTTTTCATATGACATACACATTTAACATGCTAGGAAAGAAATAAAGTGATGTAAGCATGTAATTTTATTCACCTTAATTAATTCATAAAGACAATCCTATGGAATAAGATCATTTAAAGTGAATCAAAGTTGTTTAGAGAGATTTATGTTTTAATTTTGAGTTTGGTTTGACTTTAAGAAATATGAGAAGGTTTGCTGGTCCTAATCCATTTCCCACATGTGTGTGTTGTTTTAGTTTAATCTTTAGAACCAGTAGATTAATTTTATATTTTTATTTAGGTTAAGGTGTACATTAAGTTCATTAATTACCCCTTACCTACACTTCCTTATCATAATTATTCAAACAATTATGAGCTAACATATGATATGCAACCACATTGAATTTAAATCAGCAATGCACCTTAAGAAAGAAAGGGTCTAATGCAATTATTAATTACTACTAATTAAGCTAATTTAATGGGTTGGATTTTTCCTAAGGATATAAGTGATATAATTTTTTATTTATTATGATTAAATATATTTTGTAAATTAATTAAGTTTTAACCTTAAAGATAAAAAATTAATCTAATTTATCAATTTAATATTAATTAATCATTAATATTTTAATAGAATGATACTATAATAAAAATAAAATTCATTAAAGGTCAGAATTATTTGAGTAATTAAGAGTAATATAATTACATCCCCAATAAAACTCAAATTAAGAAAATATCACTGTTCAAAATCAATTAAAATCAATTTTATATTATTCCCCTTTGAATTATATCTCAAATGAAGTTAAGTTTGTATTTTTTGGATTTTTCTATATTTAGTTATGTATTTTTGAAGTTTCTATAATTAGTAGATAATTAAATCCTTAATTATATAACTAATTAATGATTCAAGGCGAATGTTTTCATGAAAGATTATTTAAGCTATCACATACTCACAAATGTGCAAATTTCTTGATCATCAAAGATCGTCAAGATCGATGATTTCTAAAGGGATAATCAGCAGATCTAACATGGATGAATCAGGACCGTCCATTCAAAATATGCGGGATGAACGGTCCATGATTCATCCTTCTAAGGAGATTTTTCTTATATGTTGATGCTCACTGAGCTGATTGAGTTAAGATCGAACCCACACCATCAAGAAGTAGGAAGAGGAAGATCCAACGATCAAATTTCAATGGGATGATACTTTCCTTCACAAATGACCAAAAAAATCTACACCTAAGCTCGGTTTTGATCCATGCCTCATCGGAGGCTATCACTGGCATTCCCAACCGTCGAGGTAGCTTCATCTAGTGGAGATAAAGCCCTATTGAAAATTTAAAGGCTTGAGATTGAGTAGATCCTTCTATTGGCCATGATGAGCTTCAAATACTTGCGGCTTTGGTCTAGACCCCTCTTCCCTTGGCTTGAACACTTGAAAGAAGCTTTGGATCAACTCGACTTGGTGCCTTGAAGGTGCTCGTAAGAGGAATTGGCTTTTGATTGAGTGATGGATGAGTTAGAATTTTCAATGAGCTCCTCTATTTTGACTTTGAAGAAATTTGAAAATGGAGAATTCAAAATAGGTTGAGGAAGCTTGGAGGAATTTGGAGAAGGTGCTGAGTATTCAATCTGCTAAATGATGTGGATTAAAGTGGAATGAGGGGAGTATATCTCCCCATGATTGGACTGATTAGCTTCACTATTTTGATCAAATTGACTTGATTGATTGGGTTGATTAGGCCATTTTGGATGCTATGTGATTTAGTTTTGACAGAGGAGAGTAGTGGAGGAGTTTCCATGTGTTAAATGAGGTGTGGGAGGTGATCTCATGTGCTCATTTTGAGGTGGTTTTTGTCCTTGGGTTTGGCTGACCCAAACCCATTGGGTCATGTGCACCACACTTATTAATGTCCACTTGGTCCACTAGGAGGGTGTCAAGTGGTCATGAAAGGATTTGACCAAATTCCAAGTAGAATTTTCTATAGGTTACCCCATGACCTAGGGTTAAAATGGTCATTTAGCTTTGATTTCACTTTAGGCAGATTTAGAATAGTTTGAAATTGGGTTGGTCCAAATTTTAATGAATTTGGAGTTGATGATATCATTTGGCTCATGTTGACCCATTTAGGTCAAAATGGGTCAACTTATCATAATTGGTCAAATTGGGTCAAACTAAGGGTTGATTCAAGTTCATATGATCATTTGAAATGTGTTGGTATCATTAGTTTGGTTCAATTTGGTTAATATTTGGTTTTGGTTCATTTGATTTCATTTAGGTCAAATGGGTCAAGTTGACTAATTTGACCCATTTGACTCAATTGGGTTAAGTCATTGATTGGTTTAGTTTTGGTTGGTCATTTGAAATGTGTTGCAAGCTTTGGTTTCAATCAATTTTGATTTGATTTGAGTTTTGGCTCAATTTGACCTTTTAGGTCAAATTGGGTTCATGGTCAATTGGGCTAGGTTGGGTCTAGTTGGCCAATTGAGGCTTTGGTCAACTTCAATAAGTGATTTAGAATGAATTTGACCCATTGGTTGCAATCAATTTGACTTAGATCAAGATTTGACACATTTTGACTTTTAGGTCAAGTTGAGTCAACTCAAGTGGCCAATGGCGTAGGCTCAAATGGTGACTTGTTCAAGTTCAAACATTGATCATGAACTGGTTTTGATCAATGGTTTCAATCAATTTGGCCTATGATGGACTTTGGCTAGTTTAGGTTTCATTTTGGCTAAGTGTTGACTTGGTTTGACCCAGTTTGAGTGATTGATTATCTCATGATGATTGTTGCTCACAATGTGAGGCTTAGGTTTTGGTTCAATCCATTGGTAGGATTAGAATTTGGCTCAAAAGGTACAAGGTCACTTTGGGTCAAGTGAGCATAAGTGGGTCAATCGACTTGATCAAGACTTGATTCAAGTTTGGTTGAACTCACATTTGGACTTATGATTGAAATATAAATCCATTTGCAAGTGATTTGGAGTCAAATGAGTTTTGATTCATTTAACAATTTCAAGTTCAAATGATGAACATGGGTTTGACCTGGGTTAGAATTTTGAATTTAGTTTTGGTTTGATGATTGAAGTTTGTGTTTATATTTGGATTCATGATTGAAAGATTGATTGAATCATGAAGAAAATCCAAGGGTTTGAATTGATTTGAATTTGATTTGGAAAAATTTAAGAATTTGACTAGAAGAAGCATTGGTTGGTTTTCGGATAGCTTTGGGTTTGAGTTTTGGATTTTGTTTTGGGCATTTGAATTTATATTTTATTTATATTTGTGAATATAAATGAGAATATAAATGGGTCATGAGAAAATCTCTTGAGTTTGAAATGATTTGAATTTCATTTGAGCTAAGTCTATAAGATGGAATCAAAAGGGCTTAGAAAAGACTTTAGATTTGGACTTGAGTTTTGGATTTAGTTTTGGTTATTAGAATTTATTTTTCATTTATATTTGTGAATATAAATGAGAATATAAATGGGTTATGAGAAAATCTCTTGAGTTTGAATTTATTTGGATTTGATTTGAGCTAAGCCCATAAGATGAAATCAAAGGGATTTAGGAAAGAGTTTATATTTGGAATTCAACCATGGGTTTCAATCATTTGGAATTGATTGATGATTTGAGAAAATCCATTGGAATTGACTTAAGGTTTGTTTTGGAATTGAAGTTGATTTGAGGTTGATTATGATTTGAGGTTTTACTTGAAAGAAGAGAGTAAGGATTTGGTTCAAGCTATATGGTAGGCCAGTTTTCTTAACACCCCTAAAGCATAACCTATTCCTATGGCTAACTCTTCTAAGTCTCTAGGGTTAGGTTAAGTGTTCACCTAATCACTAGAAGTGTCTTAAGACTAAGAAATTCTTAATATCTAAGAGGAGTCATATGTCTAAGATGGAGGGGTTGAGAGCTCATTCTAAAAATGAGATCAACACACCCTAGCATTGACACAATGTATTAAAGGATTCATGACATGATTTTTCTACAAGTTTTATGCTAATCATTGACAACCCAATACAGTCATCCACTTTCTCATCTAAGACTTACGACCAGCAATGGGCAATGTTAATCAATACATTAAAAATAATTAAAATTTTAGTACATTAATTGAAGGACCAAATAGTCTCCAAATATTGTAAGATTATAGTCAATTGATCCTCTAGATGAGATAAATCTCATGAGCCTTAGATTACTTAATTTTGAGATTATTAAGATATTTAAATATAATATAAATGGTATATTATCAAAATATTTGATAAAATCCATCTAATGAAATGTTATAAACTTTTGACTAAAATACAAAAATGTTATACCTAAAATACTATAAATAGACCGACATTCTCCATGTGACAAGAACATAACTTGAGTTTGGAGATAGTATAAGATTTAAATACTCTAGAACTCTATTTAGAGTTTGACACTTATGATCACTATCAAGGACCACTATCAATTAACTGTTATCATCAAATCATCATCGTCTGATCATCAACATCTGGCCATGAACATCTAGCCATTATTATTGGACTTTTATTGTTCAATTATTATTGCCTTACCACCATCATCTGATCGATCACCCACTTATCATCTTGACCACTATTGCTTGACCAACATCATATGATATCATTATTATTCCCCCAATTATTTTTAGTTATACTATAATTACAAGAGGCCAAGCTTGATTGTATAACTTTGTAATCTTAGTTTCTCCAGTAAAGAGAAAGAATGAAACTCTATAATTTAACAATCATTTCATATATATGCTAAACCCCATGATTTTATCTTCTCAAAATCTTCACATAAAAACTCTGATCTATTCTATTTTACTTTTTTAATTTGTGTATATAAAATATTTATACAATACTAAAATGTTATTATTATGAAATACATGCACACACACACACACACACACACACATGGAGAGGGTAATCTATCATTAATGAACTAAATACACACACATATGATGAGTTAGGCTAATTTCTAAAGGTCAAATTACAACATAATAAAATAATGTCTCACTTAAGAATGCTAAATGTTATTTTATAATCATATAAAATAACTTGTAAGTATAGCCTCATAAATATGTAATGGGATTTGTTATGCAATAAATAAGTGTAAGCGATAAAGCTATTAAATATAATAATATAAATTAATTCCATAAAATAAGCTTAAGAATCCAATCTTTTAAAATATCAAAGCCATATAAGTGTAGACAATAAGATAATAAACTTTAATAACTGAACTATAAGATTTTGATTAAGAGAGAACAAAATTATAAATTTAAGGATGCAAGTATTTGTTACCATGTGAATTAATTGATTGAGCTCAAATACATTTAGGTATTGTCTTTGGAGATGTAAGAGTCTAAAGATTGGCACATGATTTACTTCATGAAGACATTTGAATCTCAATTCAAATTAAAGGTTTGAACCATAATTAATGCTTCAGCTTTCTTATAGTCTTTGATTTCATATGATTTTTAGGGTATTTTAATCCTAAAAGTATTTTATAGCATATTTTATTCAATAAAAATCTTTGAGTAGATGTTTGTCCAACTAAATGCATTATGAAGAATAAAAGACCAAATTTCTTAAGAAAACCTCCATTTTTCATTATAGTTGAGTACATATTGTCTAATAAAAAAATTTTAATTTACTAAAATTTTTAAAGAGAATCCAATTAACTCTTTATCGTAAAATGTATTTATAGTCTTGTCAATTCCTTCAAACAAAAAAAACATATTCTCAAACTCATATTAGTATCTTGTAAAGCAAATTGGTTGATTTCAGTAATATAAATTTTAAACAAATTTCTTAAAGTGCATATTATATTACTTAATTTGATTAAGGAATGTTAATATATCACATAAAAATTTTGATCATCTTTTGAAACCTTTAATATATCCATCCATATTTTATTTTGGAACAAATTTAATACTCCTATTTGCAAAAGGAATTACATTGATCATTTTTATTCACCTACCAATTTAGTCTCTTCTTTTTGGAGATGGACTAACTTGTCTACCTCCATCAATCAATAAATTTAGATAATTCAATTCACCATTTAAACAAAAAGGGACTATCCCTACTCCATCACCTTCCAATTTTGAATCTTTCTTTTTTAAAAGAGAGATAGTCTAGATCACATGTCTTCAATTGTCATCAAATTGAGGCATATATATATATATATAATTTTCTTCATTCTTCATTATTATCCATATATAATAAAACTTTTGAATTCTCTTCATCATTAATACTATAGAGGATTAACCTCTCTAAGTCAACAACCTCAACAACTTTCCTACTTTACCTCATTATCATCATTAGCTTATGCATCTTCATTATTAAGGCAAGACCATTATCCTCAATTATTTTCATGACCATTTTGTGTTTTTTGGTCATGTTCTCTCCACTTCCAATAGAGGGCAAACCCAACCACTCTAGTTTCCTCTTTCATGCACCACTATTTTGTTGTCTATCTTTAGGAGGAGAGCCAACCCGATAATAAACAATGACCTTTAGTTGATAACATTTCAATTTCATTTATTGGGTTAATGTGGTTCCATCTTCTCCTCCTAATCAACCCAAGTGAACTCCAAAAACTTCTAGTGCACCTTTGCGAACAACCATTAGGTCCATCTAGAGAAGGTGCTTGTCTTGATACACTAGCTCACTATATCGTCAACATCAAAGATACTTATAGTAACTTATTTCCAAATTCTTTGTTTGTACATACTCTTCGAGTTTGAGGAGAGTTGTACTTCAAAATTAATATTACTAAAAACTATTTTAATTGAGTTTGGCCACATTATTTTTCCTTCTAATTTCTTTATGCAAAAATCTTGTATTTTTTGTTTGTTTATTTACTTTCCAAATTGTATGTGTAGACTATTATTCATGATTAAGACATTCATAATCTCTCTTTATTAACACAACTTCTAGCATATAAGTATCACTCTATAGTAATCATAGATCATTTTAGTTTTATTAAGGGGCTATTAGGGATCAATTTTGTTTTATATTTTTTATTTTTATTTTTATATTATTTTTAAAAATATTCAAAACAGTTTTTAGTGGTTTTGAATATTTTTAAAAGTAACAATAATCATCAAACAAATTTTACTTTGAAATAAAATATAAAATAAAATAAAAACATAAAATAAAAAATAAAAATGATCCCAAACAACCCTTAAGTTATCAAAGATTTTATATTAAATCATTTTTCAAATAATGATGTTAGTATTGGCTGAGATAACTACAATAAAAACAGAAAAGATGGACTGAAGGTTCTTTTAAAGTTTAATGAAAAAAAATACCTTTAACTAATTCCTTATAAAAGAAAAAAGTTAAGTAATCTCGTCTCTTTTTAAGTTTAATGTAAAAATTCTATCATTCATGAAGATTAATGCACAGCTTATAAAACTTAAATTCACATACAAATGAGTACTACTATATGCTCAATGGACTGAAGAAGAGCCAAAAGAAGCCTTTCAACTGTTATATAGATGATGAATGATATGCAAATACTATAAATCATTTTATTAATAATTCTGATAATTTCTTTGAGCTCTAAGTTAGACGGTAAAATATTTTTCAATTTGAAATAATAAGGCTTAATATTCAACCATTTTCCTATGCAGCCTCCGGAATATATATATTTATACTCAATGTAGCGGACAGGTCCAAGCGATCTATCAAATCTATTTAACAGCATAAGCATACTTGCATAAAGGGTACTCGACAATCAAGAATAAATATACTGCATGAAAAGTTGTGTCTGATAAGGGAAGATCAATTTGATCCCACGAGTCAAGGACTTCAAGAATAATAACCTAGAGAATAAGGCATGATTCAACTCGCCGGTAGTTGACGACTACTCTACTCATGCACATCCTTACTCGCATACTCGTTCGGCAATGAGCAACTCACTCCTATCAACCGATAGATCTATGCTCACATGCATACCGCCACCAACTTAAGCAAAAATTTATTTGTACTAAGTTTATCTTATATGTACTTTCTATGTATGATCACCATTTAATATTATAAAGGGGGACTCCTATCTTATTGTGGAACTTTTGGCTCTCTCTCTCTCTCTCTCTCTGGACCCTTCTTCTTTATACTCAAATTTTGAGCAATAAAGATTATTATTTCTCCATCACTTTTCTACTTTTCTATCTTCCTACTTGTGAACTTTCTATCTAATTCTGTTTCTCAGGTATCTAAGAAGATTCTTCCTCCATTTATAGATAAATTTGAAATCAATAATATATATATATATATATATATATATATATATATATATATATATATATATATATATATATATATATAATATTGGTAATATTTTTTCCAGGAAGCATAGTGCGAACATTAATCATTAAATTGTTAATGAAAATATAAATCAGAAGTAGAGATGATGCAACTGAGCCATTTTGCTAATTAACATATTGCAGGAAGCGTGCAGAGGCCAACTTGGAGTTAGAAATCTGAAGGTGGATCGGTGAAGCATATATAATTGAAGAAGTGGAGAGGTTAAAGCGAGTCTTCTTCTGTCTTGTTCAGAGAATAGTGGTGGAGAGCAAACCATACGATGGACATATCCATGGCTTTCTAGTTTGCATATGCGCTTGCAGTGGATGTGCCATTCCACCCACTTTCTAACCCAAAAGGCAACTCAAATGGCCATTTTCTTTTAATGCAGAAACCTGGAACTTACGTTTTAGTTTAATTGGTTCAATTATAAAATGGAATGCAGAATAAGCCTAAAGATTTCAAAAAATTTAAAAAAATTATTTAAAATCTTAAATTAATGAAAATTTTAAAAGAAACCAAAATATGTTAGAATTGCAAAAGAGGTGAAGGACAAAAAAAGGCGCACTGACAAACATGGGAAGGAAGTCCCAGACAGATGAGAAGATGATGAAGGTTTATAATCTCTCACTTCTTTTAAAGGATCATATTTATCATAATATTTAGATGAAGGTTTTATGAGTTTTAACATAGTATCTATTTTTTACACCTGTCATGTTTGTTAGGAAGGGGGGAGGATAAAAAATCATAGTTCTATAGAGGATAGATCATCATCCTTGAATTTGAAGAGATTGGAAATAATCTCTTATCGAATATAACTAAAATTCGGTTGGGTGAAAGAACCTAAAGTAGTTCTATTAATGGAAAATATTATTTTTCTAAGATCATGAATTTCAATCATCTATGATGCACCAATACTTCTGAAAATAATGACATGCGGTTCACATCAGATTAATCGATACTCATCCACCTCAAGTGTCGACTTTCTAGCTGGTGTATTTTAGTGTCCGCTTCATCATAGCAAACCACATATTTTTTTTATAATTTATAGCTCATTATTCTAAAAAAAACTTATGTTGATTGCATTTAGTTCTAATAATAAACTATAGTTCTAGATTGAAAATAATTTGTTTAAAAAATGTCATAAATATCATAAACTCTATCAATAATAGCAAATTGTGATGGATTATTGGGAAACAAAAATTTTTGTAAATTTAAATTCTTCATTGAAATTTATTGCTCTCATAATCTTCCGACCAATCCCACTTTAAGCGCAGATTCTTATTTAAAATAACTTTTACAATTAAAGAAGACTTTTTTTTTTATATTTCAACAATCCATAGAATGATTTTTTTTTTCAAAGGTTAGATAATTATTGTTCTCTGAAAAAAGCTTAAGAATTTTAAAATCTATTTGTAAGCCTAGATGGAATTAGGCCTTCACGGTGCTTTCAAATGCCAAGTTTATCGGGAATAACCTACAGGATCTATTTTTTTCTTCTCTTCTCAACAGCATCCCCTAGACTCTTGTCTTCTGTTTAGTCATTTGGGATGCACTTTTTTTTTCAACAACTATCATTCTCTACTAAATTTTATAAAATAATTTACCATCATTTCTATCCCCCAAAAAATCACTCAAACTTCTTTTCTATTTTCTAGTAGATTTCTTCATTACAATGCCTTCTATAAATTTTTTTCTAAGCTCCTTCCAAAAAGATTAAAATTAGTTCAATCTAAATTAGATCCATAAGTCTAGTAAGAGACTCTTGTGGATTGTGGAGAGAGTATGGGAAGATCTATTTGCATCTTAGGGAAGCCCAAAGCAAGTCCAAAAGAGGGAACAAATTAAATAGATTTGAGCATCTTATTATGGAGACATGGGTAGGTCACTACATACTAATGGCTTTGTTGCCCATATTGAGCATAGGAGGAGAATTGGGAGCATATTAATTTTATATTTATCATGACA
Source organism: Cymbidium sinense (assembly GCA_021442155.1). Lineage (NCBI taxonomy): Eukaryota > Viridiplantae > Streptophyta > Magnoliopsida > Asparagales > Orchidaceae > Cymbidium > Cymbidium sinense. The sequence continues at coordinate 82,940,297 of CM038225.1, read as the reverse complement.
ATTTTAAATTGTTAATTTTAATTTTAATGTCTTTTGGATAGACAGATGTTAGGAATGGAGCATATACTATTAGAGTTACATATATGCTCACATCAAAGCTAACAGGACTAGCCCTGGGTTGATAACGGATCTCAACAAGTCTATTTGAGCATTGTTTTTTATTTTTCTTAAGAAATTGTGATAGTCAACGTATTCTTAAGATATTATTATTAATATTGAACTTTTTGTAGGTTTAATGCATGTATTCAAGAGATATTCAGAGTCAGTCATATTAAGGGAAGTCATCATTACAATAAGATGAGTTTAGTTTGTGGCGATAAGTAGTAGGAGGGAGAAACAAAAGATTTAAGGACTAGACTCACAAGGCATAACATATAATGCTTAGTCATCTCAAACACCTTAACCAGGCTCAAGAGTGAGTATAATAGAGAAGGTGGTCAAAAACCAAGTGGTTGCATTATTGAGAAGAAGAATGCTTACATCATGGTGGTGTAGGTGAAGGTGGTTGAGTTACAGAGGCAGCAAAGCATAATGAAAAGGAAAACAATGGTAGAGGAGGAAGAGAAATGTGAAAATAAGAAAGATGTGAAGATTGGATAAGACAATTGAGAATTTAATTTTAAATTTTCTTTCTCATATTTCATTGTGTATAAGTTTGATAGACCTATGTTACTTTACATTTAACAATTACAATGTTTGATCACTTCTTGATAATGCAATTAAGTTTTTATTTTCTATATGTTCTCTAGATTTAGTGTTCTATATTATTATGGGTAGTATCTTATTAAGTATTTGAATATGGTGATGGATGTAATGTTCTTGAATCTACAAAGATTGTAAATGATCAATTGTTAAGTGAATATCTTTTTAAGAAAAAAATATTATAGGTTTCCAGTGCATTATCCGCCAAAAATGATGATATTATTTGTCAATTTGAATATTATCAACAAGGAAAAGTCAACGATAATATCCAAATTCTCGATTGTATTAACTAGCAAAAAATATTTGTTGATATGATGCTTAATTCATTAGTAATCCATCAAATATCATTTTTGAGAGAAAATTTTTCCACCAAAACCATTTTTGTCTTGGGTTTTACCATTTGAATAAATTTCATCAAAAGGCCATCAGAAATTCTCCCACCAATCGAATTATTGGATTTTCTAGCAAATTGGCCACTAGAATGAAGCCATTTTCCTTTTGTGTAACATTATACTCAGTAGAATTAGATGTGTTATTATTAAGATAAGAGATTTCATCTAGATTTGTAATGAAAGAAGTGCCCTTATTAGAAGATTCATTATTAGTATTGGTTACTAAGGAGGGAGGAAAATTGAGATCAAGGGTAGAAGTGGGCTGTTGAATAATGAGAGGAAAGAAAGATACCACTTTAGGTATGCTCTAACCATGATGATTAATTCCCCTAATTTTAGAAATGAATTTTACCATGATGTAGATGTGCGAAATTTATGTTAGAGTATTTATTTTCTTAGGATAGCTACAGTGATCATGGGCAAAAGTATTGCAAATCAAGCTAGAGTTAGGTTTCTATTCATAACTAATAAGTTTTATGATGTTAGATATTGTAATATAATAAAAAAGAATGGATTTAGTAAAGATTTTATACTGACCCATTCAAAAGTAAGTCTAGATTTGATACGAGTAAGAGTAACAATAGCTAATAGTTTCCCTATTTCACATGTGATTTTGAATATACCATGTCTGACTAATAGCATAAAGGTAGTCAAGGAAGTTTAATGCAATATAGATCTCTTTAAATTCTTCCTTAACAAGATCAAAATTAGGAGACAATCTTTTAAATAGAAATTATATACCATTAATAAACCATGTGTCTCCATTGTTTATCATCTCGAGGCATCAACACACATGAATTTAAAATAAAAAAAAAAACATCTACACATGAGTGTAAGTTGAATGTACTATTAAGCTTCCAAATCTTAATGACAGCTTAAAGAAGAATTCTATAGAATGGGGGCCTACCAATAAGATAGCCAACCAAAGCCATATTTCATGATTTAGCACCTTCAAAAACCTCCTCATCTAAAAAGGAAACTTTTTCTTCAAGAGAGGCATGTTGCTAATACAAAAGAATGAGGATTTGTAGTGTTAGCCATTAGTAAACCCTTCTAGCATATCAATTGAGGCAAGCACTAGCTATGGGAACCCAAAATAAATGTGGTAGAAGGTTGGATGTTAAGCTTAGAAAAAAGGGATGGATCCATAAGAAAAATTCCAAAAAAAAAAGGAGATAGGAGATATTCCAACAAAGCATGACAAAATCATGGGAAATTAGCAAAGGAGAAGAGAGGTGATGTTGTGAGGCAATAGGGAGAAGGGTGCCAACAAGGCGGAATGGTTTTCTATCACATTACAAGGAGCCCAATTTGGTTTTATATATGGGAGACATAAATCTAATAATATTATTTCATCTAATGGGTTATTACATAGATTTACCAAACTTTCAATGCTTTAGATTTTCTCTCAAAAATTGATATCTAGAAAGCTTCTAATATAAATAGATACTTCCTATATCATAAACTCAAGGTCCTTAATTTTTTTGATAATTTTGTCTAATGATTAATCACTTGCACATCTGATGCTTACTTCTATGTAGTTTTTAATGGGGAACTAGGGGTTTTTTTACTTCATCTTCTAGACTTCATCAAGCCTATCATTTATCATTTTTTTTTCTTTTTATATTTATTATGAATAGCCTCTCTAGATTGTTGAATGATAATTCTTATAATTTCAATTTATTGGCATCAATAAGAGAAACATCATCACTTCCCCATTAATTTTTGTTGATGACTTATTAGTTTTTTGACAAAGTTAAAATCATTATATATTTTACTTTAAATCCATTCTTAGTGACTTCCTGGAAAGCCATAGATTTACATGATAATTTTGATAAATTTGTTATTTACTTCTCCAAGGTTGTGGATTCCAATACCATTAACTTTTTTGTCATGCTTTGTACTTTAGTCACAAAGAACTTCCTCAAGATCATCTTAGTATTACAATCTCTTCCTCTATAATTAAAGTCATTGATTGTACAAAAATTATAAATAAATTGCATAGTAATTAAGTGGTTGGAATCTAAAATTACTTTCATTTGATGTTACAATTCAACTGATTAGATCTAATATTTGGAATTAAATTCATTATTGGATTAGATTAGTTTCTTTGCATAAAGAGTTAAATAAATAAGTGGTTGGAATCTAAAATTACTTTCATTTGATGTTACAATTCAACTGATTAGATCATTATTTGGAATTAAATTCATTATTGGATTAGATTAGTTTCTTTACATAAAGAGTTAAATAAAATCATATCTAATTTAATCACTGGTTTCTTACATATTAGTGGCGTTGGCAAAAAAAAAAAATACATATGATCTCTTAGGCAACTAGAACTCTACCATAAAACAAAGGCTGCCTTTGTCTTCCTTCACTATATACCTTATACATTTTGAGTAAAGCTAAGATGATATGGGGACTTTATATTCATAAATCTTATTGAGTGGCTTAGCTCTTTGATAATTATGGCTCTGTTTGGACTAATTATAATAGAATGGCATCATTTTTGAAAATCTATCTTGATATTAGTTGTAGAATTTATAATTGGATCTCTCTCCATGTTTGTAATAACTTTTTTTTATCCATGATTGAATGAAAAATCTCTTAATAAGCAATATAGGTGATCTATCCTATCATCAACCAATGTATATCATTTGGCTAAGGTTAATGAATTTTTTTATAATGGGAATTTGCTTTTCCTCTAACCCTACATTTGGCATGTATTGAATACCTCTATTTTCAACATTAAAAAAATATTGTTTCTTGTTGGATAACTATCATTTTTCTTATTAAGTTACATATTTTGAATTATTTTCTTATGTGCCTAAAGTTAGTTTGAAAAGATTATTTTATTCAACAATTGTGCTCTAAATTATGCCATGTTTACTTCAAAAATAATAGTTGGTGGCCTCAAAACTAAAGATGTTTTAGCTTATAGGGAACACTATAAGAAAACTACAAATTTTTTATGGCATTTTCGATGACCTTTATTGTTGAAAATTGCAGGCTAATTTACCAATGAATTTTTCAGCCTGAAATATTTTCGATTGAAATACATTGTAGAGAATGTTGTAGTCGAATCACTTAAAGATGACTAATTTTCCACCGATAAATTTGTCAAAATGATTTTCGACAAATTTTTTGATGAAAAATCCACCGGAAACTATCACTATTAGGTCGGTGGATCACGACCCCCCACCCACACACACACACACACCCAACCCCATTTTCTCTTAATATCTCTCTCTCTCTCTCTCTCTCTCTCTCTCTCTCTCTTTCTTGACCAGCAATGGGAAGCAAGCTAAGGCTAGCCAATTTTCCCTCGAAACGCATCTATTTGCTCTAATTTCTCTGAAAAATCGAAGGTAAACCTCAATCTCTTCCTTATATAGCTATTTTCTTGGGATTTCCTCCATTTGATCGAAGGTAAACCTCAATCTCTTCCTTATATAGCTATTTTCTTGAGATTTCATCCATTTGTTTAGAAGAAAAATGTATTTGATGTTCTAAGAGATTTTTGTTATTTTTAGGTTATATCTTGTCCAAATTTATTTGAAATTGGTTAATCTTAGTTTAAAATATTTATTTGTATGTAGATCTATAATTTTACAAGTTAGGTTTTGTATTTTTTTTTTTTTGTAAATTTTATTTTTATATTTTTTTGTTATGTATTATCGAGTTAATATAATATATTAAATTGCTAATTATATAGTTAATAAAATTTTGATGAATTTTATATAAGTTTAACAATGTATATACAATTTAATTATGTAAAAAAAAGTAAATTTGGAAATTATAGGCTACTACAGCTAACTAACTAGAATACATAAAAAAAAAAATTCATAGCAAATCACTTAGACACTTAGGACGTTACATTAAATTTGGTTTTGATTATACAATTATTACTAGTTATATAACTAGATAAAATATTAATTTAATCCTCATACTTTTTAATTTACCCATCTCGTGGATATTTGTTGTGAGTCATCATGGATGTACTATAGATTACATTAGGGAAAAAATGATTAATTGATGAATTTTTTAGTAGTGTTGAGCTCCTTATGCACGTGGCATCTCAACTTTCATCTTACATTTCTAAAGAAAAGTTTTAATGTCAATATGCAAGACACAAGAATCAAGCCTTCTTAACACATAATGAAGTCAGATTAGACTTGTATCATAGGGGTTTCCACTAAATTATCGATTTTGTCATGGTAAGTTTGAGCCACATATTGATGCTAACACTGATGCTTCAACTAGTTAAACATGCCCTTTAGGTGAATATAAGAACAAAATAATGAAGAAATGATCTATGATGCTGCTAGAGCTAAGTTTCTAGTAGAGGAGAAGCAACTTAATAAAAAAGCTCAAAAATTCTATGACCTGCTAAAGGTAGCACAACGACTGTGTGGAAAGTTTGCACAAATTACATTGTTGTGGCCATAAGAATGCTAAGTATTAAAATTAAATTTAATGTCACATGAATGCTTTAATTGATTTGCAAGGCTACTAAAAGAAATAAATCCACAAGAAAACTTAGTTCTTGAAGATTGATATAAAACAAAAAAGTTGATGTCAAAGTTAAGTCTTAGCTAAAAAAATTGACTGATGTGTCAATAATTGTGTGATATACTATAAGGATAGCACACATGATATTGAATGCAAATTTTATAGAGCATCTAAGTTCAAGCCACATAGTAAAAAATAATGCAAATAGAACAATGTACCGCACAAACATCTATTCTATTTACTACTAACTCCATGCCTGTAAAGACTATATGTTTTAATGCGTTCAGCCAAACACATGAGATGGCACCACATAGGTCAAGTGCATCAAATATCTTGAGTCATCCATCAAGTGTGGAAATATTTCAATCGTACTTATCCTAATTTTACAACTAAGCCATGAAACATTAGGCTTGGCCTATACACTGACAGTTTCACACTATTTAATCTACTCACGTCACCTTATTCATATTGGATAATGATAGTTATACCATACAATCTATCACAAGATATGCATGACCACACCTTATATATTTTTGACTCTGATCATACCTAGGTCATATAGCCCAAAAGTAAGGATTAATGTATTCTTGCAATCATTGATAGATGAGTTGAAGATCTTATAGGATGATGGCGTGCACACATATGATATTATTGTAAACAAAATATTTAGATGAAAGTAGTAATGTGAACTATTAATGGTTTTCCTACGTATAGAATGATGTCAGTGGAAGCACTGCTGGGAAGATAGCTTGTTCATACTGCATGGATTTATCAAAGACATTCTCTTAAAATTAGCTATAAAATTTTTGATTTGACTATCAACGTATGTTCCTCCCTGTTGATTATTCTTTCAAAATAAATAATGATGTATTCATAAAAAAAATGAGTTGAGAAGGTTAAGCTACTTCCAAGATTAAGTGGGGATGATTTATGACATGTTATTAGTTATATTCCAACTATGATTGATTCTCCTATGTTATCTGATAGTCGTCTTTCGGGTTATAATGTAACTCATAACTGGACGAAGAGGAGTACTTTCTGGAATCTCTGGGATCTACCACACTTGAAGTCTAATATGATAAGACATAATCTTGATGCCATGCACATAGAAAAAGAATTATTTTGACAATATTTTCAACACACTGATGGATGTTAAGAGTAAAATTAAAGATAATATTAATGCCATGTTGGACTTGAAAAAATATTATTGTATAAGAGAATCGAGTTGAGAGAGACTACAGCTAGCAGAGTTCATAAGCCTAAAACCAAATACTGACTCACATTAGAACAAAGAAAAATAATATGTTAGTGAATAGTCATTGAAGTTATCATATAGGTATGCATCTAATTTGAGGCGATATGTTTTGAGAACGAGATAAATATAAGAGCCATGATTGAAGCATTTTCCAGTAATGCTTACTTTCACTTGCATTTAATACTTTACCAAAGCAAATACTAAATCCTTGATGAAACTTAATCTCTTATTTAAGGAACTATCTTTAGCTTGATTAAATGTGGAAGCTCTAAGATAACTAGAAGTTAACATCCTAGTTATTATATGTAAGTTCAAAAGATACCACACACACACACACACACAAGATACAATAAAGTTAAGGGAGGAGTAGTGTAGTATCACTGATGTACCTTTTTGAGAGGTGGCTATTTATTATTAGTAGTAATATAAATTAACATTCAACTTAAGCCTTATTATTTCTCAAATTCAAAGAAACTAAAAAACTGAATAATAAAACACACCTCGAAGAGTTAATATGTGAAGCTTACTTGGCCCAAAAGACTACATATTTCTGCTCCTATTACTTTGAGCCACAAGCACATACAGATGATGCCAATGGTGTTGGATCTTCAAAGAATGTGTTATCTATTTTCCAACTATCCAAAAAAAAAACATTGAGCAGAAGCACATCGAGATATCTAAATGACAAGGTGCTTACGACAGTGACAAGTAATATTCTTATAAACGATAATGAAGTTCAACCTTTTCTTGATTAAGTGCATCAATGCTACAATATCCCATTTTCATTTTTAATCAAACATAATATTCACCTAATAATGTACAAGTTATTTGTGAACTCAATAAACTTGGATGACGATGTCATTATCAATAAGAAGATCAAAGATGAATTCTCAACATGGTTTAGATTACATGTGAGCAATAATCAATAAGACCTTAATATATTTTCTAAGTTTATTGCACAACTTTCTTATTCTTCTTAATGTAGTAGGTTCATGATTAGAGGAATAGAGTAGAGAATCAAGACCTTCAAGACCTAGTTTGGAGTCTAATGTGAATTGTAAATATATGGTAAATTTATGATATCAATGGTTATAAATTTCACACAAGTTCTTAATCAGAAGAAAAGAAAACATATAACTTCGATATTTACATTCGAGGAAACACACATTCATATGATGAGATAGATTATTATGGAATTTTACAATAAGTTATGCGACTACTGTATCATGGATTAAATGAGAGGAATGTTGTTCTATTCAATTGTGATTGACTTGATCCTACGTATAATAGAGGCATAAGAATGTATAAGTCATATAGGATCATTGAAGTAAAGTTGACAAGAAATTATACTAAGTATGATCCATTTATCCTTGCACATTAAACCATATAAGTGTATTACTAAAGATATCTAAGAAGAATAAGAGAGAAAATGGAATGAGCTATGGTAATTAAAATCAAACACAAAGCAAGAGTGAAAGTTGAAAATACTATTGAACTTATTCATTAAAAGGATGAGAAGATGGATTTCAAATTTTTAGTTGATGATGTAGAGGCAACAACAACAACAACAGTATTGAAGATGTTGATAATTTTTAGTTGATGATATTGTTGTTGTTGTTGTTGTTGATGTAGAGGCAATTGTAAGCTTGATTAATGCTAATGTGGATTATGAGAAAATTATTCAAATTGAAGATGAGAGCAACAAGGATGATAATGAACATGATACTAAAATTCAACTTCCAGTGATTCATTGGAGTAGAAAGCTTAACATATTCGTTAAAGGTAGCATATATTTTTGTGTAATAAGTACTTCAACATTTTTATATAGTGTACAATAAAGTTTTACAAACATTAATTGCTCAATAAATTTTTTTATATACTATACATGCATACTGTAACTCACATACTATCTTTTTTGCATACATTTTTTAGATAATGTACTTGCACATCTATGTTATTATAATTTTCTTTTATTCATACTAAATTCTTTATATAATCTTATTTATGATAGGTCTAATCACTTTATTTTTTATTTATAGATGACATTAGGTGATGGTCATGGTGCTCCATGATGATCATTTATATCTTCAAGCGAAAGAAGAAGGTTGCATCTTGAATCATTATTCAGGCTACCACCATAGTCACCACTACAACCTCTATTTCGATCTTGCCACCTTAAACTTCTACCTACCATTCTCTAGAGCCTACTAACAATACACTATTCTATCTATATCAGGAACACACAAGCCTTAAGGAGTCCAAAGTTTTAACATACACATCTTGCCCATCATATGTACGCTCGATGAGCCATCGATGACACATTTTTATTGAGTCAAAAGGTCGCACGTAAGTTTATTTTTAAAGTTTTACTTTTGGCATATTGTGGTTATAATCTTAATTATAATTTTTAAGTTCAATCTATCCAAGGAATCCATACATAAATTTAGGGAATATAATAAGGAACAAATACGATGCTCCACATATTTCATGGAAGATAGTTCCAATTGAGGTTCGAGACATGTGGTTCAAAAAATTTGAGATATTGTAATAATCATTTATACATTTTAAATGCATTAACTTATCTTAAAGAACTATTATTTATCATTAATTTATTTTATATTATAGAAGGATTTTATCTGGCTAGGAGAGCACAGCTAGAAAATAATAAAAAAATTGAGTTCAAAGGTGCAACCCGCCAACATGATATGTTCAGAGACATGAATGTATGAGCAAAGACCTCTTTGCTCGAAGTGGATGAGTAGTATGAGTCCCCATATTGTATTCATAAGAGTAGAAAAAGTAAAGTATAAGCACCTCTCTGCAAATTGGAGGCTAAGTAATTCATTATAAAATGAATTCAATTAATTAATAAGATAAATTCAATTAGTTAATAAAAATTTTAATTAAATAAGATAAATTTCATTATAAAAAATTCTAATTAAATAAAAATATAAACTCTAAGATAAATCTTAGCCATTAAATCTTAAAGCAAAGGTTACAATTTTTATTTATTAAAGATCAATATTATTTTAATACTTTATTCAAAAATATTAAAATTTATCATTTTAAAAATAATAATTCAATTTATAATTGAGCCGAACAAAAGATATAAATGAACACAAACATACAATCTAAAAATCATAGAGAACACAAGTCAAATTCAAACAAATAAAATTTTGAACGAGTCAAATAATCACATATCAAACTAGTTCAAATTTGACCTATTTACACCCCTAATAGTTATCATCACTCACATCTTCCAGTTAGACATCGTAATTATTAGACAGAGTCAGTAATTGCTCTTCTTTAAAGCAATATGGATCTGTGCTCATTATGATAGACTATCTTCCGTTCCAATTTGCCATCATCTAATGATGTAATATTCCAAAGCTAGGCCATAGCTTTTCATGCAGGCACTATCAGCAAAACCAACAGAACGTTCAGCATTCACATGGACTAGCCATAGAAATGCTTTTATTATACATCACAATTAAGAATGATTGAAGGACAAAAAATAATAAAAACAAAAATATTTGATTAAAAATTATAAAAAAAATCATACGAAATATTATAAGGAATGATCTGATAGCAGAAATGTCTAGCGAGTATCCTTCAAGAACAGAACTTACTTTTCCTTTCAATAAAGTTTAGAAAAGGAAGGCTGTTTTTGCTGAGGCTCTGCTGAAAAAACTAAACTTTCTGATGGTTTCCCACCAAATTTATCTTTCAAACGTTTTGGTAGAATATTAAAACTTGACAAGCTAAAGCAAGCCATTACTCACCAATCAAAGAAGTATAGTTGGGAAAGTGATTACAGTGGGCACTGTTCATATTGAAGTTACTACTGTTCTGAAACCATAACTGGCCTCAAATTCAACTAAGGGTCAGCTGGCGGCCATTATTTATATTCAGGGAGAAACTGCGTTTCGAATTTTTTAGACTGTGAAAAGGCCTATCAATAAGTAATCGTCCAAAACTCACACGTTATCAGCAGCTCTGTCTTCTATAAATCAGCACAGGCATGCAAGAATGCCACGTGATTACACAGATCAAATGAAACTCTTTCATCATGAATTTTAGTCTATTAGGGACTATGACATGAATTTGATTTCTTAAATATTGGTTTAAAAGTGCTTTTGGATTAAATGATGAAAGTTGAAAAAAAAATTTAATTTTTAATCCAGATTGATTTTTGGATGGTTTAGTTTAAAAAATAACTTAAAAGAAACTGTCAAACACAGAAATTACCATCTGTATTCGAACTGACTGAATTTACCATGGCATCCTTCTACGACTAGTCAGTATAGAATGCATAAGCTGTAAACCACATCAATTTGCCACAATTACTAATTAAAAAACTAACAGTCTTTTGCATTTTCCAAACACATGTAGCAAACCTCCCATGGTACCACCTGCGCAAAAAAGACACTTGCAAGAGATGGAATTCAGCCCTTCATTTCTTTCAAGATAAAGAAACAAAATTCTGCTCCAGGATACAAAATTCATGATGTCAACGATTTATAAACAACCAGGAAGTTGACAAAAGAAGAATGCAACTACAGTTTCTGGATGAGATATTTACATAGCGTAACCAGTTGTGAAAAAAACTGATGTAATGGCTTTCTATGCATGCATTCAGGAATTGGGACAAGAGCAGCACCTTGTGGGAAAAAAAAGCTGCGCTCTTTCCAATTATTTCAAACACATTTGGAACCCGAATACAAGAGGATGACGATCAAGCAGCTGGGATGCTAAGTGAAGCCGCCACTGAAAGATGATGACTTAATGTTGAAAGCTATGGAGATTGATTCCTGCACGAGACAATAAAACACAGCTTAAGTTGGTTGGCTGCAAAATAGAGAAATTTGAACTAAATTAATTTGTTTATTGAAGAATGAAGAACAATGGTTACATGAGATGGTGAAGCAAACTAATCATGTACATATTATTGAAATCTCATGTAAGTGGTGGTGGAACAAAAATTGAAATAATCTCCTATGATTACAATTATAGCAGATCAGGCAATTCTACATGCACTTCCATGAAAAAAAGCATGTTGAGAGGGGAAATTAGCTATATTTATTAAAAAAAACAGACATTTTTTCAATTACTGGGATAAAACCATACATAAAAATACATTTATGGTTGATTGATTAACAAAAGCTTTCCTAAGCTCAATATTATATTTTTCAACACGCACCCTCAAATTTGAAGCATATATATCAATTAGCTCTAACTTATAACATAGATTGCAAAATTGAAGTGAACTCCCACAACATTGATAAAAGCATCTACCAGTTGTTCTGAATTAGGATCATAAGGTGTAATGATCTTCTTTGATATTAATCCTTTTGAGCAAAATGTCAATCAACCTCAACATATTTTGATCTTTTGTGAATATATGATTACTACCAATGTAGATAACAACATAATGTGATGACTCAAAATCACAAGTTAAGAAATTGGAGAATCAATTTCTCGAAGAGGGTTTTAACCCATATTATTTCACATGTAGTTACAGGCATATTCCACCTCAACTCTTGATCTTGCCACAACAATTTTTTTATTATTCATCCATATAACCAAATTACCTCCCACAAATATAGATATTTGAATTAGAATACATCAATGGACCTAGCATGATTTCATATTATTATTCTTTGTGTGTGTGAATAAAAGTCATTTTCCAAGTGGTTGATCTATTTGAAGATACAAAGAATAACATCACAATATTTCTAAGAGTTCACATAGTTTCTTACAACCCCAATAACAAATGATATATCTAGCATAATGATAGTGCAACCAATAGTCGATAGCAAGAGACAACTTCAGGATCTCTAATAATTTTTTTAGTAAGTTTTCTCGCCTCGTTATCCAAAAGATAAAATATATCTAGTCTACTGACAATAAGGTATATCAATTTTCTAGCAATTATCAACAAGACAATCTTCAAATATCTCCTGATTCAAAATTTTCTATATGCCAATAGAAGTGTCAATATATTGCAACCTAACAAATCAGTTTCTCTAAGAAAATTGAATCTTTTCCTTCTTTAAGGCAATGAAATTCCTCTTTATTGGAGGCAAATTTTATGCCCAAAAAATACTTGGTCCAACCTAGATCTTTAATCAAAGAGACTCTTGAATCTAGTGCTTTTGATTTAATAACTCTAAGAAGAATGAGATCAGCATACATTGCAAGATAATAAAATCATATGAAATATGTTTGATAAAGTGGAGTGATTAACTAAAATACTATGAAGGTCGACTTCAACAAGAGAAAACTTAGCAAAATTTATTGAATTAAACTCAAGGGATTTATCAAGTATAAGTGTAGCTTTGTTAAGATAAACTTTGGTAATCAGGTAGGAGGCGTGCTAGAAATGAGGTCAGTGTGAATATAGATAAAAATTTGAAGGAATAATGATGTGACAATTAATAGAATTAGAGATAAAATTATAATTTTAAAGATTGTTATTAATGTTAAGATTATTCATGATATAGAATTTATTCCCCTTAAGTAGATTTGGATGTATGCTCAAAAGAAAAATTTTGGAATGATCTAAAAGTATTAATACAAAAGATATCTCTTGAAAAAAAATATAATTATTAGAAGAAATTTAAATGGATATGTTGATAAAATGATAGAAGCTTTTAAACATATTAATGATGGCTATAGGTTTAGAGTAACAAATGAAGAAGATAAAATCATAATTGATCTTGCTTTAACTTAGGATTTTCTAATTACTATATTTTATATAAGAAAAGATATGAACATATTATCACTTATAAAAATGGACATAATACGTAAATTAATTATTTTATGATAAAGAAGTGGATGTAAAGATTATAAAGTTATGTTGGGTGAAAGTTTAAGTACCCAATATTGACTATTGATTTTAGATTTTGAAACGAAAGGTTAAGATGAAAAATAAATTAAAATATTATCCTAAAATTAGATAAGTGTACTTAAAGAATGCTAATAAAAATATTTTTTAAGGATAAGCTATAAGATCTTAAAATTCAAAATGTTCATGAAAAGACTAATGATATGTGAGACAAAAGAAAGTGAAATTAAACAAGCTGTTAAAAATACATATGAAAAAATAAAAGAAAAAGCATCTATTAGTAGAAACAATTTGTAGTGAAGTCAAAATGTGTAGAAAAGATCAAAAATAAAATTTTTTCCTATAAAAATCAATTTAAATATAAATGCTCAGAAAATTGAGAAAGAGATAGAGTGGTCAAGCAAGAAGATAGGAGTAGTAAAGATTTAGTTCAAGTAAAGTGTATTAAAGATGAATATTAGCAAAAAATGTTTTTCTTAAATGAATATTCAATATAGATAGATGAGATAATTTAATAAACTTTCTAAGAAAGTTATAAGAATATGATTGACTTTAGCAACCTTAATATCCTAAATAAAAATAGAGATTTTTATTTTTACTATTGTATGAGTAAAATTGAAGTTGAAAAGGCTTTAAAAAAATGAGGTGTGGAAAAGCAGTAGAACCTAATGATATTTTACTAGAAGTGCAAAATACTTAGGAGGTTAAATAATTTGTTTGGCTTACTAATCTTTTTAATATTATTTTAAAGACTAAAAGTATGTTAGATGAGTGCACAAGAAAATTTTTTAGTGCATATTTTTAAGAATAAAAGTGAAGCATAATAATATGCAAATTATAGAAGAATTAAGTTAATATGTCAAACATTAAAATTATGGGAGAGAATAATTAAGCATAGGTTACGACGTGATACAAAAATTTCTTAAAATCAGTTTGATTTCATGTCGAGTAGGCTTATTATGGATGTTATACATTTGTTGAGAGGTTTGATGATGAAGTACAAAAAGTGTAAGAGGATATACATATGATATTTGTTGATTTAGAGAAAGTATATTATAAAGTTCCCATTGAGCTATACATAACTACCATAAGTCGAACCAAACATATGGAGAAATTGATGGATACCTGACACAAAATTACATAAATCAAAGTTAAAATATCTCGATCGTGATCGAAATTGATCAAAATGTCCCCCATTCAGAAAAACAGATTGCTAAAAATGACTTGACAAAGAAGATCAACCATAGGTTTGTCTTAGCGCATATCAAAGTCAAAGGCCATGTCACCAAAATGGGCTCCATTTATGAAACAGACTGTGCCGATGTTACCAAAACATTAAAATTGATTGAAAAGCATTGTCCACAGTTGATTCAGCTGAACAGATGCAAACGACAAGCCACAAATGCAATGTCACACGAATCGAGCCCAAATCATCTCAATTAACATTAAAATTATCAGGATGACCTCCAATCACAAAATGAACTGCATCATTGAATATAGAATGTCAACTTTGCCTAGAAACGACATCTATATTATATGAGATTAATTTCACCAAAATTCACATGAATTTTGATATAATATCACGCAAAATCAAGCATCATAAGAAATAAGGATACATAAAAATAGATATTTATTTAAATATGGCTGAATTTAATTTTAACATTTAAGTTATAACATAATTAAATTGAAATCTCTATATATACAGAAAGTTGTTAATTGGATTATATATTTTCTTAAATAGTGCCTAATTACATTCAAAATCCTAAATCCTGCAATAAATCTCCAACTTTTTTTGCATTTTAATATGGAAGCTAATAAGAAGTCCTGTCGTTTCTTTCTTTTCATGCACGCAACAAAAAAAATTAAGGCCACACTCTTTTTTGTTTTTCAATTTGAAGATGCTAAGCCAATCCCCATCTCTCCCAGGCCTCTACCATGCCTCCTCTCATTCCCGTCATCGCGCTCATCCTAGGCTGAGATCTCAAAAACCCTCAATTGTAAGTGATTGCGCAAACCACTCTCCCTCTCTCCATTTACAGGTGGCCCCTAGCCTTGATCGAACTGCCCTCGTCCTTACTTCACGTGCCATCTCTCTCCTACTACCCAATCCCTCTCTCCTACCTCCGTCTCACCGTTCACACACCCCAGCAACGCTCTAACTCTGATCCTCCCTATCAAAACTCTCTTGAATCTGCCTCCTCTTCCCGTACCCGAGCATAGTCATCCCGCACTCCTCTTTTGTATTGCTACTCTTAAGTCGCCCTCCCCCATCCATCTCTCCTTCCCAACCGAATAGCTCCCACCTAGTCCACTAACTCAATATCAGCCAGCCTCCCACACCAAGATCCATCACCTCCTCCTTGCACGATGCTAGCAAGCCTACCCTCCTCATTAACCACCACCAGCCACCATATTTTGGGTTAAGATAAAAAAAATTGGATTTAGATTACATTCTAGTTATTCTATTATGATTAGGTGGTATTAAAACTTAAATCCTATTTAAATATTTCTTAAATTCTCTACAACAATAATCTCTTACTAGATCGAAGTATAACATAAGAGATACGAGATTTAATATCATGCAGAGCTTAAAGTTTTTATTTTGTCATTAAAACTCCACTCAAGCCTCAATATCAAACATCCACTTTGTTGTTGGGTTTAGTTGAATTAGAAAATCAGCATGGATTAAGAGTCTATAGGCTTTAAAGTTATCATCTTGTTGTCCACAAATGATTTTAAGTTAAATGCCAATAAATCCTGCTACCAAATACCCATCTTATTCTTGGATCATTGTGAAATGAGGTAGGGATGAGATTCCAAATCTCTTGGAATTTAATGTAGTCATACGTCCAAATTGGAAAATTTAGGTTAAATTCTATCTAAATCAGCTTAAATTTCATGACAAATCTATATGCACAATTAATGTAGTCATACGTCCTAATTGGCAAATCTAGGTTAAATTCTATCTAAATCAGCTTAAATTTCATGACAAATCTATATGCACAATCATAAACAGAAAGATAAAGAAAGAAAATAAAAGGAAAGAGATAGATATATTTTTTCATGCAGATGAAGATGTCATACGTGTCTTTCTTGGTGCGATGAAAAGAATGACTTTGAGCTGACAAATTAAATACACGTACACGTCTCTCTTGACGTAGCAGGCAAATTATATTTTCATGCACGTACTTGAAAACCAAGCACATCCTTCTTAACATAGTGAGATGGATAGATTAGGTAGTGATTTTTAAACCAATCATACACACCTTCTTTAGCATGATAGACAAAGCCTAGCATACCTGAAATAACCCTTTTTGTAGGAATGATACTAAGATGCTGCCGAAATACTATCGAAATTCACTATAATAAGGGACCCAAATAAAGCAAAATAAATAAGATATTTTGAATCTAGATTGAAAATTAAATTGATGTTAAATTGAACGTGAATCCATAAAACCTTAAGACAAGGATAGACTTGCAATAATTAATTCTAAATGAGTTTACATGGAACAAAAAATAGATCACCAATGAGCATACACATAAAACTCAGTGATCAAATAAGTTGTATCTCAACTTACACAAAATGAGTTGAAAGGAGTTAAAGAACTTAAATGAGATTTGCAAAGAATTTCATAGTCCATTAATAAGCATGAATGCAACCCTTACAACACATCATTTTAAATGAACTGAAAGGAAATATAATTAAACGCACTAAGGATTTGATAAACAGACATGATAGATAGCCTTCAAGCATTAATGCAATTTGAACAAGAACTAGAATGAACTTAAGATCTTTTAGTAAGCATATGAAGGTACACAAGATACTAGTGTCCATCTACAAACAATCAAATAGACCACTAATAAGCATAAGCTAGACTTTTTGATGGATAATTTGATTATGTTATGCTTCATATAGAATGATTGAAAATGATCAAATGAACTTGAGTAAACCATGGAT
Source organism: Cymbidium sinense (assembly GCA_021442155.1). Lineage (NCBI taxonomy): Eukaryota > Viridiplantae > Streptophyta > Magnoliopsida > Asparagales > Orchidaceae > Cymbidium > Cymbidium sinense. The sequence goes on along the minus strand of CM038225.1, from coordinate 82,922,631 downwards.
TAAATGCAAATAAAGCAGCAACATCTTAAATGATCAGATACAATCTAAAATGTCTTAACGCCACCAGATTTCATACATACAAATGGACAAAAGGTATTAATAGGAATTTCAAGTGAACCCATGAATGCATTATGGAATAAGCGAATAAGTGAACCCATGCATGCTAATAGATGTTAATTAGTGACCTAACAACTAACCTTAATTGAAAATCCTCTCTTATAGCTACTAGGGTTAATTAACTATAAGTGCTACGTCTATAGAAAATTTAGAATCAGATCTAAAGTCTTCCAAAATAAAGGCAAAACCTCTAAATAATGTATTACCAACAATTCATTTGTCTCTTAAAAGTTTTAACTCAATAAATCCACACTCTCCTCAACAAGAGGCCAAGCAAGAATTTTCAGAGCCCGTAGATCCAAGAAAAGTGCTTTGGAGAGTTCTAGAAAAAAAAAGGTGTTAATATTGCTTAGATTCAAGTCATTAAGGATATATACACGAGTTGTTTCAGTTGGATTACATCAATGATCGACTTTAAGCCTATATCTTTATGCTTTAGTTATGAATGTTCTTACTAGACATTAACAAGAGAATGTATCTTAGTTTATGTTTTTTATTGTTGATATTCTTCTTGTTGATAAGATTAGAGAGGGAGCTCAAGAGAAACTTGAATTATGGAGATCAACCTTAGAGTCTAAAGGCTTTCGTTTTAGTATTTTAGTTGTAGAAACTTTAGTTGTGAGGTGGTGATGATGGGTGATATAGTCATTAAAAAGAGTGAACATTTTAGATATCTTGGGTCTATTGTTCAAAGTGATGGTGAAATAAATGGGAATGTTATTAGTAGAATGTAAGTTGAATGGTTGAAGTAGAGGAATGCATTGGGCATGTTGTGTAATAGAAAAGTATCACTTAGACTAAAGAGAAAATTTAATAAGATGGTAGTGAGGCTTACCATGCTTTATGACATAAAATGTTGGACAATAAAAAAGAAGCATAAGATTAAGTGTTGCAAAGATGATGAATGCTAAGGTGAAGGAGTGGCTTTACACTTAGAGACAATGTGAAATGGATATATATGTGAAAAGAGTGGCTTTACACTTTGAGGTCTTTTTGGTTTGTGATGTGTAGTATAAGTCTAAAGGGATTTTGAGGACATAGGCCTCACAAAAAATTGCATAAAAAAATATTGTACAAAATTCAAAATTGTGACCGATGGCGTGGGCTGAAAGTAAGAAATAACATACTAAAGATCGCGGTGGATGCAAAGGCGATGGAGGCAACTGCTAAGGCCAACGGTGGATGCTACAAGGAAAGCTGACAATGGCAGCTAGGGTGTAAGTAAGTCAAGCCAACTCTCGAGCTCGGCTCAATAAATGGCTCCTGAGCCAAGCTCAATGACCTAATAAGCTAAGCTCAAGCCTACCTCAACTCGACTCGTTAGCTCACAAGCTGGCTGATTAATGAATATTAATATAAAATATATTTAAAATATATTAAATTTAATAATTTAAATATAAAATTATTAAAAATATTTAAAAATTACATCTCATTCTTTCATATCAAGTTATTGCATATTATTTTTTTCTAATTTCTTAATTTTTTATTATTTTTATCATAATAAATGCTTGAATTAAAATAAATTTACCTCTTCCATACAAAATGAGTTGCTCATGAGCTGACTAAACTCATAAAATAAAACTCAAGCTCAAACTCGATAAATTAATCAAGCATAAGCTTAAGCCAAGGGTGGCTCAAGCTTGACTCGACACCCTAATGGCAGCAGCTACAAGAAGATAGTAGTGGCTACAAATGTGGGTGGAAGTGGCTACAAAGAAGATCAGCAATGGAAGTTGCAAAGAAAGCTGACAACAATAATAACTGCAAGAAGACAGATAGCAATAGCTATAGAGGAGACCAATAGCGATGACAATAGGAAACGCCGACGACAGTGACTATAAAAAAGGTTGGTGTGACGGCAGCAGAAGAGGCAAGTAGCAACGGTGGCAACTATAGAGGCTGATGACCACAAGGGTGGAGGTTAAACATTAAAGAGAGAACCATATGTAAGAAGAATCATGAGAGACATGTAAGGGCATGAGAGTCATTAGGTTTAAATGAGAAATAAGACACAAGATTTGTTTAATATTTATTAAAAAAACTAAAATGAGGCATATGCCTCACACACAGTGAGGTTAAGTGTACATTGAAAAGCATGCCTCAACAGATGTGAGGAATACAAGAATGAGGCTTATGCCTTATTATGGTTTGTTTAAAAAAAGCGTTGAGGCACGCCTCTTATTTGTGCAATTTCAAACAATAGGTTACTATGTGATACAAAAATTTCTTAAAATCAATTTGGTTTCATGCCAGGTAGATGTATCATGGATGCTATACATTTATTAAGAGGTTTGATGGAGAAGAATAGAGAAAGTAAAGAGAATCTACATATGATATTTATTGATTTAGAGAAAACTTATGATAAAGTTTCAAGAGAAATCCTTTGGAGAGTTCTAGAGAAGAAATGAGTTAATATTACTTATATTCAAGTCATTAAGGATATGTATACTAGAGTTATTACTTCTGTCCAAACATAAGAAGGATTGACAAAATATTTTCCTATTTCAGTTGGATTACATCAAGGATTAGCTTTAAGCCCTTATCATTTTGCTTTAGTTATGGATGTTCTTAGTAGGCATTTACAAGAAAATGTACCTTGGTGTATGCTTTTTGCTGATGACATTCTTCTTGTTGATAAGACTAGAGAGAGAGTTCAAGAGAAACTTGAATTATGGAGGTCAACCTTAGAGTCTAAGGTTTTCGTTTGAGTAGATTTAAAACTGAATATATGGAGTATAATTTTAGTTGTAGAAGTTCTAGTGGTGGTGTTGTGACATTGGGTGATCGAGTCATTAAAAAGAGTGATAGTTTCAGATATATAGGCTCTATTGTTCAAAATGATGATGAAATAGATGGAGATATTATTAGTAGAATTCAAGTTGGATGGTTGAAGTGGAGGAATGCATTTGGCCTATTGTGTGATAGAAAAGTATTACTTAGACTTAAGGGAAAATTTTATAAGATAGCAGTAAAACTACAATGATTTATGATGTAGAATGTTAGCCAATAAAAGAGGACCATAAGACTAAGTTAAGTAATGTAGTGATGAGAATGTTCAGGTAGATAAGTGGCTTTACTCTTAAGGGTTGTCGGGTTTGAAAGTGAATTAAAGTGAATCCAATGCATTTTAACTTTTTTGTGTGTGGCATGTTGCAAAGTAAAATTTTAAAGTAAAGTGAAGTATTTAGAATACATTGAAAGAGTCATTTTTGGTGCATTGTAATTCGCCCGATTTGGGTGAATTCCAAATACTCAAACCGTGAATAATATCAGCCATCGCTAGTCAGCCAGCCTCCATGTCACCGGCGACCTCACTCCGCATCACCTGGCCACCTCGTCTCACACCCTCAACCCCAAAATTACTTAACATTACATTTATTCTACCAAAAAAAAAAAATAAACACATGTATTTGTAGAGTTCTTAACCAAACAACATTAAAATAATCCAAATACATTATATTCACTTTACACTACATCCCTTTTTTAGGCATCTAAATAACCCCTTAGAAATAAAATGTGAAATAAGTATGTTCAGCAAAAGGTTGGAGTAGCTCCAATGGAAGATAAGATTAGAGAGAGCCGTCTTAGATGGTTTGGCACCACATAAAGCGTCGACCGTCTGATGACCCGATTAGGAGAGTAGATGTATTAGATTTGCTTTATGTTAAGAAAGAAAGAGGTAGATCTAAAAAGACTTGATTAAGAAGTATAAAAAATGACCTAAGTTTATTAGAATTAGATGAGAATTTGACACATAATAGAACACAATGGAGAAGAAGGATTTCATGTAGCCAACCCCACATAATGGGATAAAGGCTTGTTGTTATCATTGTTGTACTTATTATAAACAAAGATGCACCAAAGTTTAGAATCTAGAACATCATACAAATAAGAAAAATTATGAGGAACAAATCGAAAGTAGAGAAATGCACATAAGATGAAATAAATAAGGTGTTGCCAAGACGTTCTCCTGCATCAGCTTAGGCACTAATTAGCTTTAGCAGCAATGAGAAAAGGCAAAGAAGGTCTTAGTGCAAACGAGCAAAAAGGAAAAAAAGATAATCTATGAGTGAGAGGGAGCAAGCTAGCACAAGGGCACTTGAGCACAAGCGAGGCAGTAGCCTGCAAGCATGAGCGAGTTACGATCATTGAGAACATGATTGTGATGTGTGAATCAAGCAAGCAAGAGAACAAGTGAACAAGCAAAAGAAGGCATGTGCGAACAAATAGAACAAAATTATGAGACTCATGATGAGAAAGAGATGGAGAGCTTGGGAGGTGATACAAAAGGCATTGTTGTATTAAGCTGTTCCTAATACCATATTGAAGAGAGAAAATTTGTCATATTTTATTGTGAGAGAAATGTACCAATATACGGTCAAATAGGGTGAATACAATAAGCAAGAAACAAAGCAGAAAATAGCCTCAATTATGAGAATAAAATCATACATGGAAATATATCTATGATCAAATAACAAAAAGCTTTCCTACAAATATACAATTTTCAATCTAATACGTTCCAACATGGCAGATGGAAGACTATCTTAGGCATCCCTTGGGGATATCCAGTGATCTTGCAATTGTCTATGTTTCAAAAATTGTTCTGCATTTCTAGTAAAATTGTTGTAGCAAAATTTATATGCTATTGTTGCGTTAACATATGGAAAAGAAAAAGAGTACAAGGGCAGGAGATTGCCTGACATCTACATGAACAACCATAATAACCATAAAGGTTACAGAAGTTTCAAGATCATTATTATAAGATGTGAGACTGCTGTGCCTAGAGAAAAAGCAGATGAGCCTTGAGAAAAATAAAAATCAAAATGGCTTGTCTTTGTTTGACAATTCTTAACTCTATATCTTGCTGAGCAGCAGTCCATCCAGGCTCATAAGCTTCAAGAAAGCCAAGTTTTGACTTGTTGGGAAGGTCATGGGGATGAACAAATGGGACCCCTGGCGGCCACCCAATCTCCATTCTTATACTTCCACATGGACTGTCCCGCGATTGTATGTGACCTTCACATTCTTTGAGATTGCAAAATCTAAGTTTGATGCCCTTCTTGTCAGCAATATCCTGGACACGTTCTTTAAGGACCCTCTGAGCTTCAAGACGTAGTCTCTTAGAAGGTGGCAATGGCTTACATCTTGTGCTATTCTTCTTCCTCTTCATGGGTTTCATTCCTGAAGAAATACCGATTCCAAAGATAAACAAGAAGAGAAGGTTAAACCTTCCAGTAAGTAATACACAATAAAGACAAAAAAAACTCCACGACGGATCTTGAATCAGAAAATAGATTAAGCAATTATTTTAATGACAAGAACTGCAAAATAAATCCAACAGCATATCATGATGACGAATCAAAATGACAACAGAATATAAAAGTGAATGGAGAACCATTAAGAATTTCAAATATAAAAGAAAGAGCAGTCCATATACAGAAATCTGTAAAGTGTTGTGTGTGTGATAAGCAATGACAGGCTTCTAAAAAATCAACAAAACACAGAGTTGTCTGGTTGTTCTGAGCTTTGAGCAATTTTCCAGAAAGTTGAGATGAAAAGCAGGCATTGTACTTTTCACATAAGGAGATGTAAGTCTTGAGGCACAGGATGCAACGTTAATATGAGTTAACTTCAACCACAAATTTATCCTTCAAACCATCCAGAAAGCCAAATAAATTGGTGGTATCAGCAAGCCTCTTTGGATGGGAAGCCCGGATTTGTGGGGGATACCACAACTATCCCCACAATGTCCTGAGGCATTCTTGCCTTGCCCAGTCCCAACGCTAAGATGCCATTAAACACATTTCTTGATAGATAAACAAAGTGAACTCCGACTTCCCATTTATCCTCCCTCCATTTAAAAAAGAAAGTATTCAGAAGTCAAAGTCAGTCAACTACATTTACCACGAAAGTAAAAAAGTAGACTACTATCATTGGTAAGCAAAGAAATTTACTAAAATAGTTATTCGATCAATAGAACCAGAAACAGCACATTGTACTTGCATAATGAATTCCACTATAAGGGCTCCAAGAGTGCAGCATTCCAGAATTTAGATGCAGAACTTCTCATGCAGTTCAAATGTAGAATAACACTACTGATCAAAATTCTAATGTCAATTTGCCAACAAGCTGCTAAAATGTGAATGTTTATGTAAGAATTCAGCTAGGCTCGAAGGGGCTAAAACTCAGCTCTTGATATCTAGGTGATCAGATGTCTCAACCTTTCACTTCAAAAAAATACAGTTTTAACAATTAAAAATTCATGGTTTAGTGGCATATTAGATAGCAACAATAAAACATTTGCTATAAAATCTAATACATTTTGAATGAGAAGCCTATTTATTGTAACTGCAAAGGATATGGGGGATCTAACAAATTTTGCAAATTTTTAGGAACCTATGGTGAATGGATTTCTAAGAAAATCTGCCTGAAAATTGCAGGAGTGCTGGCTGACTCAGGTTTCCCTCATCCAGTTTGCCATCAAATTTGCAAGTTTCAAGATCATTGAATTTGCAGAAATTGCAAAGATTGAAAACGATTTATAAATATTGATTGTGGCAATATATGGGCACCTTTGAAGATTTTTGTTGGTGATCCTAGTAAAACCATCACATGCAAGAACTTGAGGCTTCTTCAATTGGTGATTTTACAGCTCCTTACTTTACTAGAATTAAATGAGAATTTGACACATAAAAGGACACAATGGAGAAGAAGGATTCATGTAGCCGACCCCACATAGTGGTATAAAGGCTAGTTGTTGTTGTTGTTGTTGTTGTTGTTATTATTATTGTTGTTTAGCATTGTTATGTTGTAGAGTGGCTGTTCCGAAGTTATTTTTTGATTATAAATAAGCATCTGCAGCATGTAAAGTAATCATTAGATGCTGAATAAAATTTTATTTTGAATGTTCATATCCTTCTTTTCAAGATTTAACTCTTTGATCAAGTCTGAGGCTTTAATATTCATGTGAGGCTATCCCCTTGCACAAGCATAAAACTTGCTTTATTATAACTTCTTTTCTTCTCCTATCTTCTTCTATGCTTTTCATTATTGGTTGTTAAGTGAAAATGAGTTGTGTTATGTTTGCCAAAATCCAAATTTATTTGGGTGTAAAATTTGAATCATGTGCATGGATGTAATCCTTAATTCCAATAGCTAATATGTACTTGAATTTTATAAATATCTAGTGTGAACTTGACTTTAGTACTTTCTTGATTTTCATAAACGTGGTCTGTTAACATAGAAAAATATCAAGTTATGAAAGTTCTTATGTTAGTAAGTGTTATATGTTTATTTGGTTACACATTAAAATATTGTGCTAATTCTTTTACCATAAATATGGTCTTCTAGTGAATAATATAACAAATACCTCCCCCTCCAGCAAAATATCAGAATAAAGTTAATACTAACCCTAGCCATTGCCGTACCACATCCTCTCTCCAGGCCGACCACCCATTCATTTTCATAGTCACACACCGCTACCCACTTGTATTTCCAATTGTTGCTAACTCACTGCCCACAAGCTCATGCGACTGCTATTACATGCATGTCTTAGCCATGCCATCTGCCCCTCCCAGCCTAAAAAAAGCCTTCAATCCTCACTAACTTGCTGTTGCTCACCTGCATTCTATAAGTGTACCTACCATATATATATGATTCCTTAAACTCATCCCTTTTCAAATTTATTTAATTCTTGGAGTTGTCGTACATGGCCTCTTCTACTCCATTCATTTTATGAAAAAATGTCATCAGCTATTAATACATCTATCAAACACAATGATACCAATAATCTTATGTAATCTCATAATTTCTATTCTTATAGGACTCAAACGGGAAACACTGCCAACATTTTTGAGATGTCATTCTCATTACTTTCTATTATATATGTCAATATAAAAAATAGCATGCGTTCGTTATATTCCAAAGTGTAGAAGGCAAAAATCTTCTGTAATAGTATAACAAGGTAAAGGTAGTTACATTATCCACGCAATTGATGCACCATAATGCATGGCACATGATACTTAGTTTATGTTGCTTTAAGTTCTAAATAAAATCTATTATTTTTATTTTTATCATTTTAAAATTTATTATTTTTAAATTAGTGATTCATTTAAAACCTTTTTAAAATCCTACACTCGAGTCCACCATAACTCTCCCAAGTTAATCTCTCACGCAAACTATAAAGCGAGCAAAAGTAAAAACTTCTCATACTAATTGTGACACAACAAAGAGGAGCAATCAACAACTAGCCCGCTACCAAGTCCAAATCTCTCGATAGCTCAACCCTCTCCCAAGTCTCAATCTCTTTGAGTAAAACATAGCCCTATCCCATGCTATATATAGATCTTCTCTTCATCTTAGAATGCAACCACCTCTCCTAAATTTAGAATGCAAGTTCCCTCTTCAACTTTGATCTTTTTTAAAAGTGGAATGTAAGACTCTCCGGAGCCAACAGAACCCCCTTCCCTGCAAACATGTTTTCAATCTTCTCTCCTAGTAGTTATGAGTCTATGTTCTCTTCAATCAGCTTCTATGCCAGAAACCCTTTTTTCTCTCTTCATCTGTAATAAGCACACTGCATGTAATTATGATTATTCATCCTTCGTTATTGTTATTCTACTACAGCATTTTCTTCCTTTAATTGACTCTATATGTTGTTTGTTTTATGTTTAATTTTGCTTAACCTAATTTTGTACAACCTAGACGCAATGCAAAAAAAAAAAAAAACCTAAAATTCAATAATGAAAAGAAAAAATTCACCAAAGAATAAGCATCAGCTCTTGTACAATAAGATAACCACTATTGGAAATATTAAAGTCTCTCACTTGATTAAGAAACTAAATCCGAAAATAGAGAATTTTATTTTTATCGTCGTATTAGTAAATCTGAAGTTAGTGAAGCTTTAAAGAAAATGAAATGTGGAAAAGCAGTAGGACCGGATAATATTCCAATAGATGTGTGAAAATGTTTAGGAGATCAAGAATTTCTACTTACAAATCTTTTAATGTTATTTTAAAGACTAAAAAGATGCAAAGGAGTGGAGAAAGAGTTTGTTGGTTCCTAAATTTAAGAATAAAGGTGATGCACAAGAGTGTGCAAATTATAGAGGAATTAAGTTAATGTGTCATACATTAAAATTATGGAGAGAGTAATTGAGCATAGGTTACGATGTGATACGTAAGTTTCTCACAATGTTTGGTTTCATGTCGTAGATCTACTATGGATGTTATACATTTGTTAAGAGATTTGATGGAGAAGCATAAAGAAAGTAAGAAGGATCTACATATGATATTTATTGATTTAGAGAAAGCTTATGATAAAGTCTCAAGAGATGTTCTTTGGAGAGTTCTAGAAACGAAAAGAGTTAATATTGGTTATATTCAAGTCATTAAGGATATGTATACTAGAATTACTTGTGTCCAAACACAAGGAGGATTGACAAAATATTTTCCTATTTCGGTTGGATTACATCAAGGATCAACATTAAGCCCTTATCTTTTACTTTAGTTATGGATGTTCTTACGAGGCATTTACAAGATGTACCTTGGTGTATGCTTTTGTGATGACATTCTTCTTGTTGATAAGACTAGAGAGGAGTCCAACGAAACTTGAATTATGGAGGTCAACTTTAGAGTCTAAAGGTTTTCATTTAAGTAGATCTAAACCGAATATATGGAGTGTAATTTTAGTTGTAGAAGTTTTAGTGGTAGTGTTGTGACTTTAGGTGATCAAGTCATTAATAAGAGTGAGCGATTGATATTTAGGCTCTATTGTTCAAAATGATGGTGAAATAGATGGAGATGTTATTAGTAGAATTCAAGTTGGATGGTTGAAGTGGAGGAATGCATCCGCCTATTATGTGATAGAAAAGTTCCACTTAAATTTAAGGAAAATTTTATAAGATGGTGGTAAGACCGCAATGACTTATAGTGCAGAATGTTGGCTATAAAAGAGAAGTATAAGACTAAGTTAAGTGTTACGAGATGAGGATGCTCGGTGGATGAGTGGCTTTACTCTTAGAGATAGAATGCAAAATGAGTATGTTCGGGAAAAATTGGAGTAGCTCAGTGGTAGATAAGATTAGGAGAGTCGCCTTAGATGGACCACATAAAGCGTCGTATCCGATGACCCGATTAGAAGAGTAGATGCATTAGATTTGCTTTATGTTAAGAAAGGTAGAGAACCTAAAAGACTTGGTTAAGATGTATAAAAAATGATCTTAGTATACTTGAATTAAATGAGAATTTGACACATAATAGGATACCATGGAGACGAAGGATTCATAGAATACCTAGTGGGATTAAGGCTTGTTGTTGTTGTTGTATTTTATTTTTGTACATAACTCAAATCCATATTTATAATCACAAATCAGTAAGGAATGTCAATAAATTATAAAGGAGTTGTAATTGGTTAAAAAAAACTATTGAAGCAAAACATGATCGAGAAAAATCATGGTAGGATAAAGTTGTTTGGAATAAGACTAGGTTAACAAAGAGCATAATAAGAAAAAAAATTTGAAGGCTCAATCAACAATTGAACAAAAACCACAAAAGGAACACAATCAACGGAATTTAAACATGTTGATAAGAGAATCAAATATCACAGATAAGTAATTGGAACAAATTAATCAAATCTAAAATAATATAAAGTTGTGAGGAGGAAATCCAATGAACTGACAGTCACTAGAAGGAAACAAAAAAGTCCTTAGACTATCTTCAAGGAATTCCCATGACAAGTGGAGGACAGAGATTCAGAAAGAGATGCAAATACAATTCAAAATTTTCATGTGGGTAATTTCTTAAAATGTATATAAAATGTATACAAGTAGTATCATATTTCAAAATAATAAAATAAACTAAAACAAATAAAAGTTCAACTTTTAGACCAATCATCAATACCCATATTTTGCATTTTGAATGATTATAAATTTTGTAATTCGCCTAGTTTTTAATCCTTACTAGCTTTACAATAGAATGTGCATCATAAATACTGTTGAACGTTGAAAACTTTGTGGCAATAAAATGAGAATTTTCTTGTATTAGCATTGTATAAAAATCTATAGACATAAAAAGAGTAATTCAAAAGAGACATAAAAGTTTTGATGTGAAAATTTTGGAAAGAAAAAAAAATCTCAAGGTTTAATCCAGATAAAATAATCTACTAATTAAGATACAAGAGTCCATGCTTCTCCCTCAATTAGAAAATAAAATTACAAAATATTGATTGCTAGCTTGGCCTCCTATAAATATACTAAAGAATGTTTGAGAAGCAGTGAGGTGCACTCATTAGTGTGTAAATGTCAATAACATCAATAGATGTGACAATTAGGAGAAATCATCGGATCAGGTGATGGTGGTCAAGAAACAATAGCCAAGAAATAATAATCAGGTGATGAAAAACAAGCAATGGCAGTCAAGTGATGAGGTTGGGCTAAAATAGTTAAGGCAATGACATTTATTGGTGGTGATTGTCAATGTCGATCATAGACAAGACTCTAAAGTTCTTCAAATTTATAAGCTATATCCAATTTTTGGTCCATCATGTGAAAAATGAGATGGCATTTAATAATTTTAGCCAAAATTCACAAACACCTCATCAGATGATCTATATTGATTCCTTTAATTGTATAACTCATTCCTTAGACATTCATGTACCTTAATGATATTAAAATTGCATAATCTTGAGTTCATTAGTTTCTCTCATAGAGATGCTCGATTTATGTGTAAATAGACAAGATTCAAAAATTATTTAGTCCCTAAAAAATAATTGAGTTTTCAACTATACTTCAAGTGCTTAATTTTAACTCATTTAGACACAGCAAAATACTTTTGAAGTTATTGAGCTTGACTTATCAAAATGTTCATTTCAACCATAAATTTGTTGAAATTAGAATTCAAGTGATTCAAAATTTAATTCCAAAAAATTTTAATTCAAATATTATGTCGATATTTTGTCTGATGATTTTTTCAGTGAAGTATTAAATAAAATAATATAACAACACAAACTTTTCATTATTTCAATGCAAATGTTAAAAGTTTGTTAGACACAATCTGTCTTTTAGAATCTTAATTCACTTTCACGACCGACAAAGAAATTTATTGAGACTTAAGTTCTTTACCTTGCCAAGAATCAAGTACTCTGATTTGAGTTTCCACGTTGTTAAACATTCAAAGATTCATGAAGACAATCCCAAACAGATTCAATAAGATTAATGATACTTTTTATGAGGCAATGCATATCATTCTACAAAAACTCGTGATAACATAAGTGCTGATGCTAGTGCCTGAAAGAAATATTTCAAAACATAAAAATTCGAATTCATTGCCCAAGATATAAGATAGTTCCCATCACGAAAAGTAACAACCAAAGGATGCAGACCCACCATCTTGTTCCACTTGAAAACCATAACTTGGAAAAATATTTTTTGTAAGGAGTTGATCTGTAGGGTGTGTTCTCTGCATAAAGTCATCAACGGTATGGGTAGCTGAAATTGGGCCTCAACGCCATGGCCTGCTGCTCTCATCTCTGAACAATTGAAACTTGCCATGGATTTTGGCATTAGCTTGAAAGCGATAGAACACCGCCCATACATATTGCCATCCATGTTACCTATTTCAGTTCTGTGAAAAGCTGGACTTACATAACCAGCAGTTGCCTGGTAAAGTGCAAGTCCAGGATAAACAAGAGCATCTTGCGGCCCAAGATCCCCATCGACAAGTAACCATCTACCATGAAAGTCCTTTATATGCAAGCCTGCCCTATCTGATTTTACAAGGGTGATTAAACTTTTTTCAACCTGGTGCTCTTGATCTGGGAACATGACCAATTGACCATCTTCTGAAGCAGTTAAGGCATGGTGTTGTGCACCATGGGAAGATGGCCTTGAATGACAACATACCGAAAGAACTGAGGAAGATATTTCCCTACCCCTTAAAGGAACATTATCAAGAATTTCAGTAAATGAGAAGCTGCGTAAGTTCAAATTGAAACTGATAGCATCCAAGATATGTCGAGCAGCCCTTCCAAGCAATGCAAATATATCAGGCAAACCGGCAGGAGGAAGTTCCAAAGAACCATTTGACTCTGCTGAAGAACCCGGCCTGTAATCATAGGTCTCCTGCCAAAACTGAGGATCTGCATAATAACCAGAGGTCTTGCACCACTCACGGGAGTCACTAGTGTGAGCCATTTCAGCAGGAGAGTATGCTCTTTGGTGAAAAAAAAGACGCGCTGACTCAAGACTTGACCTTAAAAGAGCACCATCAGCAATTGGCAGCTGAATGATTGCAGCAGAATACTGAGTAAGGGACTGTGCCAACGTTGATATAGAAACTTTGTATGATTCTGAAGGAAGCCCCTCAGCAGCTATCAAATCAGTAAGCTGCACACGACCAATAGAAGGCAGAACAGTCTCGGCCATAGCAGTCATTCAAGATTGACAGTAACTATCAAGTTTGGAAAGAACTTATAGATCAACAAGCTGCATGTAATAAATAAGTCAGAAGAATAACAATATCAAATATACCAATTATTTACTCAATGGAAGTAAATGAGCAGTTACCCATCTACAGCCCCAACATATGAAAATGCTAAATGCAGTGAAAGAGGATAAGAATTTTTTTTTTTATTAACTTCTTTCAGAAACAATAATAGCAAATCCATATCCATATAAGTATTGAAAAAACAACTTGTGATTCCAGTCAAATAAAATCTTGACCCTTGATTTCAGAAATGAAATCTAACCCTTCATATCCTTATTCTCTATTGCATTTATAAACTCTTATTCCCCATTTTTTTATACTCGCCCAAGCCTCCATTCTAACAGTAACAAAACAAAACAAAATCACAATAAAGGACAGATAAAAAAGTGCAAGAGCCTAAGTAGATTAAAAAAAAGTGATGAGAATAAAAACCATAACTGTATAGCATATATATCCTACTTGGCTGATAAAGATAACTCATAGGAGTTCAAGAAACTTGTCCAAGGGACTCATCAAAGAAACTCATCCAAAATACTTGTCACAATATCTCATCCAAGGGACTCATTAAAGGAACTAATCAAAGGGACTCATCAAAGAAAATTCAAAAAACTCGCCTAAGGTGCAACTCAGCATGAACCTATTCACTCAATAATGAAAACCTAGCAAGTCACGTCGTAGGGAAGACCACATTAGGCAGGAGCTATAGCGCCGGCCACACCATGTCTTAAAACATGTGTGTATGTCATCATGGTCCATTACATTTGTCCCTTTTATTTGTTACTTTATGTACATGATGTAGCCATTATTGTAGCCCTAAAACCCTATAAATAAAGGGTTTAGAGGCACATTTAGGGACCATTGGGCTCTAGGATATTTGGTCCTTCCTAATCACTTGAGTGTACTTTTTCAATATTAATTATATATACACTCATCTTCTTCTTACTCACCCCTTGCTTTCTCAAGCAAGTCTTGCAAATATAATCTGATATTACTCTAGGAACAGATTTGGATCCAACAACAATCACTCATTTCTACCTCTTAATGCATGGTGCAAGTTCTAGATGCACAAAAAAACAAAATGCATGATTCTCTACCTCCAAAACATGCTCAGCATATCTTTTTTGTTCATGCCTTTCATATTTTCAAAGTAATATTTTTGTTCTTAAGATTCATCCGCAATTCTCCCACAACTCTAGATCAACCTACAAACTTCCTTATATCCAACCACCAAATGCTAGTGCAATGCTCACATCCTTTGATATGTTTCCATAAGGTGAGTTAGGGTTGACAAACATGAAAGTAATAATAAACAAATCATCCACATCAAGGGGGTATCAACTCTTAAGCTCTATTGCCAATCTAATCGACAATCTAAGATAGATCCACTTTCCTCATCTTACTTGACAAGTGCAGATGTTGTTGTCAAACTTTGAATTCTCACATAAATTTTAAGTAAATTTATTTTATTACATGTAAGTTTATCATCAAAAATATATATTCAATATGGAGTTAGCATTATAATGTTAATTTTTATAGAGGAATACACGAGTACAAATTCATTAATTTATTTGAAATATTCTAAGGAAATGTTTTATTTCATCTATATTAAAAAAAGTTGTGTTAATTCATATATTAAATCTATGCCTTTTATATTACTATTAAAAAATCAATTAAAAATCCATTCAAATTACATCATAATTTTTTATTTTGCAAAATAAATCTCAAATTCAATTGCTTACCCTAAAAAAAATAAAAAATATATATAATACCCGTTTGATTTAGTAATACTCATTTTTGATGGAGAGCGTCACACTAAAGTTTAAATTTTAATCTTATCAAAATTTTCAAGAAGTGTGTATTCTATTCTCCTCTTATGTTATTAGCAAAATCATGTATTATACTTCTTTGACAACTACATAATGTTACTTCTTTCACTTGTAGAACATAAGCATGCTCCCCTTCTCCTCTCACCATTATCAATTATATTTATCTATTTAAATCTATCTATCTATAGATGTATCCATAAATATACATCTATATGTATGTATATCTATATGTGTGTATTACTAATAATGTGATTTTTTATGAGCGTACAATGTTATGTGCACATATTCTAAAAATTTATCTAAGAAATTTTTATCATAAGCCAGATGAAGTCTTCCTCTTCGAAGATGAAGATCAAGATGCCCTAGAAGTTTTTATCATAAAGCAAAGAGTAACTATCCCTTTCTTTTCATCTATTGAAATCTTTGAAAATTTCTTCAAGATTGGAGTTTGGAAAAAAAAAAAATTTCTTCAAATTTTTTTATTCATTATTTCTTCAAGCTATTGATAAAAATGTGTGAGAGGTTCATAGAAATATGTTAAGTTGGATAAGAATAAATATGAAAATAGCTTTTGGATTCTAAAGCATAATGGCTTGTTTTCCAAGTTACACAATGGTGGCTCTACAACATGATTCTATTGAAGGCATAAACATATGGTAGAACTCAAGGCTAGTTGGAACAGGAGAGAGGGAAAAGCTCCAAAATAATGAACCATTATCTTCATAGATGAAGATTATAATAGTTTGTTATGTCAAATTGTCAATCATAATTAATGATTTTTAATCTTGATAATGACATGACACTCTTGATTCAATTTCATTTATCCTAAATAAAATTATCATCACAATATATCATTGTTCTCATCCAATTCATCATGTGTCTAACACTTAGTTTTGAGTAAAATTAAATCTCTTTAATTTATGCATAAATGCATCTCTCTAATTTTTTTTTCTTTTTTTGGAAGCAAAATAATGTGATCTAAATTGGCAAATAGCTTCTTAAATATTTTCATTCAATTAAATATGTGTGTGAACCTTAAATTCAATGGCTAAGTCTCACAATCAATCATGAACAATTTAGATGTAACTGATAATCAATACTACAAATTCTTGTAATCTTGTATTCAACAAGCTTAAATGACATGGAAGAGGATGACCATCTAGATTTTGTGCTTGAGGAATGTCATTTTTGGATTTTCAATAGGACACCTATTCTCTCTCTATGTATATATAAAAATATGCATTTTATGCATAATACATGTAGGTGTAAGTCGCTTGTCAAAGGTTTAACTCCGGCCCAATGGTTTAGCAAAATAATTTTATTCTGGGAAATTGTAAATAATAACATCAATGTTGGTTCATAAGTTAATAAACCTAAAAGTATTTTATATTTTTCCTAATGATTTTTTAGCCAATAATACTAAGATGTAACTTATCTTACAATGAGCATATTTAATGTCATTAGGTGTCTACTGTAAAAATAACTATCATATTTAGCTTCATTATTGTTTTGATAGCAGCCATGGATTTCAACGAACAGCTTAAAATTCCACAAGGATACAAAAAGAAATAAGGCAATGATGTCTCCATCCATCATCCCTATGAATGAGAGTATACGGAGATCTTGTATTGAAATAGAGGGAATGTATAAGATATAGAATTCAAGGTTTTGATGAAAAATTTTAGCTCTCTTATTTTAAGAAAAATAGCTATTAGGCCACTTAAGATTGATCTAAGTTAAAGAAAGTGAATTAAGCTTTAATGTTATAATAAATTATTTTATTAGCAAGATGTGATTAACTCGGCATTGAAGAAAGTAAGTGCACGAAATGTACTTCTAGCAGGAAACATAAGAATGTAAAACAAATACTGACAAACATGTAGACACATTCAACTTCAATTGATAGTCCAAAAATCCCTCCTTTTTCCTTCAAAAAGTTTAGACGCTTATAATGCGAGGTATTAGATCAAATGAAAGAAAAAAAATAGTTTTTCATCAAAAAAGAGCTCAATTTGCTTCAAAATCTCGCACGAGATTCAAATGCCTAAAAAGAATTTAGCGGTGGTCATGTTAAGCATACCAGTGGTGATCACATATCTATAACTAAGATAATCTCAAACATATGATCGAAATAAACACCATCACAACTCTCCAGTTATAATAGAATCTGGATATATATATATACATATATATATATATCCCTATTGCTACATGAGAAACTTCTCTTCTTATACTTCATTTCTATTGCATTCTAGCTGTTTGCAAGTTAGCTTTGATTTTTATTTTTTTTTTGTTTCCAACTATTTATGTCTAACATGGTATCAAAGACACTAATACTATCCTAAGGAACTCATCAACATGTTGAATCAAATGCAAATCTTGTAAATGTGAATCACTTACTTAATGTGAAGCTTGGTAAAAGCAATTATCCTTTATAGCATTCTCAATTTCTACCAATTTTTCGTGCACATGGATTAATGTGGTATGTTGAAGGCACACACTCAAGAACCCAATCCATCTTTTATCAATTGGTCCCGACAAGATCAACTTACTCTAAGCTAGATCATCTCTTCCCTAACTCAACCAATCGTCTCGCAAGTTCTTCAACATCAAACTACCTCAACCACCCAAATTTGCATTCAACAACTTGCTTTCTATGTTCACTTTTCTAAAGAAGCTCAAAACATTGACACCATTTTGTACTCGGTTCTTCCCTGTATGATCAACAAAAATGGTCCTCAATCTTTTATCAGCTCTTAGACTAGAATACTCTAAATTAGCCACAGTAATTACGGCTCATCTAGAACCAATCTCGCTTGATGATTTCACTGGTCCATTACGCAACCATGAGCTACTTTATCCCTCTATTGAAGCTACTCCAAATCGCATGCCGCCGCTGGCTTAGATAGTTGACATGTCACTTTCATCTTCATCTCATCGAGAACCACAATCCGTATGCTACGGACATTTTCAAGGC
Source organism: Cymbidium sinense (assembly GCA_021442155.1). Taxonomy (NCBI): domain Eukaryota; kingdom Viridiplantae; phylum Streptophyta; class Magnoliopsida; order Asparagales; family Orchidaceae; genus Cymbidium; species Cymbidium sinense. The sequence continues at coordinate 82,904,230 of CM038225.1, read as the reverse complement.
CGTAGTCTAAGTCGTAGAAGTGGCCATGGCAGATTAAACATTCAATGACAACTATGTAATAGGTATAGACATAACACTCTTGAATGCTTTCATCATAGCAATTTTGTTCAATATCACTCTCCCAAATCCAGAACAACCACTGCAACTCATACAACTCAATTACATAAACAATTTGATCCTTAGTATCCAGATTCAAGTGCAACACACCATATTATTCATGATTTCTAAAATCTATATCTATCTTCTAATTACAATGATGAACAAGTTCAAAAAGGTAATGGTTCCACCACATTGGTCCAGCTCATATCAACTATCCTAACCATTTTTTCCAACTCTCTAATATACTTCATGTTCCCAACATAACCAAAAATCTTTTCTCCATCTCCAAATTCACTCAAGACAATAATGTTTTCTTTGAATTTCATTCAGATAACATTCTTATTAAAGATTCTTCTATTAAACAGAAAATTCTTCATGGCAAGCACAAGGATGGTCTCTACATCTTACCTCCACCCCCTCCACCACCTCCCACCACTCTCCTACCACAACTATTACAACCCAACTATAGCATGATCGTGTGGGATATCCCATCCATCATGCACTCAACCACATTCTTCGCAGCCTTTGTCCACCACCCTCTCGCTCTTTATCAATTTGTTCTTCCTATCAACATGCTTGAAACCACCATTTGCCTCTCCATTCAACCACCACCATCTATGATCGGTAACTCCAACTAATCCACTCTGATATATGGGACCAATACCAACTCTAGCTCACACCGCCATCATTACCATATAATCTTTATAGATGCATATTCTAGGTTAACTTGGTTTTATCCTTTATATTGTTAATATGAAGCACTTGATGTTTCCTTTCTTTTAAGAAAATGATAGAAAAAACATTATCATTACCATTCGTATCTTTTCAATCTGTTGGAAGTAGTGAATATAAAAAATTTATTCCGTTCTCAAACAATTTGATATGTCGCATGATTTTCTACCCCTCACACCCAAGCTCAAAACAGAATCGATGAATGAAATCATCGCCATTTAGTTGAGCTTGGTTGGACGTTACTTGTTAAACCTAATCTCCCCCCATGATTTTGGCTCTATGCTTTCCATATAGCAAATTTTCTTATCAACCACCTACTCATAATGATTCTTCAATATATCTTCCATTTTACCAAAATATACAATAAACAACCATAATACAAATTCCTAAAGGTTTGTGGCTGCCTTTGTGCTCAAACCGTATGCTCCAACTAAATTACATCCACAATCATTTCCATGTATTTTCCTTGGCTATAGCAACTACCATCATGCCTACCTTTGTTATAATCCCCTTAAAAATCGAGAATATATATTATGGCATGTCATCTTTGATGAAATTGTTTTCCCCTTTTCTTCCCTCTCACCATCTATTACTATCACCTCTACCTCTCCATCCATCACCATTCTAGTTCCCCAACAATCTCCCACTTTTCCTCCACAACAATCTACTCCACATCCAGAGCTAGCACCACCGCCTCCTTCAAATCCTCCTTCCATGCCTGGTAAGCTCAAACCAAAAGTATATCTTATTAAATATCCCTTTTGTTACTGCTTTAGCTCCACACTTATTCAACATGTCCCACCTTCCACTTTCCTTCGAGCTAATTCTTACCCTCAATGGCACTTGGGCACTTGTTCCTCCACATCATTCTCAAAATGTTATTACCTGTAAATGGATTTTTCATCCAAAGCATAACGTGGATGGCACTATTCACCGGTACAAAGCAAGACTAGTTGCACGTGGATTGGATTAGCACTACGGTTTTTATTTCAACGAAACATTCAGCCATGTTATCAAAACTATCACTATATAGCTAATTCTTTCCATTGCAGCTACTTATAACTGGTCGGTTCATCAACTTAATTTTGATAACGCTTTTCTCCATGGTGACCTCCATGAAAATATTTTCATGACTAAACCCACCTAGCTTCTTTGATCATTCTCATCCTCATTATGTTTGCAAGTTGAATAAAACCTTATATGGCATCAAATAATCACCATGAGCTTGGTATACTAAACTATCCTCTCGCTTTCAACAACTTGGTTTCTCCAACAGTCGCCTAGACACCTCACTATTTCATTGCTTAACAATAACTCACTCTACTTTTTTTTGGTATACATGGATGACATCATCATCATTGGCAGCTTCAAGTTTCACTGGTCATTTCTCATCTCTGAATTAGTAAACACTTTTCCCCTCGAGGATCTAGGCCCACCACATCAATTTCTATGCATCACTATTCTACATGCAGCTATAGGTTTCCACATCTCTCAACCTTTATACATCCATGAACTCCTTACAACTACAACAACGTTAGAGTTCAAACCAATTACAAGTCCAATGCCCTCTTCTACCAACCTTTTCAAAGCCACCAGAACACCACTTCAAGATCCCACAACTTATCGCAGCATAGTTAATGCCCTATAGTATTTGTCCCTTACTCAACCAGACCTCTCCAATAACATTAATAAGGTTTTCCAATTCATGAACACCCCCCACAACAAAACATTGGACTGCAGTAAACGTATTCTCCATTACCTAAACATACTATTCAGTTTAGATGTTGATTGGGCTAGCTCCATCAATGATAGCAAATCTACAACCGAATTCCATATTCTCCTTAGTTCTACATTTCTTTCATGGACCTCCAAAAAGTAGACTACCGTTGCCCATTCAAGTATCAAAGTATAATATAAACCTATAGCTCACACAGTAAGTGAATTTCTCTGAATCATTTCTCTTCCTCAAGAGCTAGGCCTTTCACTCAACTCATTCTCACATATATGGTGTGATAATATTGGTATCACTTATTTAACACAAAATCCTATTTTTCACAGTCAAATGAAACATGTCCAAATTGATTATCACTCATTTGTGATTTAACAGAAAACATCAGCTACAAGTTTCCTACATACCTGTACCAAAATAATTAGCAGATGTCTTCACAAAACCTCTATCTGCACAATGGGTTCTGACAGCTTACTTCAAGTTCACTTTGTTTCTCCAATGCCTCGCTTGAGAGAATATGTTAAGCATACCTATGGTGATCACATGTTTCTAACCAACTAAGACAATCTCAGCCATATCATCAAAACAAACACCATCACAGCACTTCATTTATGACAGACTCTGGCTATATATGCATCCCTAATGCTAATGAAACAGATGAGAAACTTCCCTTCTTATACTTCTTTTATGATGTATTATAGTTATCTGCAAGTTAGCTTTGTTTTCTTTTTTCAGTTATTCATGTTCTAACAGGTTATCATGATACTGACTATGAAATCCGGCTTCAAGCCAAAAAAATAAAAAGCTTGGAAATCGCTAATTACCATTTCCGTTAGTTGAGAATGTATGCGCATCACAACTCAGGCATCGCGACTGCAATTAAGTTGCACGGGGACAGATCTATAAACCCATTGGCCGGAGTTCCCCTGAGGACTAGCAAACCAGATCCAATCGACCAGCTGTCAAAGTCCCAGCTTCAACAAGGGATGAAGATACCATAGATAGTAAAATAGGAGTGAAGAGAGGGAGGAAATCATTCTATTACTTGAAGATATTGGGGCTCGACTTGACCTCCAACTGCGGCGCTTCTATATCGGGTCTTCGAAGAAGAGAGTGATGGGAGTGACTGCAGTGGCTGCAGTGGCTGGCGACTTCCGACCTGGTTCTCTGCCCGCCGGCGTTCGAGTAGAAACTTCAACAGAAATAGCCGAGGGGAATAGAAGGGAACCAGTAGAAGTAGAAGCTGCCGTCGGGCCAACGAGGTGTTGATCGTTTTGGGCCGAACTAACGCCGGTGGGGATTTACATACAAACCGAATAATTGTTATATACTTACATATCTAATATTTAAATATTGATGTTTGGTTGATTAAACAAAATATATAATATATTTGAATTTCTTTAAAATTATTAAGTTAAAAATTCTATAAATATATGAGTTTATTTTTTAGAATAAATATAATCTAAATTTTTAACGATCATGGGTAAGAGTGGTGACGATCGTTGATGAGTAACCAATAATATGAGTAGCGATGCCTAGGTGATGATGGTCTACCGGTGATTATACCAGTGCGCGGACGCGGTGACGCTGACGACATCATCATGATTTGAAATTCGTCCAACGAAATACACCAAAAATTTATCCTTCTAAAATATTCTGAATATATCACATTACTATAAAATGTTACTTCACACTATGTCAAATTCATAAGTTAAAATTTCCTGCATTTATTTTATTTTGTGCTCAAAAGTAATCTAACTAAATAACCCTAAATCTTTCTTATCATATCAAAAAAATCAATATTACTAACTTCTTTAAAATAAAATATACCTTTTCCATGCATAGGAGGGAATTATGTATATAAATATTAAACTTTATGTGTTAGATATGTAAATGTATAAGAATTATGTGCCATGTATGTAAATCTTCTTTTCCATTAGAAGTTTTAAGTGTGAAGATAAGCATCATTTAATCCATCATCCATTGTAAAAAAAATGTAAATATAATTAATTTAGAATATATTAAAATAATTAATAGTGTGTGCGAATTTTATAAATAGTAATATTTCAAACATCATGAATGTATCTACTACAAATAAGAAAAATAGTCTATAAATCTTTATTTAAAATAAAATATTTTCAGCATTGATATGACCTTGAAAATTCTACAAAGCCGAATGATGTAAAACAACTGATCAATCAAGACTAACCCGATCAAGTCTTATTATCAAATCGACTCTTAAACATGGAGTATTTATAAAAATCGAAGCCGGATCTAACAAACCCAAGATTTCATAATTCTGACTTCATTTGAGCATTCAAATACACAAAATACATCGATGATCAAGGGAATCATTTTGAGTCCGATGGAGGAGTGGTTGGATTTTGCATGTATTTACGTAACGACACCTTTAATCTATAAATTTCATTCTCATTAGAGGAGGTCGAGCTAAAGAGAGGAGAGAGCTCTAAAGCTTGAAAATCCTCCAAGCATAATCATGCCACCACTCGACGGTCGCCGACCACTCCCGTCGGTCGCCAACCACCGCCGTTGACCGCCGCCAGGTTATTACTGGTATCACCGTAGGTCATCGCCGACTACCATCGCCGCCACCATAGGCCACCGCCACTACCTTTGGAGACATTAGTTGAATACTTAATCAAGAGTATTCTTATGAAATTCTCATTTCCTGGAATGCAATTAATTATGTGTGCTTGTCTCCATAAAGAACAAAAAATATGATATAAAATAAACCCTGATTTATTTTATACATTTAAAGAGGGGAAAGAGGGGAAAGATCTCTAGTATATGTATACCCGTCTGCCTTAAGAGTTCTTATTAGATTATTGAGTCTATTATAAGGTGATGTATCTATCTTTCGAGATAGTACATCATTCTTAATGTCATACTTGATCATTTCAACCCTAAGGTCGGCATGGTGTCCCTACAAACAACACTCCAAATAAAAACACCACACTATATAAGATTTATCTAAAGCTTATTTTACATTACTAGCCTCTTCATAAGTATATATTATAATTTGGTAATCATTATTTTCATTTTAGTTATACTCATTTTTAAGATCTGTGTATATTTCATCATGGACCAGTACTTGCATAATGACCTGTTTCACCACATGTAAAATATGTTATGCTAAATGTTTTAGAATTATAGGTTATAACTAGAGCTTTTCCTTTAACTTCAATAGGTCCTTTAAGAATTATTGCAATGAAGGGGATAATATCTGGTTGGGACTTAATTCTAGATGTACGTGAATCTCCTAGGAAGCTTAGATTTAATATATCGCTTAGTATAAGTTGCCACTCAAAACACATCCTCAAAGGAATAAACTTCACAATTTAACATTTCATTATGAATATCGACATGTAACCTAGATTTAAATCTAGAGATTATGGTATAATTATGGTGTTTCATTTCAGATGATGGGTGGATACCAAGCGATCTTAGGTGGTACTTATTGAAGTGATCTGGTACGACATTGAGGTATTATGTACTATCTAAAAGATAAAAATATCATCATACAATGGATCTAATCACCTAATAAGAACTCCTAAGGCAAATGGGTCTTCGTATATACCAGAGATATTTTCCCTGCATTACATGAAAAAGTAAAGTATGGTTTATTTTATGTCGAGTTCTTTAATTCCCTATTGAGGCAAACCTTCATAGTTAATTACATCATAAGAAATTAGATTTCCTAGGAATACTCTTGGTTAAAGTAGTCAATCAATTATCTTCAAAGATTTCAATGCTAGGCTATCAATGACTTGGTTATTTTTGAAAAATCAAGTAGAATGTTCAATTTGGAAAGACTTATTTTTTGGATTCCGAAGGAAGACAAGTAGGGATCATTCATGATACTAGGAAGCCTAATGAGCACTCCAATCTATCCTATGGTGAGGCTTTATATGTTTGAAAGAGAGAGTTTGTTTAGTTTGAAGTTGAAATTTTATTAGAGTAGTAAGGCTTTATAACCATCAACTCAAGATTATGAAGATGCATAAGAGGTGAGGATTTATGCTCATAGCCCGAAGGAGATAAGAAACCTTAGATCCTAAATCTTGGGAGCTTTAGCATAAGCTAAAGCATAACCTAAATCTAAGTGAAAGGGGATCATAAATGTTCACCTCCATAAGAGAAGATAAATCCGTATGACTCTTCTAGACATACAACCGCTTGGAGTGGCTGCCAACTAACACTTATGATTCAAATCCATGTAGGCTAGACTTATATAATTGCAAGATAGTTAAGCTTATTATTTAATTTAGAAAAGATTAGGGTCCTAAACTCACTCTCTAAGATACTAGAACATAGCTAGCATGAGTATATGACTTAATATAAATGAAAAGTTTTACAAATTTTATATTATTTTGACATAATATTTTGGACAAAGGCTTGAAATATTTATGCCTAAATGCATGATGAAATGTGGTTATTGGCCAAATTAGAGAGAGAGAGAGAGAGAGAGAGATCCATCATGAGGGGCTCTCATAGGTCAAGCATTCCCTAAAGTGCAAGAATGGAGACCCTCATTATTCAAGAGTGAAATAAGATGTTATGTTAGACATTCAACATTCAGCTAAGGGGTTGCTAAATCTTTTAATTATCTTGATTATATCCTAGGCTTTAAAATGACATTATGAGTTATTAATTGGGTATAAAAATTAATTTTTATCCTAAGAGCCTACCGCATCCAGCCACACATTCAAACATCAAGCTTAAGAAACTATGAAGAAGATGCCATTTCTGTTGTGTAATCTAAACATAACATTCAAAATAAGATTGAAAGGCGATGCTAGCCAGACTAAAAAAAAGAGAAAATTGGATAACTGAGCTCTACCCTTATACAATTCGGATTACAAAAGAATACTTACAATTGAAATTAAATTAGATGCTTTGGGGGTCTTCATTCCTTGATTTTCTTCATTCTTTCTTCTTCTTTCTTTGATTTGATTTTGCTTCAAGGTTTCACAGGGCTTCCCAAGACTATGCCTTCTAACCGCTACTCATCCTAAACCTCATAGCACTAATCATAATTCTGATTGCAAAATTACATATTTATGGAAAACTAAAATCTAACTACACCTGCAAAATAAATGTTAGCTAAACATACATACATCCCAAGCAGTTATATTATGTAATTTGGACTTAACACCCTGTACATGGGTAACCAAGCCCACTTATTCTAATCTTAGATTATGCTTAGGAGCATAAACAACCTGCAAGTAAAAGCATGTATATTTATTTTAGTAGCTCTATTAGCATAATCCCCTGCAAAAAGCAACATTAGACTAACAACAGCCTAACATCCAATCTACACCAAACCTAACATCTAATCTAAAATAATGCATCATAAAATAAAATACAACATCATTACATACACTATCTTAACATAAAACTAGAAGTGGTGACTTAGCATTCTAATGTGTGCATTTAGGCTTGATGTAGTATGTCTAGCTAAGCTTTAGAATTTCAATTGGCTAAGGCTTGAAATTATTTGAGTTATTTGAGTTAAACATGAGGGATTATTTCATTTTAAGTTATTTAGAGAATTGGTGGATTTTAATTGGTATTTTCTTTGATTTCACTTGATATTTACTTAAAATTAAGTATTGTAAAGAGAAGGAAAGAGGCTTAACCTCTTTCATCCCTACCTGAAGTTATTTTCTAAAGTATATTATCATGACTTGATTTCTTTTAGTGAATGATTTATTAAGTATTTTTTAATCCTAAGTTTGGGTTAATCTTAAAGAATCATATTCAATATAAAAAGCATCTTAAGACTAATGTAGTTGAATTACCATCACATAGCACATGTTACACCATTCCTTTTCATCACCCATCACATGCATATGATTTTAAACTTAGAATACCTATACATAAGATGTATTTTGACACACTTAGATGATTATGAATGCATATATTTTGATATAAAAAGAGATTTTCATTCCTTAGCTAAGTACACACACATGTATATAAGTTTTAGCAAGTATGCACCGTTATTTAAATTAGGGAAGTGAGATAATCAATGACCTCCATGGGATTATTTAAAGCCTTGTATTTCCAGGATGTCCAAACTATATATTTGTTATTCTTGATTACATATGAATGAATACACAACCATGAGAAAGAAAATCGTGCAAAAGAGTTTGTTTTAGTGAATCATTTATACATGTAAAGTAAAATTCTATCCAAATTCTAATACAAGTACACATAGGAATGAAATTAAGTAAGTACATGTCATTGTTAACTAAGGAAGTGAATTAATCAATGACCTCCATGGGGCTACTTAAAGCCTCATATTTCTAGGATGTTCAGACTATATACTCATTATCATTCAAACATATGTAAACCCATATATTAATTATAAAGGTAAAATAATACTTCAACATGATTAAGCTATAAACACATGCAAATCATATGGAAGTATTCATAGCTAATATCACTCTAACTTTTCATTGTTAATTTATAATTTTAAAAAATAATTTTAAAATTTATTAGTGATAATAACCACACATATAATAAGATTAAGCCAACAAATGAAACTTACACATAAATAAATTCTATTGATTCTTTTATTTTTGAAAACAAGAATGCATGATATCACATGGCATACAACATTTACAATGATTGAAAAGGAATAATCAATCATTCACATAATTCATTCAACTCCATTAATTCTAAAAACAATCACATTAACTAAAACTATTTAAGGAAAACCAAAGCTTCTTATGAAATTTGATTTTGGATTTTAATTATTGAACTCAAAGAGGGAGAAACATTTGCTATTTTTGTCCCAACCCATGTTGGTGATTTAATGTGTTTAAAGAGAAGTCATTAAGTGGATTTTATGAATTAGTTAGGTTTGAATTATTAAGCAATTCATTTAATTACCCTTTCCTATGCTTCTTTAATTTAATTAATCAATTAATTATGAGCTTCCAATGATTATGCAAATGATAAATTAAAATTGCAATTCACTTAGGGACCTAATGCAATGAAGCTCATAATTAAGTGTTAATCAAATTAATGAATCTAATTAAGTACTTATATGAATTTCTCGCACCCATGGGTTAATCATAATTTCCTTAAGGATCTTTATGTTATTGAAGACATAAAGAGGAACCCATGAATTGAATGTTAATTATCTGAAATAGTTATCATTTCAATTTGATTTGATTTCATTATTAACTGCTTAGTTAATTCCTTAATTAACCCATGCATTAACTAACCCTCTTTAATGAAATAAGTTTGGGAATGTAATTAGGAAAGAGGTCTAGTCATCATCCCTCATCATTTCATAAATGAATGATTAATGATCATTAATCATTTAATTTTCACTATTTAGTATTTTTAATAATTATAAAATGGCTTAATGAGGGTAATTAAGGTTTGAATTTCAAATTCTCTAATTACCTAGCCAATAAATCTCAAGAAAATTATGGAAGGTAGAGGACATCCCATTAAATCAACAATTTAAATTTGAGATCAATTGACTAAGTAATTAGGGATAAATTAAGCTAATTAAAAAATTCAAATCATAATTAAGCTCTAATCACAGTTCAAATCATAAAGAAATTCTTTTTATTAAAATCTCCTATGTTTACCCTTTCCAAAGTGGGTTTACTCACATTTTAGGAGTTTTTTTTTATAATTAGTTATGAATTTTTAAAGTTTTGGTGATTAAATGACATTTTAAAGCCTAACTAATCTCTAATCTCGACGCCACAGAGCTAACGTGGCAATGCTTTCCATGTGGCACCACAAGATTGACCACTTAAACGATTTGACATGGCGTGTTAAGTCAGCGGTGGCGGACACGCTTTTGTCCCCACCGTCCAATTTTAGATTGGACGGTGGGGATTAATCCCATGGTTCTTAAGGGATAATATTGAATATTATAATTAAATTTATCAAGGCCATCCAACAGATGATCCTTCACCCCCGAGTGACGGAAGACTGACACCGTCTACTTGATCCAAGCTCACCGATGCTTGTGAGGCATCGAGATTGACTCCAAAACCTTCAAGGGATAGATCTAAGGAGATCCTACGATGGGAATCGCATGAAATCAAGATTTCTTTTACCATAGACCAACGCTTAGGAGGATTTCTATGGTTTGCCAGAATTTACCTCGCCAGAGCTCAAGATTGGTGGTCCAATGATGAAGATAGCTTTGTCTTGAAAGATGAAGCCCTATTGAGAAGCTCATGACTTGCCTCATCACCAGTGGCTCTGTGGACTAAGCACCACCATAAATGTCACCCGAGATTTAGTTATGGTCTCTGATGCTCAAATCGATTGGAGATCGATTCATTTCACCTTGCCGGAGCTTCGGGAAGGTGTGGGTAAAGTTAATTTGGATTTGGTTGAGTTTAAGTGGAGTTGATTAGAGTGGAGGCTCAGTTTTGCTCAGGTTTGATGTCACTAATAGGGAGCTCAAGGGAGGTCGGGAAGGCACTAGGGAAGCTCATCTTGACTCTTTGAAGCTTAGTGGATGTGTATTTATGTGTTGGAATGAGATGAGGAGGAGTATGCTCTTCTCCCCAGAATCGAATGATGGGTATTAGCTCTAATTTTGGTAGACGTTCGGCCAGCACAGGTGGTCGGGGATGTTAGGGAATAGCTGAGGTGGGCTCCTTGGATGGCTAAGGCTCTAGGGTGGGCTGAGGTGGAGTGTCCTTCCTCCCCAAGGTGAGCCAATGGAGTAACTTGGGTTAGCACACCTCTTTTGACACATGGTTGACCCAGCTTTGGATTAGGTTAGCTAGTGGGTTTGAGCTTAAGGTGGCTACCAAGGGCAAAGGGGTAGGTGAGATCATCCAAATAGGAATTTTGTTCCATTTAGAGAGGTTTACCCAATGGGTTTTTGGCTAATTTGGGTTTGAAATGAGTTGGGTTTGATTTAGGCTGGCCCATGGTGACCCAAGATGGGTCATGCCAAGTTTGGTTGGGTTTGGAGTTGGTTTGGCTGGGTTTGGCACAATTTGGCTCATGTAGGTCAAATTAGATTCAATTAGGCTAGGTTGACCCATGGATCAAATTGGGTCAAACCAAGGGTTGGGTCTTGTTCAAATGATGATTTGAGATGTTTAGATTTAATTGGTTTGATTTAATTTAAAGTGAATTTGAATTTGGCTCATATGGGTTCATATGGGTCAGATGGGCTAAGTTGACCAATTTGGTCAATTTTGCCAAATTAGCTTGAGTTTGGGATTGGTTTAGGTTCAATTGATGATTTGGAGATGATTATAGGTGTTGGTTTCAATTAATTTGGATTTGGGAATGATTTAGATCAATCTAACCTTTTAGGTCAATTTGGGCTAAATGGGTCACTTGGGTTGACTTGATCAAATTGGGTTCAAACAAGGGTTTGATCATGTTCAATAATCAATTCATGATTGATTGAAAATATTGGTTTCAATCAATTGGGTTTAGAGTAAAGTTTGATTCAATTTGGTTCATATAGGCTAAAATGGGTCAACTTGGATCAAGTGATCCAATTAGCTTGGTTTGACCCCCAATTGATTCCAATTGGACAATCAAGGGTTTTCAATAATCATTTTAGAAGGTGTTGAATGGGTTGGTTCAATTCAATTTGGGTTGGATTGGAGTTTGGATCAAATAAGTCCTTTAGGTCACTTTGGATCAAGTGAGCCAAATGGGTCAATTTGAGTTAGATTAGGTTGAATTGGGTGGAGTTGAGTTTGATAATTGATTTGGAATTGATTGATGGCTTTGGTTGCAATTAATTTAGATTTAATTAGATTTTGGCTGAGATGGACCATTTAGGTCAAATGGGCTAGGTTAGGTTAATTTGGGTTGATTTGGTTTGATTGGCTTCATTGTAGGTTTTGAAAGAGTTTGAAATGATGTATTGAATGGTTGGAATGCTTTATGAAACTTAATTGGGTTTGATTTAATTGAAGGAGCTTTAGGTTGAGTCCAGAGGATTGGATTATGGGATTAAGATGAGTTAGGGTTTAAATCATTTTGGCTTGGAGCTTGGATATGAAATGGAATCCAATTGGGTTTGATTGTATTGAGTTTGAGGTTGGATTTTCATTAGTGGATATGCATAGGTTTTGTGTTAGGCCATAGGATAGGTGAATTTATTGGTCCTAAGGCATAGCCTAAGCCTATAATATACCTTCTAAGCTCTAGGCTTAGGTTGAGTATTCACCTAATTACTAGAAGTGTCTTATGATTAAGGAGATTCTAGTGTCTAGAAGACTCATAAGTTTAAGATAGGAGGATGAATTCTCACTCCAAAAGTGAGGTCAACAATAATGATCTTCTCTAACATCATAATGGGTCATCTGTTCATTAAAACATGACATATACTCAACAACAGTAAAAGACCTTTGTTTATGTGTGGTCATCTCATCCATCAGTTGATCATGAAATTTAATGATACACATTTTTGCTTTAAAATTTCTTTCATTTCATCCCAAGAAGTGATAGGTGATTATCCTAATCATTAAAATTTTTGTGCAAGGTTAATTCAATAAGTCTTAGCATAGCTAGTTAGTTTCATATAAGCAAAATGATTTGCCTTTATTCTACAAGGGCATTCAATCAAAATATTGGTCCATATCTATTAGCCAATCTAAGAAAAACGTTGGATCAAATCAATCATCAAAAGAAAGTGGATTATTTTTAACCCTATGAATAATATCATCATCAAGTTCTCGAAGTGCGCATCATAGGAGAACATTACTAGATAATGGCTTCTTATAATGTCAAGGCTAATGCTCATAACCATCATCTCATCTTAGTTGGAGTCTTATTCAATAAGGTGGATGAGAAAGTATCTCATATATTTCGGGATGCTTATTAAAGATATCCATAGGGCAAGGGCCTAGAGAATGATAATAGGGTCTCATGGAGGAATGTGGATGAAAAGAGTCGGTGGGATAACCTTTCCTTTCCATAGGTTGACATTCACTAATTGGGTTTGTCTTTAATGGGTTGCTTCTAGTCTACCAAACTTTTTATTTTAAGGCTTCAAATCTTATTTAAAATTCATTATAAGTTTGTTAGTGCATTAGAGTAAACTTTTATATTTTTTCTAAAGAGAATGCATAAGAATCATTATATTTTTGATCAAATGTTTGATCTTAATACCTATGCCTATTATGAGTTGACATAATGATGTATTATTGAAACAATTGATATAAATAAATGTTTTATTTTTTTAATATGTAATGCAATGAAATTAAAGACACAATAAGTAAATGATCTAATTAAATAATTATTTTATTTTATTTTATTTTTAAAATCATGGATTATAAAATTAAGTTAATTCAAAAAATGAAACTCAATACCAAATAAGATGTTCTCAAGGAAATGTATTTGTTCTGATACTAAATATGATGCAGAATGAGAGTGATTTATTATGATATGAAGTTGATTTGACTGATAATTCTTAAATCCTTACAAAAAAAAATAACGAAAAGTGTAAACTACTTTTGAGCATGATCAGAATATCAAGAATTTATTGAAGTTGAAAGGATTCAACTTAAAGTGATATTAACTACACAAGAGATTTAATTCTCACAAGTGCAAAGAAAAAGTTGAAAAGCTATGAATGATCTAAGGCAAATTTAAACGTTTGTGCAGCAGTGCAATCTGTTGTTTGAAAATATCATTCTGGCAACATTTTGGAGAATCTATAGTGAGAAACCTGCATTTTCCAACCTAACCTAGTTGAGTGGCTATTAAAACCTACTAAATTTTAAAATATAAATATATATAATACCCTTTACAACTTTTTAAACATCAGCTATACCATTACTTTTTAGATAGATGTAGCCACCCCAAATAAACTCTTAATGTAACCAACAATGATAGGAATAAGTTGAAGTCAACCTCTAAAAATAATCTATTATTGTAGAAATGTTATTCCTTTTTTAGAAGTCCTCTTTAAGGGCTTTGAACTTACACAATAATTCATCACTTAAGATAAAAGCACACAAAGAGAGCGAAAGAAACTCAAACAAAAAAAATATTTCAAAGTCAAGTGCTTAACATTACAAGAGCCTCCTTATTTATAGAGAGATAGAGAGTTCAAAATACTCAAACTAACTCTAAACTCCAACCTACAATATTATAACCACACTACCACTATTATTAAACTTACCATCATTACCATATCCACTACCCTTACTATACCTACCACCATTACCATACCTACCATTATGAAATCCATATATATGCCATGACATAAGAATAACCCAATATATATAAGCATAATGTATAACATCATTATATAAAATATATCCCAATAATACTCAACCCAAATCATAACATAAAAGCCTAATATTTATTGAATACATAAATTTAAATTTTATGATAATGACATTGATGATAGTAATGATGATGCCCTGCATCAGAACCCCAATCTAGGAAAGTCAATTAAAATCGCTGATGTCCAACCACCACTCTAGGGTGCCAACAAAACCATAACTCTCTTCTTAAGTGGAACATTATTGAAGAAGTAATCCAACTCAAATTCTATCTTATCAACTAGGAACATATTAGGGAAGGTCCAACACTACAAATCACTTAGACATTTTTGAAAACATGATGTTCATGTATAGTATCTATAATGTTGCAAGGTGTTGAATAATTATGAATGAGGTAGTGACCAAAATATATTTCAATCATCCTTACTTATTTTTCAAGTGCCAAGTATTAAAAAAGTATATACTAAGATATTTGAATGATAATAAGATGATTACTATAATATTATATGCCTTTATGAATTTTGAGGATATGTGATCTTTCTTGGAGTAAATTTATGATAACTTTATTTACTATCAATAATATTATTTACTTAATTACTTAATAGTAATATATTATTTTTAGATAAACATGAGGACACTTTGCATATATAATTCTAAGCAATAAAAAATAAAAGTAAAATTCACAACATGATTTAAATTATATATAAGATGTATTATTAAAATTTAGGGTTTAATCATACATAAATTTTGTATTTTATGCATTTTGCATATATAGTACAATATAATTAGGTTTAAAATCTCTAAAATATTATTAAATAATAATAATTAGATAATCTTGCATGAAAGCTAAAGAGAATAAAATTTTTTGCTGATTTTTTAGAAAATGGATTTAAATTTTATACATTCTCATAGAGAAAAAGTATAAGATAGATAACATCGATGTATGTCTTAAACAAACACATATATAGAGAATGAATGTGACTTCTATGAAATTCTCTTTAAAAATATACTTATAATATTCTAAAGAGAATACCAATAATATACTTCTCTTCATTTATGAATGTTTTTGCCTCATATCTAATAGCGACACAAGTGCCATAAGTAGTATAAAATTATCAAGATAAGAAGAAGCATGATATATGAAAATTTTGATCATTTCATTTTTACATAATACTATTAATGTATACCATGCTAATTGTCTTTGAAGAATAAGGAGGTTGCGTTGATGATAAATATGTAATAATAGTTGCTCATCAATAAAAGATGGTGTCATAATTATATAAGCCTTTACAAATACTAATTCAATAACTTATACATTGTTGAGGATGGCTATGAAAAGCTTGACTAAAATTATAATTTAACTTGCAACTAATAGTGAATCGAATAAAAAAAGTGTTGATATATATGACTAACAAATTTATACAAGTTTAGAATTTTAAAATTTTTTAGCATTCATGCACTCTTTTATAATTAATTTAATATTCATATTCTTATTTCTTCTACATAATAATATAATTTAATTTGTAACTTTTTAATTCTCTTTATAAATGGCATATCATGGTGGAGATGAGTCTCATTATAAATCCATTTTATCTAACTTAGTAAGAAAAAAAAGGAAGGCTATTATTGAACACAAAAGTTTCACTCCACTCAATATTATTACCATTACAATTACCATGTCATCATGACTATCACCTATACCACACTATTGGGATTTAGTTTTTTTTTTTTTTTTGCTTCCCTTTGTCGATGTCCCACCACACCATTTTTAATTGTAGCCATTCTTCACACTATGATCATCCCATTTAGGTCTATTTACACATAATCATCCATACAATGAGCAACTTAGATATTATCTTTACCAAACATAGACCCTCTCCTATTATCCATCTTAGAAGCTTTCATGAGCATCTTCCCATGCTATATACACTAGAGTTTGAATTAGATATATGGGAAGACTAACAATACAATGAGCTTAAAGAAAAAAATATAAGAAATATATTTTGCATTGTGTACTTTTAATTAACCTAAATATTGAGTGTGGATCTATTACACAATTCTTACAAATTTCTTATTTTAATATGTTTTATTATGCACTTCATTGTATTTTTACATGTAGTGCATGAAATAAAATATATTTTAAGGAGCACCTTTAATGCTCTCTCTCTCTCTCTCTCTCTCTCTCTCTCTCTCTATATATATATATATATATATATATATATATATATATATATATATATATATATATAAGTTCATATATATATGATTTTCTAAGTTCATATATACATGCCACATAGTTCGAATGTATTTACATATGTAATACCTTACCTATACATAAAAAAGGTGTATTTACTTTTAAAAAGATAATAATAGTAGTATTTTTGATGTGATATTAAAGATTTGAGTGTTAAGAGTATAAATATCAATGTATAAATGCTAAATATGTAAATATATAAAAATTATGTGGCATGTTTATAAATGCCACATGATTATTTAATTTAAAGACAATTATTTGTTTTGTATTTGTATTACAAAAATTATTTTTGAATATTAATATATTATTTAATTTTTATATAAAAGCTTTTACTGCTTGCTCCTACATCATGATCGTCTAAGAAAAATTTTAAATGATGAGTCTTAGCCTATCTTTCCTATATATTCTCTAATATTCACCAATTAAAGTGAGACCCATGTAGATTGGGAAGAAAATAAGAATAGTCTAAATGCATATCATATAAGGAAACATGGAGTATGCTCTAAATTGATAACATAACAACTAAACTTAGGCTTCTAACTATTGAGACAAGTCACCTTCCCATATTCTTATTATTCTTGTTTGTATTATTAATTTTTGAAGTATTTTATGGAAGTAGATATTTTGTAGAGTTTTATTATTATAGAGCCATAGATGGACACTCATTAAAGACAAACTAACCAATAGAAAATTGACAATAGATATCATCGAGTTTATATAAATATAAATGCTTATTATTTAACATTATGAAAATCTAATGAATATTAATCTTTTGTACAATAAGTACATATATCATAAATATATATGTAGCGAGAGATTTACATGAGAGGAGTCTCATGTGGATAACCTCAAAAATTATATTATAAATTGTGAAACAATATAGTAAAAAGAAAAAAAAAGAATTAATGAAATATACATGTTGATAATGTAATGTGATAATGAGAGAGCCAACAACACACATCAATAAAATGAGGTGAGGGTAGAGTGAATGAGAGGAAAAGAAAAGTGAAGCCAAGCATTGAAATTATAATGAATTAAATTTTATATTTTTGTTGAAATTGGTATTATATGTAAGTTCAATTAATCTCTTACATTATGATTGCATTGATGTTAAATTATTAATACAAAATATGCAAATGTTGTTTACAAATTATGTGTTGATGATTGAGAGTTATGGAAAGATACAATTAATTCTAAAAATCCACATTTTTTTCAGATTATTTGTAGAAAAAGCACTGTTAAATGCTTAATGAATTTCTTGCCAAAACTTTTCTAAAAGATTATGCTAAAAAGATTTTGACAAATATTCTCAAATAATTTTTGGAAAAAATTCATCAAACAAATTCTAGCGAATTTATGGCATCGATAAACAATTTAGATGAGTTTTTTGGCCAATTATTTTCAAATGAAAATCTAACAAAAACACTAATTTATGATGAACTTTTATTAATTTTCTATTATTATTTTTTAAATCTTGTAGTGATCTTTCATAAGAAGGGTCAATATATCATCTAATGGAACAACAACAACAACCCTTTATCCCACTACATGGAGTCCGATACATGAATCCTTCTTCTCTATTGTGTCATATTAAGAGTCAAATTATCATTTAAGTCTAATAATATAAGATCATTTTAATACTTTTCTAACCAAGTCTTTTTAAGCCGATATCTTAGCCTTTCTTAGCATAGGTCGAATCTAATACATCTACTCTACTAACAAAGATGAATGAGAGTTTATATGACCAACTCATCTATGGTCCTCTCTTTAATCTTATCTACCACTGGAGCTACTCAATATTTTCACATCTATAATTGTTTTACATTTGTCCTCTAAGTGTTAAGCCACACATCTACTTGATCATCCTCATTTCTGCAACACTTAACATAATTTTATACTTCTCTTTTGTTGGCTAACATTTTTCTCCATAAAGCATTGCAGGTCTCACCACCATTTTATGAAATTTTCCTTAAGTCTAAGTGATTCTTTTATCAGACGATAGCCCCGATGCATTCCTCCGCTTAGCCATCCAACTTTAATTCAATTAATAACATCCATATCTATTTCACCACCACTTTGAACAATAGACTTGATACTTCATCCCCCAATGTCACAACCTCACTACTATATCTTTTATAACTAATATTATACTCTATGTATTTAGTTTTAGATATACTCAATGAAAGCCTTTAGACTGTAAGGTTGGCTTCCATAATTCAAGTTTCTCTTGAACTCCATCTTTAGTTTTACTAACAAACAAATATCATAATAAGCATATACACACTAAGGTGTATCTTCCTATAAATGTTTAATAAGAACATCTATAACTAAAGCAAAAAAGTTTTGGGCTTAAAGTCGAACCTTGATGTAATCCAATAGAAATAGAAAAATTCTTGGTCAATCCTCCTTGTGTTTGAACATAAGTAACAACTACACTATACATATCCTTAATGACTTGAGTATAAACAATATTAACTCCTTTTTTAGAACTCTCCAAAGCACTTCTCTTGGAACTTTATCATATATATTTTTCTAAATCAACAAATATTATATGTTTATCTAATCTCACTATACTTCTCCATCAAACCTCTCAATAAAGTATAACATCTAAAGTAGGCCTACCTGATTTAAAACCAAATTGATTTTGAGAAACTTTTGTATCACATCATAACCTATGCTCAATTACTCTCTCCCATAATTTTAATGTATTATGTGACCTTGCTCAATTATTCTTAATACTTCTTAACTTATTCACTTTTGTGCATCACCTTTATTCTTAAAAATAAGAATTAACAAACTCTTTCTCAACTCATCTAGCATCATTTTAGTCATTAAGATTATTTAAAAAAGATTAGTAAGCCAAAAAATTCCTTGATCACTTAAGCATTTTCACACTTCTATTGGAATATTATCATGTCCTGCTTTTTTCAAACTTCATTTTTTTAAAATCTCTCCAACTTTAGTTTTACTAATATGACCACACAAAAAAAATCTCTAGTTTCATTTAAGATACCAAGATTATTAAAGTCAATCATATTTTATAGCCTTCATTATAAAGTTTAATAAAATATCTCATCCACCTATATTGAATATCCTTTTTTTAAAAAAACACTTTTTGATATTTATTACTAACGCACTTCAATTGAAACAAATCTTTATTTATTTTATCATTTTGTTTGGCTAACTTATACATACATCTTTTGTCCTCTTTTGTATCAAATATATTATGTAAATTACTAAATATTGTAACCTTTATATCACAAGTTGCTTTCTTTGAATCCCCATACATACTACTTTATATCTTTTCCAATTCTCTTAATTACATTTAAACTAATTCTTATAACAAACTTCTTATTTTGGATTTTTTTTGCACATTTTTGGCCCCATCATCAACTTTTCTTACTCATAAGAGCTTTTCCTTTTGATTCCCAAATATATTTTCTTAACTTGCTTTATCTCACTTGCTACTATTTTCTACATAACATTAGCTTTCTCATAAATATCCAAGATTTTATGATCTTAAACTTTACTATAAAATATGTTTGTTAGCATTCATTAAGTACCCCCGTCTAATCTTTGGATAATATTTTAATTTATTTTTCATCTTTCAATCCTCCGTCTTAAAATCTAAAATTAATAGTCAATGTTGGATACTTAAACTTTCACCTAAATGACCTAACAACTTTTATAGTATGAATAATATATTTTTATTATAAAATAATTAATTTATGTTTTTTTTACAATTCTTATAAGTGAGAATATGCTCATATCTTTTCTTAAAAAAAGTATTAGTAGTAAAAAATTGTAAGCTAAAAAAATCTAATATAATCATACTTTTTTTCTTTACTCATTCCAAATTCATAGCCACCAAAACTATTTTTAAAATCTTTTACAACTCTCCCAAGATGTCCATTTAAATCTTCTCTAATAAATACTTTTTCTTCAAGAGATATCTTTTATTTTATCTTTCTAAGATATTCCAACATCTCTCTTTTGAGCATACATCCAAATCACATTAATAATCTCAGCAACAACAATAGTTTTTAAAGTTATAATTCTATCTTTAATTCTCTTATTTTTATAATATTATATGTCAAACTTATATCTATAATAACACCTACACCATTTCTAGTATGAACTCTACCTGAATACCAAATTTAAAATCTAAATTATCAATCTCCTTAGGTTTCTCCCTAATCTATTTATTTTCTTGAATACATAAGATATTTATCTTTCTATGAATCATAATATCTATTAATTCTATTAATTTACTTGTATGAATACTTATATTTTAAGTTCATATCCTAACCCAAGTTCCATTTAATAAATTTGAAATTTTAATATATATATATATATATATATATATATATATATATATATATATATATATATATATATATATATATATATATATATATATATATGTGTGTGTGTGTGTGTGTGTGTGTGTGTTACTCTAATTATCTATATTCAAATTTTAAAGCCTAGTAAAGTGAGAGTTCAATTATAAAATAAGATTTTTCTAATTTTGATCGCTCAGGAAAAACACCTTCGAGGATGCACTGCACAATCTTTATTTAGATGAGTAGGAGTATATTTTTTTGTTAGGCAAATTGGTATATATGTTGAACTAGATTTCCCCTAATATTATATTAAGGTTTATTTAGATCTAGATTCTACTTTCTATGAACGCAAGCCTTCATATCTAATTATCTCTCTAACCGCAGTAAGAGAGCACTCTCGATTAAGGTTGAAAAAGCAAACATATCTTATCAGATATGGATTGGCATATAATGGTGCGTACTATGACATAAATAACTATCATCTAACTTAAAACATATATTTAAGGGAATGATGACACTCCTGATCAAGATCCATGGTTTCGTTATCGGGCTATCGCCATCGTTGGTTTACTCAGTTAAGAAAGTTATCATTGACCAAAGAATAATTATCGGTAGCTATGGGTTGTGTCATCCATGATATTCTTGTAGACCTGGGGTGGTATTTGTCTAAGGGGACACATAAGTCAACCTTAGCTAATAGAATGCTTTTTGCCTTGTTGACCTCACTTTTGGAGTGAGGATCCAATCTTCCCCTCATAAGTCTAGGAGTCTTCTAGACACTAAGAGCTCCTTAGTCATAAGACACTTTTAGTGGCTAAGTGAACACTTAACTTAAGCCAAGAGACTTTAAGAAGATTAGCCATAGGATTAGGCTATGCCTTAGAACTTAGGGAAACTTGCCTAGCCTATAGCCCAACCAAATCTATGCCTTCCATTTTAGCCAAAATTCAATCTCAAACTAATATATCCAATTCCAATTGGATCCCAAACCAAATTCAAATCAACCAAGCCAAAATCAGATCTATCATAACCAAAACCTAAGCCTATGATTTGATCTTATAAACTTAGCCAAATTTTCCTTCAATCCAAACCAAGTTCAATTATTTTTCTCATAAATCAATCAATCCTTCAATTATCATTCCAAACCAAATCAAATTTATAATTAAAGCCAATCAAGCAAAAATCAATTCAATCAAACCTAACCAAAACCATTTGACTTGAAATACTTAAATAAGCCAAAATTCATTTGAATCAAATCAATTGCAACCAAAGCTATAAATCAATCCCAAATCAATATCTAAACTTAACTAAACTCAATTCAACCCAAAATTGATCCAATTAGCCCATTAGGCTCACTTGACTCAAAGTGACATTAAGGACCCATTTGAACTAAATCTCAATCCAACCCAAATTAGATTGAACCAAGCCAATCAAAACCTCTTACAATGATTGTTGATCATCCTAAATTGATCAATTGCAATCAATTGGGCCAAACCAAGTCAATTTGATCATTTGACCAAATCAACCCACTTAGCTTATATGAACCAAATTGAATCAAACTCCATTATAAACTCAAATGATTGAAATCAATACCTCCAATCAATCATAAATTAACTATTGAACATGATTTGACCACAAATTGTATCTAACCAAACCCAATTGGCCCTTTGACCCAATTTGACCTAAAAGACCAAATTGGGTCAAATCAAAATCTAACCTAAATTGATTGCAACTAATGACTCAAGTTCATTCTAAATTGATCATTAAACATGATCAAAGCCTTGATTGAACCCAATTGACCAATTTAGCCCAAATTGACCTAAAGGGTAAATTTGGCTTAAATCATTCCTAAATCCAAATTGATTGAAATCAAAGCCAAGAATCATGTTCAATTGTTCAATTGAACATGAACCAATGCCTAACCTAAGCCAATTTGGTAATTTGGTCAAATTGGTCAACTTGACCTATTTGACCCATATGAACTCAAATGGGTCAAATCCTAGCCAAATTGAACCAAACCAATTACACTAAACTATTCCAAATACTCATTTGAACTTAACTCAAGCCTTGGTTTGACCCAATTTGACAAATTGGTTAACTTGATCAACCTAGCCCAATTTGACCTACATGGGTCAAATTGAGCCAAACCCATTCAAACCAAGCCCAAATCCAATGAAACTTGACATGGTCTTTCCTTAGGTCACCATGGGTCAGTCCAAATCTAACCCAACCCATGCTTGACTCGAATTAACCCAAACCCAATGGGTAAAGCTTGCCAAATGGGATAAATATCTCATTTGAATGGTCAAACCCACTCTCCTCCATATGGATGCTTCTTAGGCCTCCACCTAAGCAAGAGGGACACTAGCTCACCTGACCCAATGGTGATTAGGTCAGCCATGAGCCAAGTGGAGGTGAGTTCACCCCTCTCCTCCCATTGGGACACTTGGAAACCAAGGACTCCCACTTCTCCTCCTATGGAAGCCACTCTCCCTCACTCACCCACTCAAACCGAGCCAGCTCAACACCTCCTTGCCACCTATGACCACTTGTAGCGGCCGGATGGGCACTAGAAGCCAAAGGAATCCCATCCATCTGATCTAAGGGAGGAGGGGGTATACCCCCTCAATTCGATCAAATTCATCACATTGAGCATCCTTAGAGCCCTAACAACTCGAGATGAGCTACCAAAGCTTCCTCTTGAGCTTCCTCTTTGATGAAAAATACTAACCCGAGATAAGATAAGCTCCAACTTTATTCAACTCCATCGAATGCCAACCAATCTCAAATTAACTTCACCCACACGTTCACCAAGCTCCAGTGAGGCAAAATAAAACTTCCCCCGAGTGATTTAGGCACTGGAAGCCCCTCCAAGCATAACTCCAATAAGTTTTTCGGTGACGGTTGATCCACAGAGCCACTGATGAGGAATCAAGGTGCCATCTTCTCAATAGAGCTTTGCCTCTCCAAGACAAAACTACCTTGGTCAGTTAGTCGCCAGTCCAAAGCTCTAATGTGGTATTTTCCAACAAATCAAGCATTTTCCAAATTTTTTTAGGCCTTTCAAAGGAAATGTGAATGTAGTGCGAATCCAACTGTAGGATCCTTGTAGATCAATCCCGTGAAGGTGTGAGATTGATCCTTGTAAGCTCTAGCGAGCTCAAATTAGGCAGAGGATGAAGGTGGACGATCTCTACTTTCCGTTGCTCGGGGGATGATAGATCATCTACCATCCGTTCCACATGATTGGAATGGACGGTCATGATCTTTTGTTTAGATTAATTCATTTTATTACCTTATGAACTATGGGATTAATCTCTGCCATATGATCTTAGATCGGATGGTGGGGATGAAAGCACGTCCGTCGTCACCACATTAACCGAAGTGAACAATTTTAAATAATTAATCCCATGACACCATGTGAAAAGTATGCCGTGTCCGCAATCCGCATGGCGCCGACGGGGCTTAATAATGGATTTTAATCACTAAAACTTTGAAAAATTAATATATATATATATATATAATATATATATATATATATATATATATATATATATATATATATATATATATATATATATATACAAATAAATACTCATTTTAAAAGTGAAATAGGGGAGATCTAATTAAAAATATTTTCATTTGATTTTGAATAATAATTAAGGCTTAATTAAGATTTTAATGTATGCTTAATTAACTCTTATAAACCTCCAACACAAGGTTGTGATAATGCCAAAGAGATGAGAATATATGCTTGTAGCCTGAAGGAAGTAGCTACTTCGGATCCTAAATCTATGAACTTTAGTACAAGCTAAAGTGTGACCTAAATCTAAGCGATCAAGTGGACATAGGAGTTTATCTCCAGTGAGGATAAACCGTCTGACTCTTCTAGACTTACAATTGCCTAGAGACAGCTAACACCTCCTACAATATAAATTCATGTAGTCTGGTCTTATGAAATTATAAGATAGCTAGGACAATTATTTAATTAGAAAGAGACTGAAGTCTTAAACTCGCTCCCCTAGAGCATGAGTGGTATTAGCATATGACTTAATCTACAAGTGCAAAAATCTTTTCAAATTTTATTTCATTTTGACTCATTATTTTGGACAAAGGCTTAGGATTTTGTTATATCTAAATGCATGATGAAGTTGATTATTGGATAAATCAAAAGAGAGAGGGTGAAACTCCATCATGAGGGGTTGCTATTGGTCAAGTGGCCCTATAGTGTGAGAATAGAGGCCCTCATTTTTAATAAGAGTGATAGAAGATTCATGTATGATGTGAAACATATAACATATAACTAAGAGGTTGCTAAATCTTTTAATTATCTTGATTATAGCCTAGGCTTTGTGGTGAGGCTATGAGTTATTTAAAACTTTAATTATAAATGGTTAGTTGGATATCAAATTTATTTTATCTTAAGGGCCTATCATATCTAGGCCACACATTAAAACATTAATCATAAAGAAACTATAAAAAAGTTGCAATCCTAATGCACAATCTAAATAAATCATCAATTAATTTTATAGATTACTGCAAAAGAATAAGAAGTCGATGCGGTTAGGTACCATTGTACACCCTGAAAAGAGAAAAGATGGGTAGTCAAGATCAACCCTTATACAACCTGAAATATGAAAGATTAATTACAATTTATAATGAATATGGGAGTCTTCATTCTTCACCTCTTTATATCCTTCCTCTCTTTCATTTTGATTTGATTGCGCTCCAAAGGCATCACAGGGTATCTCAGGACTAAGCGTTCTAGCCACTGCTCATCCTAATCCTCCATAGCACTAATGCGAATTCTTATTGCAAAATTACATTTTATATGGGAAAAATAAATCTAACTACACCTGCAAAATAGAAGTTAGCTAAACACACATATAATCCCAAATAATTATCTTTATAATTTGGACTAAGCACCCCACACATGGGTAACTAAGCCCGCCTGTCCTAACTTGGACTATGCTTAGGGGATTGGGCAACCTGCAAAGAGAGCATTTATATTTAATTTTTAAGCAACCCCTTAGGCATAATCCCCTGTAGAAGAAATGATTAAACTAAGAGCGGCCTAACATCCAGTCTACGAAACATACACCTTAATATCCAGTATAAAATATTACATCACAAAAGAAAGCATACATCATAATATACACCGTCCTAACTTAGAGCCAAAAGTGGGGACTTAATTCTAATGCGTGTGCTAAGGCTTTGTGTAGTATGTCTTAACTAAGTATTAAAGTTGTGATTTTAAGTGTGGAAGTACTCAATTTAACCTAAAGGTTGGCTCCACTTCTAGTTGTTTAATTGATTTGTGAATTTTATTTTATTTATTTTCATTTGATTTAAACTTAGCATCTAAGTGTTATAAAGAGAGGAAAGAGGATTACCCTCCTCATCTCTAACTTAATCCCTCTTCTAAAGTAAATTTTATGACTTAGTTCTCTTTAGTGAATGGCTTAATTAAGTATTTTCTTATTACTAAGTTTAGGTGAACCTTAAGTAATTATATTCAATATGAAAGGCATCTTAAGATTAATATAATTGAATTAATATTACATAGCACATATTGAACAATTTCTTTCCATTACTTATGACATGCATATGATTCAATCCATAATGTATCTATACATGCAACATATTTTGGCATACTTAAATGATCATGAATGCACATGTTACTTAGTGGAAAAGTAGATTTTATTCTCTAATTAAGTATACATACACATGCATAAAAGACATATGCAAGTACGTGCCATTGTTTAAACCAAAGAAGTGAGGTAATCAAATGAACTCCTTGGGGTTACTAAAGTTTTGTATTCTTTGGATGTCTAGACTATGTATCTTAAATACATGTGAATGCATATATAATTATAATGATGAAAATCTAACCAGAGGTTGTATTTTATCTCATTGAATTATTTATACTTATGACTTAAACTTTTATCCAAATTAAAACAAAATACATAGAGTGGAATTGAATGAGTATGTGTCATTATTAACCAGGGAAGTGAGATAATCAAATGACCTCCTTGCTACTTAAAGCCTCGTGTTCATGGATGTCAGATTATATATCCATTTGCATTCAAACACATGTAGATTTGTACACATGAATATAGGAAAGAAGGCTTCAAATCATATGACTAATCAACTCAATGACTTAAATAATTATGGATTCATGCATTTTTTGTAGAAAAAAGGATTCTCAATATTTTATTAAGTACACACATACATGTATAAAAGATATGAGCAAATACGTGCCATTGTTAACCAGGAAAGTGAGGTAATCAAATGACCTCCTTGGGGCAATTTAAAGCCTCATTTTTTTGGGATGTCCAAACTATATATTTTCTTTCTTAAATACATATGGATGTATAGATAATTAGGAGAAAGAGAATCATGCAAAATTGTACTTTATTTGATTGAATTATTTATGTATATGAATTAAAGCTCAATCTAAATTCCTATACAAACATACATAGAAATGGAATCAAATAAGTACGTGTCATTGTTAACTAGAGAAGTGAGGTAATCAAATGATCTCCTTGGGGCTACTTAAAGCCTCATATTCCCGAGATGTCCAGACTATGTACTCATTATTATTCAAATCCATGCAAATCTATATATGAATGAAAGAAAGAGAGCTTCACATTCATATATTTAAGCTATAAACACATGCAACCCCTATGTGTATTCATAACTACCATCACCACACATATTATTATCAATTTATAATACTTTGGAAAGTAGATTTGAATTTAATAGTGATAATAGCCACACATATAATAAATTAAGTCAACACATGCAAGTTTACATAAATAGATTTTATTTGATTCATTTGGATTTGAAAACATGAATGCATGAAACCACATGATATACAACATTTAAAGTAATTGGAAAATAATAATTAACATAAACATGTGATTCACTCAACCAAATTAATTCCTAAGGACAATTATATTAAATAAAATTATTTAAGGAAAACCATAGTTACTTATTAATTTGGTTTTGGATTTAAGTTGATTTAAAGATGAAAGAAATTATTTGAAGTTTTCACCCTATTCCCATATTGTTAATCTTAATTAGTTGAAGGCGAGATCATTAAATAAAATTTTAAGAAATAGTTAAGTTGAAATATCAATTAAATCACATAATTACCCTTTCCTATGCTTCTTTAATTTGATTAATCACTTAATTATGAGCCACTAATGATATGAACATGTGAGCAAATAAAATTGCAATGCTCTTAAGGACTTAATGCAGTTGGCTCATAATAAAAGATTAATTAGATTAAAGAATCTAATTAAGTACTCTTATATTTTTCTCACACTTATGGGTTAATCATAATTTTCGTAAGGGTCTTTATGTTATTAAACACATAAAGAGGATCCTTGAATTTATTGTTAATTATTTGATATGATTTTCATTACAATTTGATTTAATTTAGCCACTTAATTAAACAAGTAATCATTAAATTAATTTTTAACTTAATTAGCTCTCTTGAAATGAAATAGACTTAAGAAAGGGATTAGGAAAGAGGCCCTAATCTCTTTATCTCATCCATTTACTATTAAATGGTGATTAATAAACTTTAATTAGTTAATTCTTGCTATTTTGAATGTTAATTAATCATTAAGTTAATTAAGATTTAAATCTTTAATTTACCCTAATTACTAAGCAATAAATTCCAATAAAATCATGGGAGGTAGAAGTCATCCCATTGAATGGACACCCAAAGATTGGGATTGATTGCCCAAATGATTAGGGCTTAAATAAGCTAATTAAGTTTGTAATTAAATTTTAATTAAGCCTTAAATTACTATTTAAAATTAATTGGGATTAATTTTAATTAATTATCCTCTGAATTATCTTTAAAATATGTATTTATTTGAATTTTTCTAATTTATCTATAATTAGTTATGACTTTCCAAAATTTTAGCCTTATTAAAATGGGTTAATTGAGTCTAATTAAGCCTAATCCTGTCGGTGCCACGCGGAGTGCTAATGTGGCACACTTTTCATGTGGTGTTATGGGATTGGTTGTTTAAACCCATCGACGGTTTATGTATGGCGACGATGCATCCCCATCATAAGATCGCGATGAAGATTAAACCTACGGTTTCAATGGGAATAAATCATGATTAATTTAATGGATTAATCATGGCCATCCATTTTGATCACGCAAAATGAACAATGCATGATCTATCATCTACCATGCGATGGAAGATGAACACCATTTGCCCTGAGCCCATTCCGGAGCTCAAATTCTTCGATTGATCCCACACCTACTACGCTCGCCTACTTGGGGCTCTAAGGGTTCAAGTGTCTAAATTATATTGAATGGATGGGGGTGTACCCCCTCCTCCCTTGGATTGGGTAGCCAAGATCCATCGACATCATTAGTGCGAGGGTGTCAGAGGGGACAACACCAAGCTTATGTGGCTCGACTCGGTTGGAGGAGGGCTTGAGGTTGGTGGCTTGACTTATCACTATGTCAAATGGGTTTGGCTAATGAGGGAGGTGGGAACTCCTCTATATAAACCTAACCACCACTTAGGTTAGCCACTAGGTTCCTTTCTATGCTTTGGGTGGCTTCCAAATACAAAGGAGGGTAGTTGACCACATAATTTGGGTTTTTGTCTTATATGGAGGCCTTTATTCATTGAGTAATGGGTTGGATTGAGTTCACTTTGGGTTGGGTTTATTTTGGGTTGACCCAAGATGAGTCAAGGATGGGTCAAGCCAAATTTCATTGGGTTTGAGCTTGGTTTGCGGGGGTTTGGCTCAATTTGACCCATGTAGGTCAAATTGGGTTAGGTTAGGTTAAGTTGACATATTGGTCAAATTAGGTTAAACCAAGGCTTGAATCAACTTCAAATGAGTATTTGGAATATTTTGGTTCAATTTGGCTTAGATTTAGATTTGACTCATTTGAGTTCAAAATACCATATTTGCTAAGCATTGTCACCAATTAATTGAAGATGATTTTTGGTTCATCAATTTGGATTTGGTTTTGATTTAGGATAAATTGACCCTTTTAGGTCAATTTGGGCTAAATAGGTCAATTGAGTTCAATTGGTTAAATTGGGTTTAATTAAGATTTTGATCATGTTCAATGATCAATTTGAAATGAACTTGAGCTATTGGTTGCAATCAATTTGGGTTAGATCTTGATTTGACCCAATTTGGTCTTTTAGGTCAAATTGGGTCAACTTATGTCAACTCAAATTGGGTTAATAATGATGATCAAGTCATGTTCAAGGATTGATCTTAGTTGATGTGAATCATTGGTTTCGATTAATTTAGCTTTGGGTGAAATTTGGCTAATTTGGCTCATGTAGGTTAAGTGGGTTAACTTGGTCAAATGATTGAATTAACTTGGTTTGACTCAATTGATTACAAATGATCAATCAAGGATGATCAACCATCATTGTGGGAGGTTTTGGATGGTTTGATTCAATCCAATTTGGGTTGGATTGCAAATTGTCTCAAATGGATCCTTTAGGTCACTTTGGCTCAAGTGAACCTAAATGAGTATATTGTCTTGATTCAGGTTCAGTTTGAGTTCAGTTGAGTTTGAATATTGATTTGGAATTGATCTATAGCTTTGGTTGCAATTGATTTGGATTTGAAATGGATTTTGGCTCATTTTGAGTATTTTGGGTCAAATGGGTTAGCTTAGGTTTGATTGGATTGATTTTTGGCTTGGTTGATTGATTGTAGATTTGATTTGGTTTGGATTGAAGGATTGAATTAATTTATAAGAAAATCAATTAAGTTTGGTTTGGATTGAAAGAAATTTTAACATTATTAAATCATGGGTTTGATTTTGATTTGATTTGATTTGATTAGTTTTGATTAGTTTTAATTGTAATTGGATATGTGGACTTGAGATGGGATTTTGGTCAAGGAAGTAGTCATGGATTTGATTGAGCCATAGGATGGGTAGGTCACCCTAACTCTAGGTATACAATCAAATGGCTAATCCTCAAAGTCTCTAAGCTAGGTGTCCACTCCACTAGAGGTTAGACCAAGGAGATCTTAGTATCAGAGGATTCTAAATATGATGATTGAATCCTTACTCCAAAAGTGAGGTCAACAAAAGGAGGTATCTTCCTCGAAACAAAGCCATAATGAGGTATCTTACCGGCAGCGTAAGATCCCTAGTGGCAGTGGTTAAGCCAAGAAGAAAGTGTGTGAGACTTACATCCTCTTGAGCAAGAAGACCACTTGGGTGGCACACTAACTAAGTAGTGAATCATACCTAGCACTGAAAGATATTGGGGATCTTACTGACTAAAAAAAGGAGATAAAAGATATGTGTTTATTTTGTGTTTTGTGTGTAATTTATGTTTGTCCTGTGTTGATGAAGGATATGATGCCGCTTGGGTTCTCTTACACCTACCTTAAAGCACATCGTGGTAGATTCGTAGACAATAATGCCTTCAATTTGAAGAGATTGAATTTGAAATGGAATTTTTATTGATAATAATTATTTTTCAAACATGATTTTATGGATAATATTTCTTTAGGTAGAGCCCATTGATCAGAAGCATTGGACGCTCTTTTTATGATTGATAAATTGATATGATTCTCCTTGTTAGGCTTTCTCTATTGCAAAAAAGCATTCCCAAGTGGGTTCAAACTTACCTCCCATCTTACGACGAGAAACAATTGGTCTCCTTAGAACTAAAATAAGCTCTCCCACTTAAAAAGCTCCAGGGCAGACCAACTTGTTATGAGTTTGAATCATTTTGGCTTTGGATAAGTTGAGATTTTAACATGACTATAGGCATCTCTCCTCCAAACCTTCAAGCACTTTGAGTTTGAATCATTTTGGCTTTGGACAACTTGAGATTTTAACATCCAAACCTTGAGCACTTCTAGCAAGATTTTGCTCCATTATGATCTTGCTACCATAGCTATAGTGATGGACTTAATGATAAAATACTAAGATGGGAGAAGAGTTGGAGTTCCAACAAAACTTCAACTAACCTCCCATGTGTCATTATTTTGAGTGTATTCTTGAGTATTTGGATGAGAGTTTTGTTAAAGGCTTATGCTAAACCATTTGCATAATAGATGGTAAAGTATCAAATCCATGTGTCTCAAAGTTATTGATTTTGCTTTGAATGCATCATTAGAATATAATTTGATGAGGCTAAATCTAAATATGATAGTTTAAAAACTGGAGCACGAAGCTTTGACCTCTCAAGGGAATCACCTATTTAGAAAAGAGCAAATAATGTCCCTAGAAGAAGGAGGATTGATTGGACTATGTTCACCAACACTTGGGCCAATGTTTGATGTAGAATGTTGGGTAGTAAAGAATAATATTAATCTAATGCCATATTAATGATGAAAATAGTCTTGATTTTAGTTTTTCATGATGAGGAGCTCCAATAATCCAGTGCCTCATAATCTGTGCTTTATAAACATAAATCATATATGATTGAAGGACCACCGAGATAAGAATCCACAAGGAAAGTACTTGCTTCATCGATGCTTGTGACTTCTCTTAAGGTAGTTTTCCTTTATTTTGGTAATCCATGAATGGTTGCCTCCAATCTAGCTCCTCATCCATTTTAGTAATGGTAACCTTCACTTCAAGAGAGAATTTCTTGATGAATTCAGTATCAATAAGAGGTAGGACTTGCTTATTTTGGACCTTTATTGATATGGACTCATCTTCTGGACATGCCAACTCCTTGGCAAGCTTGGCTAAAGTATCAGCTATGGCATTTTCTTCTCGAGGTGTCTTATAGATGGACACTTCTGGAATTTAGCCAACAACTCCATTATGTACTTATGATAGTGTGGTGAAAAATTTCTATAGAGTCGGCTTTCAAATTTGTGGGTGAGAAAGAGATGCAAGACTATAAAAATTCATCTTTTTGGGATGCCATGACAGATGAGATGGGTGACATATCACCAAAACACCACCACCACTAAGGATGTTGGATCTTCAAGTATGTAGATTCTTCCCCTACTTTACATGGAAAAGTAAAGCAAGATTTATTTTAAATCATTAAGTACAAGCCCCATAGTTAATTACATCCTAAAGAATGGGGATTCCTTAGAAAACTCGATTAAGGTAAATGATCATTGTCTCTAAAGATTTCAATAGGAAAGGACTATCAATCGATTGGTTTATTTTTGAAGGTCAAATGGGATTGATCAAAGAGAGATTTATTATTGAAGCCAAATGGAGTAAGTAGGAGATGCCCACGATGCTAGAAAACCTAGTGAGCATCTCAAACTATCCTATGATTGGGCTTTACATTTTTGAAATTAATTTAATTTGTTTGAGTTGGATTTTTCAATAGAATGCTAGGGCTTATAATTCAATAATACAAGGTTATGGAAATGCCTAAGAGGTGAGGATTTATACTTAGGGCTCGCAAAGGAAAAAGTAATCTCAGAACCTAAATCTAGGGAGCTTTGGCGAGAGCTGAAAGCATAACCTAAATCTAAAGTAAAAAATGGGTATTTGGTTTGCCTCCACAAGAGAGGACAAACCACCAGACAACTTGGACTTACAACTGCTTAGGGGTGGCTGCCAACTAACTCATACAATTTTTAAATTCATGTAGTCAATCATATGCTTAATGCAAGAAAGTTAGGTTGTTATTATTTAGAAAGAGACTAAGTCCTTAAACTCACTCCCTAAAGAGACTAGATCATGTAAAAAGCATGTTTCAATTGACTTAAATCTAATGTAATTCAAATTTCATTTTATTTTTATTTTTAGACAATCATTTTGACTCAGGCTAATAGGATTCATATGCCTAATGCATGAGAAATAAAGTTATTGGCAAAATCAAGAAGGGAGGAGGTGAGTTTCACCATGGCTCTCAAGCCAAGTTTCTGGCAAAGGTGGAAGCCCTCAATCAAGAGTGAAATAAGATGCATTTGTGCATGATGTTATAAAAGAAATACTCCTAGCTGGGGTTGCTAATTTTGTTATCTTGATTTTAAACCTAAGCTTTAGGTGAGGTTATGAGTTCTTTATTTTTAGTTTTAAATTTTTAAGTTGGGTAAAAGATTTATTTTTCCCTGAGAGCCTAATTGACATCCAACCCATACATAAAGCAAGGAAGAAACTAGAAAATATGTCACCTAAATGCACAAGCTAAACAAATCATTAATCAATTTATAAAGCTAAGCGTAAGAGAATAAAAGGCCAAATGTGGTTGGGCACCACAGCACATACCCAAAAAAAAATTGGGTAGCCGAGCTCTACCATTATACAACCCGAATTACAAATGAATTACATACAATTAAGCAAGGAACTCATTGTTATGTTGGAAGGTGGATGCTCCAAGGGGCTTCACATGGTACATAAGGCAAGGCCTTATAAACCAATGCTCATCCTAATCCCCATAACAATCATTCCAAAATCCTAATTGCAAAATGTACATAAAATTGAAAAGAATGGAAATCTAACTAACACCTGCAAAATAGAGATTAGCTAAAATGAACCACACAAATCCCAAACATGTATATTGGACTTATCATCCCACATATGAGTGACTAAGTCCACTTGGCCTATGGATTATGCTTAGGGATATAAGCACATGCAAACAAAAGCACTTTATATTTTTATTTATGATAATGCCTCTTAAGCACAATCCCCTATAAAAAATAATGGTTAGACTAAGATCGCCCTACCATTCATTCTATGAGCATACATTCTAACCTCCACTCTAAAACATATATCACAAAATAAAAGTAAACATCAAACCATGCACCACCCCTAACTAGAAGTGGCGACTTAGCCTAATGTGTGTGCTTTAAAGGTTTGTGTGGTATGCTTAGTTATGGTTTTAAGTTAGAATTTTCTAAGTGTGAAGCATGTTGAACATAAAGGAGGATTTCATTTAAGTTGTTTAATTATTTTAGGTTGATTTTATTTCATATTTTGATTTGGTTCAAGTGAATCCTACAATTAATTACTAAGTTATAAAGAGAGGGAGAGAAGAGAACTTATCTTTCCTTCCCTAACCTAAGTAATTTCTAAAGTAGATTCACATTTTAATTTTGTTTAGTGAATGTTTTGATTAAGTATTTTAATTAATCCTAAGTTTAGATAAACTCTAAACAAACCTATTCAAAAGAAAAGATATTTTAAGATTAAGTAAAATGAACTAAATTCACAAAACACATTACTTCACTTCTTTCCCAACATGTATAACATGCATATGAATGGATCCTAAGCATATCTATACACACAAATGTGAATATTTAACACACTTTATGATGCATGCTAAGCAATTCATTTAAGGAAATTTGGAAGTTTATGATGCATGATTTTCCTTAAGTAGAAAAGGGTTTCTTATACAATTTTCACATGCAGAGATGAAAGTAAGAAATACATAAGTGAGTACAACGCCATTATTAACCAGAGGTGTAAGGTGAAAAACCTACTTAGGATACTTAAAGCCTCACAACCTCATGGTTGTCCAGACTAATATACCACTTTCCTTAAATACAAACATGTGTACAAAAGAAATGAATGTAAAAATAATGTAAAATTTTATTTTAGTTGATTCATTTTGTTTATGCAATTTATATGTGCAAGCATAGGTTTTCTTCTCAAGTGATAACATAGGAATGAATAGGATATGAAATTAGGCAAGTGTTAGGTTCTTTTCAAATGAACCATACATCTTACCAAAATCTTATTCAAAACTATACTAACATAAGAGAGAAAGGAAATCTATGCTAAACACATCCTTATATTCTTTCACATGCAAGCTTATGATTAAAAATATAAGTAGCACACTTTCAATTTTAGGCATTTGATTTATATGTTTTAAAAATAATTTGAATTTGGTAGTGATAATAGCCACTCATATTTCTACTTTAGCCAACACATGCAAATTTGACATAAAGTAAACAATTTCATTTTGAATTTGTTTTTTTGAAAAATATGGATGCATGAAAATCACATGACATACAAATTTAACATGTTGGAGAAGGAATTAAAGTAATGAAAGCATGTAAACACATTCACTTTAATTAAATCTAAAGGTAATCTTAAGAAATAAGAAAGCTTAAAGTAAACCAAAGTTTGTTTAATGTGATTTTTGTTTGGTTTTAAGTTTGATTTAATTTTCAAAAGTGAAGTTGAGTTTGCTATTCCTAACCTATTCCCACATATTTTTGATATTTTTGTTTAATTTTTAGATGATTAGATTCATTTGTATGTATTAATTAGGTTAAGGTATGAATTAAGCAAGTTAATTAACCCTTACCTACACCACCTTAGTATAATTAACCAAGTAATTATGAGCCAATGAGATGACATAAAAACTCACAAGGAATTTAAACTTGCAATGCACCTAGGAAGAAAAGGGCCTAATGCAATTTGGCTCATGATTAATGGTTAATTAAGCTAAGGGGTTTAGCTTAAGTAATTTCAAAACACCCCTTCACATATATGAATTGGGTTTTGATTTCCTTAATTGAACTTATGCTCTTAAACACCTATGCATCTACCCATAGTAGATTAATTAAGTTCTTGAAGTTTTTTTTTAGAATTTTTTTAGAAATTAATTAAGGGATAATTAATGAATTAACCCTTAATCAAGAAAAGATTAAGAAAAGAAAAGTGGGTTTATGGAATAGCTTAGAGAAAATGCCCCAAATTATTCCCTAAACCTTCTATCTACTGGATCTTATCTTAATCAACTCTAATAATAGATTAAAACCACTAATCACACTTAATTATCCTTAATTACATAAGGAGGGTAATTAGGAAACACATATGCAATTCCCCTAATTACGCCTTCAATAAATTCAAGAAAATTAGGGGAGGTAGAAGTCATCCCCTAAAACATACCCAAGAAGTTTGGGATTAATTAGAGGATTAATTAAAGAGGTAATTAGCAAAATAAAATTTCTAATAAAACCCAAAATCAAGGAATAACATAATTTAAAATTCATTGAAATTATTTTTAAAATATTCTAGGTCAAATTATCTTTCCATAGGATTTTACCTCATATTTGTCTGAATTTTATTGAAGGATATATTATTTTTAGAAGATCAAAAGATTAATTAGAATTTAATTAAATCCCTAAACTAATCCCTCAGCTCATAGTGCTACACGTGGTAGTGGCGGTCAGCGTGCTTTACATGCGTCACACCATGATCCCGCTACTTAAACATCAAATCAAGTGGCGAGTGCGGTGATGCTTTGATCCCTACGCATCCGTGGATCAACTTGTGGTTTATAAAAGGATAAATGATTTTCTAAACATGGAAATATTCTCAGCCGTCCATCCAAAATGTGTGGATGGATGGCCAGGATCTCCCCAATTCTTCCCCTAGGCTCAATAGAGACCGTCCATGATCTAGGGGAAGATTCAAGCTCAATTGAGCTCGGATTGGAACAAAATTGTTCTCACACCATCTAAAGCTACTAAGAAGCATATCCAATGGTGGATTTTGGTTATGTTAGGATTCATTTTTGGTTAAGTATTGACTTGATCAACCCTTAGGTTTGACTTAGTTAGACCCAATTTGATTGATTGATTTTCCATGATGATTGTTGATGAGAGGAAAAGATGAGTTTGGTTCAATCCAATTTGGTTAGGATTAAATTTGGCTCATAAGGGGTATTTTAGGTCTCTTTGGGTCAAGTGAGCCTAAGTGGGTCAAATGGCTTGGTCAAAGCTTGATTTGAAGTTGATTGAACTTGTTTATGGACTTATAATTGAAATATAAATCCATTTGCAAGTGGTTTGAAGTCAAATGGGTTTTGATTCATTTGATAATTTCACATTCAGAGAAAGAAAATGAAAGGATTTGGAGTTTAATTTTTAAATTGATTTTGATTTGGTGATTGAAGTTTGTATTTATATTTGGATTCATGATTGTAGGGTTGATTGAATCATGAAGGAAAATCAAGAGTTTGCCTTGATTTGAAGTTGATTTGGCTAAGCTCAAGATTTTGACTTGAAAAGCTTAGGTTGGATTTTGAGTAGATTTGAATTTTATTTTTGGAATTGGTTTTGATTATTTGAATTTATATTTCATTTATATATGTGAATATAAATGGATTATGAGAAATATCTCATGAATTTAATTGATTTGATCATGATTTAGGCTACCCAATAAAAGGGATTTAAAGGACTTAGGAAAATTTTGGAGTTTGAAGCTTGAATTATTGATTTTGTTTGATTAATTTATATTTATATTTCATTTATATATGTGAATATAAATGAGTTATGAGAAATCTCAAGGATTTTAATTAGTTTAGATCATGATTTTGGATATGTCCTTTGAAGGAAAATTTAAAGGACTTAGGAATTTCATGAATTGATTTTGAATTTTGAGTTTAGTTTGGTTGGTTTGAATTTATATTTTCATTTATATATGTGAATATAAATGAATTATGAGAAAATCTCAAAGATTTGAATTGGTTTTGATCATGATTTAGCTAAGTCCTTAAGAAGAGATTAAGGACTTAAGAAAGATTTGGGCTTAGGAATTTCATTCATTGGTTTCAATCATGGATTTCAATCATAGATTTTAATCATGGATTTCAATCACATGGAGTTGATTTGGGTTTGGAGAAAATCAAATAAGATTGATTTGGAGTTTTGACTTGATGGAAGAAAGGTGAGGAGCGGTTCAAGCTAAGGGTAGGAAAATTTTCCTAATACCCCTAAGGCATGACCTATTCCTATGACTAACCCTTTTAAGTCTCTGGGGCTAGGTTGAGTGTCCACCTAATCACTAGATGTGTCTTAAGACTAAGGATCTCTTAGTGTCTAAGAGGAATCCTATGTCTAAGATGGAGGTGTTGAGAGCTCATTCTAAAAATGAGGTCAACAGATAGTGATGGAGTTTAGCTATAGACTTAATTGGACCTAGTGATTTGGTTGACCACTAATTGGGAATCCCCAAAGATGTTGATATTCTAGATGCTTAATGATATGGCTAACTCCAGACCGGCAATCAGAGCCTCATATTTGGCTTCATTATTGGTGCAATGATGATAGATGATATGAGAATCTCATCATATTGTGGTCTAGTTAGATAATGATTCATACCCTTACCTTGCATGAAAGAGTAGATTATGGTTCTTCTCCCCTTTAAGAGGAAGCTACACCATCAAAATACATCTCCCAATAGTGAATGCTAGTATCCCTTAAGTTCATGATTTGTTCATCGGAGAGATCATCACTAAGCGGAGAATCAACATGAAGTGACTGTGCTGCTAAGAAATCTGTGAGTTCTTATCGTTTCACTGCATAGATGGGTACGAAAGTGATATCAAATTGTGATAGAATCATGGACCAACATGCCAATCATTCAGATAATGTCATCCATGAGATATTACAGTGGATTGATCCTCAAAATTAAGTTCACTTTATGAGAAAGCATATAATGCCTTAGCTTTTGGGATGCAAATTTTAAGGCTAGGCAATGCTTCTCAATGGGTGGATAATTGGCTTGACAGGAATTAGATGATGATTTATGTAGTGGAGTGTGTTCTATTTCCCTTTGTTGTTGGCTTGGACAAACAAAGTGCCAAGGTAGTCATCTAATACAGTAGTGTAGAGTATCAAAGGCCGTTGATTAGAACTATGTCATCACTTTGACATCTTCAAAGAAGTCGGTACTTATCATCCCACTTAAACTTGGC
The DNA here is from genome assembly GCA_021442155.1 of Cymbidium sinense. NCBI lineage: Eukaryota > Viridiplantae > Streptophyta > Magnoliopsida > Asparagales > Orchidaceae > Cymbidium > Cymbidium sinense. The sequence continues at coordinate 82,864,148 of CM038225.1, read as the reverse complement.
ATCTTTCTTGACATGTCCTAAAAATGGCTGGCATCTTCCTCATAGGTTGGATATAAAACATCTTAGATATGTTAATGCCTTTGGAATGATTTGAGTTGAGTTAAACTTTGGGGTGGAATTTTAATATCACTTTAATCTTCTTTGGATCTATTTCGATCCCACGATGTTGGACAACAAACCCAAGAAACTTCCTTGAAGCTACTCTGAATGCACATTTCAAGGGATTCATTTTGAGGTTAAATTAACTTAACCATTTGAAAACTACTCAAGTCAAAGAGGTGGTCTTTCTTTTCTTTACTGACCATGAGATTATTGATGTAGCATTCAACTTGATGATGAATGAGTTCATCGAAGATCTGAGTCATGGCTCGCTAGTATCTGGAACTAACATTTTTAAGGTTGAAATGCATTACTTTATAGCAATAGATTCTGATCGGGGTTCTAAAGGTAGTATTCCTTTCATCTTTAGGTGCCATCTTTATTTGGTTATATCTTGATGAACCATCCATGAAAGACAATATTGCATGAGATGAGGCAATGTCCACCATCAGTTCTGGTATTAGTAGTGAAAATTCATCTTTTGGACATGCCTTATTTAGATCCCTAAAATTGATGCATATGTGAATTTAACTATTCTTCTTCTTAACTGAGACGACACTGACCAACCAGGTGGGGTATTTTTTCTCCCGGATGAAATCAACATCGATCAGTTTCTTGACTTCAAAAATGACATGTTATTCAGTGTCTAATTGCATGCATCTAGGAGCTTGCTTGATAGGGTTAGCATTAGGCTGTATTACTAATTTATGGACCACTATGTTAGGAGCCAATCCAAGCATTTGTTCATAACTCCATGCAAAATAGTCCTTAAACTCAATCAGTAGCCTAACCAAGTCATTGATTTCAGTTTCATTCAACAAGGAACTGATATATGTTGGACATGGATTTTCTTCAGTTCCTAAGTTGATTTCTTTGAGCTCGTTAATGTTGACTTGATTTCTTCTTCAAACTTTGATGGTGCATCTTTGACTTGGAAATCATCTAGATCATCTAAAGTTTCTAAGCACATCTCATCATATAAGTTAATATGATTTGAAAAAAACCTATCAGATTCTAAATGATTGGTGATGACCAGGCAGTAATCGTCATCATCAACTAAGCCTATCGCGCCAAAGCCTAGTCTTGATCTTGAATGAGATTTTACATTTGTTGTTCCATATCATTTCAAAGTAATCTAACATGTGCTTAAACCATGTATGTGGGATTAACCCTTTCTTTGTTAAATTATGAACACAAGGAGAGTACCAATAAAAAAGTAATTCTATTAAATCTTTATATAAATCATCCTCAAGTTCTACATCAACTTCTTAACTTGAGGATGATGCTCTAAAAAAGAACCTCTACACCTTGATAATTGTGGATAATTTAGGGGCTTACTTAACTACCAAACCCTCAACCTTTTGTAAGGAAAGTAGGGTTAAAGCTAAGGTTCCCAACTGATGCCTAATAGTTTCACTTAGAGAGGACTTGGATACATTAATGCTTTGCTTAGGAATCCAGTCTTCATTACTGTTTAGCTCGAGTGTCACCTCCAACGGGATCTACTATCAAGAAGAGCTGGCCGATGTGCTAATCATATATGACTCATCCTTTAAACTAGATTCTAAGTCTATATGGACAACATGTACTTGATACAAATCTTTGGTGGGTAGTATGGTATCCTTGCCTCTTCCTCATCATGGTGGAGGTCAAGTTATCCTTCCCATTTATTTGAATGAAGCAACAAATTATGGGTGGAATTTAATCTAAGGCTCTACTTCCTCCCCTGAGTCTATTTCTCACTCCCTATTCTTTTTAATTTCATTTTCTTTTCTCTTTTCTTTTTATTTTTATTTTTTTATTTTCTTTCTTTACTTTCCTTTTATTTTATTTCTTTACTTTTTTTCTCCCACATGGTGATTTTGACTAAGTTTATGATAATACACTTTTTACCTCGTGAACTAAAAAGGGCTTGAGATTTTCTTTTGATACAATACTCAATTCCATCTCTCATGAACTTGATGCACTGATATAAAGAGGATGGAACCATGTTATTCTCATGTATCCACGTCTCCCAAGGAAAGTGTTGAAAGATATATCCGAGTCTATTATGTGAAACTTGGCTTCAATCTTCTAATTATATATCTCTAGTGACAACATTATGGAGCCTAAGGCCCTCTTCTTATTCTTTGAATCCTTTTAACATCATCCTCTCATTTTGGAGTTTAGAGATGTCAATCCTTAAGTAGGGAAAGATTCTTAAACTCATAATGTTGACTAATGCCCCCAAGTTAACTAAAACTCAGGATAGTCTAAATCTGCCAACATCCACTGTAAAGTAAAAAGGATGGTTATGCTCGATCATCCCTAGAAGTAGGTTTTCATCACTGAATGTAACTTCTAAGAGTAGTGTGCTTTCTCTTTAGTAGCGGTCAGCTGAGCTAAGCATATCTCTGAGTCGAGCAAAGATTTGACTAGAGATTCCTCATCTCTTTGGATAAGATAAGGGCATTGTATATGCTTAGCTTAGCTGATAACTTTCTAAGATGAGCGAAGACGTTGTAGGGTTGGTCATCCACAAGCATATCTATAGGTGGAGCATCTTATAGAAGGGCTATCTGCTCACTAGAACCAATGATCTGTTTACCCTTATCTTGAGGAGCAACCCTAGGAGGTAGAGCCATTACATAGGTTGATTTCAGTGACTTCTTGGAATGATAAGTTTGTGGAAATTTTACCTACTCATCGAGCATACCTACAGCTTCCCCTATGAGATCCTTAGAGTCGAATGACTCCATCTCAAGAGGTGAATGCAATTGATTCGAAGAAGGAAAATTTGACTCTAAATCAGAGAGGAATAGAACAAAATTATTTGAGCTGTTACTATTATTTTGACTTAGAGAGCTTTCAATAAGAATAAAATTAAGAGTATTAAAAGTAGAAAGAATGTAAGTGGAATCAGATTTCTTCTTTGATTTCTTTAATTTGGGTGGAGGTACATGATAAAAATCAAGTAAAGTAAATAGAGTGAGGGTTTTGGTGGCTTTATCTACAAATAAATACTCCTGTCGATAGAAGAAGAGCTAGTGGAGGTGGTAATAGCTATAATAGTGGAAGGAGTGTTAGACTCGGATGGTGGTTGTGCTACAGATCTATCCTGGGCAAGTGTGGTAGGCTGCTTCTACTGCTGGGATTCCACCCTCCTCGAGTTATCCTTTGGAACTAGCAAACCTTCCTTGGTATTGGAGGTTTGAGATGCTTCAAACACCTATAGAGAAAGTCTCTTGATTTTAGAGATTATTTTCTTAGAGGTATGAGTTAAAGAAATATCCCAACCTTCTTTGGTCCTAAGAGGATCAGAAGTATCCCCAAGGATTACTCTAATGAACCATATGATTATTCTAATAAGTATTCCTTAGGGATGACTATAGCTCCTGACTTGTAGCTACACTCAAGCTAGTCCTTAAAAGTGATGCAATCCTCTAAAACATGGCCTAACATGTGATGGTAGGGGCAATAGCTAGGATCATCGCTCTTGCTCACTTCCTCCAGCCTCCTATTGTCGGGTAGCTAAAAATCAGGTTTCTTTAAGAGATTCTTGAATATTTTCCTGACTACCTCCTCTTGAATGAGTATGGATTGCTCAATCTTTCAGTAAGAGTAGGTGAAAAGTAGCTACTTGGTGGTGGATATGGATACCACTACTGAGTAGGCTACTGTGGCGGTGGTGATGGTCATTGTGTGGCTTGTGGTGGTCGAGAAATGAGGTGGTAAAGAGGAGGTGGCGGGAGGTCGCTGAAATCTGGACCTCTCAAACTGAACTCTAGCTGGCTACTTCCCCTTATCCATTGACACAACTATCCCAAGCTTCTTCTCAAATATCTTCTAAGGCTTGGGCTTAGAAGATTGATCTGAAAAGGGCAACTGCTTGGCTTCCTCTTGTAGGTTAGTTGCCTTGTCAATTAGCTTCTCAAATATCTTTATGGTGAAGCCCTTAAGCATGAAGGCAACTGGGCCATGGATATTCTTAAGTAGAATCTCAATTGCATGCTTTTTAGACAGCTATGGTTCACATTTCATACTCAGGTTGTGCTATATAAGAATATAATCAATAATGGACTCATTGGCTTTTTGTTTCTCTATAATGAGGTCACCTACAGTTACCATCTATTGAGCTCTTGTAAATCTCTTGATGAAGAGATGCTCTAACTTGGTAAAGGTCTTCACCGAATTATTGGGTAGTTCAGTGTACCAATCAAATGTGATAACTGCTAAGCTAATGGTAAAGAGGTGAAAATAAAGTGTGTCACTACCATGGGGGTTGTAATAACTAGACTTGAAGTGTGCAATGTGCTGCCTTGGGTTCCCAGTGCCATCAAAACTCTTGAAGAATGGTGACACAAAACCCTTAGGGTATTGAACTACATCAAATCCTCCAAGTAGAGTCTACCCTTTGGAACAGATGAACTCCCCTGAGCTTGCACCAATGCTTCCTTCACTGTTGCTCTACCATATATTTGATATCCTTTTCATGCATGGAGGTGTTATGTGACCTTCCTATGCAAGCTACCATCATTATCATCCATGGCAGTGCACTTAGGACAATCCAAGGTATGTACCAACTTTGGCCGATCAACCACCATAGGGGAAGGCTGTGAGACTGGGGCTTGGTTCTGCAAGGCTAGAACTACTGCCATCAACTCCTCTACCCTCTTTTCAATGTCTATCTGGTCATCCTTCTGCTTGAGTTGGTGGAGGAGGTGCTGAGTTGAGTGAGAGGTGTCACCTTCCTCAACTACAACACCTTCCTAGCTATGTTTTTCCCTTAGTAGGGATGCTTGGGTGTCAACCATGTAGACTTTTGCTTAGTCATCCAACATGTCATCATCATCAGGGTCAAAGTCAACTCTACTCTCTTCTTGATTAGAATGGTCACTCCCAACTATTTATTTGACTGCAGTATGGTAGTCTTCTAAAATGTCCTCTAAATAATGGTCATCTACTCTACTCTACTCTACCGAACATAGGCTGGTGAACGACTGACCATTGGACTGAGCTCTGCAGACTCTATGCATTGAATACTCTGAGCTGGTGGGGTGCACTCCCTGGCAGGCTCAACTAGTGTGGGGACTATGTTAGTATCCCCTCCCCTCTCTTCCTCCAACTATTGTGAAGGTGGAGCGACCACGATGCTCTTGGGTCACCACTCCCTCTTTATGATAGTTGAAGTGGAAGGTCAAGGGAGCTCGGCCTCACCTCAACAACTAGAATAGATGGAGTGGGATCCTTGGCGGATCACCAAAGGAGAGGGTCTCTCTCTAGGCAGGGGCTTGTGAAGTTTGGCAGGGACTATAGATGCTAAAATCTGGACTGGTGAAGGTGGACGGCGAGTGGAGCAGTGTAGTGTGGGGGACACTGGTTGCCTCTCAACCGGAGATCTCCTCATGTGATTGACAGTGCTGGTGAGAACTATGTGATCAGAATGATTGGCTCTAACAACACACCGATTAGGAAAGTCCATCAAAGCGGAGGTCGCCGACTATCTGGAAAACTTCCTCCTCTCACGCTTGCCTGCTTGGGCAGTAACTTTGGCCTCAGAGGCCCTCTCTCTATATATTTGATCCCTAACACTCCTAGGGATCAGGCTCCTCAAATCATATAAATCACCAGACTCCGAGCATCCATGGGCTTTATCGACTCAGTGAGGAATAAATCGTAGACCACTGTAGGGCTTCCTTCTATCCCTAGTTGGTATCTCAAACTCTGCTGGTGGCGGGGGTGACTCAAAAATCTTACAGTAATCCTCCTCTCCTTCTAAAATAGAGGGTGGAACCTACTGCTACACCCAAGAATGGAGAGGTCTCACGAGGGGAACCCTCCTCAGTAACATGAGAGGCATCATCTATCAACCCATCCTCATGCTCGTACTACCACTTGACCTTGCAGTTCTTGTTGTGGTACTAAGTCTTAGTGAGCAGAGTGAAATGAGAGCTAAAATCTACCTTGAAGGTAGGAGAGACTATCTCAGAGGCCAAGATGGCCTTCCCCTTCAGAACTCGGGGAACTAATGAGGAGGTATTAGCCTGTGCTGGAACTACAACAGGGGAAATTTACTATACTGTGACACTGATACTGACACTAGCACTGGTAGGGGTGTGGAAACCATAGCAACCTTCCTCTTCAGAGAGGGAAACTCAAAATTAGTGTGCACATCAAAATGAAGTGGCTTCTTTCCTGCCACCTCCTCCTTGCTAACAATGGTAAGAGCTTGGTCCATTACATGTGACTTTGAAGTTCTCAAAGCCAAGTCCAAATTGGATCACAAGGGTAGTGGTGAGTATGGCTTGGTACAAGGCCAAATCCACACCAGAGGAGAATAAGAAAATCATCTTGTAAGAAGACATGGTGATGAACTCACTGCAAGAAGAGGAAAAGAACTGGGATAATATCTCTACATTGTTGAAAAGAGAAATGAATTAGACCCTACCCTAGCCTTGACCTGTTGATTTGAATTATTGACTTTGATTTGATTTTTGAACTTGAACTCACACTTAATAAATTTAGGTATGCTAAATGGGGTTCATTATATTGGAGAGATTTAAGAATTTGGAGGATAGACTTTTCCTTGTATGTTTGAATTTGATTTTGATTTTGGGACCCACATCCAATAAATTTAAGTATGCTGAATGGTTATTTTAGAGAGACTTTTGGAGATGTATTTGTTATATTATTTTGTTGGAATTTGATTTTGGAACCCTCACTTAGTAAATTTAGGTATGCTAAATGGGTTCAATTGTATGTTTGAAAATTTCGAAAGCTTTCTATCTTGAGGGCTCCATTATTGTTTGTTTATATTTTGATTTGATTTGAAAAGAAGAACTCTCATTTAACAAATTTAAGTATGTTAAATAGGGTTCAATTGTGTGTTTGATATTTGTTATGATTTGATTTTTGAAAAGGGAACTCTTGTTTGACAAATTTAGGTATGTCAAATAGAGTTCAGTTATATGTTTGATGTTTGCTATTGAAGTTTGATTTTGTTTTGAAGATGAGATTCTCATTTAATAAATTTAGGTGTGTTAAATGGAGCTCACTTATTTGTTTGATTGTTTGTTTGTTGATGTGTGTTTTTGTTTTGATTTTGAAAATTGAATTCTCATTTAGCAAATTTAGGTATGTTAAATGAAGTTCAAATGTGTGTTGGATGTTTTGATCTTAATTTGGTTTTGAAAATAGAACTCTCATTTAAGAAATTTGGGTATGTTAAATGGAGTTCAATTATATGTTGTTTATCTTGATTTTGTTTTTTGATTTTGAAAATGGAAACCCTCACTTAAAAAATTTAGGTATGCTAAGTGGAGTCCAATTGTATGTTAGTTGTTGGATTTTGTTTCAATTTTAAAAAAGAGACTCTCATTTAACAAATTTGGGTATGTTAAATGGAGTTAATTTTGTTTGAAAATATTTTGGGAATGTTCGATTTTGATTTTGATAAGGGGACCCTTATTTAACAAATTTAAGTATGTTAAATGGAGTTATTTAATTTTTTGAAAGAGGGTTTGAATATGTTTATTTTTGAAAGAGAGGTTTGTTGTTTGATTTAATTTTGATTTTGAAAAAGGGAACACTTACTTAGCTATTTTAAACATGCTAAGTGAGGTTCAATTAATTTCATTTGGAAAAGGAGATTGAAAGATTTTGATTTTGTTTTACTTGACTTTTGTTTTAAAAGAGAACCTTCACTTAGCTAATTTCATTATGTTAATTGAAGACCACTTGATTTTACTTTGAAAAGATTTTAAAATTTTACAAAAGATTTTATTTGTTTTAATTTTGATTTTGTTGAAGTTTTGTTAAATATAAAATGAGCATTGCTTCACCAAGCTAGTGGTAAGAGGTTTTAAATTCCATTTGATTTATATTCGATCATCTCCTTTCTTTAATTAATTTATTATTACCTATTGGGGACCCAATAGGGGTTCTAAGACCTACACAAGATTGAGGTCCTAAAACCTAAATGATAGTGGCTACCTTTGCTTAAGAATGAAATGAGCAAAGGGCCAATGAAAAGAAAGATAGTCTCGAGCTTATACAAAATATAAGTCCACTATCGATGCTTAGAGTCGATAAATATCTACTAGAGATGGAGAGGAACTCTCCCCAACAAAGTCGCTAGAGAAATCCATGGTGTTTATTTTTGGATGTGGGAGGGGGGCACCACACAGATCGTAGGGGATACATATTAAAGTGATGATGTGTGATATTGAGGTATGATGTACTATCTTAAAAAATAGAGACATCACCCTACAATGGACCTAATCATCTAATAAAGGCTCCTAAGGCATGATGGGTCTTCGAATATACTAGAGAATTTTCCCCTACTTTACATGGACAAATAAAGCAGGGTTTATATTAAGTCAGGTTTTTATGTTCTCTATGGAGGCAAACCTCCATAGTTAATTACATCATAAGGAATGAGATTCCCTAAGAATACTCTCAATTAAAGTAGACAATTATTATCTCCAAAGATTTTGAGGCTAGACTATCAAAAGATTGATTATGTTTGGAAAATCAAGTGAGAGAGACCAAGTGGAAGACTTGTTTTGGAATTCAAAGGGAGGAAGTAGGAAATGCTCATGATACTAAGAAACCTGGTAGCATTCTAATCTATCTTATGGTGGGCTTTATGTATTTGAAAATAAAGAAATTTATTTATCTGAGTTGAAATTTTATTAGATAGGGCTTATAATCTGCCAACACAAGGTTGTGAAAATGCCTAAAAGGTAAGAATTTATGCTAGTAGTTGAAGAAAACAGCTACCTCAGATCCTAAATCTAGGGAGCTTTAGTATAAGCTAACATGCGACCAAAATCTAAGCAACAGGTGGACATAAATGTTTATCTCCATAAGAAAGGATAAATTGTCCAACTCTTCTGGACTTACAACCACCTGGAGTGGCCACCAGTTAATACCTCATATGTTTTAAATCCATGTAGTCCGGTCTTATAAAATTACAAGATAGATAGGGTAGTTATTTAATTGGAAAGAGACTAAATTCCTAAACCCACTCCTTAAGAGACTAGAGCATGAGTGATATGAGTATATGACTTAATCTACAAGTACAAAAATCTTTTCAAATTTTATTTCATTTTAACTCATTATTTTAGACAAAGGCTTAGGATTTCATTATGCTTAAATGCATGATGGAGGTTGATTATTGGCTAAATAAAAAGAGAGAGGGTGAAACTCCATCATGGGAGGTTGCTCTTATAAGTTAAGTAGTTCCTATAGTGTAAGAATGGAGGCCCTCACTTTTAGCAAGAGTGATAGAAGATACATGTATGATGTGAGACATACAACATACAACAAAGGGGTTACTAAATCTTTTAATTATCTTGGTTATAGCCTAGGCTTTTTGGTGAGGTTCTGAGTTGTTTAAATCTTTAATTATGAGTGGTTAGTTGGATAGAAAATTTCTTTTATCCTAAGTGCCTACTGTATCCAGGCCATGCATTAAAATATCAATCATAAAGAAACTATGAAAATGATGCAATCCTGATGTGCAATGTAAACAAATTATTAATCAATTTTATAGACTACCAAAAGAATAAGAGGTCAGTGTGGTCGGATACCATCATACACCTCAAAAGAAAAAATATTGACAACCGAGCTCAACCCTTATATAACCTAGAATATGAAAGAATAATTATAATAAATACATGCTGTGGGGGTCTTCATTCATCACCTTTTCATATCCTTCTTCTCTTTCTTTTGATTTGATTGTGCTCCAAAGGCATCATAAGACATCCAGGACTAAGCCTTCTAGCCATTGCTCATCTTAATCCCTCATAATACTAATCTTAATTCCTATTGCAAAATTATATTTTATATGGGAAAAGTAAATCTAACTACACCTGCAAAATAGAGGTTAGCTAAACACACATACAATGCTGAGCAGTTATCTTTATAATTTAGACTTAGCATCCCGCACATGGGTAACCAAGTCCACCAGTCCTAACTTGGATTATGCTTAGGGGTTTAGACAACCTATAAAGAGAGCATTTATATTTATTTTGTAAAGCAACCCCTTAGGCATAATCCCCTATAGAAGATATGATTAGACTAAAAGTGGTCTAATATCCAATCTACGAAACATACACCCAAACATCCAGTCTAAAATATTATATCACAAAACAAAACATACATCATAACAAACACCACCCTAACTTAGAGCTAGAAGTGGTGACTTAATTCTAATGTGTGTGCTAAGGCTTTGTGAAGTATGTCTTAACTAAGCATTATAGTTATAATATTCTAAGTGTGGAAGGATTCAATTTAACCTAAAGGTTGGTTCCACTTCAAGTTGTTTAATTGATATGTGTATTTAATTTTTTTTTTTTTGTTTACTTGCATTTGATTTACACTTAGCATCTAAGTGTTATAAAGAGGAAAGAGGATTACCCTCCTTCATCCCTACCTTAAGCCATATTCAAACACATATTTTATGACTTAGTTCTCTTTAGTGAATGACTTAATAAGCATTTTATTATTAGTCATAAGTTTAGGTGAACCTTAAGTAATTCAATATGAAAGGAATCTTAAGATTAATATAATTAAATTACTATCACATATCACATGTTGAACCATTTCTTTCCATTACTTATGACATGGATATGATTCAATCCTTAATGTATCTATACATGCAACATATTTTGGCATACTTAAATGATCATGAATGTATATGTTACTTAGTGGAAACATAGATTTCATTCTCTAATTAAGTATACATATACATGTATAAAAGACATAAGCAAGTATGTCGTTGTTTAAACTAGAGAAGTGAGGTAATCAAATGACCTCCTTGTGGCTACTTAAATCCTTGTATTCCTGGGATGTCCAAACTATATACTTTCTATCTTAAATATCGTGAATGTATATATAATTATAAGGATGAAAATCATACAAGAGGTTGTATTTTATCTCATTGAAATATTTATACTTATGACTTAAAGCTTTATCCAAATTCTAATACGAAAAATACATGGGAGTAGAATTGAATGAGTACATGTCATTGTTAACTAGGGAAGTGAGGTAATCAAATGACCTCCTTGGGGCTAATTAAAGCCTCGTGTTCTCAGGATGTCCAAATATACCCATTTGCATTCAAACACAGGTAGATTTATACACATGAACATAGGAAAGAAGGCTCCAAATCACAAGACTAATCAACTCAATGACTTAAATAATTATGTATGCATGCATTTTTAGTAGAAAAGAGGATTCTCATTCTTTTATTAAGTACACACATACATGTATAAAACATATGAGCAAATACATGCCCTTGTTAACTTGGGAAGTGAGGTAATCAAATGACCTCCTTGGGGCTACTTAAAATTTCATATTCTCGAAATGTCTAAACTATATATTTGCTTTCTTAAATACATATGGATGTAAAGATAATTAGGAGAAAGAGAATCATGCAAAATTGTACTTTATTTGATTGAATTATTTATGTATATGAATTAAAGATCTATCCAAATTATTATACAAACATACATAACAATGAAATCCAATAAGTACATGTCATTATTAACCAGGGAAGTGAGGTAATCAAATGACCTCCTTGGGGCTACTTAAATCTTCATATTCCCGGATGTCTAGACTATATACTCATTATTATTCAAAACCATGTAAATCTATATATGAATAAAGAAAAGAGAGCTTCACATTCATATATTTAAACTATAAGCACATGCAACCCCTGTGTGTATTCATAACTATCATCACCACACATATTATTATCAATTTATAATACTTTAGAAATTAGATTTGAATTTCATAGTGATAATAGCCACACATATAAATAAATTAAGTCAACACATGCAAGCTTACATAAATAGATTTCATTTAATTCATTTAGATTTGAAAATATGAATGCACGAAATCACATGATATACAATACTTAAAGTAATTAGAAATAAATAATTAAACATAAATATGTGATTAAATCAACCAAATTAATTCCTAAGGACAATTATATTAAATAAAATTGTTTAAGGAAAACCAAAGTTTCTTATTAATTTGATTTTAGATTTAAGTTGATCTAAAGATGAAAGAAATTATTTGCTATTTTCACCCCATTCCCATGTTGGTAATCTTAATTAGTTTAAGGCATGATAATTAAATGAATTTTAAGAATTAGTTAAGTTGAAATATCAATTAAATAACTTAATTACCCTTCCTATGCTTCTTTAATTTGATTAATCACTTAATTATGAGCCACAAATGATATGAACATGTGAGGAAATAAAATTGCAATGCTCCTAAGAACCTAATGCTGGCTCAATATAATTAAGAACTCTTATGTTTTTCCCCACTTATTGGTTAATCATAATTTTCTTAAGGGTCTTATGTTATTAAACACATAAAGAGGAGCCCTAAATTTGATTGTTAATTATTTGATATGATTTGCATTCCAATTTGATTTAATTTAGCTACTTAATTAATTAATTAATCACTTAATTAATTTCTAACTTAATTAGCTCTCTTGAAATGAAATTGACTTAGGAAAGGGATTAGGAAAGAGGTCTTAATCTCTTTCTCTCATTCATTTACTATTAAATAATGATAAATAAACTTTAATTATTTAATTCTTGATATTTTGAATGTTAATTAATCATTAAGTTAATTAAAGAGAGTAATTAAGGTTTGAATCTTTACTTTACTTTTAATTAAGAAATAAATTTTAATAAAATTATGGGACACAGAAATCATCCCATTGAATGGACACTCAAAGCTTGGATTGATTGCCCAAATGATTAGGGGCTTAATTAAGCTAATTAAATTTTCAATTAAATCTTAATTGAGCTTTAATTACTATTGAAAATTAATTTGGATTAATTTTAATTAATTCTTCTCAAAATTATGTTTAAAATGAGTATTTATTTGTATTTATTTGATTTTTTTATAATTAGTTATGATTTCTAAAGTTTTAGCCATTAAAATGTATTAATTGAGCCTAATTAAGCCTAATCACACTGGCACCATGCAGAGCGCTGATGTGGCACACTTTCCACATGGCACCGCATGATTGGTTATTTAAAATTGTCTAACGTGGCGCTTACTTGGCGGCGGGAACGTGGTTTCATCCTTGTCGTCCGATCTAAGATCAGAGGTGGAGATTAAACCTACAGTTCTAAGAGAATAAATTGAGATTAATTTAATAGATTAATCATGGTAGTCTATTCTGATCATGCAGAATGGATGGGTGATCTATCGTCTCCTGCATGATTAAAGATGGACACCATCTGCCTTCTATCATCCAATTCAAGCTCTCTGGAGCTCGAATTGGCTTGAGATTGATCCCACACCTTCATAAGGAGGATCCTATTAGATAATAGCTAGGTTCATGACATTCATCTTTACTCTAAAAAGGCCAAACAAAAATTTACCTCGCCGAAGCTCAAGACCGGTGGCAAACCAACCAATGTAGCTTCACCTTGATGAAGTGAAGATCTATTAAGAAAATGGTGTGACGCCTTCTTGTCGATCTCTGTGGACCAAGTACCTCCGCAATCCTCACTGAAGTTAGCCTAGGTGGTACTTCCGGTGATCGGGGAACTCAGGAAATGATTTGTTTCACTTCTCCAGAGCTTGGTGAATGTGTTCGAAGAGTTAATTGAAGTGGGGTGGAGTTTAGAGAAGGTTGGATGGAAGGAGTGCTATTCAGCTAAAGTTGGTGTTTTTCGATGATAGGAATACTTGGGGAGCTCGGGAATGCACTCAGGGAACTCATATCTGGCTGCTAGGGCTCACTAAAGGTTCAAGTGTCTAAATTAGATTTAATGGTGGGGGGGTGGTATATCGCCTCCTCCCTTGGATCGGATGGCCAAGATCTATCTGATCATTTTTGATAGTCCGACAACCATCGGTGGCTGGAGGGGATATGACCAAGCTTATGTGGCTTGACTTGGTTGAAGGAGAGCTTGAGGTTGGTGGCTTGACTTGTCACTATTTCAAATGGGTTTGGCCAATAAGGGAGGTGGGTTAACTAACCTCCCCTTGGCATATGGCTGACCTAGCCACTATGGGTTAGGTTAGCCATCTAGGTAGGGTTCCATTCTAAGCTTTGGGTGGCTGCCGAATGCAATGGAGGGTAGTTGACCACCTAATTTGGGTTTTAGTCTTATTTGGAGACCTTTATCAATTGGGTAATGGGTTGGATTGGGTTTAATTTGGGTTGGGAATGTTTTGGGTTGACCCAAGATGAGTCAAGGATGGGTCAAGCTCGATTTCATTTGGTTTGGGCTTGGTTTGAGGGGGTTTGCTCAATTTTACCCATGTAGGTAAAATTAGGCTAGGATGGGTCAAGTTGACCAATTGGTCAAATTGGGTCAAACCAAGGCTTGGGTCATATTCAAATGAGTATTTATAATATTTTGGTGCAATTGGTTTGGTTCAATTTGGCTTAGATTTGGATTTGACCTCTTTAAGTTTAAATGGGTCAAATGGGTCAAGTTGACCAATTTGACCAAATTGGCCAAATTTGCTTGGGTGAGTTTTTGGTTCATGTCGAATTGATCAATTGAAGATGATTGTAGGCTTTTGTTTGCATCAATTTGGATTTGGTTTTGATTTTGGCAAAATTGACTCTTTAGGTCAATTTTGGCTAAATAGGTAAATTGGGTTCAATTGGTGAAATTGGGTTCAATTAAGGCTTTGATCATGTTCAATGATCAATTTGGAATGAACTTAAGCCATTGGTTGCAATCAATTTGGGTTAGATCTTGATTTGACCCAATTTGGTCTTTTGGTTAAATTGGGTCAACTTGGGTCAAAGGCCAATTGGGATTAGGTTTGGCTCAATTGATGGTTAAGTCATGTTCTAAGATTGATCTTAGGCTGATGTGAATCATTGGTTTTAATTAAGTTGGCTTAGGATGAAATTTGGCTAATTTGGCTCAGGTAGGTTAACTGGGTTAACTTGGTCAAATGACCAAATTGATTTAGTTTGACCCAATTGATTGCAATTGATCAATAATGGATGATCAACCATCATTGTGGGAGGTTTTGGATCATTCAATCTATTTTGGGTTGGATTGCAAATTGGCTCAAATGGGTCCTTTAGGTCACTTGGGTCAAGTGAGCCTAAATGGGTCAATTGTCTTGATTGAGGTTTGGTTTGAGTTCAGTTAAGTTTGAATATTGATTTTGAATTGATCTATAGCTTTGGTTGCAATTTATTTGGATTTGAAATGGATTTTGGCTCATTTGGGAATTTTGAGTCAAATGGGTTAGCTTAGGTTTGATTGGATTGATTTTTGGCTTGGTTGATTGATTGTAAATTTGATTTGGTTTGGATTGAAGGATTGAATTGATTTATAAGAAAATCAATTAAGCTTAGTTTGGATTGAAGGAAATTTGGATAAGTCCATAAGATTAAATGATATGGCTTAGGATAGGTTTGATTTGATTTGATTTGATTTGATTGGTTTCAATTATAATTAGATATGTGGACTTGCGATTGGATTTTGGTCAAGGAAGTAGTCATGGATTTGATTGTGCCATAGGATGGGTAGGCCACCCTAGGTCCTAAGGCATAGCATAATCCTATGGATAATCCTCTTAAAGTCTCTAGGCTTAGGTTAAGTGTACGCTTAGCCACTAGAGGTGTCCTATGACTAAGGAGCTCTTAGTGTCTAGAGGATTCCTAAATCTATGATGGGAAGATTGAATCCTTAATCTAAAAGTGAGGTTAACAGTACTTAATTAGATTCTTTAACTTAATTAATCTTTAATCATGAGCCAATTGCATTATATCCTTTAAGAGCATTGCAATTTTATTTTCTCACATGTTCATATCATTTGAGGCTCATGATTAAATGATTAATCAAATTAAAGAAGCATAAGAAATATTAATTAAGTGATTTAATTAACGATTCAACTTAATTAATTCATAAAATTTATTTAATTTTCTTTCCCTGAACCAATTAATATTACTAGCATGGGAATGGGATTAAAACATCAAATAATTTATCTCCTCTTTAGGTTAAACTCAAATCCAAAATCAAATTGATAATGAGCTTTAATTTTCTTTAAACAATTTTATTTAATATGATTATCCTTAGGAATTAACATATTTATATGAACCATGTGTTTATGTTTAGTCATTCCTTCCCACTCACTTTTAAATATTGTATGCCATATGATTCCATGCATTCATGTTTTCAAATCTAAATGAATCAAATAGATTTTCTTTATGTAAGCTTGCATGTGTTGGCTTAACTTAATGATATGTGTGGCTATTATCACTAATAAATTCAAATCTATTTTCAAAGCTTATAAATTGATAGTAATATATGGAATGATATAGTTATAAACTTGTATAGGACTTGCATGTGCTTATAGCTTAGTTATGTGAAGGTGAAACTCTCTTTCTTGAATTCATATATAGATTTACATAAGTTGAATGTTAATGGGTATATAGTATGTACATCCCAGAATATGAGGCTTCAAGTAGCCTAAGGAGATCATTTGATTATCTCACTTCTCTAGTTAATAAAGGCACATACCCATTTAATTTCATTAATATGTATTTTGGTATTAGAATTTGGATAAAGCTTTAATTAATGTGCATAAATAATTCAACCATTGAAAAATACAATATTTGCATGGTATTTATTCTTCTAATTCATGTATACATTAACATGTATTTAAGATAGTAAGTATATAGTATGGACATCTCGGGAATATGAGGTTTTAAGTAGCATCAAGGAGGTTATTTGATTATCTCACTTCCTTAGTTAATAACGCTACATATTTGCTTATATCTTTTTACATGTGTATGTGTATGTGGTTAAAGAATGAAAACCCTCTCCTTTTCTACTAAAAATACATGCATTCATAATTACCTAAGTCACTAAAACATGTAGTATGTGAATGTAAATCTTCTTTCCTTTATTCATGTACAAGAATCTACATATGATTGAATGTTAATAAGTATATTGTCTGGACATCCTCGGAATATGAGGCTTTAATTAGCCCCAAGGATGTCATTTAATTACCTCACTTCTCTGGTTATCAAAGGCAAGTACTTATTTAATTTCATTCCTATGTATGTTTGTATTAGATTTTGGATAGAACTTTAATCCATATATATAAATAGTTCAATTAAGGAAAATGTCACCTCTTGCATGACTTTCATGTTTATGGTTATGTATACATTAATATGTATTTAAGATAACAAGTGTATAGTTTGGACATCTTGGGAATACGAGACTTTAAGTAGCCCCAAGGAGGTCATTAGGTTATCTCACTTTCATGGTTAACAAGGTCACATACTTGTTTATATCTTTTATACACATGCATGTATACTTGCTTAATGAATGAAAGCCTTCTTTTTCCACTAAGTATGTATGCATCATTCATCATTTAAGTGTGCCAAAATATGTTGTATGTATAGATATGCTAAGTGTTAAATCATGTGCATATTACATGTGATAGAAAGAAATGACTTGATATATATCATGTGATAGTAATTCAATTATATTAATCTTAAGATGCCTTTCATATTGAATAAGTATATTTAAAGTTAACCCAAACTTAAGATTAATAAGAAAATACTTAATAAACCATTCACTAAAGAGAACTAAACCATATAAATGTGCTCTAGAAAATGGCTTAAGGTAGGGTTGAAAGAGGGTAAGCCTCTTTCTTCTCTTTATAACACTTAGATGCTAAGTGTAAATCAAATAAAATAAAATAAAATATAAATTAAAGTCTACAAATCAACTAAATAGCTTGAAATGAAATCAACCTTTATCTTAAATTAAATTCTTTCACACTTAGAAAATCATAACTCTAATGTTTAGTTAAGACATACTACACAAAGCCTTAGCACACACATTAGAATTAATTCACTGCTTATCATCCTAAGTTAGGACAGTGTATGTGTGTTGTATGTTTTATTTTATGATGTAATATTTTAGACTGGATGTTAGGGTGTATATTTTGTAGACTGAATGTTAGGCCGTTCTTAGCTTAATGTTGTCTTCTGCAAGGGATTATGCTTGAAGTATTTGCTTAAAAATAAGTATAAATGCTTGGCTTGTAGGTTGGTTAAACTACTAAGCATAATCAAAGTTAGGATAGGTGGGCTTAGTTACCTATATGCAAGGTGCTAAGTCCAAGTTATAAATATAACTACTTAGGATTGTATGTATGTTTAGCTAACCTCTATTTTGCAGTGCGCTAGATTTACTTTTCCTATATAAATGTAATTTTTACAATAAGAATTAGGATTAGTGCTATGGGTGGTTAGGATGAGCAGTCCCTAGAAGCCTTAGTCTGGGATGCCTTGTGATGTATTTGGAGCAAATCAAAACTAAAGAAGGAGAAAGAAGATATGTAGACATAAAAAAGTGAAGATCCCCATAACATGTATTCAATTTCAATTGTAAAACTATTCTTTCATATTATGGGTTGTATAAGGGTAGAGCTCGGCTACCCATATTTCCTCTTTTGAGGTGTATGGTGGAACCCTGCACTGGCCTATTATTCTTTTGCGGTAGTCTATAAAATTAGTTGATGTTATGTTTAGCTTGCGCATTAGGATTGGGTCATATTCATAGTTTCTTTATGATTGATATTTTAATGTATGGCTTGGATGTGGTAGGCTCTTAGGATAAAAACTAATTTTTCTACCCCAACTAATCACTCATAATTAAATTTTAATCAACTCATAACCTTACAATAAAGCCTAGGCTCTAAATAAGATATTTAAAAGATTTAGTAACCCCATAACTGTATGGTTTAATGTCTCACATCATGCATGTCATATTCCTTCTTCCTTGAATATGGGGGATCTCCATCCTTGAATGATAGGGGAATGCTTGACCTATGAGGGCATCCATTGTGGTGGATAACACTCTCTTCTCTCTAATTTAGCTAACAACCCTATTTTATCATGCATTTAAGCAATAAAATTCTCAAAGCCTTTGGCTAAAATATTATGTCAAAATGAAATAAAATTTTTAAATATTTGCATTCTAGACTAAGTTATATGTTCATACCACTGGGTTTGGGACTTTAGTTTCTTTCAAATTAAATAACAAGCCAAGCTATCTTGCAATTTTATAAGACTGGACTACATGGTTTTAAAGCTTAAGAGGTGTTAGCTGGGCGGCCACTCCAAGTGGTTGTAAGTCCATAAGTCGGATGAGTTTGTCCTCTCTTATAGAGATGAACCTTTATGTCCACCCTTCACTTAGATTTATGTCATGCTGTAGTTTGTGCTAAAGCTCACTAGATTTAGGATTTGAGGTTACTATTTTCCTCGAGCTACAAGCATAAATTCTCACATCTTAGAAATTTTCACAATCTTATGTTGACAGATTTTAAATCCTAGTAATCTAATAAAAATGCAACTCAAACAAAGAAATCCTCTCAATTTCAAACATATAAAGCCTCACCATAGAGTATATTGGAATACTCATTAGGCTTCCTAGTATCATGAGCATTTGGAATATATTGGAATACTCAATTTCCTTTGGATTCTAAAATAAATCTTCCACTTGATCTGACCCACTTAATTTTCCAAACATAGCCAATTTATTGATAGTCTTAACCTTAAAATCTTTGAAGATAATAATTGCCTACTTTAATCTAGAGTATTCTTAGAAAATCTTATTTCCTAGGATGTAATTAACTATTGAGGCTTGCCTCCATAGCAAACTTAAGAACCATGCTTAAAATAAATCCTACTTTACTTTTTCATGTAAAGTAGGGGAAAAATCTCTGGTATATTCGAAGACTCATGATGCTTTAGGAGTTCTTATTAGGTGATTAAGTCCATTGTAGGGTGATGTTTCAATCTTTTGAGATAGTACATCATACCTCAATATCATACATGATCACTTCAATAACTACCCCCTACAATCCACGTAGTGTCCACCACACATCTAAAAATAAACACCACATGTGTATTAAATATATTATATAATTTATAGCTTAAGGAGCAAAGTCATTGGGGAATATACAAGCTATTATTGTAATTGAATATATTATGGAGCTATATAGATTTCAAGCCACTAGGTTAGAGGGTTCTAGTCATAAACGCATTTCATGTAAAACCATTGATGGCAAAATCATGCAAATAGAAAACACAGCCATATCCTAGACGTGGGATTATTTGAGTATGAATATAGGTATATTTATTTGACATAAGCTCTTTTGTGAGCAAAGATTTTTTAGCTTATCCTCCTTGACAAATAATGATGAATAGGTGGAAGATTTTTAGCTTTAAGCTATATTGAATGATGAGCTTCATTCAATTCATATGTATACCCTCTGAATGAATTTTATAATCAACACGACCATCATCAAGGAAAGATTAGATTTTGATAACCCGGACCCAGTCATATGGCCCAACCGGGGTTATAAGAGCGTCCATGTGGTGAAAACATTATAGGAGTTCACATGGGGAATAGATAGGTGCTGACATGGTGAATGAATAGAAGGCTAGACTTACAATTCTTTGAAATGCGACAATTATCTAGTTTGTTCACATGGTGAATGAATGGAAAGCTGGGCTAGTCAAATTTAAATAGTTTGTTCGCATATTGAACAAGTGCAAACTTAGGCTTGCCAAATTTATATGGTTTGTTCGCATGGTGAGCAAGTGGAAAGCTGGGCTTACATCCTTTGGAACGCCAGGATATAGGGTGTTCACATGATGAACTACTTATATATTTAGTTTAAAAGTATAAAGGATCAACGCCTTGACATAAAGAGGGCAGGGCCTTGGTGCTACTAAGGTGGCATTTTGATAGGATGTATACGTATAGCACTGTAGAGTATTGTGCCTCGATGCCATGTGTATAGCACTTCTACACTTTAATTAGTGATCATTTTGACTTGTTGAATGGCGTCGACATTAGAGGTATGCACTTAAGCATTCTGTTAAGAGATTGAAACTTGAAAGCTTGGTAACTCGCTGTTGGATTCTAACATCTTGGCACTGTACCTTGGTGTCACTTTGGAACTGCTTTGGTGTATGCATCCTTGAAGATTTCATTTTGAGCATGACACACCTCGGCACCTCAATCATGTAACCCTCAAGATTTCATTTTTCGAGATCACTTTTGGACAATGATGCCTCGAATGGAAGGATCCTTGAAGATTTTAATTTTGAGAGCATGGCACCTCGGCGCTGTGCCTTGGCACTGTAGGGGTGATCTCCAAAGATTTCATTTTTGAGAGCATGGTGCCTTGGCGCTATACTTTGGCTCCTTGGAACTGCGGGACAAAAATGTGCATATTAAACAAATTTTTTGAATAATTTAATGATTTTTATAAAAATTTTGACAAAGTAATACTTTAGCAATGCTAAATTTTTATATTTTTAGTGTAATCCTCTCATGTTCTGGATCTAAGATCAACGGAGGGAGATTTCTTTTCTTCTCATGTCGGAACTAACTTTAGCAGTGGATGTCTTTGAGTTCAAAATTCTGGATTTTTTTTTTGAGTGAGCCAAGGAAAGAGAGGAGAAATGGAAAAGAAAAATAGGTGCCCTCTGTCCCAACAAAAGACTCTTAGAGGGGCAACTCCCCTTTTTTGTAAGAGTTTTTTTATCTTGTAACCGTTCCCCCACTCCCATGAGCAGTTGTAACCTTTAGGAATGGAATAAGAATTTTCTTGCCTCTTTAAACTACAGATTATCATTGTAGCACCTCAACACTGTATCATAGTTTTGACAGTTGGATTGGCAGTTACCTTTCTAGAAGGTCATGGCTGCGCCTCGATGCCAAGATTGTAGCACCATGGTGCTATGACACAAAAATTTATTTTTTTGATGTGAATAAAATTTGCCCTGCCAATGAATGTGTCATGTTAATTGGACATGATGGATTCGTTGCCTTCTTTCTTTTACTTATATTTAGATCAACATATTGGACATATTGTGAACTTAGATCCAATCCCTTTGGGTATGATAAATCTTGGATTAAATTTAGATCCAACCCTTTTTGGGTATGTTAAATTTGATCCAACCTCTTTAGGCATGATGAATCTTGGTTTAAATTTAGATCTGCCCTCTTTAGGTGTGATAGATTTGATCCAACCCCTTTGAACATGATGGATCTTAGTTTAAATTTAGTTATGATCTCTTTGGACATGATGGATCTTGATTTAAGTTTAAATTTGATCCCTTTGGGTATGATGCATCTAAATTTTATGTTTGGATCTGATCCCTTTGGACATGGTGGATTTAATTTGGCCCATTTGGGCATGATGGATCTTAGTTTAATTTAGATACGACCACTTTGAGTATGATGAAATCTAAATTTTATGTTGGATTCGGCCACTTTGGGCATGGCGGATTTGATCCGACCCTTTTGGGTATGATGAATCTTAGTTTAATTTAAATATGACCCCTTTGGGTATGATATAATCTAAATTTAGGTTTTGAATCCAATCCCTTTGGACATGATGGATCTTACCTTAATTTAAATTCGACCCCTTTGGGTATGATGGAATCTAAATTTAGATTTTGAATCCAGCACCTTTGGGCATGATAGATCTTAGTTTAATCTAGATCTGATCCTTCTGAGTATAATGATATCTAAATTTAGGTTTTTGATTGGCCCTTTTGGGCATGATGGATCTTACTTTAATTTAGATCTGATCCTTTTAGACATAATGGATTGATTTAGCCCCTTTGGGCATGATAGATCTTGTTTTAAATTTAGATTCAGTCTCTTTGAACATAATGGATCTGACCCAGCCCCTTTGGGCATGATGGATCTGATTTAAATTTACTTGATTGGACAAGATTCTTTTTTGATGGGGGGTCTTTCTTTGGAAGATATATAAAATTTGCCCATGTTAATAAGGGAATCTCTCATTGAAATGAGAAGGAGTGGCCAGACTTTGGTTGTTTCCTTTTTTTTTTTCAAAGGGTTATTATTATTATAACTAATATTAAGTCCTTTTTATTTGGTCAACCTTTCAAACTTGGCTACATGATCCAATAATTCTTGGAATGTGTTAATCGAGATTCTTCATGAGGAGTTCCATTGCATGCTTTTCTATATGCTGCTGGTCACATTCATGCTCAGATTTCTCCATTTAGTAATGTACTTTATGACACTCTCATCTCTCTTTCTCCTTTCCAAGAAGAGATCTACTATTGTTACCTTTTTGGTCACTCCAACTAATCTCTTGACGAAGAGTGTTTTCAGTTCAGCGAAGTTCTTTACTAAGTTGTTGGGTAACTCAACGAACCATTATGAGACTATTTTTATTTTTCAAGAGTATCATTTCCTCCACTATTTTTATATGTTACTTTAAATTGGGCTAAATGTTATCGAAAATTTTCTATGCTTGAAAATGTTTTGGCACAGCATACCCTTTAGGGTACTATATTTGATCATATTTGGTCGAATATGGTCGGCCTTTCCTAACTAGTAGTTTAGCAACTTCTGAGGTGATAATTGCTTTGGAATTTTGGCCTATAAGGTCTTCCACCTGGGACTTGGTAAAAATATATGCTTCTTGATGGACATTTATTGTAGCCTTTCCTAAGGCTTCTTGCCTTTGTGTTAAAACTATTGGTAAGTTGGATGTGGTATTTTATATGGTCTTAATTTTAGCTGTTGGGTTACTCATTTTCAGAGGATACCATGGAGGTATTTATTGTGTTGCATTCATAATTAGATTAAGCTGACCAAACAACTCTTTCATTAGATTGTTCGTTTTGTTAAGGCGGGCATTGAGCTGACTAATCTCTTGGTCTATTTGTTGGAGTTGAGAACCCATTTGATGTCATAACCTTCTTACAACATTAGTTAGCTCTTATGTTACCTCAACCTCTACTTGAGCTTCTACTTCAGATTGTTGTTGATTTGGGTTTTCTTGGTGTCCCCCTTCATTCTGTTGTTCAGACACCACATTTTAATTTCACAAATGTGTGTTAACCATACAAATAATTTTGACATCCATATGATCAATATCGTCATTACTGGAGGTCTGGGATCGACCACCCTCCAGTAGTTGGGAAATCTTCATCTTTCTATAAGATTGATTGTTCACCTCATCATCCACTAGCTTACTTTTGTCGGACAAGTGTTTCCAATTGATGATGAGGAATTCTACTCCTTCATCATGTGGTGGGTTGAGATGATTTGGGATTCTTTTGGTTCCCAAATTGATTGGGACCTTCAAGTGGTAAATCTCTGGGTATATATCCTAAATGTTACACCTAATGTTCATTAGATGTATGTTATGGTTCTCGGGACCTTCCAATGGTGGATCTCTAGGTATGTAACCTAGATGTCACACCTTAATGTTCACTAGATACATGTTGTAGTTGGGACCGTCCAACAATTAGCCACTTAGTATCTTTGTGTCTATGGGCTCTTCATCAGTGTTCAACGAATATGGTGCCCATAGACTTGGAGTCTTGCTGTAAACTGGCATGATATTTTTAATATTCCCACCTCTTTTTGGGGTAGGTATTTATGGGGGTGGCGATTTGGTTCACCAACTTCTTTATTCTTCTCTGAAAATTTCTATTTTTTATCACCTTCATAACTTTATAGATTTTAGAAGAAGTAGATTCTTCCCTATGGTTGACTTTATGGATTGGGATGTATATGTTTACCTTAGAATGATTTTCTTATAGCTTCTCTTGAGCTATTTCTTTTGACTCATCGAGTGGATCAAAGTTATTGTTGGTGAGTACATTTGCTTCCATTTGTGGGTTGGATTATTGCTCTGCATGAGCGGGCAATCCAGTAGCTTTGCGGGCAGCATTGTATTTTTTGCGGGTTCTCCTGGGCATTTTGATGCATGAGAAAGATGCTTCATCATGCATGCCTAGAGTGAAGGTAGTGAAATGTGAAGTAGTATGTTCCTCTAATGCATTATAGAGTGGGTTGACTATGATGGACATCAACTTGGGTCTAGTGGTCATCTTATTCTCAACATAGTTGGTTAGCATTGCCTTTCATAGTCCATTAAAGATAGAAGCCCTCTTTGAGTTCAAGTCTTTAGGGTTGGGCTTATTTGATATGATCATGTTTGGTTGTTTCTCCTTATTGAATGCCTTTGGCATTCCGGTGCCCCTAACTATGGGCTTGGTGATTGGTCTCACTGGGAGGAACTGGGCAACCTCGTGATTATTTTGAACTAGAGAGTAGCTCTAGCAATATTGGCATTGATCATAGCTTGAAGGAATCTTATAGAAGATCCTTCACTGAGCTTGACAGTCATCATGTTCTTGATGTTTGCCATTAAAAAACCTGGTCATAGATCGATCATAGATCTTAAAATTTTAAAATATTATTGCACTTTATTTAAGTCTACTACTTTATATTTTCAATCAGAGATGGAGAGAAAACTAATCACCAACGGAGTCGCAAGAAATTTGATCGCTCAAAAAAAAACACTTTCAAGGATGTGCTCTACCATCTTTATTGAGATGAGTAGGAGTATATTTTTCATGAGACATATTGGTATATATGTTTAATTATATTTCCCTTACCATTATGCTAGGATTTATTTAGATATGAGTTCTACTTCCTATGAATTCAATCCTTCATAGTTAATTATCTCTCTTACCGTAGTAAGTGAGCACTCTCAATTAAGGTTGGAATTAAATCAAAGCTATAAGCAAAGTGAAGTGGTGTTGGTCCATAGGGAGATCTACTCAACCCCAAGGCTTGAAACTTTCATCAGGGCTTCCTCTCCACTAGATGAAGCTACCTCATCAAGCTTGAGCATCGGTGATCACCTCTAGCGAGGTATGGAATTTTCAACCACTTAGCTTAGAGGTGTTGGTCTTTTGTGAAAGCAATTTTCATGTCATGAGAAATCCATCATTGGATAGGCTTCTCATTAGCTTTAGACGGTGTGGGTACAACCTCGTTCCAATCCAAGCTCAATCAAGCTCGGATCTTCCCTTAGATCTTGGACAATCTATATTGAGCCTAAGGGAAGAACTGGGGAGATCCTAGCTGTCCATCCGCGCATTTTGGATGGATGGACAAGATTAATCCCACGTTTTAGAAATCATTTATCCTTTAGAAATCGTGGGGTGATCCCTGGCCGTTTGATCCTTGATTGAACGGTAGGGATCAAAGTGCATCCCGCCGCCGTGCCGCCACCCTGATGCAACACTTAAGTGAGTAGCTCACGGCACGACGCGTGTAAAGCGTGCTGACCGCCGCCGCCACATGTCGTGCTGTGAGCTAAAGGGATTAATTAGGGATTTAATTAATTTTAATTAATCTCCTAATCTTCAAAAATTCATATCTCCTTTAATAAAATTTATAAAAATATGAAATAAAGTTCTATGGAAAGATATAATTCAACCTAGAATATTTTAAAAATAATTTCATTGTATTTTAAATTATCCTTTTCTCTAATTTTGGGTTTTAATGGAAATCTTGTTTTGTTAATTACCTCTTAATTAAACCTCTGATTAATCCCAAACTTCTTAGGTATGTTTTAGGGGATAACCTCTGCCTCCCTAATTTTCTTGGGATTTATTTAAGGCTTAATTAGGGGAATTGAAAATGTGTTTTCTAATTATTCTCTTAATGTAATTAAGATAATTAAGGTTTGGATTAGTGTTTTAATCCCTCATTGGAGTTGATTAAGTTAGATCTAGTGAATAGGAGGCTTATGGAATAATTTTGGGGTATTTCCCCTAAGCTATTCCCTAAACCCCTTTTTCTTTTCTTAATCCTCTCTTAATTAAAGGTTAAGTCATTAATTATCCTGTTAATTAATTTCTAAAAATTCTAAAAACTTCTCAAACTTAATTAATCTACTTTGGGTATATTCTTAGTGTTGAATAGCCTAAGTTCAATTAAGGAAATCAAAACCCAATTCATATGTGTGAAGGGGTGTTTTGAAATTACTTAAGTTAAATCCCTTAGTTTAATTAACCATTAATCATGAGCCAAATTGCATTAGGCCCCTTTCTTCCTAGGTGCATTGCAAATTTAAATTCCTTGTGAGGTTTTATGTCATCTCATTGGTTCATAATTACTTGGTTAACTATGCTAAGGTGGTGTAGGTAAAGGTTAATTAACTTGCTTAATTCATACCTCAACCTAATTAAAATATAAAAATGAATCTAATTATCTAAAAATTAAACAAAAATATCAAACACATGTGGGAATGGGTTAGGAACAGCAAACTCAACTCACATTTTCAAAATTAAATCAAACTCAAACTCAAACAAAAAATCACATTAAACAAACTTTGGTTTACTTTAAGCTTTCTTATTTTCTTAAGATTATCTTTAGGATTTAATTAAAGTGAATGTGTTTACATGCTTTCATTACTTTAATTCTTTCCCATATGCTAAATATGTATGTCATGTGGGTTTCATGCATCCAAACATTTCAAAATTCAAATTTAAAATGAAAAATGTTTACTTTATGTTAAATCTATATGTGTTGGCTAAAGTAGAAATATGAGTGACTATTATCACTACTAAATTCAAAATTATTTTCAAAACATATAAACCAAATGTCTAAAACTGAAAGTGTGCTACTTATTTTTTTAATTATAAGCTTGCATGTGAGTAAGATATATGGATGTGAATAGTATAGGTTTTCCTTCTCTTCTCTTTTAGTGTAGTTTTGAATAGGATTTGGTAAGATGTATGGTTCATTTGAAAAGAACCTAACACTTACCTAATTCCATATCCTATCCATTCCTACACTATTACTTAATAAGGATACTTATGCTTGCATATATAAATTTTATAAACAAAACAAATCAACTAATACAAATTTTTGCATTCTTTCTTTTCCATTCATTTCTTTTGTACACATGTTTGTATTTAAGAAAGTGGTGTATTAGTATGGAAAACTCTGAGGTTGTGAGGCTTTAAGTAGTCCTAAGTAGGTTTTATACCTTACATCTCTGGTTAACAATGGCGCTATACTCACTTATGCCTTTCTTACTTTCATGTGTGCATGTGAAAATTGGATAAGAAATCTCTTTTCTACCTAAGGAAAATCATGCATCTCAAACTTCCAAATTTTCTTAAATGAATTGCTTAGCATGCATCATAAAGTGTGTTAAATATTTCCATTTGGTGCATATAAATATGCTTAGGGGATATTCATATGCATGTTATACATGTTGGGAAAGAAATGAAGCAATGTATGTTTTGTGAATTTAGTTCATTTTACTTAATCTTAAAATGCCTTTCTTTTGGATAGGTTTGTTTAGAGTTTATCTAAACTTAGGATTAATTAAAACACTTAATCAAAATATTCACTAAACAAAACCTAAACATGAATCTACTTTAGAAATTACTTAGGTTAGGGAAGGAAAGAGAAGTTCTCCTCTCTTTCCCTCTCTTCATAACAATAGTTAATTGTGATTCACTTGAACCTAATCAAAACATGAAATAAAATCAATCTAAAATAATTAAGCAACTTTAATGAAACCCTCCTCTAAGTTGAACATGCTTCACACTTAGAAAATCCTAACTTAAATCCATAGCTAAGCATACCACACAAACCTCCAAAGCACACATTAGGCTAAAGTCACTTCTAGCTTTAGGTTAGGGGGGTGCATGGTTTGATGTTTGCTTTTATTTTGTGATATATGTTTTTATGATGTTAGGATGTATGCTCATAGAATGAATGGTAGGGCGATCATAGTCTAAAGATTATTTTTTGCAGGGGATTGTGCTTAAGGGGCGCTATCATAAATAAAAATATAAATGCTTTTGCTTGTAGGTGATTATACCCCTAAGTATAATCCAATAGGCCAGGTGGACTTAGTCACCCATGTGTGGGGTGATAAGTCCAATATACATGCTTGGGATTTATGTGGATTATTTTAGCTAATCTCTATTTTGCAGGTGTTAGTTAGATTTCCATTCTTTCCTTTTCATGTAAATTTTAAAATTAGTATTTTAGAATGATTGTTATGGGGATTAGGATGAGCTTTGCCTTATGTACCATGTGATGCCTTGAGAGCATCCACCTTCCAACCATCCAAAAGAAAGAACCAAAGAAGAAAGAATAAAAGAAGAAGAAAGAAGAAAAGAAGAATGAAGAAATGAAGCTTGAAGACCCCCCATGAGTTCCTTGTTTAATTGTATGTAATTCATTTGTAATCTGGGTTGTATAAGGTAGAGCTCGGCTATCTAATTTATTTTTGAGTTTGTGTAGTGGTGCCCGACCATAATTTGGCCTCTTATTCTTTTGCTCTTAGCTTTATAAATTGATTGATGATTTGTTTAGCTTGTGCATTAAGTGGCATCCTTTTTCTAGTTTATTCCTTACTTTATGTATGGCTGGATGACGATTAGGCTCTTAGGAAAAATAAATCTTTTACCCAACTTAACAAATCAAAACTAAAAATAAAAAACTCATAACCTCACATAAAGCTTAGGTTTAAAATCAAGATAAAAGAATTAGTAACCCCTTAGCTGGATGAGTATTTCTTTTATAACATCATGCACAAATGAATCTTGTTTCACTCTTAATTGGAGGGCTTCCACCTTTGCTAGAGAAATTTGGCTTGACCTGTGAGAGCCATGGTGGAAACACACCTCCTCCCTTCTCACTGATTTTGGCCCATAATCTCATTTCTCATGCATTAGGCATATGAATCCCATTAGCTTGATTCAAAATGATTGTCCAAAAATAAAAATAAAATGAAATTTGAATTGCATTAGGTTTAGGTTATTTGAAGCATGCCTTTTACATGATCTAGTCTCTTTAGGGAGTGAGTTTAAGGACTTAGTCCCTTTCTAAATAAATAATAACCTAGCTATCTTGCATAAGCATATGACTTGCCTACATCTATTTAAAATCATAAGAGGAGTTAGTTGGTACCACCTAGCGATTGTAAGTCCGGTGGGTGGTTTGTCTCTCCTGAGGCAAACTAAATACCCATTTTGCCTTAGATTTAGGTTGTGCTTTTTGGATCTCGCAAAGCTCCCTAGATTTAGGTTATGAGGTTTCTTTTTTCCTTTGTGGGCCATAAGCATAAATCCTCACCTCTTAGGCATTTCCATAACCTTGTATTATGGAATTATAAGCCCTAGCATTCTAATAAAAAATTCAACTCAAAAATTAAATCAATTTTAGAAATGTAAAGCCCAATCATAGAATAGTTTGTGGTGCTCGCTAGGTTTCTAGCATTGTGAGCATCTCCTACTTACCCACATTTGGCTTCAATAATAAATCTCTCTTTGATCAATCCCATTTGATCTTTAAAAATGAATCAATCAATTGATAGTCATTTCCTATTGAAATCTTTGAGACAATGCTCATTTACATTAATTGAGAGTTTTCCTAAGGAATCCCTATTCCTTAGGATGTAATTAACTATGGAGGCTTTCCCCTATAGGGAACTTAATGAACCTAGTTTAAAATAAACCTTGCTTTACTTTTCCATGTAAAGTAGGGGAAGAATCTGGTACACTTCAAAGACCCAACATCCTTAGGAGTCCTTATTTTGGTGATTAGATTCATTGTAGGGTGGTGACTTCTATCTTTCGAGATAGCACACCTCTCCTCAATGTCGTACTCGATCATATTAATAAGTACATCTATGGATCTATGTGATGTCCCAAAAGATAATTTTATATTTTTGCTTTCAACCCACAGATTGAAGGTGACTATATAGAAATTTTTTCTACCAACAGATTTTTCTAGCGACTGGGGATGGTTCCTCTCTCCATCTTTGGTAAATGATTGTTGTCTCTAAGTATTGATAGTGGGTTTGTACTTTTGTATGAACCCTAGACTATCTTTCTTTCTATTGGCACTTAGCTTATTTCATCCTTAAGCTAAGCTAGCCAACATCTTTAGGTTTTAGGACCTCACCCCGTGTTGGTCTTAAAACCCCCGTTGGATCTCCAATGGGTAAAAATGAAAATCTAATAAGAAGAAAACATTTAAAGACTTTCTTTTTATCATCTTATGATAAGAAAAGGTTCATTCTAAAATAATAAAGACAAAACAAATTTTTCATAAAATTTTTCTTTTCAAAAGCACTCTTTCAAAAATGCACATAATAAAATACTTTTCATAAAATTTTCTTAAAATCACCCTCATCTAATAATTCTCATAATTGTTACATGTAGGAATCATCAAAAATAAAAATAATAATCTTTTTCAAAAGCACAAATGAACATCTTCCTTCAATTCATTTTTGATAAATATTTCATTTTCAAAATAAAATGAACAATCATCTTTCTAAAAATCAAAATCAAAATTTTCAAAAAAAGCACACATGAACCTTTCCATTCAATACACCCACACTTATTGATTGGAAGTTTCATCTTCAAACAAAATTAAATTTTCAAAAGCATAAATGAACATCTTCCTTCAATTCATTTTGATGAAGATTTCATTTTCAAAAAAATAAAATAAACAATCATCTTTCAAAAAAAAATTAAAATCAAATTTTCAAAAAAAAAAAGAAAAAAGCACACATGAACCTTTCCATTCAATACACTCATACCTATTGAATGAAAGTTTCATTTTCAAATAAAATTAAATATTTCTAAAGAACATAAGAACATCTCCATTCAATATATCAAATTTATTGAATGAAGATTTCATTCCTGACAAAAATAAAATCATTTGGAAATCCCAATTAAACATATCCTATATATGATTAGGTTGGAACTCCCTCTTTCAAAAGCAATGATCACACACAAAATAAAATCTTTCATATTTCAAAAATAAGATTGACTTCTATTCCTACATATCCAAATTTGTGAAATGGAAGACTTCTTTTCAAAAATAAAACTTAACAATCATATTTTCAAAATTTCCAAACACATTTGGAACTTCATTTGCATACTTAAATTTGCTAAGTGAAGTTTCAAATTCAAAATAAAAAATTTTCCAAACACATTTTGGAAACTTCATTTAGCATACTCAAATTTGCTAAGTGAAGTCTCCAAATTCAAAATAAAAAATTTTCCAAACACATTTGGAATCTCATTTAGTATACTCAAATTTGCTAAGTGAACTTTCCAAACTCAAAACCAAAAATTTTCAATCACCTTTGGAACTTTGTTCTTTCGTATACCAAATTTGCTAAAGAAAAGTTTCCATTTTCAAAAAAAAAACCAAAACATAAAAAATTTGAACACATCATTTAGAATTTCATTTAACATACTCAAATTGCTATGTGAAATTTCATTTCACAAAACTAAGTGGGACTTAATCTTTAACATACCATGTTTGCTAAAGTAAAGTCTCCACTTTCAATAAAAAATAAATCAAAACAAAAAAATGAAACACATTATAATTTCCTTAGCATACCCAAATTTGCTAAGGATCCTACCCTTTCAAAAATCAAACAAAACACACTTGGGTTCTTCATAGCATATGTAAATTTCTAAGTAAATTCTTTCAAAATCAAACAATAATTCACCAAAATAATTATTTTCAAATACCCAACTTTAAATTTGTTAAGTAATTAAAATTCCAAAATCATCAAACAAAATCAAGGACCCTTACTTTGATTCTATTCAACATCCATTTGTACCCTCTTCTTCATATTTATCAAATTTCTCAAAATTCACCAAAAAAATCATTATAAGCTCATTTTATTGTAGATTCTTAAAGTGATTCTACATGTAGTATTTTTTAGTCTTTTATAGTTGTTCTGAGATGGCCGGTTCACGAAGTTCATTTTTACTTTCCCCCATGGGATGGATTTGGCTTTGGACCAAGCCAACTTCCCCCGATTGGACCATACACATATGATCCACTATGGTAGGGGATTCGAGGGAGCGAGGATTACTTGTGAGGGCACTCCCTCACTCTGATGATGGAGACCACGGTGATTGGGCTAGTCCCGATTGATCTACCTCGACTCGATGTCTCCTCCTGAAAGGAAAGCGTGGTCCACATTGTGATAGTACCCAGTTGCGGTGCAGTCGGTTTGTCGTCATGGTTTCTCATGCTACCCCAGTGAGGGCTAGCACCCTCTCATTAGTCCCCTCTAAGGGTAAGGCTCCCCTGATCTTAGGGATTGCCTCCCCTACCTTTGAGTTGGGTTTAGCTCTCACTCCTCCCATCCCACAGAACATAATGAAGGAACAAAAACCATATCATCAAGTGATACCACACCATGATGTTAGGGAGATGGAGGCAGCATCCCATTCAACTGTTGAGGAGTTCCTTGTTATCACTTCACCACTAGTTACATAAACCAGTTTCATCCTCTCTCTAGGTCAGACAAAGAGGATGTTAGGAGGATTTTCTCATCACCTCCACTAGTGGTGCAACATCATCCAACAGTTAATAGGAGCAGGAGGTCATACGTCGGCCTCCGATCTGTCTTGCTCCAGGTAGGTGGAGCTTACGGACGTTCAGAGTCTATAGCTCAGTTTGATCTCAGATCCATCATCCCCTATAGTGTGGGGAAGCATATCTGAGAGAGGGCTAGAGGCCCATTCGCTCTAGGTAGGGGAGTTGTTACCTGATAACTTCACACTTGTTGATTTTCCATTTCGCACGCTACACCATTACCGACATCATCACTTGGGACTAGTCATCATAGGAGGGAAGTTCGTGTGCATAGAGAGTCGGTGGTGTCTCCACCCCACCGTTCTACCCCTCATCCTCCGTCACTAGTCCAGGTCACTGCATCTTGAGTTCCAGCAAAGGCTATGAAGGCCATATCCAGGGAGAAGCACACCCGTTGGTGATCCGACTATGGCTGAGGGATCCTACCCCATCCACACCACCTATTGTGGCAAGGCTGAGCTCTCCTACTCGACCTTCTGCCCTAGTGATGGTGTGAAAGGAGTGGCGACCCTGAAGCTTCATGGTCATCCCTTCATCAACTCTGCTAGTACAACAAGATATGGAGATGGTGACAGTTATTTCAGAGGTGGTAGATGATAGCCCAACACCAGTGATAGTGGAACATCCTAGGATTGTCACACCTTTCATACCTAGTGGAAGTCAGGATTATCTTTCATCCAGTGAGTACAGTTAACATAGGATTGACTCTCCTGCGAGAGGTTTTGGTGCCTCTCATTACATGATAGTGATCACAAAGATATTTGTACCACATCATCATTCTTTAGATGAGATAATTTCTCATTATTTCATGGAAAAGAAAGAAATTTTATGGTACAATTTATCAGATAAGGAGAGAGTCAGCTAGGATCCTAATGAAGATGACTTGTTGGGAGACTCAGCTAGAGTCTACATGGTAGATACCAGAGGATCTCTTCTTAGGGAGCAGCAGGCCATGGAAGGTGATGAGGTTGATCAAGAAGACACCACCCAATCAACCCAACAACTTCGATATCAGTTGAAATAAAAAGATGAGCAAATAGATAGGATGGCATGGTAGTTAGAGGACTTGTTAGTAGTTTTAGTACTCCAGAAATAAGCCCCAGCAGTTCATCCTACTACAACCAACATTAGTCTGCCTGAGTTAGTACATGTCTTGGACCCAGCTAAGACCTTACCTCCTGTTGAGCAAGGTAGCACTAGCATGTATAGGAAGGTAGTGGGAAGTACATCCATACAAGAAAAAGATATCAAATCCATAGTTGAACAACAAATGAAGGAAGCATTGGCTTAAGCCCGATGAGGATCATTGATTCCAAAGGGTAGACCCTACCTAGAGGAATCTGATGCTATCCAATATCCCAAGGGTTTCATGCCTCCTTCCTTCAAGAGCTTTGATGGCAGTGGAAACCCAAGGCAGTATATAGCACACTTTAGGGCCAATTATTGCAACGTTAGTGGTAGCGACGCTTTGCTATTTTGCCTCTTTGTTAGTAGCCTATCAAGGATTGCTTTTGATTGGTATGTTGAATGGCCCAATAATTCAATAAAGATATTTGCTGAGTTGGAGCAACTCTTTATCAAGAGGTTTGCTAGAGCTCAACAAAGGTTCGTAGGTGATCGTTGTAAGCACCTACCAATGAGTCCCTTGATTATATTCTTTGATGGTGTAACCTGAGTATGAAATATGAACCGCAGCTGTCTGAACAACATGCCATTGAGATTCTTTTGAAGAATATCCATTGCTCGGTCGCCTTCATGCTTAAGGGCTTCACTATCAAAATATTTGAGAAGCTAATCAACAAGGTGGCTAGTCTACAAGGGGAGGCCAAACAGTTACCTTTTCAAGATTAGTCGCCTAAGCAAAGGTCTATGAGAAGAAGCCAGGAGAAGTGACAGTAGAAGATGAGGGAAGTAGCCAGCTAGAGATTAGTCTTAGAGACCATGACCTTAGCAGCCTCCACCTTCTTTGCCACCACTGAGGATGCCCTACCGGCCTCCACAATAGCCTCCATGGCTAGCACCGCCACCTTCTCAGCCATACCACCAGCAGTGGCATGCATACCCACGCTAGGTAGCTATGGTCCACCTACTCTTTTAGATAAGCTAAATAAACCTTATTCTTTTAAGAGGGAGGTAACCAGAGATCTTTAAGAATCTCATAAAGCGATTTTCTACCCAGAACTGGGGCCGGAGGAAGTAGGCAAAAGTCATGATCCAAACTTTTGCCCTTACCACCATATGCTAGGCCATGTTTTGGAGGATTGCTTCACATTCAAGGATTGCTTGAACATAGTTTCAAGATTGGTGTTGTAGTTATCCCAAAAGAATACTTTGTGGAACAACCATCCAGTTCATCAGGGTAATCCTTGGGGATACATGTGATCCTACCAAAACCAAAGAAGGTTGGGATATTTCTTTATCCAAAACCTCTAAGAAGATATTTTAGAGGATCAAGAAGCTTTCCTTGTAGGTGCCTGAGTCAGCTTAAATCTCCAACATCAAGGAAGATTTGCAAGTTGACAGTTTCAACTCTAGGAAAGGGGAGCTTGGCGCATGTGTCGCCCTGGGATAGCCATTAGCATAGCCCGAGTCTAGCCTCCATCCTACAGTTGTAGCTTCCACATCGATAGCTTCTTCCACTTCAACTAGTTCTTCTTTTTCTTCTACTAGTAGAACTCTTGTATCAGGATAAGGGCATCAAATCCCTTACCCCACTCACTTTACTTGATTTCTACTTTGTACCTCCAAATAATTCCAAGAAATTGAAGAATAAAGTTAGCTTGAATTACATCTATGTCACTTATGATGGGTTGTCTTCTTCTATTTCTAATGATAACTCTTCAAGTCAAATTAACTTTAATAATTCTGATCTTCCTCTTTCTGATTCAGAGTTGGACTTTCCAACTCTAAATACTATGGGTTCGCCTCTTGAGATAGACTTGGAATCATTCGATTCTGAGGGTCTCTTAGGAGAAGCTATAGGTGAGGCTGATGTGTAGGTAAAACCTTCCATTACCTGCCATAAGAGATCACCGAAGTCAACCTCTATAGTGGCAAGGTTCTACCTCTTAGGGTAGTACTTCAAGATAGTAGGAAATAAGTCATTGGTTTAGTGGATTGAGAAGCCCCTCCACCCTTGGATATGCTTGTGGAGGACCAGCCCAAGGTGGACTACAATTTCCTTTCTCATCTAAAAAAGTTGCCATCTAAGCTAAGCATATACGATGCCCTTATCTTATCCAAAGAGATGAGGGAGTCATTAATCAAGGCTCTTCTTGATCTTGAGATATGCTTAGCTCAGCTGACCGCTATAGGTGAGGAAGCACATTATACAAAAGAAGCTCAAGGGATCACCTTCATAGATGAAGATCTTCTTCTTGGGACTTGGATCACAACCGTCCCCTCTTCATCACAGTTGACATGGATAAGTTCAGACACCCCGGAGTTCTCGTGGATCTAGGTGCATCGATGAACATTATGAGTCTAAAGACCCTTGCTTATTTGAGGATCGACATCTCCACACTTCAAGGAGATCGGATGATGTTGAGAGGATTCAATGAACAAGGTGAGCGGTCTTTAGGTTCTAGTGTTACCTTTGTACATAGGTGACTAGAAGATTGAAGCCAAGTTCTACATCATTGATTCAATCATTCACTGCTTTGCTCGGTAGGCCTTGGATACATCACAATAGATTATCCATCCTCCCTCCATCAGTGCATCAAGTTCAGAAAGGATGGGATTGAATATCGTGTCAACGGTGATAAAAAGC
This sequence comes from Cymbidium sinense, assembly GCA_021442155.1. NCBI lineage: Eukaryota > Viridiplantae > Streptophyta > Magnoliopsida > Asparagales > Orchidaceae > Cymbidium > Cymbidium sinense. The sequence continues at coordinate 82,827,029 of CM038225.1, read as the reverse complement.
CATTTTAGTTAGAGAGGTTGAGATATATGAGGATGCAACCTACTATCTTCCTCAACACAGCCTTTCACATGAACTTGGAGAAAATTCAAATTCAAAAGAAAAAGAAAAAGAAAATCAAGAAAAAGAAAAAGAAAAGGAAATAGAAAAGAAAAATGGAAATCCAAGTGAACAAGAAGGGGGAAATGAGAAAGAAATAGAGCTGCATCTCACATTTCACTCACAATCCATTTCGTCTATGGATGTGTGGGTAGAATGGCTCAACAACCACTTGGAAAAGGCAGAGGTAGAAGCAGAGGCTTCAGGTGGAGATCTCCGTTGGCCATCACCAACAAGATCGTGTGTAGTTCATAGAGTACCTACTATTCACATAGACTTGGAATCCAACATGGATGAGTCTAATGTGATTAGTATACCAACCAACCCTCTCGGGTTCCATTGGAGGTGACTTTGATCTAGATGGCGATGAAGAGGCCTCCAGCAAAGCAAAGTATTCAAATCGGTTTATGTAAAACTATTACATGAGTTGGGAACCTTAGCTCTAACCTCACTTACATCTTAGAAAGTTGAAGGTTTGTTGGTTAAGAAAGCCCCTAAGTCTTCCAAATGACATGGCGAAGATTCTTTTGGGATCATCATCCTTAAGTTGAAGTGGATGTAGAACTTGGAGGATACATTTAAAGAATTAAAAATTACCAATTTTTTACTCCTTGAGTTCATAATCTTATACAGAAAGGTTTGGTTCCTCATACATGGTCCAGGCACAGGTTAGAGTACTTTAAAAAGTTATGGAATAATACAGGTAGGGAAGCACAATCAAAAGCAGGATTGAGATTTGATGATTGTCAGTCGATGATGATGCTTGTTTGGTTGTACCAATCATTTGCAGTCTGATAGATTCTTTTACACAACACCAACTCTTATGAGAATGTGTGTCTAGAAATCTCAGATGATCCAGATGATCTTCAAGTTAAGGATGCACCTCCAGAATTTGAAGAAGAAATCCATTCAACAATAGACAAGCTTAAAGAAATCAACCTCGACAAGAAAATCCATGACATACATCGGTTGTTCTTTGAATGAAGAAGAAACCAATGACTTAGGCTATTGACTAAGTTTAAAGACTGCTTTGCATAGAATTATGAAGAAATGCCAAGATTATCTTCTGATGTGGTAGTCCACAAGCTAGCAATAGACCCTAACGCTACCTCTATTAAGCAAGCTCCTAGATGCATGCAATTAGAAATTTAACTACAGGTCATTTCTGAAGTCAAGAAACTGATCGATGCTGGTTTCATGAGGAAAAAAAAATACCTACCTGGTTAGCCAGTGTCATACCAGTTAAGAAGAAGAATGGCAAAATTCATATTTACGTTGATTTTAGGGACTTAAATAAGGCATGTCCTAAGGATGAGTTTCTTCTTCCTATACCAAAATTAATGGTGGACATCGCCTTATCTCATGTAGTGTTCTCTTTCATGGATGGGTCATCTGGCTACAACCAAATCAAGATGTCTCCTAAAGATGAAAGAAACATTACTTTTCAAACCCCGATCAGAATCTTTTTATTATGTCATGCCGACCTTAAAATGCCGTGCTACATACCAATGGGCCATGACTCAGATCTTTAACGAACTCATCCATCATCAGGTTGAGTATTATATTGATGATCTAGTAGTCAAAAGAAAGAAAAGGAAGACCACCACTTTGACTTGAGAGTATTTTTCAAATGGTTAAGACAGTATAACCTTAAAATGAATCCCCTGAAGTGTGCATTTGAAGTAGCTTCAAAGAAATTCCTTGGGTTTGTTGCCTGACACCGAAATAGAAATAAATCCTGAAAAGATCAAAGCTATCTTAGAAATGCCACCTCCTAAGAGTTTAACTCAACTCAGATCCTTTCAAGGATGGCTGATGTATCTAAGATGCTTTATCTCCAACCTATCAGGGAGATGCATGCCATTTTTAGCACTTTTCAAAAAGGATGCTAAGTTTAAGTGGGATGATAAGTGCTAGCATGAATTCAAAGACATTAAGCATTATTTAGTGATGTCACCAGTTCTCGTAATCCCTATCTCGGGCAGGCCACTCATCCTTTACACTGCTGCATTAGATGACTCGCTCTTCGCTCTGTTGGCCCAAGCCAATGATGAAGGGAAGGAGAGTGCTCTCTACTACCTTAGTCGTCGTTTGATCCCTACTGAAGCAAACTATCCACCTATCGAGAAACATTGGCTAGCTTTGATCTTTGCCTCCCAAAAGCTATGATATTATATGCTTTCTCATAAGGTGAACTTGATATCCAGGATGAATCCACTGCAGTATCTTATGACATGGCCAACGCTATTCAGATGTTTGGCACGCTGGTCCATGATACTTTTATAGTTTGATATCACATGCGTACCCCTCCGTGCGGTAAAGGGACCGGCACTAGCAGATTTCTTAGCAGCACACCCACTTACTTTACTAGATTTCTACTATGTACCTCCTTTTAAATCTAAGAAATCGAGGAATAAAACTAGTTTGAATTACATCTGTACCAATTCTAATGGGTTATCTGATTCTACTCCTTTAGAAAACTCTTCAAGTCTTAATAATTATAACAACTCCGATCATCCTCTTTATGATTCAGAGATGGACTTTCCTTCTCTAAATAATACAGGTTCACCTCTTGAGATAGACTTGGAATCATCTAATTTTGAGAGTCTTATAGAAGAAGCTGTAGGTATACTCGATGAGCAGGTAGAACTTTTCACTAAACTATCTCATGAAGTCACCAAAGTCAACCTTCATAGTGGAAAAGTTCTACCTCCTAGGGTAGCTCCTCAAGATAAAGGTAAGCAAGTCATTGGTTTTAGAGATCAAGAAACCCCTCCATAGAATGCTCACCCATGGATATGCTTGTGGATTATGAGTTAATTACAATGTCTCTCACCTAAAAGTTTCCGTGTAAGCATATATGATGCCCTTATTTTATCCAAAGAGATGAGGGAATCATTAATCAAGGCCCTTCTTGATCTAAAAATATGCTTAGCTCAACTAACCACTGTTTGAGAGGAGGCATATTATTCAAGAGAAGACTAGGGAGTCACATTCATCGATGAAGACCTTCTTCTGGGGGATATGAAGCACAACCATCCCATCGACATTACAGTGGATATGGGGAGATTCAGACTTTCTAGGGTGTTGGTTGATCCAGTGCAAGAACATTATGATTAAAACCCTTTTATTTGAGGATTGACATCTCTAAGCTTTGAAGAGATCAGATGATGTTGAGAGGATTCAATGAACAGAGTGAGAGGTCTTTAGGCTCCATAGTATTACCTTCGAAAATAGAAGATTGGAAGACTGAAGCTAACTTCTATATAATTGATTTGAATACATCGTTACTACTTTGCTCTGTAGGCCTTGTATACACTAGAATAAGATGGTTCCATCCTTTCTTCATCAATACATCAAGTTTCAAAGAGATGGAATCGAATACTGTGTCAAAGAAGATGAAAAGCCATTTTCAGTTAGAGAGGTCGAGATATATAAAGATGTAACCTACTATCTTTCTCAAAATCAAAATGTCTATTCTCATGAATTTGGAAAAAATTCAAATATAAAAGAAAAAGAAAAAGAAAAAGAAAAGAAGAAAGAAAGTACAAATGAGCGAGAAAGGGACACCGAGGAAGAGGTATAGCCGCAAGTTACATTCCACCCACAACTCATTTCACCATACAAACATATGGGTAGGATGACTGACCCCACCAGGCATATAAGATAGAGGCAATTCCAGAGGTGGAAGACCCCCTGGTTGGTAGCCATCCAATAGGGCCTATATTTTAGTTCACAGAAGTACCGCTATTCACATAGGCTTAGAATCCAGCTCGGAGGATGAGTCTCATGTGATTAGCATACCAGCCAACCCTTCTCAGTAGGTTTCATTGAATGTGACACTCGAGCCAGATAGTGATGAAGTCAAGGCTTCCAAGCAAAGCATGAATGTATTTAAATTAGGATTATGTAAAACCATTAGGTAGCACTTAGGAACCTTAGCTCTAACCCCACTTTCTTCTTAAAAAGTTGAGGCTTTATTAATTAAGGAAGCCCCTAGATCTTTCATTGATATCAAGCTAAGAAGATTTTTATTGATCATCATCCTCAAGTCTAGAAGCAGATGTAGAACTTGAGGATAATTTATATAAAGATTTAATGGAATTGCCTTTTGATTGGTACTCTCCTTGTGTTTATAATCTTGCAAAGAAAGGTTTGATTCCTTATACATGGTCCAGGCACAGGTTGGAGTATTTTGAGAAGTTGTGGAACGATAAAAGCAGGGATGCATAATCAAGATCATGACTAGGATTCAATACAGTGGGTCTAATCGATGATTATGATTACGACTTAGTTGTCACGAATCATCTGGAATCTGATAGATTCTTCTCAAATCACACTAACTCTTATGAGGAAGTGTGTTTAAAACTTCAGATGATCTTGATGATCTTCAAATCAAAGATGCACTTCCAAAATTTGAAGAAGAAATCCATTCAACCATCGACAAGCTCAAAGAAATCAACCTCGAGATAGATGAAGATCCATGCCCCACATACATTAGTTCTCTGTTGAATGAAGAAGAAACCAATGACTTAGTTAGGCTATTGACTGAGTTTAAGGACTACTTTGCATGGAGTTATGAAGAGATGTCCGGATTACCTCTTGACATAGCAATCCACAAACTAGCAATAAACCCTAATACTAACACTATCAAGCAAGCTCCTAGACGCATGCAATTAGAAATTGAACAACAGGTCATTTCTAAAGTCAAGAAACTGATCGATGTTGGCTTCATCGGGGAAGAAAAATACCCTACCTAGTTAGCTGTTGTGCATAAAAAAAGAATGGCCAAATTACATATGTGATTTCGGGGACTTAAATAAGCATATCCCAGGATGAATTTCACTTCCTATATAGAGTTAATGGTGGACATCGCCTCATCTCATATAATATTCTCCTTTATGGATGGGTCATCTGGCTACAACCAAATCAAGAAGGCCCTTGAGGATGAAATAAATATTACTTTTCAAACCCCGATTGAAATATATTGTTATAAGGTCATGTCTTTCGGCCTTAAAAGTGCTAGTGCTACATACCAATAGGCCATGACTAAGATCTTCAATGAACTCATTCATCATCAAGTTGAATACTATATTGATGATATAGTAGTAAAAAGCAAAGAAAATGAAGACCATCTCTTCAACTTGAGAGTAGTTTTTGAACGGTTAAGATAATACAACCTCAAAATGAACCCCAAGTGTGCATTTGGGTAGCGAGGAAGTTCCTTGGGTTTGTTGTCCAACACCGGGAATAGAGATAGACCAAAAGATTAAAGCTATCTTAGAAATGCCACCCCTAAAGATCTAACAACTCGGATCATTCCAAAGGCGGTTGGTATAAGATGCTTTATCTAATTAGAGTTGTTAACTGATTTGAGTCGTCGAGGTTGGCTCAAATGACTGAAATACTTTCAAGCCGCTCAAGATCAGCTCGTGACTCGAATAATTCGATTTTGAGCCAGCTCGACTCATTTTCTAATCAATTTTGAGCAGGCTTGTTTTGATTTTAAGCCAGCTCAAATTGAACTATTTAAATTTTTTTTTGCTCGAATTCGAATATAGTTGGCTCACTTTGATTGAGTAGTTTGAATTTAATAAAATGATTATTAAAAATTTTAAAAAAATTGAATTTAGTGGATAAAATGAAAAAAATATGATTTTCAAAGAAAATATTTATACTTATAAATATATTATATTTATTTTAAAACATTACAAGTTATAATTCTATACACTTAATTTTAGGAATTATTTTATTATTACAAACTCAAAATATTATATATAAATTTAAATATTTTTTAATAAATAAATTTGATCCGATCTTAGTTCGATCGATCGACTTGGCTCAAGATCGACTCAAAAAAAGTTTGATCCAAATTTTTACCTCATAGCTCGGCTCAATGTAATTGATTCAATCTCAATTGATCCAAATTTTGATTACATTTTTGAGCGATCATCAATTTTTGACTAAACCAACCTTATCTCCAATCTATCAGGGAAATGCAAATCATTTTCATCACTTGTCAAAAAGGATGCTAAGTTCAAGTGGGATGACAAGTGCTAGCATGATTTTGAAGACATCAAGCAAATTTGGTGAAGCGGCAGTTGTAGTAACCCCTATCCCAGGCAAGCCACTTATCCTCTACACTGTTGAATTAGATGACTCCCTAGGCACTTTGTTGGCTTAAACCAATGACGAAGGGAAGGAGAACACTCTCTACTACCTCAACTGCCGTCTGATCCCTACTGAAGCAAACTACCCACCTATTGAGAAACATTGCCTAGCTCTCATCTTCGCATCCCAAAAGCAACGACACTATATGCTTTCTCATAAGGTGAACTTGATTTCAAGAATCAATTTGTTGTAATATCTCATGACATGATCAATGCTATTCAGATGATTGGCACGTTGATCCATGATTTTGTCATAATTTGATATCACATTCATACCCCTTCGTGTTGTAAAAGGATAGGAACTAGCGAATTTCTTAGCAGCACACACACTTCCTGCTGGTTCTCTGCTTAGTGATGATCTCCCTGATGAACAAATCATGAACTTATGGGACACTAGTATTTGCAGTTGGGAGATGTATTTTGATGGTGTAACTTTCTTTCAAAAAGGAAAAGAACCATGATCTACTCTTTCAGGAAAGATAATGGTAAGAATTGTTTTCTTAACTCTAGACTGCAATGTGATGAGATTCTCATACTATCTCACCAATCCATGCACCAACAATGAAGTCAAGTATGAGGCTTTGATTACTGGTCTGGAGTTATCTATTATAGTGTGTGTCAAAAGCATCAACATCTATGGGATTCTTAGGTCATCAACCAAATTGTTGGGTCCTAAAGGTTCTAAAACCAAAGCCGTTACTATGAGTACACCATGAAGCTGTTAGCCTAAATTATTGAGGTCACCATCTACAAAGTTCCTCAGGGAGAGAACGTAGTAGCAGATACTTTGGCAAAACTCGCCAAGAAATTAGCATGTCCGAAAGATGAGTCCATTTTAATAAGGGTCCAAAATAGACAAGTCTTATCTCTTATTGATGCTAAACTCATCAAGAGATTCTCTCTTGAAGGGAGGTTTTCGTTGCCAATAAGGATGAGGACTTGGATTGGAGGAAACCATTCATAAATTACTTGAACATAGGAAAACTACCTCAAGAGAAATTGCAAGTCTATTAAATGAAGCAGAGAGCTCTCTCCTGTCTCTCGTGGATGGCACCTTTTACTGGCACTCTTTTGATCAAATATTTTTATGCTATTTAGACAAACACAAAGCCCGTAAGATCATGACTAAGGTACATTCAAGTCTATGAGTGCATCAATCCAGCCCGGAGATGAAAGCAAAGATCAAAGAGTAGAATACTATTGGCCTTGGATGATTACAGAATGCATGGATGTAGCTAGGAGATGTCACCAATGTCAGGTACATGATGTGGTCCTACATCAATCACCCAACATTCTACACCCTTTGGCCTCATGACCGTTTGAGTGTTGAGGTACTGACATAGTGGGTCAGATTGATCCTCATTCTTCTAAAGATAATCAGTTCATCCTAGCTGCCACCGACTACTTTTCCAAGTGGGCAGAGGAAATCTCACTTAGAGAGGTCACAACTCAACATGTATTTTAGTTTTTCAGGAACCATATCATATATAGGTTTGGGGTGCCTTGAAAAATTATATCTGATAATGGTACTGCATTCAAGAGCACTAAGATCAATAGTTTTGCAAGGAGACAGTATAGATTGGAGATACTCCACTATCTACTATCCCAGGGCAAATGGCCTAGCAGAAGCATTCAACAAAACTCTCATCCATATACTAAAGAAGACACTCGATGATAACAAGTGACAGTGGCATGAGCAGCTAGTTGAAGCTTTATGGGTATACTGCACCACATACAAAACTCTAGCCCAATCTACCCCGTTCTCCTTAGTATATGGGTCCAAAGCCATTCTACCATTAGAAGTTCAATTCTCATCACTAAGGATAACAATGGGAAGTAAAATCACTACAGAGAAGAATGTGAGGTTGTGGTTAGAAGAGCTCGAAGGTTTAGAGGAGAGATGCCTGCGGGCATGCTACAACCTCGAGTTGTACAAAGCGAGAATGATTCAAGCTCACAACAAGCTAGTTTGCCCTAAAACATTTCAAGTATGAGAGCTTATTTTAGTTCTAAGGAGACTAATTATTGCCTGTCGAAAGATGGGAGGCAAGTTTGAACCCACTTGAGATTGCCCATTTATCATAGAGAAGGCCTACCAAGGAGGATCTTACCAACTTATTAATTATAAAGGGGAACACCTGATGCTTCCAATCAATGGGCTCTATTTGAAAAAATATTACCATAAAATCATGTTTGAAAATAGTTATCTTAAAATTCTATTCCTATTCATCAAAATATTCTCTTCATTCGAAGTGTTGTTTACTTGTTTATAAATCTGTCATGACGTGTTTAGGGTAGGTATAAGAGAACTCAAGAGGCATCATATCCTTCTTTCATAACACAAACACAAATTAAACACAATTCACTAGCGCTACTAAAGTAGGTGTAAGAGGACATGAGAGGCATCTTATTTCAACTAGCATGACTAAGTTAGGTGTAAGAGAACCAAGCGACATCCTTTCTTGGTGGGTTCACAACTGTCATTTGTGGAACCATTTTATTAACTTTAAGCATGTTTAGGATAGGTGTAAGAGAACCCATGCAAAATCCTATCCTCTTTAAATACAAACACATATCTTTTGTCTCAAGCTATTTTTGATGTGAGAGTAAGCCCCCCATGACACTCACTCATTAGCTATTCTAGGTCGGGCTGACATGTTACCTTGCTAGTGTGTCACCCTAGTGGTCATTTGTTTGGTGAATGTGAGTCCCCATGCTTTCTTCTTGACTTGACCATCGCAAATCTATGAGCGCCTTGTTAGTTTGGTAGGCCTCACTATGTAACCAGTAAGCTACCTCATGTTGACTTTATTTAAAAGGATGTAAGCCTACATGCTTTCTTCTTGAACTAGCCATTACAGACTAACTAGGTCGAGTATATTTTAGGTTTAGGATGAGTCCCCCAGTTGCTCCTTTCCTCTTGACTACTTTTGGGTTGATATAAGTCCCCCAATGGCATTCACTCAATAGTCGGCCTAGGTCGGATAACACTGAGTGAAGGATTATCCCGATCGGCCTGTAGGAAGATGTGAGTCCCATGCTTTCTTCCTAGGCTATTATATGTGGGCACCTTAAGTTGGTTGATGTTCTCTATGTTGACAGCAACTCACCCGGCTGATATACCACTCTTGGCAGATGTGAGTCCCCGCGCTTTCTCCTTGAGTTGGCCATCAGATACTTATAGAAATTATCTTTTTCAAGGTTTTGGAAAGCCTTAGTTGCCCCTCCTCTGCGGGTACTCTATTTGGATCACGTCCTTAGCGACCTCATTTAGACAATACCCGGGTTACTTTTGGATTGAACAGTCCCCCTTTCCTAATAGCCACCCATGTGATTGGAGAATTTGTCCAGCGGATACACAGATTCTCCCTTGGGCCAATAAATTTGAGATAGGTCTAAACAGATATAAGCTCCTTCTCAGTATGATCCCTCAAAAACTAACAGGGTCAACGATAAATAAACAAACAAATAAATAAATTTATTTGCTTGTGGATTAGGATTTCAAGTCTCCAGCGGCCCCTTTTCCAAGCAGGCATCTTATCTTTAAGGCAGTGTTAGCAAAAATCCCTATTGGAATTGCCTGACTACACTTGAGTTGAGATAAGTCCTCGAGTCGGCACTCTCTCGGTAGTCACCCTTAGGTCGGGTTCAATCTATTTTGCCATAAATAGGTTTCCCCAATGGTCATTTTGCTCGAAGATGTAAGTCTACTATGCATTCTTTCTAGCATGACTATCGCAAATCGATGGGCAGCCCTAGGTCGGGTTGACATGTTACCTTGCTAATGTTTTACCCTAATTTTTTTATTCAAGAAAGATGTGAGTCCCCGTGCTTTCTTCCCTGAATTAACCACTGCAAACCAAAAAATACCCTTTTGGTTGGATAGTTTTCCCCTCGGCCAGGAAACTATTCCTTTGGATTGGTAAATCTAAGGTAGGTTAAGGCCAACATGTTCCCTACTCAGTGTAGTCCATTGTAAACCAATGGGACCCATCAAAATAGTTAAAATGAAATTAATTTTGACTATCTTTGAGCTGATTTAAGTCCCCCAGTGACATTCACTTAGTAGTCAGCCTAAGGTTGGATTTGATCCATTTTCTTGCCATTTGATCATCCCAATGACTGATCCTCACTTTGGAAGATATAAGTCTACTACACTTTGTTCCTAGTACAGCTATTGCACACTGAAAGGCACCCCTTTGGTTGGATAGTTCTCCCCTTGACAGGAAAACTACTCCCTTTGGATCGATAAATTTGAATGTAGGTCAAGACCAACATGGCCCCTACTCAGTGCAGTCCATCACAAATTGACGGGCGGATCCATCAAATATAATTAAAAAGAAATTAATTTTGACTATCTTTGAGCTGATTTAAGTCCCCCAGAGGCATTCACTCAGTGGCTAGCCTAAGGTTTGGTTTGATCCATTGTGTCACCAACAGATCACCCCAGTGACTGATCCCCGACTTTGAAAGATGTAAGTCTGCTATGCTTTCATCCTAGTACAACCTTTGCACATCGAAAGGCACCCCTTTGGTTGGATAGTTCTCCCCTCCATGAAACTACTCCCTTTGGATCGATAAAGTTGAGGTAGGTCAAGGCTGATATGGTCCTACTAAGTGCAGTCCATCGCAAACCAATGGGATCCATCAAATATTATTAAAATTAAATTAATTTTGACTATTTTTGAGCTGATTTAAGTCCCCCAAAGGCATTCACTCAATAGTCAGCTTAAGCTTGGGTTTGATCGTTGCCTCGCCAACTGATCACCCCAGCAACTGATCCTACTTTAGAGGATATAAGTCTACTACACTTTCTTCCTAGTACAATCCGCACAAAAGCCCTTTGGTTGGATAGTCTTACAATGTGGTTGGTAGACTACCCCTTTGAATGGTAAATCAGTAGGGCAGCCAACATGGCCCCTACTCAATCGACCCCTCATGGACCGGTCCATCTCAAAATTTTAAAAATTTAAAATTTGAATTAAAACCAACCATCCTCCCCTAGTGGAGTCAAATTAAACAATCAAATCAATCAGCTTCTCCTCAGTGAGATGCAAATCTTTCCAATATACATTGTGGAGTCAATTCAATCCAACCTGAACCTACTCCCCTAATGGAAGGTTCTCCATTTTATCCCCAGTGGATTCTAAATTCTAACCCCGGTGGATTTCATAACCTCTTATCCCAAGTGGATAACTTAAGTCTTTTCCCCCTAGTGGAAGACTCACATACTCAATCTAGTGGATTCCTCCTTCGCTCTCTTATGTTTTTGACATAAGTAGAGTCGCATTGAACTAATATTTTGATTTTTTCTACATCTTGGGTTTAGAAGTAGATCATTTCTGTTGCTACTTGTGATCGTTTGAACGTTGTTGTTCATCTCGGTCAACACCAATACGTGTGGCATGCCATGTTAGTTACACCACGCCTATTGAGCGCCTTTTGTTGACCTCACTTTTGGAGTGAGCTTTCAACTTCTTCATCTTAGACATAGGACTCCACTAAATACTAAGAGTTCCTTAGTCTTATGACACTTCTAGTGATTAGGTGAACACTTAACCTAACCCTAGAGACTTAGAAGAGTTAGCCATAGGAATAGGTTATGCCTTAGGAGTATTAGGAGGACTTGTCTACCCTATAGCTTGAACCCAATCCTTGCTTCCTTCTATCAAACTAAACCTCAAATTCAAATCTCAAATCAATTCCAACTCAATTAACTTTCTCAAATCATAAATCAATTCCAAAACTCAAATCTTAAATCAATTCCAACTTAATTGAATTTCTCAAATCTTAAATCAAATCCAAATCAAATTTTAAATCAATTCTAACTTAATTAATTTTCTAAAATCATAAATTAATTCCAAAACTTAAATCATAAATCAATTCGAGATCAAATGATTAAAACCCATGATTGAATTCAAATTCCAAATTCTTTCCTAAGCACTTTTGATTTTATCTTATGGACTTAGCTCAAATCAAATCCAAATCACTCTAAAATCAAAAGATTTTCTCATAATCCATTTATATTCTCATTTATATTCATAAATAAAATTAAAATATAAATTCAAACAACCAAAAATAAATTCAAAACTCAAATCAAAATCCAACTTATATCCTTTAAGCCAATTTCTTGGATTTAACCAAATCATTCTCAAATCAATTAAAACCCTTAGATTTTCTCTTCAAACAAGCATTTCTTCAATCACATGCCCAAATATAAACATAAACTACAATCTTCAAACCAAAATCAAACTAACCCAAGTCAAACCCATGTTCAACCTTTTGATTTGAAATTGTCAAATGAACCAAAACCCATTTGACTCCAAATCGCTTGCAATTGGATTTATATTTCAATCATAAGTCCATATGTGAGTTCAACCATACTTGAATCAAGCCTTGATCAAGTCAATTGACCATTGATTTACTTGACCCAAAGTGACCTAAAGCACCTTTTTGAGTCAAGTTCTAATCCAACCCAAATTGGATTAAACTAAGCCCATCCAAACCTCACATTATGATCAACAATCATCTTAGGATGATCAATCACTCAAATTGGGTCAAACCAAGTCAAACTTAGCCTTTGACCAAGTCAACATTTAACCCAAATGAAACCCAAACCAGCCAAAATCCACCATATGCCAAATATTGAAACCATTGATCTAAACCAATTCATAATCAATGATTGAACATGACCAAGTCATCAATTGAGCTAAATTAAGCCTAATTGGCCACTTGACATTAGTTGACCCAAATTGACCTAAAAAGTCAAAATGAATCAAATCTTGATCTAAGCCAAATTGATTGCAACCAATGGCTCAAGTTCATTCCAAATCGCTTGTTGAACTTGACCAAAGCTTCAATTAACTAATTAGACCCAACTTAGCCCAATTGACCATGAACCAACTTGACTTAAAAGGTCAAATCCACTTGAAATCAAACTAAATCAAAATTGATTGAAACCAAAGCTTGCAAAATATTTCAAATGATCAACCAAGCCTAAACCAACCCATGACCTAACCCAATTGGGTCAAATGGGTCAAATTGGTCAACTTGACCCATTTGACCTAAATGAACCTAAATGAACTAAAACCAAATCTAAACCAAATTGAACCAAACCAATGATACCATAGGCTCCAAATGATCATTTGAACTTGACTTTGGTTTGACCCAATTTGACCAATTGGTCAACCAACCCATTTGACCCAACTTGACCTAAATGAGTCAAATTGAACCAATTGAAATCAAATGAACTCAAAATCACTTGAAATTTGGCCCAACCCATTTTTGAATCATTTCAAATCTTCCCAAATCAAAATAATGGCCAAATGACCACTTTTCCCTTAGGTCAAAGGGTATCTTATGGCCAAATTCACTTAGAATTTGGTCATTTATTTCTCAAGGCCACTTGGCATCCTCTAGTGGTCCACATGGACACCAAGGAGGGTGGTGAACATGACCAAATGAGCTTGGGTGGCCATGACCCAAGCCAAGGCCAAACACCTCTCCAATGAAAATTAAATACTTGGATCACCAAATGCACTCACCTAATATATGGGCATCCACTCTCCTCCTCTCCACTACCCAAAATGACTCACATGGGGTGTTTGACAACTCAAATCGTGCCTCTAATCCATGTCATTGATCAAAAATGGCAAAACCACCCATCACCGTCTGATCCAAATTTCTCCCCCTCATTCCCACTCAAACCACAAGGATTCATTTCCACAGAGCTAAGGAGGTTGAGTCGAAGCTTCTCCAAGTCTTTACAAGACATTCCTGGGCTCCCCCATTTTTGCTTCTCGATTTTGCTCAAAGCCGAAATGGGCAGGTGAATTGAAGATCCAACTCACTCAATTCTCCATCAAAATCAAATTACCCTTGCACACACAATCAGTGGACTTCATCGAGCTCAACCAAGTCATTTCCCAAGTCTCCAAGTCATGAGAAGCATCACTTCGATCAAAGCTGATCACCATTGAAGGGGAGCTTGGTCAACTGAACCATCCACTTCAAATCAAGACTTAATACCTTCAACAGGGCTTTGTCTCTACTAGATAAACTACCTCCTCCATTGGAAGCGCTAGTGATAGCCTTTAGGGAGGTAATTGCTCAAAACTGTAGCCATAGGAAAAATTGCTGGGTCCTTTTTGAAAGAAAGTGTCATCCCTTGAGATCTTGACCGTTGGATGTGCATCCCCCTCCTTCCAAAGGTGTGGGATCATTTTGATCCCAATCTGAGCTTGGGTGAGCTTGAATTGAATGTGAAGAGACGGACGGTGTTCGTCTCTCGTCGCTCGTGAAGGAGAAGGATCACACACCGTTCGTTCTGCATGATTAGAATGGATGGTTGTGATTAGATCACCCTATATCTTCTTTGATTTAAGCCTAAGCCGTGGGATTAATTTCGTTCATCCGATCTTATATCGGACGGTCCGTAGAGAAAGCGTGTCCGCCTCCAGTTGACTCAGCAGACATATGTGATAACATAAATAACCTATCCCGTCATGCTACAAGAAAAGCACGTTGTGTCAGCCGCCATGTGGCCCGATGGGATTAGGGGTTAATTAGGCTTAGTTAATTTAATTTTAATGACGAAACTTTCTAAATTCATAATTAATTGTAGAAAAATCCACAAAATACAAACTCAGGCTCATTTTAATGATAATTCAGAGGAGAATAATATAAAATTAAAATCAATTGATTTTGAATAGTAATTTTCACTCAATTTAGGATTTATTAAGAATAATTAAGCTAATTAGGCTCTAATTAATCTAGCAATTAATCCCTTTTGAGATTAATTAGTGGAATGATCTCTGCCTCATGATTTTCTTAGAATTTATTGCTTGATTAATTAGGTGAATTGCTTGTTTCATCCTTAACCACTTTCTTAATGAATTAAATGATTAATTAACATGTTAAATAGTGATAAATTTATTAATTAAGCTTGCTAATCATCATGAAATAATGAATGGACATATGGAATGAGATGGGGACCTCTTTTCCAATTTTTTCCTCTAAGTTTATTTCATTGGGAAAATAGTTAATCGATTTGCAATTAATTAATGACTTAATCTTTTCACTAAATAATCTAATAAATCAAACTCAAAACTAGATCACTCTAAAACTTAATCATTCAATTCTTGGGTAGATTCTTAGGTGTTCAATAACCTAAGAGAATTTTAAAGAAATTATAATCAAATTACACATGTAGGATGGTTATGAAAGTACTTAATTAAACCCTTTAGCTTAATTAATCAATAATTATGAGCCAATTGCATTAGGCCCCTTCATTTCTTAAGTGCATTGCTGATTTAATTTCCATGTGGTTGCATATTATATGTTGGCTCATAATTACTTGTTTAATCATGTTAAAGTGGTGTAGGTAAGGGGTAATTAATTGATTTAATTCATGCCTTAACCTAAACAAAACATAAAATAAACCTAATTGTTCTAAAATTAAACTAAACCAATTCACACATGGGGGAAATGCATTAGGACCAACAAACCCTTTCTCACATTGCCTAAGTCAAATCAAATTCAAAAATAAAAATCTCCTTAAAAATTTTGATTCATTTTAAATGATCTTATTTTATATGGTTGTCCTTAGAAATTAATTAGGGTGAATGAAGTCATGTGCTTACATCCTTTTATTTCTTTCCAAGTATGTTAAATATTGTTTGCCATATGAAATCATGCATTAATTTCTTTTGAAAAATCAATTAAATAAAATGTT
This sequence comes from Cymbidium sinense, assembly GCA_021442155.1. Classification (NCBI taxonomy): domain Eukaryota; kingdom Viridiplantae; phylum Streptophyta; class Magnoliopsida; order Asparagales; family Orchidaceae; genus Cymbidium; species Cymbidium sinense. Next base: position 82,811,030 of record CM038225.1, on the reverse strand, counting down.
TCCTTTATGTCAAATTACATGTGTTGGCTAAAATTAAGAATATGAGTGGCTATTATCACTATTAAACCAAAATTATTTTTAAAACCTATAAATCAAAGAATATGAATGAAGTGATGCTACTTATGAATATTTATAAACTTGCATGTGATTATAGCATAAGATGTGTATCTTGAAGTTCTCTATTCTTCTCTTAACATAGATTTACATAGGATTTGCAAAGTGTATAGTTCATTTGAAAAGAACATAACACTTGCTTAAATCTATTTCTATGCACTCCTATGTTATGACTTAAGAAGAATCTTCACATTACACATGTAAATAATACAACAAATCAAATAAAAACTTTTGCATGATTCTTTATTGATTTGGTTCTTTTTGTACATCTATATGTATTTAAGAAAAGTGGTATATTAGTCTGGACATCCTAGGCTGCGAGGCTTTAAGTAGCCCTAAGTATGTCTTGTACCTTATGCCCTTGGTGTAGAAAATAATGGTGCCATACTCACTTATATCTTATATACATGTGGATGTGCATTTAGTTAATGGATGAGAAATCTCTCTTTTCTACATAATCAAGACATGCATTCATGGAATATCCAAATTTTTAAATCATATCTCTTAGCATTCATTATCAAAGTGTGCTAAATTTTGCATTACATGTATAGGTATGCTTAGAATTATTCATATGCATGGTGTACATGGTGGAAAGAAATAAATGGTTGTGTGTCATGTGATAGTAATCCACCTTAACTAATCCTAAGATGTCTCCCTTATTAAATAGGGCTATTTAGAGCAAATCTAAACTTAGGATTAATTAAAACACATAATAAAATATTCACTAAAGAAAATTTATCAATCAATCTACCTTAGAAATGTTTTAAGGTAGGGATGAGAGAGAAGTTCTCTTCTCTTTTCTTCTCTTCACAACATTTAGTAACTAAGTGTAGGTTCATTCAAACCAAATCAAATCATCAACTAAAATTGATAAATTAACTAAATCATTTGAAATGAAACCACGCTCTAAATTGAACCTTTCACACTTAGAAAATTTCAACCTTAAATACTAGTTAAGACATGCCACACAAGCCTTAAATGACACACATTAGGCTAAGTCACCATTTCTAGCTCTATGTTAGGGTGGTGCATGGTTTGATGCCTAATTTTATTTTATTATGTAATGTTTGTAGATTAGATGCTAAGGTGCATGTGCGTAGTCTAGATGTTAGACCGATTTTAGCCTAATCATGCTTCCTAAAGGGGGTTGTGCTTAAGGGACGCTATAATAAAAATATAAATGCTTTTGCTGTGCAGATTGCTTATACCCCTAAGCATAACTCAAATTAGGATAAGTGGACTTGATTATCCATGTTTGAGGTACTAAGTCCAAATTATTCATATAATTGGTTGGGTTGTGTGGTATGTTTAGCTAATATATGTTTTGCAAGTTTAATTAGATTTACCTTTCCCATTTTGATGTAAATTTTGCAATTAAGATTTGGAATGAATGTTATGGGAGAATTAGAATGAACATTGATTATAAGACCATGTCTTATGTACCATATGAAACTTTGGAGCAAACTACATCCCAAATCAAACCAAAAGAAGGAAAGAAATGAAGAAAGAAAGAAATGAGAAATGAAGAAATGAAAAAATGAAGAATGAAGAATGAAGACCCTCATAACATGAATTCCTTCTAATTGTAATTATTCATTTGTAATTCGGGTTGTATAAGGGTAGAGCTCGGCTATCTACATTTCTATTTTGGGTTGTATGGCAGTACCCGACCACACTGGCCTCTTATTCTTTTGCTAAGCTTTATAAATTGATTGATGTTATGTTTATGATTACCCAATTAGGTTGACATGATTTTCCTAGTTTCTTAATTGCTTGATGGTTATTGAATGGCCTGGATGCAATTAAACTCTTAGGAAAAAATAAATTTCTATCCAATTAATCAACTCAAAATTAAATTAAATAACTCATAACATCACTTAAAGCCTAGGACATAAATCAAGATAATAAAAGATTTAGCACCCCCTTAGCTGGATGTTGTATGTCTCACATCATGCATAAATCATATTATCTCACTCTTGCTAATGGATGACTTCCACCTTTGCTAGAGAAAATATCTTGACCTTTGAGAGCCATCGTGGAAACACACCTCCTTCTTTCTGATTTTAGCTCATAACCAATTTTCTCATGCATTAGGCATATGAAATCTCATAGCCTGTGTCAAATAAAAATGTCCAAAAATTAAAATAAAACTTAACAAAATTTTTATTAAATTTAAGTCATTATTCATGCCCTTCATGATCTAGTCTCTTAGGGAGTGTGTTTAAGGACTTAATCCCCTTTCTAAATAAACAACAACTTAGCCATCTTGCAAAGCATAAGACTTGCCTAGATGTATTTAAAATTATATGAGGAGTTAGTTGGAAACCACTCTAGGGGGTTGTAAGTCCAATGGATGGTTTATTCTCTCTTGTAGAGATAAACCATATACCCATTTTCATCATAGATTTAGGTTATAGTTTGGCCCTCGCCAAAGCTTTATAGATTTAGGATCTGAGATTGTTATTTCCCTTTGCGGGCTACAAGCATAAATCCTGACATCTTAGGCATTTTTATAATCTTGTGTTGTGAAATTGTAAGCCCTTGATTTCTAATAAAAATTCAACTCAAACATATAATTCTTCTTAATTTCAAAAATATAAAGCCCAACCATAGGATAATTTGGAGTGCTCGCTAGGTTTCCTAGCATCGTGAGCATCCCCTACTCATCTCCCTTTAGTTTCGATAATAACTCTCTTCTGTTGATCAATCTCACTTGATTTTTTCAAAAATAACTAATTTGTTGATAGTCTTATCTTTAAAATCTTTGGAACAATGATTTACCCTGATCGAGAGTATTCTTAAGGAATCTCATTTCTTAGGATGTAATTAACTATGGGCTTGCCTCCATAGGGAACTTAATGAACCCGGTTTAAATAAACCCTGTTTTACTTTTCCATGTAAAGTAAGGGAAAGATCTCTGGTACATTCGAAGACCCATCATACCTTAGGAGTCCTTATTAGGTGATTAGGTTCATTATAGGGTAGTGACTTCTATCTCTCGAGATAGGACACTATTCTTTAATGTCGTACCCGATCACGCTAATGAGTACATCTGCGAATCTGCATGGTGTCTCCTAACACACTTAATAATCTAAACATAAATAAAAATAAACACCACACTTAGAATTCTTTGAAATGCCAAATTTATATGATTCGTTCGCATGGTGAATGGATGGAAGGCTGAGCTTGCCAAATTTATATGGTTTGTTAGCATGGTGAATGAGTGGTAAGCTAGGCTTACCAAATTTATATGATTTGTTCGCATGATGAAAGAGTGGGAAGCTGGGCTTGCCAAATTTATATAGTTTGTTCGCATGGTGAATGAGTGAGAAGCTGGGCTTATATTCCTTTGGAATGTTAAGATATAGGGTGTTCACATGATGAACTAGTTATATGTTTAGTTTAAAAGTATAAAGGAGTAGCGTCTCAACATAAAGAGAGTAGGGCCTCAGCATTATCATAATGGTTCCTTAGCATTGCTAAAGTGGCATTTTGAGGATGTGTACATATATCACTATAGAGTTGCACCTCAGTACCATATGTATAGCATGCACTTTAATTTCTAGCTGATTTGACCTGTTGAATGGCGCTTCAATGTTGGAGGTATATCACTTAGGTGCTGTGTTAAGAGAATGAAACTTGAAAGCTTGGCGCCTCGGCATACCTTGGTTTCTCGGCTATGGACCCTAGCGTCTTGACATGTGGGGCAAATCCCTGAAGATTTCATTTCTGAGTGCATGTCGCCTCAGTGTTGTGGGGCAGATTCCTGAAGATTTCATTTCTAAGAGCATGTCGCCTCAACGTTGAGACTTAGGGCCTCGGAGTTGTGGGGAAGATCCTCAAAGAGTTCATTTATGAGAGCATGGCATTTCAGTGTGGGATAGATCACCAAAGTTTTCATTTTCAAGAGCATGGCACTTTGGCACTATACCCTTGCATGGTGTTGTCGGGCGGAAATGCACATATTGAACCAAATTTTTGAATATTATAATGATTTTTTATGAAAATTTTGGTAGAGTAACATCTTAGCAATGCTAGATTTTTATAGTTTTAGTTTAATCCTCCCATGTTTGGATCTAAGAACAACCGGAGATTTCTTTTCATCTCACATCGGAATTAAATTCAACGACATAGGTCTTCAGGCTTCAGAATTCTGGAATTGTTTTTTTTTTTAGTGCACTAGGATATGAGAAGAGAAAGGGGAAAGAAAAATAAATGTCCCACTGTCCCAGAAGAAGACTCTTAGAGGAGCAACTACCTGCTTTTTATATAGCCATTCCTCCCACTCCATGGGCGTTTGTAACCATTGGGACTGGAACAACAAGTTTTCGTGCTTCTTTAAATTGCATATCATTATTGTAGTGTCTCGGTGTTGGGATTACAATGCCTCAGCACTGCATCGTAGTTTTAATAGATGGACTAGTAGTTACCTTTCTAGATAGTCATGGTAGCCTCAGCGCCAAGATTACATAGTTGTGCTATGACATATAATTTTTTTTTGTTTAATTTTTTGATGTGAACAAATTTTTAAGTATGTGTAGTATATGATATAACTAAATAATTTATATACCATGTTATACCTTTTAGAGTTTTTTACTAGTTTATACAACTAATTAATTTGAAAAGGATTTCACCTCCTATTTATTAAAAAGTCTTAACAAATATTAAATTATTAAAATCTTGCTTTTACATAAGTTTTAATATTACTAAGTTAAATATTCTAAAATTGACAAAGTTTAAACAAATTATTTTTAAGGATAATATTTACTTTTTTCTTCTCTTACAGATTGCATGTGATCATTTTCTTGTTTAAAAGTAGTGATCTCATAACATGATAGTTAACATTTAAATATATTTTATATCAAATTTTAAATTACATCACAATCCATAATCTAATTTAACACAAAAGATATGCATGATAATTATTTATTAAATAGTATAATTAAAAATTATCTTATTTCAACCATGTAGTGCATCAAGCATCACAACCTACTATTCGTACTAGTATAAATACACAATAACACCAATACACACCCCATTGCACCTTCCTCTAGATATACGTATTGCATGCAATAATTTTTGGTGTTATTATTGATAGAGCAGTTGTAGAAAAAATATAGTTGAAAATTTATTATAAAAAACTACTATTGTTAATAAAATAGCATGAATTATTTGAGAACACCTACGGTGCTCAAACAATGTTAAAAATTAAAAAAAATTTATTTTAGAGCTAAGAAATATAGTTGAAAATTTATTATAAAAAACTACTATTGTTAATAAAATAGCGTGAATTATTTGAGAACACCTATGGTGCTCAAACAATATTAAAAAATTAAAATATATTTTATGGCAAAGTGTAGTTCAGTCTATTCTTTAAAAATTTGTGCACTTAGCCACTTATAGTTAGGGCTAAGTGTCAAATTTGCTCTAAAATATTTCAAATACTTTGATGACATTGAGGAACTTGAGTTAAAATTCCAAGAAATGAAATCCTCATCTCGTGAGATATTTTTGTTAGTCCAAGCCTTAGAAAACTTTGTTGATTTTGTTAACCAAAGGTTGAAAATTGGCAGCATTCAAATGGAACATAAGAGGGAAATAGCAAGGTAGTTAACAAGGATTTAAGGGACGTTGAACTCTAGGATGTTGTCGATGTTTTGAAATATATAATGGACCTATTAAAAGGAATGATTTTTAACCAATAGGGACAGCAAAATTCTCTAAACATGCATAGTGTTGGAGGATATGGCCTTAATCTGCACTACTAATAATGAGAAAAATAATTGCATATAAAAGATGATAGATGTTAAATTTCCATTAAACATCCCACGTAAGAGAACCTCATAAGAAAGTATGTTAAGAATGAAAGAGAAGGGATCCATTATAATGCAAAAAAAAAAAAATGATAATAAGAGAATCCTTATTTTAAGATGGTTCGAAGAAAAGAAAAATGCATAAAAATTATCATTGACAATAAAAGAATAATGCATCTTGGGGTGTAAGTGAGTTGAGTTTGCTCTAACTCAACTCATTAATAAGTTTGTATCAAGTTGCTAGCTAGAGCATGAACTCAAACTTGAGCTCATATATTAAACGAGATTGAACTTGACCTAGAAGAGGCATGGCTCTTAGACTCATGAGTCGCTAACAAATCATGTTGTTGGTCATGTCAATGCTTTCTTTGGTGAGCTACAATAGTGGATTCCTCTTCTTCTATAACTATTGGTCACATTGATGTATTCTTTAGTGAGCTCATGTGGGGACTTCTTCTTCTTTAACTGTTGGTCACATCAATGCTCAGGATTTGATAGGTGAGCCAAGCTCAAGTTCAGCATAACTCGAGCTTTGCTTAAATAGTTTACCTTATGCTTGTGAGTGATATAAACTCTAATCCAAGATATGAAAAGAGTTGGAAGCTTTTCTCAGTCATTATGTCAAGTTTAGCAAAAAGCTATCTTTTGTCCTTAATTTACTTGAAGATTTTTAGGAACATTAGCAAAAAATAATGTTATCTAACATCTCCCTCTAAGTAACAAACGGTTCTTGAACAAAGTGGATGATTTCCAACATGATGGCCTTAAGACTACTAGTAAGAATTTTTGCAATGAACTTATAAATATAAGTACCAAGATAGATTTGGTTTGAAATTAAAGATGTTACAACTTGTGAAGTTTTAAGAATAAGTTAATAACATTTTATTTAAAAGTCCTAGGGAGACGTTAAAAACAAATGTTTGTGATAGTAATCAAAACTTAAGACACCACACTATAAAACATGCATTTTTTTTTTGAATTTTTCAACTAGAGGAAAAAGCACATCAGAATCACTTATTAATGATCAACATTCTATCAAAAAAAGATAGTTCTAATGAAAAATCTATTATAACATATAGCAAAAAAATATCTGTTGAAATGTTAGCCAAAGTCAATACCAATAAAATTGAACCACAAAAATTTTTTGTGAATTTATGCCAAAAAAATTAATTAAATTTTTTACATCAATTTCATTGGTTTTGGGTTTGGAGAATAATTCATCCTTTTTCTGTATCAAATTACAATAAAAATCTTAGAAAAAATTATTAGATTCTTTTAAAACTTTTGGCAATATCTCCTCTAAAACCTTAATTGTCCATATTACAACACAATATTTTATATCCATATTACAACAATTTACAAAAAATATTTCAAATAAATAGCTAAATAACAATACAATAGAATAATTTCCTATTAAACATTAAACATCAAACATATAACAAACATAGCATTGAAGTTGAAAATAAAATAATTGTCTCACTTATCCCTCACACTCCCATCAGATCTCCCTTCTTCTATTTCATCCTCCTATTTGCTACTGTTACTTGTTCTCCTCTATTGCTGTTGTTATATAGCTTTTAATTTTTGTGCATCTTTTCATGTCAATGCAATTCCCTATTATTGTAGCTATTTAGGGCCTCTTCATTTTTTTTGTATATTAGCACTTGCTTGGCAAGGATAAGAGGCATGAGACAATTGAGAATCAAATTTTTTTTCTTCTTTCCATTTACTTGGAGCATCACAATTTTTTATTCCTTTCTCTTACTTTATGGCTCCATGGTTCAAAATTTGATTGCTGAGACGATCCTCACAATAAGCCTTATTTTATAGCTATGTGACTTTCTAAAGTTAAATCCCTAAGACACATTTACTCATCCTGCAGAATATTAATATAATTAACATTTGTATAATTTAAATAATTAGCATTTTGATCAAAATATTATTATTCTTACATAAATATGTTGTGAGACTTATTGCCTTTCATTTGACTTTAGGTCTTTGATGGATGTCTGCAATTAGCTCTATCATGATTGGTTAAATATGGATTAATCTTTTGATTATGATAACCATTTTTATAAGTTTTCTAATTTATATAACGTACCTAAATCACTTCTAAATAAATATAAATTTAAAATCACAAATCAATTTCTATTAATGAAAAATATCACTAACTTCATAAATTAATTTTTCATTCATTACAAGGATACATCAAATCATATAAAATTTTTCTTAACACAATTTTCTTAAAATAAATTTAATCTAAAACATCTAACATTATAATATCTAACTAATTTTTACTAAATAATATATAAATGTATATATAATGCAAGAAAATAAAAATTAAAAATTTAAGAATTCTATTGATTCACCAAAAAATATGAATACATTTTACATTCACATTTAATAGAAAAAATATGGATATAATAGTGGAGGAAAAATAGATTTAAAATCCAATCAAAATTATATAAAACAATACATACATAAAGAAAGTAGAAAAATTCATTGTTGAAATACAACATAGATGCTTGTTGGATGTTGAAGATGCGCTCATCCTTCTCATCAATGAAAGAAATGAGTTGCTTGAAACTAATCGGAATGAATTAGGGAGATGGAAGTTGATAGAGCAGAGGGAATATAAGTGATGATGGTTGTTAGGGTGAAAGAAAATGAAGAAAATGAGGAAGTCAATCAGGCCAGTTGGGGATATAATAAATTACTGATGAAAACTCCACTACTTAAATTCCAACAAAAATTCTACTAGAATTCATAGTAAAAATTTTTTAGGTGTAGCCATCCATAAGCATGTGCTTTCTTATAGTTTTAGAATAAGACAAGTATGCTTAAAATACTTAATAATAAATCCATCAAAGCATGTAGAGAAGTTTTTGGATGACTAGAACATAACTCATGTAATTTCTTGATTTGAGAGAGAGAGAGAGAGAGAGAGAGAGAGAGGTAATAATTGCATTTCAAGCATTGGTGGGAGATTATTTGTTTTTGGGTAAGAGCAAGTATGGTATTGAGAGATGTGATCAATATTGAAATGATTTTTACATAGCTAGTGGTAGCCTAGGCAATATCATGAAGAGAAGAGAAAGTGCGCAGAATAGTGGCAGCATCATTGGAACAAAAAATTTAAGTTATCTTCGCAACTAGAGTGCCACTTAGCCTTTATCTATCGGACATTCAAGGAAGCATGAATGGAGGAAAGAAAAGCAAGCTGCTTATTGTTAGCTTTAGCTTTATCATTCAATAACTTATCATCCAAATGATCATAGATTTTGAGTTCGAGGACTTTAATTTGATTAATTTTTGCATTAACTATGGAGATGGTCTATCATTCTTAATATTTAAGAGCTTGTCTAAGTTTAACTAGTTGTTTAAAATAAAGTTGTGATCCTATTGAATGAAAGAATTCAAGATAGTGTTATTAGTGTTAAGAAGGAGTTAGGGCAAAAAAAAAAAGTTCTAAACAAAAATCTATGAAAGCTAGGGTTGAGTATAAAAAAAGTGATGGTGAAGATGGTCTGAGCAAAGAGATAGGATATAGAGAATTGGTCTACCTATCTAGAATAAATCAGGACTACATTGAATTAGATTTTATATGAGATGGATTGTTAACCTAGTATAAGATATCCTAACTAGAGTGTCTTAGCCTTTACCCTTTGGGAAATCAAGGAAGCATGAATGGAGGAAAGAAAAACAAGCTTCTTATTGTTAGATTTGGCTTTAGTATTCAATAACTTATCAATGGGAAGAGTGTCCAAAAGATCATAGATTTTGAGTTCGTGGACTTTAATTTGATTAATTTTTACATTAACTATGGAGATGGAGTATCATTCTTAATATTTAAGAGCTGCTCTAAATTTAACTAGTTGTTTAAAACAAAATTATGATCCTCTTGAATGAAAGCATTCAAGATAGTGTTAATAGTGTTAAGAAGGAGTCAAGGCAAAAAAAAAAAGTTTTAAACAAAAATCTATGAAAGCTAGGGGTTGAGCATCAAAGAAAATGATGATGAAGATGGACTAAGCAAAGAGATAAGATATAGAGAATATGTCTACCTATCTAGAATAAATCAGGATTGCATTGAATTAGATTCTATATGAGATGGATTGTTAGCTAGTATAAGAGATCCTAACTAAGGGAATGTATTGGAGAGATCATTTCTTATTTTATGATGAAGTAATTTATAAAGAGCAAGCTGAAATGGGTGAAATTAAAGAACATTACTTGAATTCAATTGCAGGGACATATGAAGAAATGATCGAAAGAGTGATATTTTCCATAGAATTGGGAGATCCCATCATAATACATAACTACTTAATTGGGAGATTCACTATAAATACTAAATTGGCTCATTATTGTTGCGATAATGGTCTACTTCTTGACATGTTAAATAGCCTAGCATCATATTAAAGTGTCATTAAAGGCAATGAGCTTGGATAAATGGTTGGGGTCCCAAACTAACCTTATCATCTTAAAGCATACTATAACTAAAATTCTCCACAAGATTCCATGCACCAAGGATGTTGGGGGTGTGGGGTGCTGTCAATATTAAAGATATTAACCTAAATATATTCTCATTAAAATGGGTGTTAGCAACAACTATAATAGTAAATAAGGAGGGATAACCAAAGTAGTGGACCTCACCATGGATCATCTAACCCAAAACTAAGATTATACTAATAGAGATTTTGGGGAGTCCTATTTGATCCAAATTCTATCATTATTGGAAGATGAAAGTTGTTACAAGTCTTTTGGGTGGGTGTAAATATTAAAGATATTAGTCTAAATATATTCTCATAAGAGTGGGTGTTAGCAACAAATACAATAGTAAATAGAAAGGAGAGATAATGAAAGTAGTGGATCTCACCATGGATCATTTAGCCCTAGACTAAGATTGGACTAATAGAGATTTTGGAGGAGTCCTATTTGATCCAAATTCAAATTCTACCATTATTGAAAGAAGAAAGTTATCACAAATCTTTTATAACCAAAATAATAGACCTCACCATGGATCATCTAACCCCAGACTAAGTAGACTAATAGAGATTTTGGAGGAGTCCTATTTGATCCACATTCTACCATGTTTGGAAGATGAAAGTTGTTACAAGTCTTTTGGGGATTAATAACTAAGTTTCAAAGATATTAAATAAATGGATTCTAATTTTCAAATAGCAAAAGCAATCAATCCCATTAACACCGCGAACATTTCATGCAACTATAGGTAAGTACATATGTTTTGAATTTTTCCTAAAAGGGTCATGTAATCGAGGTTTGGTACACGAGAAGTTAGACTTATTTGGTGTTGGAAGATAACATAGATAAAAGAAGGGTGGGGAATAGATATAGCTGCAATGAGAATTAGAGGTAGATTTTCATAATTAGTTAAAGAATTGGGATTAAGGATTGAGTGAATAGTATTAATGAAATCTTAATAAGTAAAAAGCCCAAAGCACTTGTTTTGTTTATAGGGGGGTGGAGAGGGATTTGCTAAGTGATTGATGATGGGGTGAGGGTAGAATTATTGGAATTGGTGGGGGTAGATGGTAGGTTTTGCGGAGCATAGTAGAGGTCTTCCTTGCTTACCCCTCTTATGGTTCTTGCTTTTGTCTCTTTGTGTTTAAGTGATAGTTGTGGTTGTTGGTGTTGGGGCATTAAGGCAGTGGAGAGATGAATGAGATATTTAGTTGTATATTTTAAAAATAATTCTTATCCAATTATAGGGCCCCTTCGAGGTGCGTGTCGATTCATTTGGATAATAATGCATTACACTTGAGACAAAAGAAAACATAGACTCTCATGTATGCACGAACAAAAATCAATCTAGATTTAAAGCTAAAAGAGAATCCATTGCTAAGGGTTACTTGCATTTTTTGAAATACCATGAAGGATCCAATAATGAAGAGAGATTGTTGAACATATCCCCCAAAGGGATACAGACAAATTCATTTCTAACATGTATAGAATCCTTCGTTAATTTTGGAACAATGAAGGTTTGACCATAATGAACCATGAACCAACAAACCAAACAAAATCATGATCTTCCGCATAATAAAATTTGAATAGAAAAAAAAATGTTATATGTAACCTTTATATTGTGGTCATTCTAAGGATAAGAATGGGTTACAAAGTGAAAGATTAAAGTGTGAGAACTTCTAGAGTTTGAAATAAAATGATTTTAAAGTGAGAAATGATCCAGACACTACTATCCCCAAAATTAGATCCAAGGGGCAACAAGATAGCTAAAACTAGCTAGTCTTAGAAATTTTTATTATAAGACTATGAGGGCTATTTGATAATGGATTAAAGTTATAGAGAATGATATGAGAGTAAATTTGAAATTGATGATAAGGAGATCACCAAGGATTAATCATAAGGATTTGATCACCAAGCTCCCAAACAAGATGAAGAAACTCAAATATTTTTAAAATCATCAAAAAATATTACTTTTATTCTAAACAGAGTTATTTATAACAATTATAATCATCCCTTAAAAAAAAATCTAAAATATTTAAAAATATATGAGTGACCATATTAATTAGAGATATCAAATTATTTTATTATTTTATATAAATCCACTCACTTCCCATACAATAAATTAAGAGCTATTTATGATAACTTTTATTTATATTTTTATTTTTTTATATTTTGTTTAAAAATAAAACATATTTAATTGTAATTTTTATTTTTAAAAACACTCAAATCATTTAAAAATTATCTTGAGTGTTTTTAAAAACAATATTATTTATTTATTTTAAATAAAAAATAAAAACACAAAAATACTCTAAACAAATATATTTTTAAAAATAACATAAAAATAAAAACAAAAAATAGGAAACAAAATTGATCTCAAACAACCCCTTAATATTTGAAATCAAAATTCTAAGTTTCAAAATCTAAAATTTCTAAAAAGAAATTAAATTTATATGATATGATATTGAAGCACAAAATGAAGTTTAGTGAGCTCCCAGGCTAACCATCATTCTTTCTATAAGTATCTCAGGCTTTGATTTGAGATGTAGTAAATAATTATTGCTCTCTTACATCACTCAACATTCTCTTGGGTGTATTTACTATGCGGCCATATAAATCTTAATGATGTGTTCCTACGAAATATCTGCAATCATAATAAAATACTAGAGGGCCTTTTGGCTTCTATAATTTTTTTCACCACATTTGATAGAGCATCATAAAATGGCCTTTCACAAAGATAATAGCCAACCAATGCAAAATCCAAATCATACTGAAAGGATTCGCACAACCTGATTTTTGTGCAGAGATGGCTTGCACATTGGCCGAAGGATTATTAGTGACATCAAATGAGCCGAAAAGCAATCCTTCGTAGAGTAAAAAAAGGATGTAGACAGTGGTAATGGCTGATAGCTGAGGGAGGAGAGAGGGTGATCTCCAATCTAGGCTAGAGATTAACTAATCCATGAGGAGGAAGGCAATCGCACAAGGGCAAAACCCAAAGCAAAGCGTAGCAGGACGGGTAGGCAATAAGCAACCCTAGCAGGACGGGTAGGCAATAAGCAACCCATTGCATAAAGCTTCGCCGAAGCTTATTCTAAAACATACAGTTGTTGGGATGTTTTCTAAAAGTCCTTTCAAACAGAAGGGATGAGTCTATTTTTATGCATTTTTAAGGCCTTTTCTATTCAGCTTTTCTTAGAGCATGCAAATAATAGACAACAACAACAAGGCTTTATCCCACTAAGTGGGATCAGCTACATGAATCCTTCGTCTTCATTGTGTCTTATTATGTGTCAAATTCTCATTTAATTCAAGTATATTAAGGTCATTTTTATACATCTTAATCATGTCTTTTTAGGTCTACCTCTACCTTTCTTAACATAAAGAATCTAATTAATCTACTCTCTGTCATCGGACGGCCAATGCTTTATGTGGCCAAACCATCTAAGGTGACTCTCTCTAAGCTTATCTGCCACTAGAGCTACTCTAACTTTTTCTCGAACATACTCATTTCACATTTTATCTCTAAGAATAAAGCCACTCATCCGCCTGAGCATCCTCATCTCTGCAACACTTAACTTTGTGTCATGCCTCTCTTTTATCATTCTGCACCATAAATCATTGCAGGTCTTACCACCATCTTATAAAATTTTCCCTTAAGTTTAAACAGTACTTTTCTATCACACAACAGACCAGATGCATTCCTCTATTTTAACCATCCAACTTGAATTCTACTAATAACATCTCCATTTATTTCACCATCATTTTAAACAATAGAGCCTAAATATCTGAATCACTCACTCTTTTTAATGACTTATTCATCTAATGTCACAACACTATCACTAGAACTTCTACAACTAAAATTACACTTCATATATTCAATTTTAGATCTACTTAAACGAAAACCTTTAGACTCTAAGGTTGACCTCCATAATTCAAGTTTCTCTTGGACTCCCTCTCTAGTCTTATCAACAAGAAGAATGGCTTCAGCAGAAAGTATACACCAAGGTATATCTTCCTGTAAATGCCTAGTAAGAACATCCATAACTAAAGCAAAAAGATAAGGGCTTAAAGCTGATCCTTGATGTAATCAAACTGAAATAGGAAAATATTTTGTCAATCCTCCGTGTGTTTGGACACAAGTAACAACTCTAGTGTTTGGACACAAGTAACAGCAAATAATAGACATGAAAAAAAAAAAAATATTTAGATTTCTTCATGACTGAATAACTGGAAAGATATCCTTCATATGCATTTTATTAAGTATTAGAATGAGGCCATCATGATACATGATTTATGAAAGCTTGCTCATCAAACAAGTTGGCTTTCCCAATTAGTATTGGAATTGAATTCAATTCTGAAACAAACAGTGTCGTTTAACTACAATTTAAACTATGATTAGATGATGATGATACCTCCGAACATATGCACTTTCAATTACTGCAATTGTAGTCCAAATTTGTAGTTTGAAAGCCACCAAAATAATATATACATCCACTAACAATGTCAAAGCACCAGCAGAAAACAATTTGTACAATGAAACATCAAAAAACAATTCCAAAATCACTTTGATAGATCTGTAAATAGTGATCCGGTAACTAAACAAGGTCATTTTGAAGCATCCCACAACAATCTGAATATAATCAATCTAGAGACAATGAGAAAAAACTTGGCGTGTTATTTTCGGGCAGTAAGTCAAAGCATCCATATCACCTGTCTCAACAAATAAAACGCTTGGAAAGAATCAATCAGTAAAACAACATGATATTCCTTGAAATTTTTGTCATATCATTCTACAATAGTTTCCAACTATGAATATGCTAATACCTGATTCAGTTCACTACAATTCATAAGCAACTTAGTCTAAAAGCAGAATAAATTTGGCAATTAAATAAAATAATGAGATGGATATACATTAGCTTATAAAGGTTATAGAAGTTAGGGCTGCAAATAAATATAACGTTCGACAAGCTATTCGTGGCTCAGCTCGATTAGAACTCATTCATGATTATTTGATTAAATAATCATGCAAGTATGAACACTTTTGTAAATACTCAATAAATAAATAAACAAACTTGAATAATATATTCTGTAAATACTCAATAAATAAATAAACAAACTTGAACAATATGTTTTTTGGTTTATTTATGTTAATGAACAATATCGTTTAAAGCTCATTAAGAAGCTCGATTAAATGCTCTTTCGTAAACAATATTATTTTTTAAAGTTTATTTTTAAGGCTTAATAAATTTTATTTGATATAGCTCATTTATTTTTCCAAACAAGTAGCTCATAATGCTTAAGTTTTAATTAAGGATAGTTTATTTTATCAAATGAGCTACTTGTTAGTAGGCTCGATAATCTTGATATGCATTGAACTCGAAATTAGCTCGATTAGAGCTTGAACAAGATTTTATATACAAGCTCGAGCTCAGGCACATTCCTAAAAGTACAAATTGAGCTTGAGTCGAAGTTCAAAAAAATGTTGAAAAATGAGATCAAGCTCAAACAAGCACTTGGTTAGCTTGACTAGATTTATTTGCAACCTTAATGAAAGTAGTGCCAATATCCTGAATTTGAATCTTGCTTACATTAATTGTGAGTTAACACTCACCAATCTAAAAATAAAAATCAATGAGATGAATAAACAACACATTTTTTATATCCTAAAACCAAGTGAAAACCAGCCAATTTGAAAGAAAACAAAGTCGTGTCCAAATTCACATATTTATTTTTATTTTCTGTTACTAACAAGAACTCCGCACTGATTTGTTGTAAACTCAAGTAACATGATAACCTAGAAATAGGTGATAAAAGTCACCAATGCATGTACAATATTTTGTAAGACTAATTTCATTTCCTTGAAGAAATAGCTACACTTATCAAAAGATCTTGGAATCTTACGAAAATTAAAATGGATTATATGGGATATATATATATATATATATATATTATATGTAACTTAAATGACTTATTTTTTATTATTTTTAATATTTTATCTATTTAATTTATACATATTATTCTTAATTATTATTATAATGTCGTGTCCAACGCGTATCCATGTCTCATATTTTTTAAAATAGAAGTATCCCGTGTCCGTGTATCCATGTCTGTGCATCATAGATCAAAAGTAAGTATAGTCCGCCATTTAACAACTTATTCTGCATTTAATATCTACACTAAATCAGATAATTATCATATCCTCAAACAATAACTAAGCAACACATTACCATGTAATCAAAATATTACCATCAAATAAATCTTCAGTAAATATCAACCTTTTTTTTCGCTACAGAGCATATATGCATGATCCAACACAAAGACACCTTTCAACTATTTAGCATATTTATAAAAATATACACAGTGAATTTCATCTAATACATTTACTCTACAAGACATACATACATACATACATACATACATACATATACTTTGCTATTTTCAATATTCTAATTACTTGGAACAAGAAATGTAGCCATAGGAATCAAATGTATTTAATCTATGCATTTTTACTGAACAATGTGCAACTTCAAGCTTCATCTAGAACGCATCACCTAGTGTTACTCCACGCTGTTTCAAAACACATCTTTATTGTAGGAGTTGAAGCCAATGGAAACTTACAGTGGCAAATGACCCATCAGGGTTCCAGGAAGAGTTCAAATCTGCATCAAACCTCTCGTTCCAGCAAACACATGCATGCACAAGACAAAGCATATTGTAGCAATAACTATGGACCTAGCGCTAACATATCTCACCACTTCTAAGCTTTTTTCAGTAACCCCCTGTTGAATGGAACTCATGCCAATCTTTATACCATCAAAGCCTTCCACATAGCAAATTCTATGACAGACCTGACTGTCTCAAAGGTCACTCTACCTGTGACATCAAGAACAAACTTCTTGTTGCTTGGAACCGCCAAAGTTGATGAAACCTGGCTGGCCCAACCATTGCTCTGTCCGTTCATGGAAGCAAAAGAGATATTTCTGTCATTCTCCAAATTCTCTACTCCGTTCTCCGACAAGTCAGAGTTTGGGTTTGTGAGCACTCTGTGTGATGTCCTGACTAGAGTTTCCATGGCACCATTGCAGACTGAAACCAACACCTCCTTCACCCTTGCGTCATGTCGAGGATTTGTGAGGCCGGCAAAGAATTCATCATAAGTGTTAATATGCATAGTTTTATCAAGAAAGACGGCCACGGCCGTGCCCACAAACACCTGAATGCTGTCAGCTATAAGCTCCTTGCATTTTTCTTCACAAACAAGATCCACCCACCCCATACCCGCCGACGAATCAGGACCTCCGCCGTCTTCCGCACCCCTTGAGTAGAAAGCAATCACGAGGTTTCTAGCGAAACTTCCGACGACGACAGAGGCGAAACCGGATCCCGCGGAGGAGAAGATCTTATTCAAGAGCCGATCGGATAGCCCGGCCCTATCATTTGCATCATTTCGTTCTGTCGATCGAATTCCCCCGGCAATACCGACCGTCAGTACCTCGAAAACCCTAGAAACGGAGCCTGCAAGCTCGTCCGATTCCGCAATTTTGTAGAGCTGCTTCAGGCTGGAAGGAATTTCGTCAGATTCGGAGCGTAGGAAGCGATTGAGGTCGGTGGAGATGAGACTGGCGGTGTCTGACGTGGAAGACACGGCGTCAGCGAGGGAGAAGAGGGCGCCGACGAGTTTCGCGATCTTCATACGGTAAGCAGCATAGGTTGAGAGACCAGCAGCGGCAGCGGCGAGGAGGATCCATTTCCGGCGCCCGCGGAAAACGTCCATGGGATCAAAGCCAATGACTTAGTAGGTTTGATTGAGGCATTGGGACTTGTTTGGCCCTTCCAAACCCTAGAATAAGACACTGGAAGAACGGGAATCGCCGTTCATCGAACGGCGTCAGCGACGTAAGGCTCTGAAGAGTCATCCTTCGCGCGGAGAAACAACATGGCACGTATAGGACAAAAAAGGGTGCTTTTACATACGTAGAGTCACCTATGCTATTTTCTATATTAACAAAAAGGTGAGTGTCGAATATTATAATGAGTATCTAATTAAAATAATATTAAATTAAATTAAAATTATAGAAAAATATTTTTAATATAGTTTTTATATTTTAAATTATAATAAAAAGTTTTGAAAATTTTAGAGAATAAAATTTGAGTTAAAAAAATAATAAGATATATTTATCATAAATAATTAAAGTTATAATTAAATTTACAAATTTAAAATTAATAATAAATTTTATTTATTAAGATTATTAAGTATGATAAAATAAATATATATATATATATATATATATACTATATATATATATATATATATATTTATATATATATTTTAATTAATATATTTATATTTAATATTTTATTTATTTAATCATATATATTATTCTTAATTATTATAATATCATATCCAACGTCTGTGTGTATATTTTTTAAAATAGAAGTATCTGCGTTATTATATCCGTGTCTCAGGTGCGTATATGTATGCCATTGATATTAACAAATCAATCTTCTTCAATTTAGAATTTTCAAATTAACATTTAAATATTAAAATTCATAACAAAAATTAAACTCATATATATTTTTTAATTTTTTTAAAGTTCTCAACTATTTAATTATCACATACATAAATATATAAATCAAATAATTTAAAAATAAGAAGATGATTAAATTTTATATATATATATATATATATATGATTGATTTATAAAAATCCAAAAAAAAAAAAAAGAGAAACTGAGAATAGCAATGTAAAAATCCCAAAAAAACCCTGTTCTTCTAGTCCAAGATGTAAACAGCCGAGTGTCATTTTTAATTTAAATTTGAGTTTGATTAAGTAATTAAATTTAAGCTCAAATTTAAAATTTATACTCTCGGATTTGAATCAATTTATTAGCCGACTTAACTAATATATACAAGAAAAAAAAATAATTATATTTACGAATGTAAATAAGCTGAGTCAATCCGAGTGCTGCATTACTCAAAATTGTTCTTTTACGTTAAGTATCGTTCAAATTGAATTTGAACATGATTAAAAGTTTAAAATCATGTGATTTCTAATCATTGAAATTTGAGATTTAAGCTAATTATATATTTGATTTTATATATAAAGCTACTAATTATATATATTTTAAATAAAATATAAAGTCAAAACTAGAAATGATTGGATTTTAATAAATGTATAGTCCATTAGATTTTATTTAAATTATTTAATGACATTTATTTAAAATAATACTAACTAATTTAATATTATTTATATATTAATATATAAAATTTTTAACAATTTAAAATATATAAATTAAAATGATGATATAATAACAATTAAATTTAATATAAATATAAGCAATTCATTAAATGCATTTTAAATAATTCTTGTAATAAAACATGCAAATTATAAATTATAAGAAAATTTGTAAAAAAATTATTTGATATAAGAAATAAGATATAATTTTTGAATTGTTTTACTAATTTTATACTTCAAATTATTTAACCATGATTATTTTATGAGTATTTTTATTAATATTTTTAAATGAGTAGCTAACGAGTTGAGGTAGGGATGACTAAAGTTAGTTTATTGGTTAGTTAAGATCAACTCACACTATTTATCAAGATAAGCACATGCCCACTATGGTGTTTATTTTTGGATGAGTCAGGTGGACACCACGTAGATCGTATGAGATACTTATTAAAGTGGTTGGGTATGTTATTAATGTATGATGTACTATCTCGAAAGATAGGAATATCACCCTACAATGGACATAATCATCTAATAATGACTCTTAAGGCATGATGGGTCATCGAATATACAAGAGATCTTTCCCCTTCTTTACATGAAAAATAAAGAAGGGTTAAGTTCCCTATGGAGGCAAGCTTCCATAATTAAATACTTCTTAGGAATTGAGATTTCCTAAGAATACTTTCAATTAAAGTAGTCAATTATTATTTCTAAAGATTTCAAGGTTAAGACTATCAAAGGATTAACTATTTTGGAAAATCAAGTGGGATTGTTCAATTGGAAAGACTTATTTTAGAATCTAAAGGAAGATAAGTAAGAAATGCTTATGATACTAGGAAACTAGTAAGCACTCTAATCTATTATATGGTGAGGCTTTATATTTTTGAAAGTGGAGGATTTATTTTGTTTAAGTTGAAATTTCATTAGATTGCTAGGGATTAGGGCTTATAATTCATCAATACAAGATTGTGAAAATGCCAAAGAGATGAGGATTTATGCTTGTAGCCTAAAAGAAATAGTAACCTCGGATCCTAAATCTACGGAGCTTTAGCAAGTTAAAGCATGACCTAAATCTATGTGGAAAGGCACATAAGTCCATTCTACCAGGAAGATAGACCCGTCCGACTCTTCTAGATTTACAACTGCTTGGAGTGGCCGCCAACTAACACCTCCAACACTTTAAAATCATGTAGGCCAGTCGTTTGAAATTGAAAAATGATTTAAGATGTTATTTAATTGAAAAAAAACTAAAGTCCTAAACCCACTCCCTAAGAGACTAGAGCATGAGTAGTATGAGCATATGACTTAGTCTAAAAATGTAAAATCTTTTCAAATTTTATATTATTTTGATACATTCATTTAGATAAAGGCTTTAGGATTTCATATGCCTAAATGCATGATGAAATTTGATTATTGGACAAATTAATAGAGAAAGAGAGTGAAGCTCCATCATATAAGGTTGCCTCTCATAGGTCAAGCGGTCCCTAAAGTGTAAAAATGGAGGTCCTCATTTTTGCAAGAGTGATTCAATAAGATATACATGATGTGAGACATACAACATACATCTTAGAGGTTACTAAATATTTTAGTTATCTTATTTATATCCTAGGCTTATGGTGAGGTTATGAGCTATTTAAAATTTAATTATGAGTTATTAGTGGGGATAGAAAAATTAATTTTATCCTAATAGCCTACCATATTCATGGCACACAGTCATACATCAATAAAAAAAATTATGAAAAAGATGCAATCTGGATGCACAAGCTAAGCACAACATAAATTATTTTTTATAAATTATAAAAGAATAAAAGGCCGATGAGGCTGGGCACCGTCATACACTCTGAAAAGAGAAAAGATGGGTAGTCGAGCTCTACCCTTATACAACCTAAAATTACAAAGTAATAATTATAATTGAAATTGAATACATGCTATGGGGTCTTTATTTCTTCATATCTTCCTCCTTCCTTCTTTCTTCCATCTTTTGATTAGATTATGCTCCAAAGGCATCATAGGGAACCCTAAGACTAAGCCTTTGTCATCCTAATCCTAATTCATATTGCAAACTTATATTATTATGAAAAAGTAAATATAACTACACCTGCAAAATAGAGATTAGCTAAACACATTATAGTTTTTATCTGGATGTAGGGGACACCACGCAGATCATATTGGATACTTATTGAAGTGATCGGGTGTGACATTGAGATATGATGTACTATCTCGAAAGATAGAGGCATTACCCTTCGGTGAACCTAATCACCTAAAAAAGACTCTTAAGGCATAATGGGTCTTCAGATATACCTACGATATTTTCCCTGCTTTACATGGATGAATAAAGTAGGATTTATATTAAACCAAGTTCTTGAGTTCACTATGATGGCAAGCCTCTATAATTAATTACATCATAGGGAATGAAATTCCCAAGGAATACTCTTGATTAAAGTAAATAATTATCATCTCCAAAGATTTCAAGGTTAGACTATCAAAGGATTGGATTATATTTAAAAAATCAATTAGGAAAGTTCAAAGAGAAGACTTATTTTTGGGATTCAATGGGGAAGTAGAAAATGCTCATGATACTAGAAAGCCTAGTGAGCATTCCAATCTATCCTATAATTGGGCTTTGTATATTTGAAAGTGAAGAGATTTATTTATTTGAGTTGAATTTTATTAGATTGCTAGGGCTTAAAATTCACCAACACAAGGTTGTGAAAATGGCTAAGAGGTGAGGATTTATGCTTATAGCCTGATGGAAACAGTTACCTCGGACATAATGGTTTACCTCCACAAGAGAGAATAAATGTCCGACTTCTGGACTTATAATCATCTAGAGTGGAAGCTAGCTAACTCCTCCTACAATTTTAAAACCATATAGTTTGGTCTTATGAATTGCAAGATAGCTAGGGTAGTTATTTAATT
The DNA here is from genome assembly GCA_021442155.1 of Cymbidium sinense. NCBI lineage: Eukaryota > Viridiplantae > Streptophyta > Magnoliopsida > Asparagales > Orchidaceae > Cymbidium > Cymbidium sinense. The sequence continues at coordinate 82,788,473 of CM038225.1, read as the reverse complement.
AGAAAGAAACTAAAGTCCTATACCCACTCTCTAAGAGACTAGATCATGAGTGGTATGAGCACATAACTTAATCTATAAATGCAAAATATTTTCAAGTTTTATGTCATTTTGACATGATATTTTAAACAAAGGCTTTGGGATTTTATATGCCTAAATGCATGATGAAGTAGATTTTGGTCAAATCAAAAGAAAGAGGGTGAAGCTCCATCAGTAGGGGTTGCTCTCACAAGTCAAGTGATCCCTATGCATGTAAGAATGGAGGCCCTCACTTTTAAGGGTTATTCAAGATGATATGCATGATGTGAGACAAATAACCATGTTAAGGGTTACTAAATCATTTAAGTATCTTATTTATGTTCTAGGCTTTTATGGTGAGGTCATGAGTTATTTAAAATTTAGTTATGAGAGATTAGTTGGGCATAAAATTTATTTTTTTATCCTAAGAACCTATCGTATCCAAGTCACACATTAAAGCATCAATTATAAAAAAAACTATGAAAATCATGCAATCTTAATGCATAATTTAAATAAATCACCAATCAATTTTATAACTACTGCAAAAGAATAAGAGGCCGGTGCAGTCGGGTACTGCCGTACAACCTAAATTGAAAAGATGGGTAGCCTAACTCTACCCTTATACAACTAAAATATGAAAGAATAATTATAATTTGAATGAAAGCATGTCTTCACTTCTTCATTCTTCCATCTTCGTCCTTCTTTCTCTTATTTTGGTTTGCTCCTTCTTTGATTTGGATGGTGCTTTCTTTAAAGGCATCATGGGCACCCCAGGACAAAGCCTTCTAGCCACTACTCATCCTAATCTCCCATAGCACTAATCCTAATTCCTATTACAAAATTGCATTCATACATGGAAAAATAAATCTAACTACACCTACAAAATAGAGGTTAGCTAAACATATATATAATCCCAAGTAATTATATGTATAATTTGGACTTAGCACACTACACATGGGTAACCAAGCCTACATGTCCTAACTTGGATTATACTTAGGGGTTTAAGCTATAAAGAGAGCATTTCTATTTATTTGTAAGCATCCCTTAAGCACAATCTGCTACAAAAATGTGATTAGGCTAAGAACAACCTAACATCCAGTCTACAAAGTATACACCATAACATCTAGTGTAAAATAATACATCATAAAATAAAATATACATAACATCATACACCGCCCTAACATAGAGCTAGAAGTGGTGACTTAATTCTAATGTGTGTGTTAAGGCTTTGTGGGGCATGTCTTACTAAACATTAGAGGTATATTTTTCTAAGTGTACAAAATATTTAAGTTAACTTGATGGTTGGTTTCACTTCAAGTTGTTTAGTTGATTTGATTTCTAATTTATATTTTATTTTATTTCATATGATCTAAACTTAGCAACTAAGTGTTATAAAGAGAAAGAAGAGGATTACTCTCTTCCATCCCTACCTTAAGCCACTTTCTAAAGCATATTAATTTTATTTAGCTCTTTAATGAACTTTAAATGATTTTTAATTAATTAAGTTTAGGTTAACTTCAAATGATCATATTCAATATGAAAATTTTCTTAAGATTAATCTAATCGAATTACTATCACATGACATATATTGAATAATTCATTTCCATCACATATGACATGCATATGATTTAATATTTAGTACACCTATACATACATTATGTTTTGGCACACTTAAATGATAATGAATGTGTATGTTTGGAATTTATTTTTATTGGATTATATGAACATATAAATTAAAGCTCTATCAAAATTTTAATACCAAAATACATAAGTAGGTGTCATTGTTAATCAGGGGAGTGAGGTAATCAAATGACCTCCTTGGGCTAGCTAAAGCCTCGTACTCCTGGAATGTCTAAACTATATACTTATTAACATTCCAAACCTATGTAAATCTATACATGAACAAGGAAAAGAGAGCACTAATTTATATAACACATGCTAATGACTTAGGTGAATATGAATGCATGCATTTTTTGGTAGAAAGGAGGATCCTAATTCCTTAACTAAATATACATTTGTATGTATAAAAGATATAAACAAGTACGTGCCATTATTAACTAGGGAAGTGAGGTAATCAAATGACCTCCTTGGGGCTAGCTAAATCCTCGTAATCCTGGGATGTCCAAACTATATACTTATTTTCTTAGATGCATATAAATGTATAAATAATTAAAAGAAAGGGGATCATGCAAAGTTGTACTTTTTTATTTATATGATTGAATTATTTATGCATATGATTTAAAGCTCTATCTAAATTCTAATGTTAAAATACATAAGAATGAAATCAAATGGATATGTGCCTTTATTAACCAGGGAAGAGAGGTATCAAATGACCTCCTTGGGGCTAGCTAAAGCCTTGTATTCCAGGGATGTCTAGACTATATACCCATTATCATTCAAACTCGTGTAAATAAACATATGAATAAAAGAAAGAGAGCTTCACTTCATATACATAAGCTATAAGCACATGCACCTCACATGTGTTTATAATTATCATCACCACACATCATTTATAAACTTTGGGAAAATATATTTGGATTTAATAGTTATAATAGTCACACATATATTAAGTTAAATCAACACATACGAGCTTTACATAAAGGAAATTTCATTTGACTTGATTACTTTTGAAAGATATGGATGCATGAAATCAAATGACTTACAACATCTATCATGATGAGAAAGGAAACAATCAAATATAATCATATGATTCATTCAACCAAATTAACTCCTAAGAACAATCAAATCAAAAAAAATTATTTAAAGTAAATAAAAGCATCTTTATTAATTTAGTTTTGGACTTTGATTTGATTTAAAGAGGAGGAGAAATTTATAATTTGTTTATTCAAACCCATTCCCACATTAGTAATTTGATTTGGTTTTAAAAAAGGTAATTAAGTAAACTTTATGAACTAATTAAGTTTGATCCTTAATTAAATCAATTAATCACCCTTACCTATGTTACCTTAATGTAATTAACCAAACAATTATGAGCCAACATGATATGCATATGAATGGAAAGTAAATTTGCAATGATCTTAGAGCATAAAAGAGCCTAATGCAATTGACTCACAATTGATAGTTAATTAAATTAAGAAACTTAATTAAGTACTTTTATGGTTTTCCCACACATATGGGTTAATCATAATTTTTCTAAGTACCTTTAGGTTATTAAACACCTATATATCTACCCATGATTTAATTAATCAAGATATAATGTTATTATGATTTTAAATTGATTAATTAAACCATCTAATTAATTAATTAAACCTTTAATTAATATCATTTCAATCAATTTCCTTTCAAATGAAATGGACTTAGAAAAAATATTAGGAAGGAGGTCCTCATCCCATTTTCTTTGCCCATTCACTATTCAACAATGATTAACAAGCTTAATTAATTTATTTATTGCATGATTAAGAGGTTAGTTAACCATTTAATTAATTAAGAGAGTAATTAAAGCTTAAATGAGCAATTTCCTAATTACCTAAGTAATAAATCCAAAGAAAATTATGAGAGGCAGATGTCATCCCATTAGATCACCATAGAAAGTTTGAAATTAATCACTTGAGCAATTAAGGAGTGATTAAGCTAATTAAGTTTTTAATTAAATTAAATTAATCCTTAATTACTGCTCAAAATTAATTAAGATTAATTTTAAATGATTCTCCTTTAAAACACCTTTAAAATGAGTATTTATTTTGCATTTTCAATTTTTCTATGATTTGTTATGAACTTTGGAAGTTTCAGCCATTACAAATAATAATTAAGCTTTAAATTAAGTCTAATCTTGTCGGCACCACATGGAACGCTGATGTGGCAAGCATTCCACATGGTGTCATGGGATTGGCCACTTAAGCACATCTGATTCAGCACTAAAGTGGCTAGCGGTGGACACACTTTCATCTCCGCAGTCTAATCTAAGATCGGATGACGCAGATCAAGCCCACGATTCCTATGGGGATTAAATCGAGATAAATCTAGTGAATAATCATGACCTTCCATTCTTATTATGTAAAATAGATGGTGTGTGATCCGTCATCTCATGAGTGATAGAAGACAGACACCATCCCCATTTTATCGCTTGATCTGAGCTCATTCGAGCTTGGATCGACTCAAAATTAGTCCCACACCTTCACGATAATGATCTGAGGGGATCAACGATAGAAAACACATGACATTCAAGTTTTCTTCGAAAAGAACAAACAAAAATTAACAAAATCTCAATTTTAATAGTATTATCTCACCGGAGCTCAAGACCGACGGTGAAATGAATTGAGGAAGCTTTGTCTAGTATAGATAAAGCCCTACTGGTCAGCACACATGAAGATTTCTTCATGTTCACTCGGATGGCTATGAACTATCAATTTGGAGGCTAACGTTGATTGAATTTACACGTCCGGTGGTTAGAGGGTTCAAGAGGTGATTCATTCTTTGTGGTGTTTATTTTTGGTTCATGTGTATGTGTGTGTATATGGAGGGACACCAAGATAGGATGTACTTATTAAGATGATGATCAATTAATAAGGAATAGTGGACTATCTCGAAAGATAGAAATCACTACTGTATGATATACCTAATCACCTAATATGGACTCTTAAGGTATGATGTGTCTTCGAATGTACTAGAGATTTTTTTTCTACTTTATATGGATGAATAAAGTAGGGTTTACTTAAATCGAGTTCTAAAGTTCCCTATAGGGGTAAGCCCCCATAGTTATTTACATCCTAAGTAATGTGAGTTCCTTAGGAATACTCTTAATTATAGTAGACAATTATTATCTCTAAAGAATTTAAAGATAGGACTATCAATAAATTAGCTATATTTGGAAGATAAAATGGGATAGATCAAAAGAAAAGACTTATTATCAAAGCCAAAAAGAAATGAGTAGAGGATGCTCATGATACTAGGAAGCCTAGTGAGCATCCCAAACTATCCTATGGTTGGGCTTATTTGTTTGAAATTGAGGAGAATTATATATTTGAGTTAAAATTTTATTAAAAATCTAGGACTTATAATTCTATAATACAAGATTGTGAAAATGCCTAAGAGGTGATGATTTAGGCTTGTAGTCCAAAGGGAAATAACAATCTCAAATCCTAAATCTATGGAGTTTTAGTAGGGGCCAAAGCATGACCTATATTTAAGGCGAAAGATGGGTATATTATTTACCTCCATAAGAGAGAATAAATCACCCAACTACTGAACTTATAACCGCCTAGAGTGGCAACCAGCTAATTCCTCATTTTAAAACTATGTATGCAAGTCTTATGCTTTTGCAAGTGGCTAGGTTGTTATTATTTAAAAAGAAAACTAAAGTCCTTAGACCCACTCCCTAAGACACTATAGCATAAGTGCTATGAGTGATGACCTAGTCTAATACAGATTTTATCAAATTTTATTTGATTTTAGACTCTTTATTTTGACATAGGCTATGAGATTTTTTTATGCCTAAATGTGTGACGAAATTGATTATGGGCTAAATCAAAAGAGAAAGAGGTTTTATTCCATCATAGACTCTCAAAGGTTAAGCTCTTAATATCTGGAAAAGATGGAAGCCCTCTCTTAATAAGAGTGAAATATGATGATATACGTGATATTAAGCATACAACATCTAACTAAGGGGTTGCTAAATATTTTATTATCTTGATTTAATGCCTAGGCTTTATATGAGGTTATGAGTTATTTTAAAAATTTAGTTATGAGTTATTAATGGAGAGAAAATTTATTTTATCCTAAGAGCCTACACGAATTTAGGCCAAACAATAATCAACAATCATAAATATACTATGAAAAGACATGCTTTTTCTAATGCACAAGCTAAATAAAATATCAAACAATTTTATAAAGCTATCATAAAAGAATAAGAGGCCAATGCGGTCAGGTATCGTCGTGCAACTCGAAAAGAAATATGGGTAGCCAAGTCTACCCTTATACAACCCAAATTATAAGGGAATAATTACAACGATGAATGATGAATGTTATGGGGATCTTCATTCTTCATTCTTCATTCTTTCTTCTTTTGATTTGATTTGGATACGCTTTCTCTAAAGGCTTCACATGGTATATAAGACTTGGTCATGTAATTAATGCTCATCATAATCCCTCATAACACTTCTCCTAATCCTAATACAAAATTACATTTAAAGAAGAAAAGTAAATCTAGCTACACTTATAAAACAAATGTTTGCTAAACACACTATACAACCCAAATAGTTATATGAATTATCTGAACTTAGCACCCCATACATGGGTAACCAAGCCCACCTATCCTAACTTGGATTATGCTTAGGGGTTTAAGCAACCTGCAAAGAGAGCATTTATATTTATTTTTGAGCGGCCCCTTGAGCACAATCCTCTACAAAAAGTATAATTAGGCTAATAACGGGCTAACATCCAATCTATGAAACATACACCTTAACATCCAATCTAAAATAATTCATCAAAAAACCAAATATACATGAAACCATGCACCGTCCTAACATAAAGCTAGAAGTGGTGACTTAATCAAATGTGTGTGCATTAAGGCTTGTGTGGTATGTCCTAACTAGGTTTTAGAGTTATAATTTTGCTAAGTGTGAAAGATTTAATTTATAAAGGGTTGATTTCTCTTTAAATGATTTAATTGATTTGAAGATTTTACTTAGTGGTTTTCTTTTGTTTCATATGTCTTACACTTAACAACTAAGTGTTATAAAGAGAAGAAAAAGAGGGGATCTCTTATTCATCCCTATCTTAAGTCACTTCTAAGGCAAATTAATTAGCTTTATTCTCTTTAGTGGATGATTTATTACATGTTTTAAACAACCCTAAGTTTAGGTTCACTCTAAATGACCATATTCAATAAGAAAGGTATCTTAAGATTAATTAAAATGAATTACTATGATATAACACATGTTTATTCATTTCTTTTCATCATGTATATCATGCATATGATTAAATCCTAAGCATAGCTATACATGCAATTTGCATCTTAGTACACTTAAATGATGAATGTGAGTAAATGTGTTTAGAATTAATATTTCATTTGATTGAATGATTTTGTCATATTAATTTAAAGCTCTATAGATTCTTATGCAAAAAGCATAAGAAAAAACCTTAAATCACATGACTAATTAATCAACCAAAAAAATAAAGTATGAATGCATGTCTTTTTAATATAAAAAGAGGGTTTTCATTCATTAGCAAAGTACACATTCACAAGTATAAATATTTTAAGTGAGTCTGTCACCATTATTCTATACCAGGGCATAAGGTACAAGATCTACTTAGGGCTACTTAAAGCCATGCTGCCCTAGGATGTCTAAACTAATATACCACTTTTATTATATACATATGAATGTATAGGAAACTATAAGAATAGGAAAACCCAAGCAAAAATTATGTTTAATTTTGTTTAATTTATGATTCTTATTCATTGGTCATCCATACATACACATGTATAAGAGTTTTAAGTAGGTACAGTGCTATTATTCTACACCAAGGACATATGATACAAAACTTACTTGGGGATACTTAAAGCCTTGTAGCCCCGAGAAATCTAAACTAATATACCACTTTTCTTATATACATATGAATGTACAAAAAGAACCCTAAGAATGAAAAGTCATGTAAGAAGTCATTTACATATATGATATGAAATTCTTCCTAAGTCTTAGCATGGAGATACATGTGAATAGATTTAGACAAATATTGTGTTCTTTTCAAATGAATTACACATTTGCAAATCTCATGCAAATCCATATAAGGTAAGGAAAGAGAGCTTCATATTACATATCTTAGATTATGAACACATGCACACTTATAGATACTTGTAATTAACACCACTCCACATATTATAATTTATTTATAGGCTTTTGAAGATAACTTTTGATTTAATAGTAATAATAGCCATACCTATTTTTTAATTTAAGTCAACACATGCAATTTGACATAAAAGAAACTATTTCATTTTAGTTCATTTCTAAAGAAATGAATGCATGATTACAAATGGAAAATAACATTTAACATGATTGGAAAGAAATAAAGGAACATAAGCATATGATCTCATTCATTCCAATTAGTTCCTAAAGACAACCATACTAAATAAGGCTATTTAAAATGAACCAAAGTTCTTTAATGTCATTTTATTTTGAGTTTGATTTGATTTAGGACATGTGAAAGAGGTTTTCTAATTCTAATCCCATTTCCCATGTGTGAGTTAATTTAGTTTAATGAAGAATATTTAGGTTGATTTTATATTTTAATTAGGTTAAGGTATGAATTAGGTGGGTTAATTTACCCTTACCTTTATCACCTTAAGTTAATTAACTAATTAATAATGAGCCAATATGATATGCAACCACATAAAAAAGCAAATTCACAATGCTCCTAAGAAATGAAAGGGCCTAATGCAATTGGCTCATGATTAATAGTTAATTAGGCTTAAAGGATCTCACTTAACTACTTTTATGATTTTCTCACACATGTGAACTAATTATAATTTTATCATCTCTCACTTTGGACTATTGAACACCTAAAGAGCTACCTAAGATTATTAAAGGTTGTTTAGGTGTGAAGTGAATTTTAGATTGAGTTAATCAAGCTCTTTAATCCATTTGATTAAGCATTAAGCATGTTCAATTAATGAAATGAAATTGACTTAAGAAAGAGATCAAGAAAAAGGTCTTGATCTCAATCCCCAAGTCCCATATTTGATCATTTAAGCTCTGATTTTTATCTTTGGGATTATTTAATTAATTAAGCAATTAATTATATCATTAATCATTAATTAATCAAATTCTAAAAGTGAAGAAAACTTGGGAAATGAATTAGGAAAATATCCCAATCACATTCACTAAGCTCCCTTACTGTTCAACAGAGGTAATTAGGCTTAAATAATTAATTAAACCAATGTTCATTCACTAATTATCACTAATTAAATTAAGAGAGTGATTAAGGCTTAATCAATTGATTTTTCTAATTAAGCAACCAACAAAATCCTAGAAAAATAGGGGAGGTGGAGGTCATCCCCTAAACATCCACAGAAAGTTTGAGATTAATTGGGTGATTAATTAAGGAGTAATTAAGTTAAATAGATTTTTAATTAAACATTAATTAAGCCAACATCACTATTCTAAATTAATTAATAATAATTTTCCTAGATTCTACCTAAAATATCTTTAAAATGAGCCTAAGTTTGTATTTTTTGGATTTTTCTAGGATTAGTTATGAATTTAGGAAGTTTCAGCATTAAAAATAAATTAATTAAGCCTAATTAAAGCCTTAATCCCTGCCATGTATGGCCGACTGCTCGCTTTCCATGCGAGCGATTGGATTATTTAAGTTTTATATCATCACTGGATGGCATGCTAACTCCATGAACCGTCCGATTTAAGATTGGTCGGTCATGATTCTATCCGCAATTTAGAGAAGAAATTAGAAGATCTAATGCATGATCAGATCAAGACCGTCCATCTCTATAATGCAGAATGGACGGTCTATGATATGTCTCCTTTTGAACAACGAGCGATGGATACCGTCCATCAATTGTCACTCGATCAAAGCTCACCCAAGCTTAGATGGAGATGAAATTTATCCCACACCTTCGGGGAAAAACAACAAACACATTCAACGGTAGAGATCACACGAGATGCAAGTTTCCTTCACAAAGGACCTACCTATTTTAAGCTAAGGATTAGTTTTAATGACATACCTTACTAGAGCTTATGACCGGTGGTTCCAACAATTGAGGAAGCTTCATTTGATAGAAATAAAGCCCTGTTGAGCCGCACGAGCTTTGATTTGGTGTAGTTTGCTCAGAAAACCAACCCATGGAATGTAAGCAATCATTCTTGATCAAACTCCACCCTCCGACCATCAGGAAGCTTGAGAAATAATTTATTTTGGCTCGTCTAAGTCCAAGGATGGTGTGTGCAAAATTAATTGCACTTTGGTTGTAAAATGAGGAAATGGGAATCATTGGTTTGCTCCCCTATTTTGGTTTCATGTAAAACTGAGAGTGGGGATTTTGGGGAGCTCGGGAAATGCAAGGGGAGGCTCTGAGATCTCGTTCCTTAGCTGCTAGGGTTGAATTGAATATGAGTCTATGTGTTTGAATGAGAATGAGGGGGGTATACCCCCTTATTCTTTGGATCAGATGACAATGGCTTTTTTAGATTTTGGATCAATGATTGTGATGGGAAGCTAAATTTTAGTAGGGAATCACTCCATTTGGCCTCACATGAGTGGAGGAAGGGTAGGAGGTGGTCCATGGGAGTAATGGTTTCCTTGGTAGTTTAAAATGCTCCAATAGGAATGGGAGGTGATTTCACCTCCCCATGAGTCATGGCCATCCCAACCTCCTTTAGGTTAGGTCAGACATGGTCCTACGTGCCTAAGTGGACCTATGAATGGGTGCCAAGTGGCCAAGGAGAGGAAATGGCCAAATATGCTTGTGTCTTATCTCATGGGATGCCCTAAACCCAAGGGCAAAGTGATCATTTGGCTATGGGTTTGATTTGGAAAAATTTGGGATGGGTCAAATGTGAGTTAGCCCAATTTTCAAGTGGTTTGGAGTTTATTTGGTTTGATTTGGCTTGATTTGACCTATTTAGGTCAAATTGGGTTAAGTTGGGTCAAGTTGACCAATTAGTCAAATTGGGTCAAACCAAGGGTTGGATCAAGTTCAATAATCAATTTGGAATGAACTCGAATCATTAGTTGCAATCAATTTGGGTTAGATTATGATTTGACTTATTTTAGCTTTTTAGGCCGACTCAATTGAGAGTTTGGTCATGTTCAATCATTGATGAATGGGTTTGAATCAAAGGTTTCAGTCAATTTGGCATATGGTGTGTTTTGGCTAATTTAGGTTTTATTTATGTTAAGTGTTGACTTGGTCAACAGGATAGGTTGACTTGGTTTAACCTAATTTAAATAATTAATTAACCTAAGATGATTGTTGATCATGATATGAGGTTTGGATGGGCTCAGTTCAATCCAATTTGGGTTGGATTAGAACTTGACTCAAAAAGGTCTTTTAGGTCACTTTGGGTCAAGTGGATCTAAATAGGTTAATTGGCTTGATCATGGATTGATTCACGTTTAATTATATTGATCAATGGGTTTAAGATGAGAAACATAAATCCAATTGCAAGTGGTTTGAAGCCATGTGGATTTTGGTTCATATGATAATTTCAAGTAAAAAAAGGGCTAACTTGGATTTGATTTGGGTTAGCTTGATTTGGTTTGATAATTATAGTTTATGTTATATTTGAAATAATGACTGAAGGAATGATTGAATCATGAGAAAATCCATGGGTTTTGGATTGATTTGGATATCGTTTAGCCATATTCAAGAATTTGGCTAAAAGGATAAAATTGGGAATTTAATTTGATTTGTATTTAGTTTTGGCCACTTGGATTTATATTTCATTTATATTTAGAAATATAAATGAAGATATAAATGAGTTATGAGAAAATCACTTGAATTTGGAGTGATTTGGAAGTAAATTTGACAAATGATGTAGGTCAAAAAATTTTAGTTTGATTTATCTTTGGTCATTAGAGGGTAGGTTTCGTTTATATTTGTGAATATAAATGAAGGAGAAATTGATTTATAAAGAAATTAATTGAGTTTGGGATAGTTTGGATTGATATTTGACCAAGCTTATTCGAGTGGTTCATAAGACTTAGGAGGGAAATTTGATATTTGAATTCAATCATGGGTTTCAATCATTTGATTTGAGATTGGATTTATGATCATGGAATTAAATTTGAGTTTTGGTTTGAAAGAAGGAAGTAAAGATTGGGTTCAAGGCTATAGGGTAGGCAAGTCTTCATAAATCCCAATGGCGTAACCTATTCCTATGGCTAAACCTTCTAAGTCTCTAGGCTTAGGTTAAGTGTTCACCTAATCACTAGAAGTGTCTTAAGACTAAGGAGCACTTAGTGTCTATAAGAGTCCTAGATCTACGATGAGAAAGTTTAGAATTCACTCTAAAAGTGAGGTCAACAAAAGGACCCCCAATAAGTGTGGAGTTACGTACAAGGCACACCACACGTATTGGCGTGGACCGAGATGATCAATAATGTCCAAAGGATCACAAGCACTAATATAAATGATGTACTCCTAAACCTGAGATGTAGAAGGAATCAAGATCTTAGTGTAGTGCAACTCAACTCATGCCAAGGTCATAAGAGACGAAGGAAGAATCCACTGAGGGATCAGGTTTGCAAACCTTCCACTAGAGAAGCAGGTTCAGATTATCCATGGAGAGGATTTGAGTTGGTTTGATATGATGTTGAGAGAAAAAATCCACTAGGGATGAGCGCATGAACCTTCTACTAGGGAAGCAAGTTCAGGTTATCCATTGGGGATAGATGTTTGATTTGGTTTGCATCTCGCTATGGAGAAATTTGATTTCATTATGATTTGAGGCTCCACTAGGGTGAAGATATGATTTGATTTTTAGCACACATCTATTGAAGATATGAGCTTGGATCCACTGGGGATACAGTGGATTTAATTGGGACTCCCTTGGAGGGAGGATGTGGATTAGATGAAATGGACCCAGTTGGTGTGAGATGGATCCACTAAGAAGGGGATAATATCAGCCTAGTCCTATCTTAGATTTACAAATCCATAGGGATAGTCTACCGGCCAATAGGTAGAATTATCTGACCTAAGGGTTGCCTTTCAGTGTGAAATGGTCAAGTTAGGAAAAAAGCATGCAGACTTACAACTTCTCAAGCAAGGAACCACTAAGTTGATCGATTGATAATACAATAAATCAAACCCGACCTAAGGTGACTATTTGAACGAATACCACTATGGACTCATATCAACTCAAGAATAGTCAAAATTAATTTAATTTGGGATGGACCCTGTCAGTGTATGATGGATCTACTAAGAAAGAGCTAATATCAGCCTAGACCTATCTTAGATTTACAAATCTAAAGGGATAGTCTACCAGCCATGAGGTAGAGCTAACCAACTTAGGGGGTGCCTTTCTGGGTGCAATGGTCAAGTTAGGAAGAAAGCAGTAGACTTACAACTTCATGAACAAAGAACCACTGGTGATGACAAACAACAACAACTGTCAAGGCTTCCCATGGTACAATGGTCGTGTTGGAAAGAATGCATAATATACTTATCTCTTCCAAAGTAAGGATGACCGGGTGACACAGGTACACAAGTCAAACCCGACCTAAGGGGAGATAACCGAGAGTGACTGGGACTTATCTCAACTTGAAAGTAGTCAGGCGATTCCTATATGGAGTTTTGCTGACACTGCCCTAAAGATAGAATGCTTTCTTGGGAAAAAGTATCACTGAGGGTTTTCATCCTAATCCACAAGATATATATATATATATATATATATATATATATATATATATATATATATATATATATATATTTGTTTATTATATGCATGGACTCTATTGGTGTGTGAGGGACCACACTAAGGAGCTTATATCAGCTTAGTCCAATGTCATGCTTACTGGACCAAGGGAGAATTTGAATATCTGCAAGACAAATTCTCCAACCATAGAGGTGGCTACTAGGAAAGGGGGATTGTCTAATCCAAGAGTAGCCAGGGTAGTGTCTAAATGGGGTCGCTAAGGACGTGATCTAAATAGAGTGTCCATAGGGGAGGTGTCACTAGGGGTGTTATCTAGAAACCAATAAAAGAAATCCTATAGGTATACGGTGGCCAACTCAAGGAGAAAGTGTAGTAGTCTTATATCTGTCAAGAGTGGTGTATTCACCGAGAGAGTCACTATCACATAGCAAACACCAACCAACCTAAGGTTCCCTTTGGTGTACGACAATCAATCTAGAAAGAAGGCATGTAAACTTACATCTTTCTAATGTGAAACTGATTATTGGGATAGTGTCTTACTACGTATTCGACCTTGGGCTACCCATCTGGCAATAGCATTTAAGAAGAAAGTAAGAGACTTACATCTTCTAAAGTAGGGACCAACTGGGTGACCCATTTCAAGTAACAAATCAACCCTAAGGTGACTACTAAGTAGGAGTCACAAAGAAGGACCGACTGCACTTGAAGTAGTCAAGAGGAAAGGAGCTGCTAGGGGACTTACCCTTGTCCTCTACTCGATCAAGTCAGTTCACGATGGTTAGTTTAAGAAGAAGGCATAGCGGACTTACATCCTCTTAAATGAAGCCAACATGAGGGTAGCTTATCGACTATGCAGTAAGGCCTACCACGCTAACAAGGCACTCATCGGTGTTCAACGGTCAAATCAAAAAAGAAAGTGTAGCAGACTTACATCTTCTTGAATAGGAAAAGTGTAGCAGACTTACATCTTCTTGAATAAGGGACCATTGGGGTGACATATTAGCAAGGTAGCATGTCAGTCCGACTTAGAGAAGCTAATGAGTGAGTTCCACGGGGGGCTTTCTCCCACATCAAAATAGCCCGAGATAAAAGATATGTGTTTGTGTTTGTGTTATATGTGGGTGTGTTGTGGAAGAAGGAATAGGATGCCACTTAGGTTCTCTTACACCTATCCTAAACACATTGACGAATGGATGAAATGATGCCATAAAAGGCAATTATGACCCCACCAAGAAAGGATGGAAAGGATGTCACTTGGGTTCTTTTACACCTAACTTTGTTATACTAGTCGAAATAAGATGCCTCTTGGGTTCTCTTACACCTATCCTAATAGCACTGGAAAAACATGTGTAGTTTGTGTTTATGTTGGTGAAAGATAGGATGTTGCTTGGCCTCTCTTACACCTATCCTAAACATGTCATGGTGGATTTACAAGCAAAGATATTTCTAACCAAATATGAAGAGATAAAATTATGAAATGAAGAGAAGTTTTATTGATAAGTATTTTCAAACAACATTTATGGATAATATTTATTTAGGTAGAGCCCATTGATTGGAAGCATAGGGCGCTCTCCCTTATAATTTATAAGCTAACTAGATCCTCCTTGGTAGGCTTTTTCTATGGCGAAAGAGCCTTCCCAAGTGGGTTCAAACTTTCCTCTTATCTTTCGACGGGCAATAATTGGTCTCCTTAGAACTTGTTGGTAAGAAAAATTTCTATATAGGGAGTCACCTTCCAAATCTATTGGTGAGAAAAGAAGAGGCAAGCATATAAAAATTCATCTTTTTAGGATGCCACGTTGATCCATAAATGTACTTATTCATATGATCGATGCTATCAAAGAGATAGTGTATCTCAAGAGAAAGTAAGTACCCTTTAATGGACCTAATCACCTCAATAAGGACTCCTAAGGATGATTGATATATAGAGATTCTTCCCTACTTTACATGGAAAAGTAAAGTAGAGTTTATTTTAAATAAAATTCATTAAGTTCCCTACAGGGGCAAGTCCCTATAGTTAATTACACCCTAAGGAAGGGGGATTCCATAGAAAAACTCTTGATTAAGGTAAATGATTGTTATCTTCAAATATTTAAATAGAAAAGGACTATCAATATTTATTTTTTTGAGATCAAATGGGATTGATCAAAGAGAGTTATTTGCCAAAATGGAAGATAAGTTGGAGGTTCCCATGATGCTAAGAAACCTAGCAAGCATCTCAAACTATCCTACGATTGGGCTTTACATTTTTGAAATTATTTAGTTTATTTGAGTTGCATTTTTCATTAGAAATTTAGGACTTGTGATTCCTTAAAACAAGATTAAGGAAATGCCTAAGAGGTGAGAAATTATGCTTATGGCTCACAAAGGAGAGAAGCAACCTTAGAACCTAAATCTAGGTAGCTATGGCGAGGGTCGAAAGCATAACTTAAATCTAAGGTAAAAATGAGTAATTGGTTTGCCTCTACAAGAGAGGACAAACCACTCGATAACTTGGAGTTACAACCACCTGGGGGTGGCCGCCAACTAACTCCTCCTATGATTTTAAATACATATAGACAAGTCATTATGCATATGCAAGATAGTTAGGCTATTATTTATTTAGAAAGAGACTAAGTCTTTAAACTCACTCTAAAGAATTAAAGCATGCTTCAAATGACCTAAATCTAATGTAATTCAAATTTCATTTATTTTTTCTTTTTGGATAATTATTTGACTCAAGCTAATAGGATTCATATGCCTAATGCATAAGAAATAAAGTTATAAAATCAGAGAAGGGAGGGAGGTGTGTTTCCACCATGGATCTCAAAGGTCAAGCCAAGTTTCTCTGGCAAAGGTGGAAGCCCTCCAATCAAGAGTGAAATAAAATGCATTTGTGCATGATATTGTAAAAGAAATACTCATCCAACTAAAGGGTTGCTAATTCTTTTATCTTGATTTTAAACTTAAGCTTTAGTGAGGTTATGAGTTCTTTATTTTTAGTTTGAGTTGTTAAGTTTGGTAAAAGATTTATTTTTCCTTAAAGAGCCTAATCCACATCCAGGCCATACATAAAGCAAAGAAGAAACTGAGAAAAATATGCCACTTAATGCACAAGCTAAACAAATCATCAATCAATTTATAAAGCTAGTCACAAAAAGAATAAAAGGCCATTGTGGTCGCACCACCCAAAACTAAAATAATAAATTGGGTAGTCGAGCTCTCCCCTTATGCAACTCATGTTACAAATGAATTAAATTATAATTAAGTAAGAAATTCATTATTATGGGGGTCTTCAAGATTTATTCTTCATTCTTCTTTGGTTCCTTCTTTTAGATGGTTGGGAGGTAGATGCTCCAAGGCTTCACATGGTGCATAAGATAGAATCTTATGACCAATGCTCATCCTAATCCCCATAACAATCATTCCAAAATCTTAATTGTACAAATTTACAAGAAAAGGAAAAGAATAAAAAATCTAACTAACACCGCAAAATAAAGGTTAGCTAAAACAAACCACATAAATCAAGCATGTATTGGACTTATCACCCCACACATGGGTGACTAAGTCCACCTGGCCTATTGGATTATGCTTGGGGGTATAAAGCACTTGCAAGCAAAAGTATTTATATTTTTATTTATGATAGCGCCCCTTAAGCACAATCCCCTGCAGAAAATAATGATTAGACTAAGAGCATCCTACCATTCATTCTATGAGCATACACCCTAACATCCAGTTTAAAACATATATCACTAAACAAAATAAAATATCAAACCATGAATCACCCTAACCTAAAGCTAGAAGTGGTGACTTAGGCTAATGTGTGTGTTTTGAAGGTTTGTGTGGTATGCTTAGCTATGACTTTAGGTTCAATTTTTTTAAGTGTAAAAATATATTCAACTTAGAGGTGGGTTTCATTTATGTTGTTTAATTTATTTGGATTGATTTTATTTCATGTTTTGATTAGGTTTAAGTGAATCCTATAATTAATTACTAAGTTATAAAGAGAGGAAAAGAGAAGAGAACTTCTCTTTCCTTCCCTAACCTAAGTAATTTCTAAAGTAGATTCACATTTTAATTTTGTTTAGTGAATGTTTTGATTAAATCTTTAATTAATCCTAAGTTTAGATGAACTCTAAATAAACCTATTCAAAAAGAAAGGCATTTTAAGATTAAATAAAATGAACCAAATTCACAAAACACACATTACTTCAATTCTTTCCCAACATGTATAACATGCATATGAATGAGTCCTAAGCATATCTATACATATAGATGAGAATATTTAGCACACTTTATGATGCATGCTAAGTAATCTATTTAAGAAAATTTGGAAGTTTAATATGCATGATTTTCTTTAAGTGGAAAAGGACTTCTTTATCCAATTTTTCACATGCACACATAAGAGTAAGAAAGGCATAAGTGAGTACAATTCCATTGTTAACTAGAGGTGTACAAGACCTACTTAGGGCTAAATCACAACCTCAGGTTGTCAAAATATACCACTTTCCTTAAATACAAACATGTAAAAAAATGAAATGAAAAGAAAGAATGCAAAAGTTGTATTAATTGATTCATTTTGTTTATGCAATTTATGTGTGCAAGCATAGGTAACCCTTCTGATAGCATAGGATGAATAGGATATGAAATTAGGTAAGTGTTAGGTTCTTTTCAAATGAACCATACATCTTACCAATTCTATTAAAAACTACACCAACATAAGAGAAGGAAACCTACTAAGCACACCTTATATCTTTCACATGCAAGCTTATAATTAAAATATAAGTAGCACACTTTAGATTTGATAATTGATTTATATGTTTTGAAAATAATTTGAATTTAGTAGTGATAATAGCCACTCATATTTCTACTTTAGCCAACACATGCAAATTTGACATAAAGTAAATAATTTCATTTTAAATTTGAATTTGAAAATATGGATGCATGAAACCACATGACATACAAATTTAACATGTTGGGGAAAGAATCAAAGCAATGAAAGCATGTAAACACATTCACTTTAATTAAATCCTAAAGACATTCTTATGGAATAAGAAAGTTTAAAATAAATCAAAGTGTATTCAATGTGATTTTTGTTTAGTTTGAAGTTTGATTTAATTTTGAAAAGGTGAGTTGAGTTTACTATTTCTAACCCATTCCCACATGTGTTTGATATTTTTGTTTAATTTTTAGATGATAATATTCATTTTTTATATATTAATTAGGTTAGATGATTAATTATATATTAATTAGTTAATTAACCCTTACCTACACCACCTTAATATAGTTAACCAAATAATTATGAGTCAATGAGATGACATAAAACTCAAGGAATTTAAATTTGTAATGCACCTAGAAGAAAAGGCCTAATGCAATTTGGCTCATGATTAATGTTAATTAAGCTAAGGGGTTTAACTTAAGTAATTTCAAAACACCCCTTCACACATATGAATTGGGTTTTGATTTTTAATTGAACTTAGGCTATTAAACACCCAAGCATCTACCCAAAGTAGATTAAGTTCTATGAAATTTTAGAATTTTAGAAATTAATTAAGGGGATAATTAATGAATTAACCCTTAATTAAGAGAGATTAAGGAAAAAAAAGGGGTTTAGGGAATAGCTTAGGGAAATGCCCCAAAATTATTCCCTAAACCTTCATATCTGGATCAACCTTAATCAACTTTAATAATGGATTAAAATAACTAATCACATCTTAATTATTATTAATTAGGTTAAGGGAGTAATTTAAATTTTCAATTCCCCCAATTAAGCCTTCAATAAATCCCAAGAAAATTAGGAGAGGTAGAGGTCATCCCCTAAAACATACCCAAAAAGTGTTTGGGATTAATTAGATGTTTAATTAAAAGGTAATTAACAAAATATGATTTCCAATAAAAACTAAAATAAGAGAAAAGAGTAATTCAAATTTCATTGAAATTATTTTTAAAATATTCTATGTAGAATTATCTTTCCATAATATTTTACCTTATATTTTTTTGAATTTTATTGAGAGAGATATGAATTTTAAGAATAGATTAATTAAATTAATTAAATCCTAACTAATCCTCACCACTCACAGATGGCGAGGTCACGCTTTACACATCAGGGAGTTAAATGTCACATCAAATGGTGGGGCGGTGGATGCGCTTGATCCATCAAAGATCGATGGAGATCACCCGTGTTTATGGGATAAATGATTTTCTAAACGTGGGAATAATCTCGTTCATCCATTCAAAACCCATGGATTGACAAGTAAGATCTCCCTAATTCATCCCCTAAGCACAACAAAGATAATCCATGATCTAGGAGAAGATCCGAGCTTGATTGAGCTCAGATTAAAACAAAAATTTATCTACACCATCTAAAGCAACTAAGGAGCATATCCAAAGGGATTTTATTGAAAATTCTTTCACAAAGTCCACCTCCTATGCTAGGTGGTCAAAAAATTCCATACCTCGCTAGAGGTGATCACTTGTGCTCACACTCGATGAGGTAGCTTCGTCTAGTGGAGACAAGCTTGAAATTTTAGGCCTTGGGTTGAGTGGATCTTCCTATGGA
Organism: Cymbidium sinense; assembly: GCA_021442155.1. Taxonomy (NCBI): domain Eukaryota; kingdom Viridiplantae; phylum Streptophyta; class Magnoliopsida; order Asparagales; family Orchidaceae; genus Cymbidium; species Cymbidium sinense. The sequence goes on along the minus strand of CM038225.1, from coordinate 82,768,574 downwards.
CCAACACCACTTGATGCGCTTTGATCCAATTGCTCCTTCCCATGGAACTTAAAGAGCTTGAGTGATTGATCCTTAGAGGAAGTGTGCAAGAGGAATTGAAGTGATTTTGAGTGTGGAGAAAGTTGAAGTTCAAGTGAGATTCCCTATTTTCAATGGAGAAAATCGAGAAGATCACTTTTCAAATCCCTCTTAGAATGCTTAAGAAGGATGTGTGATCTTTCCTAACACTCTCTAGGGCTTGATCGAATGAGGGAATGATAATTTTGAATTGAATTAGGGGGAGTATATCTCCCCCTATGGAAATCAGCTGGTCGACACCTCATTTGCCATTTTGATCCATTTGATCGCATTGGAGAGTTTATTTGATAGTTTGCACATGGTCTTGAGGTTTTAAGTGGATTGCCAACCTCCCATGTGCTCAAAAATTGAGTGGAAGAGGGATTTGAATGAGCCAATTTGACCCATGGGTCAGTTTGGCCTTGGGTCCATGGGATGACCCAAACCCATTGGGTGCACCACTCTTCATTAAGTCCACTTGAGCTATTAGAAGGCATCAAGTGATATGAAGAGGGTATGACCAAATTACCCATGGATTAGTCCAAAATTTGTTCTATGGCCTAGGAGATGGTCATTTTTATTTTTCAATTTGGATATGTATGTGGAGAAACTAGGTTTGGCCAAGTTTCATGAGATTTGGAATTCATTTGATAGGTTTGGCTCATGTTGACCCATTTAGGTCAAAATGGGTCAACTTGGGTCAAGTTGACCAATTGGTCAAATTGGGTCAAACCAAGGGTTGGGTCAAATTCATATGACCATTTGAAATATTTTGGTGCTTTGGTTTGATTCAATTTGGTATAGTTTGAATTTGGCTCATATGACTTCATTTAGGTCAAATGGGTCAAGTTGACCTATTTGACCCATTTGACCTAAATGGGCTAGGTCATGAGTAGGTTTAGGTTTGATTAGTTATATGTAGTGGATTGGCATCTTTGTTTCCAATCAATTTTGGTTATGTTCAAATTTGGCTCAAGATGACCCCTTTAGGTCAAGTTTAGTCTAAGGTCAATTGGCTTAGTTAGGTCTAGTTAGGCAATTGAGGCTTTGGTCAAGTTCAACAAGTGATTTGGAATGAACTTGACCCATTGGTTTGCATCAATTTGTCTTAGATCAAGTTTTGACATATTTTGATTTTTTTAGGTCAAGTTGGGTCAAGTTGGGTCAAGTGGCCAATTGGGCTAAGTTAGGCTCTTGACTTGGTCAAGTTCAAACATAGGTCATGAATGAACTTAGATCAATGGTTTCAATCAATTTGGCCTATGGTGAATTTGGCTATGTTAGGTTTTATTTTGGACTAAGTGTTGACTTGATCAACCCTTAGGTTTGACTTGGTTTGACCTAATTTAGTTGATTGATCATCCCATGATGATTGTTGATCATGATGAGAGTATAGGTGAGTTTGGTTCAATCCAATTTGGTTAGATTAAAATTTGGCTCATAAGGGTACTTTAGGTCACTTCAAGTGAGCCTAAGTGGGTCAAATGGCCTGGTCAAAGCTTGATTTGAGTTTGATTGAACTTGTATATGGACTTATGATTGAAATATAAATCCATTTGCAAGTGGTTTGAAGTCAAATGGGTTTTGATTCATTTGACAATTTCATATTCAAAGGAAGAATATGAAAGGGTTTAGGATTTGATTTTTGAATTGGGTTTTGATTTAGTGATTGAAGTTTGGATTTATATATGAATCCATGATTGTAGGGTAGATTGAATCATGAAGAGGAATCAAGAGTTTTGCTTGATTTAAAGTTGGTTTGGCTAAGTTCAAGATTTGGACTTGAAAGGCTTAGGTTGGATTTTGAATGGATTTGAGTTTGATTTTTGGAATTGGTTTTGATTGTTTGAATTTATATTTCAATTATATATGTGAATATAAATGGATAATGAGAAAATTTCAAGGGTTTGAAGTGGTTTGATCATGATTTGGGCTAAGTCCATTAAAGGATTTAAAGGACTTAGAAAATTTGAGTTTGAGTTTGAATTTTGAATTTGGTTTGATTGATTTATATTTATATCTCATTTATATATGTGAATATAATTGAGGATATAAATGAATTATGAGAAAATCCCATGAATTTGAATTGATTTGATCATGATTTAGGCTAAGTCCATAAGGGCAAGTTTAAGGACTTAGGAAATTTTTAGATTTGGAATTTAATTGTTGGATTTGATTTGATTGATTTGTATTTATATTTCATTTATATATGTGAATATAAATGACAATATAAATGAGTTTTGAGAAAATCTCATGAATTTGAATTGATTTGATCATGATTTAGGCTAAGTCTTTAAGGGAAAACTTAAAGGACTTAAGAAAATATCATGAATTGATTTTAAATTTTGAGTTTAGTTTGATTGGTTTGAATTTATATTTCATTTATATATGTGAATATAAATGAGAATATAATTGAATTATGAGAAAATATTAAAGATTTGAATTGGTTTTGAATATGATAGGCTAAGTCCTTAAGAAGATTAAGGACTTAGAAAATTTGGACTTAGGAATTCATGGATTTTAATCATGGGTTTCAATCATGGATTTCAATCATGAAGTTGATTTGAGTTTGGAGAAAATCAAATAAGATTGATTTGGAGTTTGACTTGGAAAAAGTGAGGAATGGTTCAAGCTAAGGGTAAAATTTTTCCTAACACCCTAAGGCATGACCTATTCCTATGGCTAACTCTTCTAAGTCTCTAGGCTAGGTTGAGTGTCCACCTAATCACTAGATGTGTCTTAAGACTAAGAACTCTTAAAGTCTAAGAGAACCCTATGCCTAAGATGGAGGGGTTGAGAGCTCATTCCAAAAAAATGAGGTCAACAAAGGGCTCAATAGGTGTGTGACCGACAAGGAACACCACACATATTGGTGTGACCAAATGATCAACAACACGAAGATCACAAGCACTAACAAATAATCTATCCTTAACCCAAGAAAGAATCTGAGCTTAGTGCAATGTTCTACTTATGTCCAAGACATAAGAGAGAGGGAAAAATCCACTAAGGGATAGAGTGTGAACCTTCCACTAGGAAGTTCAAGTCATCCACAAAGGGATGAAGGTTGATTTGATTTGAATCTCATGAGAGATCAAAAGAAATTTGTTTGAATCTCAATTCCAGGGGAGAGGGTTGAATTGTTTTAATTTTTGTTAGGTTTGAATTTTGAGATGGACCATGTTGGTTTCATGATGGAGCACCAGTAGAGTTAAGACCAAGACTTAACTTAGATTTACCAATCCAAAGGGGTAGTCTAATAAACACATAGTAGGACTAGCCAACCAAAGGGATGCCTTTGATGTAGCAGCATGGGAAGAAAGCATAGTAAACTTACATCCTCCAAAGTAGACATTTGGGTAATCTATTGAAGGCAACAGTTGAACCCAACCTAGGAACTATTGAGTGAATTCCACTGGGGGACTTAGATCAGTTCAAGGATAGTCAAGATTAATTTTCATTTCTTTTTAGTTTATTTATTTTATTTTGATGGATCCATGTTTGGATCACACCGAAGAGCCATGGAGCCTAGACCTAACTCAAATTTTTAAATCCAAAGGAGTACCAACCAATGGTAGAACTATCCAACCAAAGGGGTGCCTTTGGTATACAATGGTCAAGTCTTAAGAAGAAAGCATGGGACTCACATCTTCTAGAAATAAGGAACCATTGGGTGATCGGGCTTTGGGCAACAAATCAAACCCGACCTAGCGACTATTGAGTGAATGCCAATGGGGACTTAAATCAGCTCAAGATAGTAAGATTAATTTTTTTAGTTTATTTTTGATGGATTCTATTTGGTGGATGGATCAAACGAGAAGGAGCTTGTCGCCTAGACCTATCTCATTTGAAACCAAAGGGAGTACTTCCTACCGATGGGAGAACTATCCACCAAAGGAGTGCCTTTCGCTTTGCAATGATCAAAAGGGAAGAAAGCTCGGGACTCACATCTTCCACTAGAAGACCATCAGGGATTGGTTGCTTTGGGCAACAAATCAAGCCCGACCTAGGGCTGCCCGTCAGTTTATGATAATCATACTAGAAAGAATGTGTCATGGCCTTACATCTTTCAAAGTGGAATGACCGACGGGGTAACCTGCTTATGCCAAAATAGGTTGAACCCGACCTAAGGGTGACTACGGTGTGAGTACCACGGGAATTTATCTCAACTCAAGCAATTCCTATAGGGAGTTCTCACACACCCCTAAAGATAAGATGCCTGCTTGGGAAAAGGGGCACTTTGGGAGCTTGAATTCCTAATCCACAAGCAAATTAATTTGTTTTGTTTAGTTTATTTATCGTGGACCCTATTAGTTTGCGAGGGATCAAATTGAGAAGGAGCTTATATCAGCCTAGACCTATCGATTTATCAACCAAGAGAGAATCTACATCCGAACAAATTCTTCAACCAGTGGTGGCTACTAGGAAAGGAGGACCCCAATCCAAAAGTAACCCGTAGTGTCTAAATGGGGTCAAAGGACTATCAGTGCCCAGTGGATGGGGACGCTAAGGGCTTAATCCAACACCTTGGATAAAATGACCTTGCTAGTCATATATCTAATGTATGGCGTCCAACTCAAGGAGAAAGCTGGGACTCATATCTGCCAAGAGTGGTGTTCACCAAGTGAGTCGCAGCATAGCTAACATCAACCAACCTAAGGTGCCCGCCGATTTGCAACACCGCTAGAAGAAAGTTCGGGACTCACATCCTCTATAGCAACCGACCGGGATAGTTTATCTTTGGCTCGATAGGTGCTATCCTACCTAGGGAGACTATTGAGTGAATATTGCTGGGGGACTTATATCAACTCAAAAGTAGTCAAGAGGAAAGGAGCCTCTGGGGGACTTATCCTAAGCCTCAAATATACTCAACCTAGTTAAAACATGATGGCTAGTTCAAGAAGAAAGCATGGGGACTCACATCTTCTTAAATAAAGTCAACATGAGGTAGCTAGGGCAAAGGTGAAGACTACCATACTAACAAGGCCTCATTGGTTTAAATGGTCAAGTTAAAGAAAGCTGGACTCACATCCCAAAAATGACCACTAGGGTGACATACTAGCAGGTAGCATGTAGACCACCTAGAAAGCTAATGAGTGAGTCAGGGCTTGCTCCCACATCAAAATAGCTCGAGACAAAGATTTGTGTTTATTATTGTGCATGTGTTAAAAGGAATAGGATGGCTCTGGGACTCTTACACCTACCTTAAAACACACTGGGGGTTTTGATGAAATGGTGCCACGAATGGAAAAAAGGATTCCCACTAAGAAAGGATGTCACTTAGGTTCTCTCACACCTATCTTAGTTGTGCTAATTAAAATAGGATGCCTCTTGGGTTCTCTCTCACCTATTCTAATAGCATTGAGAGATTATGTTTTTATTGTGAAAGAGGGATATGATGTCAGTGGGGACTCTTACACCTACCCTAAACACGTCACGATAGATTCGCAAGATAAGAAAATAATGCTTCGAAAGAAGAGAAGATTTAATGAATGGAATTAGATTTTTGTTCTTTTTATTAATGATTATTTTCAAATAATTTTTTTTTCATGGATAATATTTTTTAGATAGAGCCCATTAATTGGAAGCATCAGGTGTTCCCTTTACAATCAATAAGTCGATAAGATCCTCCTTGGTAGGCCTCTCTATGACATGGGGCCTTCCCAAGTGGGTTCAAACTTGCCTCCATCTTTTGATGGCAACAATTGGTCTCCTTAGACTAACACAAGTTCTCCTACTAAAGACCTAGGCACCAACTTATGTGAGCTTGAATCATTTTGGCTTTGTACAACTCAAGGTTCTGCACATCTAGTGACTCTCCTCCAAACCTTGAGCTCTTCTAACCATAACTTTGCTCGCTCAGAGTGATCTTGTTACCCAATGCTATCCTTAGTGATGGGAGTTGAACTTCTAAAGGTAGAATGCTGACCCATACACTAAGGAAAATGGGGTGAAGTTGGAGTTCGGTGTATGGTAGGCCCACAAGGCTTCAACCAACTACTTGTTCCATTATTGTTTTATCATCAAGAGTCTTCTTCAAGATCTGATGAGAGTTTTGTTGAATGCTTCGCTAAGCCATTTTTCTAGGGTAGTAGATGGTGGAGTATCTCCAATCTATATGTCTTCTGAAAGCTTGATCTTCGCTTTTTTGAATGCAAGTACCATTATCAAATATAATTCATCGAGGCACCCAACCTATATAATATGGTTCGAAAAAATTGAAGCACATATGTGACCTCTCTAAGTGGGATGGCTTTCGCCCACTTCAAAAAGTAGTCGGTGGCAGCTAAGATGCATTGATGCCCTGTGAAAGAAGGAGGATCGATCAGACCTACAATATCGATTCCCCAACACTCAAATGGTCGTGAGGCCAATGTTGGGTGTAGAATATTGGGTGGTTGGTGGAGGACCACACTGTGTACTTGACATTGATGACATCTCCTAGCTACATCCATGCAATCTATGATCATCGAAGGCCAGTAGTATCCAAGTCTCTTGATCTTCATTTTCATCTTCGATTGATGTGCATAGACCCACAAAATGTACTAATGCCACGAGCTTCACGTTTGTCTAAACAACATAAATCACATTTGGTCAAACGACCGGTGGTACAAGGTGCCATGAATAAGAGCATAGGAGAGAGCTCTCTGTTTCACCTGATGGGCTTATGAATTTTCTTGAGGTATTTTATTGGTGTTCAAGTAATCTATGAATGGTTGCCTCCAATCTAGATCATTGTCCATTTTGGCAATAAACCTCCCCTTCAAGAGAAAGTCTCTGATGAGTTCATCAATAAGGGATAAGACTTGTCTATTTTGGACCCTTATTGAAATGGACTCATCTTCTGACATGCCAATTCTTTTTGGCCAAGGCAGCCAAGCATCGCGTTCTCTACTGGGAACCTTGTAGATGGTGACTTCAAGAATGGCCAATACTTCATGGTATACTCATAGTAATGAAGCTTGGGTTTGAGAACCCGGTAGGACGATGACCAACTGAGAATCCCTAAAAATGTTGATGCTCTTAACACTGATGATGATGGCTAACTCCAGACCAGCAATCAAAGCCTTCATTATTGGTGCAAAAGTTGAAAAGTTAGTATGAGAATCTCATCACATCACAGTTTGGAGTTAGAAGAACTACTTCCCTCGCTTTCTGAGAGAATAGATCATGGTGCTTCACCTTTAAGAAAAGAAGTAGCACCATCAAAATACATCTCCCATTATGGTGCCTCCCTAAGTTCATGATTTGTTCATCGAGAGATCATCACTAAGTGAGAATCAATAAGAAGTGGGTGTGCTAAGAAATCTAGTGCTTGTTACCGCATGGAGGGGTACAAATGTGATATCAAACTCAAGAGAGTATCATGGACCAACATGCCAAACATCAAATAGCATTGGTCGTGTCGAGATATATAGTGGATTATTCTGAGATCAAGTTCACCTTATGAGAAAGCATATACATAGCTTTGAAGCAAAGATCAAAGCTAGGCAATGTTTCTCAATAGGTAGACAGTTTGCTTCAGCATGAATCAGATGATGGGTGAAATAGTAGAGAGCACTCTTCTTCCCTTCATCGTTGTCTTGGGCCAATAGAGCACCGAGAGAGTCATCTAATGTACCAGTATAGAGGATGAGTAGCCTGCCCGGGATAGGGGCTACTAGAATTAGTGGCTTTACTAAATACTCTTTGATGTCTTCGAAGGCATGCTGACACTTATCATCCCACTTAAACTTGGCATCCTTTTTGATAAGTGTTGAGAATGTCTTGCATCTCCCTGATAGATTTCAGATAAAGCGTATTAAATATTCCATTCATTATTGAAAGGATCTGAGTTAAGTTAAACTCTTAAGAGGTGGCATTTCTAAGATAGCTTTGATCTTTCAGATCTATTTCTATTCCCGGTCAACAACAAACCCAAGGAATTTCTCAAGCTACTCAATGCACACTTGGGATTCATTTTGAGGTTATTATCTTAACCATTCAAAAAATGCTCTTAAGTCCAAGAGATGGTCTTCCTTTTCTAAGATTTTTACTACTAGATCATCAATATAGCACTCAACCTGATGATGGATGAGTTCATTGAAGATCCAGTCATGGCCCATTGGTATGTAGCAGCATTTTAAGGCCAAAAGGCATGACCCTATAATAAAAGATTTTCGGTTTGAAAGTAGTGTTTTCATCTTCAAGAGACATCTTGATTTATTTTAGATGATCCATCCATGAGAAGAGCATGATGAGGAGATGTCCACCACTAATTCCAGTATAGGAAGAGGAAACTCATCGTTAGGACATGCCTTGTTTAAGTCCCTAAAATTGACGCATATGCAAATTTGGCCATTCTTCTTCTTAACTGGATGACACTGGCTAACTAGGTAGGGTATTTTTCTTCCCTGATGAAACCAACATCGATCGCTTGACTTAAAAAATGACATGTTGTTCAATTTCTAATCGCATGCATCTAGAGCTTGCTTAATAGGGTAACATTAGATCTATTGCTAGCTTGTGGACTACATCAAGAGATAATGGGCATTTCTTCATAACTCAGAAGTTTAAACTTAGTCAATAGCCTAACTAAGTCATTGGTTTCTTCTTCTTCATTCAACAATGAACATGTATATCGCGTGGGATTTTCTTCTTCCAAGGTTGATTTCTTTAAGCTTGTCATTGTTGAATGAATCTCCTTCAAATTCGTTCTTTGACTTGGAGATCATCTGATCATCTGAGATTTCTAAACACACATTCTCATAAGAGTTGGGGATGTGAGAAGAACTATTAGACTCCAAATGATTGGTAATAACTAGCAAATCATCATGACTAGACCCATTATATCAATCCTAGCCCCGCTCTTGATTGTGCTTCCTATGTTCCCATTGCTTCTTGAAGTACTCACTGTTTGCCATGTGTGAGGAACTAAACCTTTTATATAAGATTTTAAACACAAGGCAGTAAAAGTCAAGGTAATTCCATTAATTCTTAAAAGTATCCTCCTCAAGTTCTACATCAACTCTTTGAGGATGATGATCCCAAAAAGAACTTCTTCTACTTCATGTCACTAAAAGACTTAAGGAATTCTTAAACTACTAAACCTTCAACATTTTGAGATGTAAGTGAGGTAAGAGCTAAGGTTCCTAACACCTAATAGTTTCACATAAACCATTTGAATACTTTGCTTTGCTTGGAGGCCTCTAGTCTCTGTCGATCAAAAGTCACCTCCAATAGAACCCGCTGAGAGGGGTTGGATGGTATACTAATCACATTAGACTCATCCTCTGAGATGGATTCCAAGTTTATGTGAATAGTAGGAGTACTCCTATGAACTGGAACAGACCTCTGGTCAAGGCCAACGGGGTCTCCCACCTCTGGAACTACCTCTATTTCTACCTCTACCTCTTCCTGGTGGAGGTTGAGCCATTATACCCACATGTCCATATGATGGAATGAACTGTGGGTGGAATGTGATATGCCATTTTCTTCTTCAATTTCTTGTTCACTTGACTTTATTTTTTCTTTTCATTTTCTTTTACTTTATTTTCTTTTTCTTTTCTTTTTTGCATTTGAATTTTGTCCAAGTTCATGAGGGTGTTTTGAGGAAGATAGTAGGTCGATCCTCATAAATCTCAATCTCTAAGAAAATGGCTTTTCATCTCATTGACATGGTATTCAATTCCATCTTTTGAACTTGATGCATCGATGAAGGAGGATGGAATGATCTTCTGTATCCAAGGCCCAACAAGCAAAGTGAATGAAGTATTCAAATCAATGATGTAGAACTGTCTTTAGTCTTCCGCCACTATCTCCAAAGGACACTATAGAACCTAAAGCCCACTCACCTTGATCATTGAATCCTCTCAACATCATCCATCTCCTTGGAGAGTGTAGAGATGTTGATCTCAAATAGGCAAGGGTCTTTAGACTCATAATGTTCATGCACCAATCCATGAGAACCCCTGCATGAATGATCCTATCCATGTCAATGTGATGTGGGAGGTTGTGCTCCAAGTCACCCAGAAGAAGGTCTTCGTCTGTGAAGGTGATCCCTTGGGCTTTTTTGCATGATGTGCTTCCTCACCTATAGTCAACAGCTAAGCATATTTCGTGATCAAGGAGAGCCTTGATTAGTGATTCCCTCATCTCTTTGGATTAGACAAGGGCATCATATATCCTTAGCTTAGATGGCAACTTTCTTAGATGAGAGAGGATTGTAGTCCACCTTCGCTAATCTTCCACAAGCATATCCAAGGGTGGAGCATCTTGGAAGGGCTCTGATCTTTAGTACCAATGACTTGTTTCCCTATCTTGAGGTTCTAGAGGTAGAACCTTGCCACTATGGAGGTTAACTTTGATCTGAAGTGGTAATGGAAGGTTACCTGCACATCGCTCACCTACAACTTCTCCTATGGGACCTCGAATGATGATTCCAAGTCTATCTCAAGAGGTGAACCCATATATCGTGAGTTGGAAAGTCCAACTCAATCGAAAGAGGAAGATCAAAATTGTTATAGTTATTTTGACTTGAAGAGTTATCAGAATAAGAAGACAACCCATCGACACAAATGTAATTCAAACTAGCTTTATTCTTCAATTTCTTGGAATTGAGGTACAAAGTAGAAATCAAGTAAAGTGAGTGGTAAGGATTTGATGCCTTATCCATGATACAAGAGTTCTATTAGTAAAAGAAACAAAAGAGCTAAATGGAAGAAGTCACCGTGGAAGCAACCATGGTTGGAGGTCGCATGGGTTGGGTGCTAAAGGGCTATCCCGGTCGACATGTCAAGGTCCCACTTTCTAGAGTTGCACGCAACTTGCAAACCTTCCTTGGTGTTGGAGGTTTGAGCCGACTGCACTGTAAGGAAAGCTTTGATCTTCTGATGATCTTCTTAGAGGTTTTGATGAGAAATATCCCAACCTTCTTTAGTTTTGGTAGGATCACATGTATCCCCAAGGATTACCCTAATGGAACTGAAAGGTTGTTCCACAAGGTATTTTTTTGGGATAACTACATCACCGATCTTGAAATTGTGTTCAAGCCAGTCCTTGAATGGGAAGCAATCCTCCAAAATGTGGCCTAGCATACGATGATAAGGGAAAAAGTTTGGATCATGACTTTGCCTACTTCCTCGATCTCCTAGGCTTAGTAAAAATCAACCTTTAAGAGATTCTTAAAGATTTTTTGATTACCTCCTTAAAAGAATAAGGTTTGTTTAACTTATCTAAAAGAGTAGGTGGACCATAGCTACCCTGATGGGTATGCATGCCACCACTGGTGGTATGGTGAGGGTTGTGATGGCCGGAGGATATGGTGGAGGTAGAGGGCCTGGGTGGCAAAGGAGGTGGAGGTTGTTGAGGTCATGGTCTCTGATTTATCTCTAGTCTCGCTTCCCCTTATCACCACTATCACTACTCCGCTTCTTCTTCTCATAGACCTTTTGTTTTGCTTTTAGGCAACTGTCTAAAAAAGGCAACTATTTGGCCTCCTTGTAGACTAACTTTTGTTGATTAGCTTCTCAAATATTTGATAGAAGCCCTTAAGCATGAAGGTGACTGGCCATGGATATTCTTCAAGAGAATCTCAATGGCATGTTTCTCAGTTGAAATTATATTTCACCGTTACACCATCAAGAATATAATCAATGAGGGAGTTGTTGCTACAAGATCACTATAGAACCCTTTTTGAGCTCAAAGAAATCTCTTGATGAAGAGTTGCTCTAATTCAACAAATGTCTTTACTAAACCATTGGGCGGTTCAACATACCAATCAAAAGTAATACCTGCTAGGCTACTAATGAAGAGAAAAAAAGTAAAGCATCATCCTGTGTAACAATAACCGCTCAAATATGTTGCCTTGGGTTTCTACTACCATCAAAGCTTCTGAAGGAAGGAGGCATAAAACCATTGTGATATTGGATATCATTGAATTCCTTTAGGTAGGGTCTACCCTTTAGAATCGATGATCCTCTCTGGGCTTGAGCCAAAGCTTCCTTCACTCGCTGCTCAACCATGGATTTTATGTCCATTTCTTGTATGGATGTACTTTTCACTACCTTCCTACATAGGCTAGTGCTACCTTGTTCAACATAAGGTAGAGTCTTGAAAGGGTCCAAGACATGCACTAACTCAGGTTGACATATATCAACTGTAGTAGGATGAACTAAAGGGGCTTATTTTTGAAGAACTGAAACTACTACTAACAAGTCCTCTAACTGACATGCCATCCTATCAATCTGCTCATCCTTCGCCTCAACGATGTCGAGGTGCGAGCTGATCTCGGTGTCTTCGATCAACCTCATCACCTTCCATGGCTTGTTGTTCCCTAAGAAGAGATCCTAGTGTCAACCATGCACTCCCTGAAGTCTCCCAACAAGTCATCTTCATTGAGATCAAAGCTAACTTTCTCTTCATCTGACCTATCGTACCCTAAGATCTCCTTCTCCATGAAATAATATGCACCATCTCATTTAAAGAATGATCCATCTGAGAAGGTACAAATAGTCTAGGCTGATCGGTGTGATCACTATCGTGCACTGAGAGGCACCGGACCTCGCCACCATCGGAGAGTCAATCCTATATATGTACTAGATGAATGACACTCCCGACCGCTAATACTATGAGAGGGGTAAAATCCTAGATGTTCCACTATCATTGGAGTGGACATCTGAATATCACCATCTCCACATCCTAACCGTGGAGGGTGAAGGGATGACCATGATGCTTCGGTGTCACCACTCCTTCTGCACTACAATTGGAGGAGAAGGTCGAGCAAGAGAACTTGGCCCTACCATAATAGGCAATGTAGAAGGGCTAAGATCCCTCAACCATAGCCAGATCAACAACGGGGTGCACTTTTCCCTGGATATGGTCTTCATGGCCTTAGATGGAAGAGATGTGAACCGATGGTGATGGTAGACGAGGGTAGAGCTGGGGTGGAGACACCACGACTCTATGCACAGAGCTATCCTCTATGATGACTAGTCCCAGAAGGATACACAAGATGGTCATCTCGCGACCGAAGCCGAAAATCAATAAGAGCAAAGCTACGGCCTAAACCTCTCTCCTTGCTGGTAATATGTACTGTATGGGCCTCTCTAGCCCTCTCCTGGCATATATGCTTCCCACATATGGGGATGATGGATCGAGATCAAACTGTTCTGACTGAGCATCCAGCTCCACCTACCATAAGACAGAGAGGCCGTATGACCTCCTACTACTCGAACGCTGCAAACCATCGAGGAGGTGATGAGATCCTCCTAACATCCTCTATCCGAGAGAGATGGAACTAGTTTTCTGTAACCGGTGAAGTAATATGGGAACTCATCCATACCGAATGGGTCGCTACTCTATCTCCTAGATCTAGTTTGGTACCGCTGATCATGCGTTCTTATTTCTACACTATGCTGGTAGATGGGAGGAGTGAGAGCTAGACCTATACTCAAATGTAGGGGAGGCAAGCCCTGAGACCTGGGGAGCCTTACCCTTAGAGGGTACATATGAGATGGTGCTAGCCCTCATTGGGGCAGCATGACAAACCCTGGGGCATACTGGAATTGGAGCTAACACTGATGGTACTATTGGCACTACTATGATTGAAGCCTGTGGGACTACCACTGCTTTCCTCTTCGGATGAGACATCGAGGGGTAATTCAATCGATGACGCTTCTCGCCATCATCATGGTCCTACTAATGTGAGGGAGTGCCCTCACAAGTAATCTGCTCCCTCAATCCCCTACCAAAGTGAATCAGATGTGTATGGTCCAGTCGAAAAAAGTTGGCATGATCTAAAGCCAGATCCATACCATGGGGGAAGGTAAAAATGAACTTCTGTGAATCGGCCATCTCAGAATAACTGTAAAAGACTTAAAACTGAACTACCATTGTACTGACTATAAGAATCTATAATGAGAAATGAGTTTATATCAGATTTTCATCTAAATTTGAATTTAAAAATTTGAACCCACATCCAACAACTTGGAAGTGTTAAGTGGGTTCAAATAGATTTGAGAAGATTGATTGAATGAGGAATTTTGAATATAAATCCAACTTCAACAAATTTGGGTAATATGGATTCAAAATTTATGGGAAGGATGCTTCCATAGGTTCATGTTTGTTTGAATTTGAATTTTTGATTTGAGGACCCTTTCCTTTAACAAATTTGGGTGTGTTAAAGTAAGGGTCAATTGATTTTGTTTTTTTATTAATTTTCAAAATTTACTTAGCAAATTTAGGTATGCTAAGTGAAGTGTTTGAGAAGTAATTGTTTCTTTTGTGAGTTTTTATTTTGATTTTGGAAATTTTTGAATTCTCACTTAGCAAATTTAGGTATGCTTGGTTAAGAACCCAAGTGTGTTTTGTTTGATTTTTGAAAATAGGATTTTTAGCAAATTTAGGTATGCTAAGAAAACCAAGTGTTTCATTTTTGTTTTGATGTTTTGATTTTTTGAAAAGGTAGGATCCTCAACAAATTTAGGTATGCTAAGGAAATCCTAAGTGTTTCATTTTTGTTTTGATGTTTTGATTTTTGAAAATATAGGATCCTTAGCAAATTTGGTATGCTAAGGGAATCCTAGGGTGTTTCATTTTGTTTTGATGTGATTGAAAGTGAAGACTTTACTTTAGCAAATATGGTATGCTAAGGTTGATGTCCCACTTAGTTTTGTGAAATGAAAATTTCACTTAGCAAATTTAGTTATGCTAAATGAAATTCCAAATGATGTGTTCAAAATTTTTTATTTATTTTGGTTTTGAAAATGGAAACCTCTCCTTAGCAAATTTGGTATGTTAAGGAAGGGAGTTCCAAAGGTGCTTGAAAATATTTTAGTTTTTTAGGTTTAGAGACTTCACTTAGCAAATTTAAGTATGCTAAATGAAGTTCCAAATGTGTTTGAAAATTTTAAAATATGGATTTGGAGACTTCACTTAACAAATTTGGATATGTTAAATGAAGTTCCAAATGTGTTTAGAAAATTTTAAAATATGATTGTTGATTTTTGATTTTGGATTTGGAGACTTCAATTAGCAAATTTGATTATGTTAAATGAGGTTCCAAATATATGTTTGAAAATTTTGGAATTTAGATTTGGAGACTTCACTTAGCAAATTTGAGTATGCTAAATGAAGTTCCAAAATGGTTTGAAAATTTTTGATTTTGGATTTGGTGACTTCACTTAACAAATTTGGGTATGTTAAATGGAGTTCCAAAAATATGTTTGAAAATTTAAAAATATGATTGTTGATCTTTGATTTTGGATTTGGAACTTCACTTAGCAAATTTGAGTATGCTGAATGAAGTTCTAAAAAAAATGTGTTTGTTAAATTTGGATTTTGGACTTGGAGACTTCACTTAGCAAGTTTGAGTATGCTAAATGAAGTTCCAAAGTGTGTTTGAAAATTTTAAAATATGATTGTTGATTTTTGATTTTGAAAGAGGACTTCCATTCAATTAATTTGGGTATGTAGAATGGAGATCAATCTTATTTTTGAAAATGTGAAGATTTTTATTTTGTGTGTGATTATTGCTTTTTGAAAGAGAGGTGTTGCAACTTAATCATATGTGAGATATGTTTAAGTGTGATTTCCAATATGATGTTATTTTTAGATGTAAATGATATCTTCATTTAATAAATTTGAGTATATTAAATTAAGATGTTCATATGTGCTTTTGAAAATTTAATTTTATTCAAAGATGAAACTTCCATTCAATATGTATGAGTGTATTGAAAGGAAAGGTTCATGTGTGCTTTTTTGAAAACTTTATTTTGATTTTGATTTTGACTTTTGGAAAGATGATTGTTCATTTTATTTTAAAAATGAAAACTTCATCAAAATGAATTGAAGGAAGATATTCATTTATGCTTTTGGAAAATTTTGTGAGTTTTATTTTTGAAAATTCTTACATGTAACAATTATGAGAATTGTTAAATGAAGGTGATAAAATTTTATCAAAAATATTTTATTAAGTGCATTTTTTGAAAAGGTACTTTTTGAAAAGCATGGTTCTTATAGAGAATTTACTTTGTCTTTATTATTTTAGAATGAACCTTTCCTTATCATAAAAATGATAAGGGGGAAGTCTTTAAATGTTTTCTTTTTATTTAGATCTTTTTTAATTTTTACCCATTGAGAATCAATGGGGTTTTAAGACCAACAAGGAATGCGGTCCTAAACCCAAAGATTTGATGAATGATTAGTGAGTACAAACCCACTATCATACTCAAAGACAATGATCATTTACCAAAGATGGAGAGAGAACCATCAGTGGAGTCGTAAAAAATCTATGTTAGAAAATTTCTATATGAGTCGCCTTCAAATCTATGAAAAGAAGAGGCAAGCATATAAAAATTCATCTTGAACGCCAATGATCCAGATGTACTTATTCAGTGATCTACATCATCAAGAAATAGTGCATTGTCTCGAGAGAATATTCACTACCCTTTAATGGACCTAATCACCCCAATAAGAACTCCTAAGGATGATGGTCTGATATGTAGATTCTTCCCTACTTTACATGGAAAAGTAAAGTGAGTTTATTTTAAATCGGGTTCATTAAGTTCTTATAGGGCAAGCCCATATAGTTAATTTCTTAAGAATGGGATTACTTAGAAAACTTTCGATTAAGTAAATGATCATTATCTTCAAAGATTTCAATAGAAAGGACTATCAATCGATTGGTTTATTTGAGATCAAATGGGATCATAGGGAAGGAAGTATTATCAAGCCAAAATGGAAGATAAATAGATGCATTTACAAAACTTAGAGCATCTCAAACTATCTAGTTGGGCTTTACATTTTGAAATTGATTTAGTTTATTTGAGTTACATTTTTTTATTAGAAATTTAGGACTTACGATTCCTTAACACAAGATTAAGAAAATGCCTAAGAAGTGAGGACTTATTCTTATGGCCCACAAAAGGGAGAAACAACCTTAGAACCTAAATCTAGGAAGCTTTGGTGAGGGTCGAAAGCACAACCTAAATCTAAGACAAAAATGAGTAATTGGTTTTCCACAAGAGACAAACCACCTACTTGGACTTATATCACTGAGGTGGCTACCAACTAACTCCTATGATTTTAAATACATGTAGCAAGTCATTATGCATATGCAAGATACTAGGTATTATTTATTTAAAAGAGACTAAGTCCTTAAACTCTCCTAAAGAAACTAGATTATGTAAAGGGCATACTTCAAATGACCTAAATCTAATGCAATTCAAATTTCATTTTTTTTTTGGATAATTATTTTGACTCAGGCTAATAGGATTCATATATTTAATGCATGAGAAAAAAGTTATTGGCCAAAATCAGCAAGAAGGGAGGAGGTGTGTTTCCACCATGGCTCAAAGGTCAAGCCAAGTTTCTCTAAAAGGTGGAAGCCCTCCAATCAAGAGTGAAATAAGATGCATTTGTGCATGATATTAAAAGAAAATACTCATCCTAAGGGGTTGCTAATTCTTTTATCTTGATTTTAAACCTAAGCTTTAGGTGAGGTTATGAGTTCTTTATTTTTAATTTAAGTTATTAAGTTTGGTAAAATATTTATTTTTCCCTAAAGAGCCTAATCCACATCCAGGCCTGTGGAGAAAAATTTCTATAGGAGTCGCCTTTAATTCTATGGGGAGAAAGAAAGGCAAGACCTATAAAAATTCATCTTTTTAGGATGCCACACAGATCCATAGATGTACTTATTCAGGTGATCGAGTATGTCATCAAGAAAATAATGTACTATCTCGAAAGATAGAAATCACTACCCTTTAATGGACTTAATCACCTCAATAAGGACTCCTAAGGATGATGAGTCTGCATATGTACCAAAGATTCTTCCCCTACCTTATATAAAAAAGTAAAGTAGGATTTATTTTAAGTCAGGTTCATTAAGTTCCCTACATGGGCAAGCCCCCATGGTTAATTACATATTAAGAGATGGGATCCCTAATAAAAACTTTTAATTAAGGTAAATGATCGTTGTCTTTGAAGATTTCAATAAGAAGGACTTTCAATCGATTGGTTTATTTTTGAATGATCAAATGGGATTGATCAAAGAGGGGGGAGCTATTATAGAAACCAAAATGGAAGATAAGTAGGAGATGCTCATGATGCTAGGAAACTTAGCGAGCATCTCAAACTATCTTATAGTTGGGCTTTACATTTTTGAAATTGATTTAGTTTGTTTGAGTTACATTTTTCATTAGAAATTTAGGACTTAAGATTCCTTAACATAAGATTAAGGAAATTCCTAAGTGGTGAGAAATTAAGCTTAGAGCACATAAAGGGGAAAAGAAAACTCAAAACCTAAATCTAGAAGCTTCGGTGAGGACCGAAAGCACAACCCTAAATCTAAGATGAAAATCGATAATTCGTTTGCCTCCACCTGGAGGTGCCGCTAACTAACTCCTCCTATGATTTTAAATACATGTAGACAAGTCTATATGCTTATGCAAGATAGTTAGGCTATTATTTATCTAGAAAGAGACTAAGTCCTTAAACTCACTCCCTAAAGAGACTAGATTATGTAAAAGGACATCCTTCAAATGACCTAAATCTAATGTAATTCAAATTTTATTTTATTTTCATTTTGGACAATTATTTTGACTCGCTAATAGATTCATATGACTAATGCATGAGAAAGAAGATTATCACCAAAATCGAAAGGAGGAGGTGAGTTTCCACCATGGCTCTCAAAGGTCAAGAAGCTAAAAAGGTGAAGCTCTCCAAGTAAGAGTGAAATAAGATGCTGTTGTGCATGATATTAAAAAAGAAATGCTCATCCAACTAAAGGGTTGCTAATTTTTTTATCTTGATTTCAAACATAAGCTTTAAGTGAGGTTATGAGTTATTTAATTTTTTTTAGTTTGAATTGTTAAGTTGGGTAGAAAATTTATTTTTTTCTAAAGAGCCTAATCCACATCCAGACCATACATAAAGTAAGGAAAAAAACTAGAAAATCATGCCACTTAACACAAAAGCTAAACAAATCATCAGCCAATTTATAAAGCTAATTATAATAAGAATAAAAGGTCGTTGTGGTCGAGCACCACTGCACAAACCCAAAAATATCAAATGTGGGTAGCTGAGCTCTACCCTTATACAACCTAGATTACTAATGAATCAAATTACAATTAAGAAAGGAATTAATTATTATGGGGGTCTTTTATTTCATCTTTCTTCTTTTCTTCTTTATTTTTTTTTGGTTCTTTCTTTTGGATGGTTGGAAGGTAGATGGTCTAAGGCTTCACATGGTGCATAAGATAGGGTCTTATGACCAATGCTCATCCTAATCCCCATAACAATCATTCCAAAATCCTAATTGCACAAATTTACATGAAAAAGAAAAGGAATGGAAATCTAACTAACATGTGCAAAATAAAGGTTAGCTAAAACAAACCACACAAATCCCAAGTATATTGGACTTATCACCCCACACATGGATGACTAAGTCCACCTGGCCTATGGATTATACTTAGGGTATAAAGCACCGCAAAAAAGCATTTATATTTTTATTTATGATGCTTAAGCACAATAAAAAATAATATTTAGAAACGTCCAACCATTCATTATACAAGCATACACCTTAACATCCAGTCTAAAACATATATCACATAACAAAACAAAACATCAAACCATGCACCAACCTAACTTAAGGCTAGAAGTGGTGACTTAGGCTAATGTGTGTGCTTTGATTGTTTGTGTCGTATGCTTAGCTATGGCTTTAGGTTAAAATTTTCTAAGTGTGAAAACATGTTCAACTTAGAGGAGGGTTTCATTTAAGTTTCTTAATTGATTTGGATTGATTTTATTTCATGTTTTGATTTGGTTCAAGTGAATCCTATAATTAATTACTAAGTTATAAAGAGAGGGAAAGAGAAGAGAACTTCTCTTTCCTTCCCTAACCTAAGTAATTTCTAAAGTAGATTCATATTTTAGTTTTGTTTAGTGAATGTTTTGATTAAATATTTTAATTAATCCTAAGTTTAGATGAACTCCAAACAAACCTATTCAAAAAGAAAAGAATTTTAAAATTAAATGAAATGAACCAAATTCACAAAGCATACATTACTTCAGTTCTTTCCCAACATGTATAACATGCATATGAATGAGTCCTAAGCATATCTATACATACAAATGAGAATATTTAACACACTTTATGATGCATGCTAAGTAATCCATTTAAAAAAATTTGGAAGTTTAATATACATGATTTTCTTTAAGTAGAAAAGGATTTCTTTATCCAACTTTTCACATGCACAGATAAGAGTAAGAAAGGCATAAGTGAGTACAATGCCATTGTTAACCAGAGGTGTAAGGTACAAGACCTACCTAGGGCTACTAAAAGTCTCACAAGCTCGGGGTTGTCCAAACTAATATACCACTTTCCTTAAATACAAACATGTGTATAAAAGAAATGAATGAAAAAGAAAGAATGCAAAAGTTGTACTAATTGATTCATTTTATTTATACAATTTATGTGTGCAAGCATAGGTAACCCTTCCTAAATGATAGCATAGGAATGAATAGGATATGGACTTAGGTAAGTGTTAGGTTTTCTTCAAATGAACCATACATCTTACCAATTCCTATTCAAAACTATACCAACATAAAAGAGATGGGAAACCTATACAAAGCACACCCTTATATTCTTTCACATGCAAGCTTATAATTAAAATATAAGTATCACACTTTCAGATTTGATAATTAATTTATATGTTTTGAAAATAATTTGAATTTAGTAGTGATAATAGCCACTCATATTTCTACTTTAGCCAACACATGCAAATTTGACATAAAGTAAACAATTTCATTTTTTAAATTTGAATTTGAAAGATATTGATGCATGAAACCACATGACATACAAATTTAACATGTTAGGGAAAGAATCAAAGCAATGAAAGCATGTAAACACATTCACTTTAATTATCCTAAAGACATTCTTATGGAATAAGAAGGTTTAAAATAAATCAAAGTGTATTCAATGTGATTTTTGTTTAATTTTAAGTTTGATTTAATTTTGAAAAGGTGAGTTGAGTTTGATGTTCCTAACCCATTATCACATGTGTTTGATATTTTTGTTTAATTTTTAGATGATTATATTCATTTTTATATATTAATTAGGGTAGGGTATAAATTAAGCAAGTTAAGTAACCCTTACCTACACCACCTTAACATAGTTAACTAAATAATTATGAGCCAATGAGATGACATAAAAAAACTCACAAGGAATTTAAATTTGTAATGCACCTAGGAAGAAAAGGGCCTACAATAATTTGGCTCATGATTAATAGTTAATTAAGCTAAGGGGTTTAACTTAAGTAATTTCAAAACACCCCTTCACACATATGAATTGGGTTTTGCTTTTTTTAATTGAACATAGGCTATTAAACACCTAAGCATCTACCCAAGGTTTTAGAGTTTTTAAAAATTAATTAAGGGATAATTAATGAATTAACCCTTAATTAAGAAGGATTAAGGAAGGAAAAGGGGGCTTAGGGAATAGCTTTGGGGAAATCACCCAAAAGTATTCCCTAAACCTGCTATCTACTCTATTTGACCTTAATCAACTCTAATGATGGATTAAAACCACTAATCACACCTTAATTATCCTTAATTAGGTTAATTTAGTAATTAGGAAATATATTTTCAATTCTCCCAATTAAGCCTTCAATAAATCCCAAGAAAATTAGGAGAGGCATAGGTCATCCCCTAAAACATATCCAAAAAGTTTGGGATTAATCAGAGGTTTCATTTAAAGGTAATAAGAAAAATATGTGTTTCAATAAAACCCACAATTAGAGAAAAGGGTAATGCAAAATCCATTGAAATTATTTTTAAATATTCTTGGTTGAATTATCTTTCAATAGGATTTTACCTCATATTTTTAACTTTTATTGAGAGAGATATGAATTTTAGAAGATCAGGAGATTGATTAGAATTAATTAAATTCTCTAACTAATCCTCACCACTGACATGGCGTTGTCGGGCACTTTACACATGTCATGGGAGCCACTTAAATGTCACATCTAAATGGGGATGGAGGGAAGTTTGATCCTCCGCCCAATCAAAGATTGACAACAGGATCAACCCATAGTTTATAAAAGGATAAATGATTTTCTAAACATGGGAATAATCTCGATCGTCCATCCAAAATGTGCTGATGGATGGAAAAGATCTCCCTAGTTCTTCCCCTAGGCTCAATGGAGACCACCCATGATCTAGGGGAAGATCCAAGTTTGATTGAGCTAGAATTGAAATAAAACTTTACCCACCATCTAAAGCTACCAAGGAGCATATCCAATAGTGGATTTTGCATGACTTGAAAATTCCTTTGATAAAAGATCAACACCTCTTATGCCAGGTGGTCAAAAAATTCCATACCACGCCGGAGGTGATCACCGACGCTCGAGCTCGATGAGGTAGTTTCTTCTAGTGGAGACGAAGCCCTATTGAAATTTTCAGGCCTTGGGGTTGAGTGGATCTTCCTATGGACCAACACCACTTGATGTCCTCAACTTGATCCAATCAGGCTCTCCTTGCTGTGGGAACTCAAATGGATGCTTGAGTGCACTTGGATTGATCCATAGAGGAAGTGTGCAAGAGTAATTGAAGTGATTTTGAGTGTGGAGAAGGTTGTAAGTTCAAGTGAGCTCCCCTATTTTTCAATGGAGAAAATTGAGAAGATCACATTTCAAATTCCTTTTAGAATGCTTAGAAGGTTGTCTAATCTTTCCAAACACTCTATAGGGCTTGATCGAATGAGGGAATGATAATTTTGAATTGAATTAGGGGGAGTATATCACCCCCTATGGAAATCGGACAACCAACACCTCCTTTGTCATTTTGATCCAATTGAACACATTGGAGAGTTTGTTTAAGCTATTAGCTCTTTGCACATGGTGGGTTTGAGGCCTTGAGTGGATTTCCAACCTCCCATGTGCATCAAATTAGGTGGAGGAGGGATTTGGAATGAGCCAATTTGACCTATGGGGTCGGGTTTGGCCTTGGGTCCATTTGGGCTGATCCAAACCCATTGGATTAGGTGCATCACTCTTAATTAGGTCCACTTGAGCTATTAGGAAGGCATCAAGTTGATATGAAGAGGGTATGACCAAATTACCCATGGATTTGTCCATAATTTGTTCTATGGACTAGGGGTAGGATTGTCATTTTATTGATTTTTTAGTATGGATATGTTGGGTATATGGAGAAACTAGGTTAGGCCAAGTTTCATGAGATTTGGAATTAATTTGATGAGGTTTGGCTCATGTTGACCTATTTAGGTCAAAATGAGTCAACTTGGGTCAAGTTGACTAATTGGTCAAATTGGGTCAAACCAAGGGTTGGGTCAAGTTCATTTGACCATTTGAAATGTTTTGGTGACTTTGGTTTGGTTCAATTTGGTATAGTTTTGAATTTGGCTCATATGACTTCATTTACTCAAATGGGTCAAGTTAACCTATTTGACCCATTTGACCTATTTGTCAAGGGTAGGTTTAGGTTTGGTTAGTCATATGGAGTGGATTGATATCTTTGTTTCCAATCAATTTTGGTTATTTTAAATTTGGCTCAACATAACCCCTTTAGTCAAGTTTCTAAGGGTCAATTGGGCTAGTTAGGTCTAGTTGGCTATTGAGGCTTTGTCATGTTCAACAAGTGATTTGGAATGAACTTGACCCATTGGTTTGAATCAATTTGGCTTAGATCAAGTTTTGACATATTTGACTTTTAGTCAACTCAAGTCCATTGGGGTTGGTTAGGCTCAAATGTGACTTGGTCAAGTTCAAACATAGTTCATGAATGAACTTAGATCAATGGTTTCAATCAATTTGGCCCATGGTAATTTATTATGTTAGGTTTCATTTTGGGCTATATTGACTTGGTCACCCTTAGGTTTGAATGATTTTGACCCAATTTGATTGATTGATCAACCCATGATGATTGTTGATCATGAAGAGGCATAGGTGAGTTTGATTCAATCCAATGGTTAGGATTAGAATTTTGCTCATAAGGGTACTTTAGGTCATTTTGGGTCAAGTGAGCCTAAGTGGGTCAAATGGCTTGGTCAAAGCTTAATTTGAGTTTGATTGAACTTGTATATGGACTTATGATTGAAATATAAATCCATTTGCAAGTGGTTTGAAGTCAAATGGGCTTTGATTCATTTGACAATTTCATATTCAAAGGAAGAATATGAAAGGTTTGGCATTTGATTTTGAATTGGATTTTGATTTAGTGATTGAACTTTGGATTTATATATGAATCCATAATTGTAGGGTTGATTGAATCATGAAGAGTAATCAATAGTTTGGCTTGATTTAAAGTTGGTTTGGCTAAGTTCAAGATTTTGACTTGAAAGGCTTAGGTTAGATTTTGAATAGATTTGAGTTTGATTTTTGGAATTAGTTTTGATTGTTTGAATTTACATTTTATTTATATATGTGAATATAAACGACAATATAAATGGATCATGAGAAAACTTCAAGGGTTTGAAGTGGTTTGATCATGATTTGGGCTAAGTCCATTAAGAGGGATTTAAAGAACTTAGGAAAATTTTGGAGTTTGAAGCTTGAATTTTTGAATTTGGTTTGATTGATTTGTATTTATATCTCATTTATATATGTGAATATAAATAAGGATATAAATGAATTTTGAGAAAATACCATGAATTTGAATTGATTTGATCATGATTTAGGTTAAGTCCATAAGGGCATGTTTAAGGACTTAGAAATTTTAGATTTGGAATTTAATTCTTGGATTTGATTTGACTAATTTGTATTTATATTTCATTTATATATGTGAATATAAATGAGAATGTAAATGAGTTTTGAGAAAATCTCATGAATTTGAATTGATTTGATCATGATTTAGGCTAAGTCCTTAAGGAAAGCTTAAAGGACTTAAGAAAATTTCATGAATTGATTTTGAATTTTGAGTTTAATTTGATTGGTTTGAATTTATATTTCATTTATATATGTGAATATAAATGATAATATAAATGAATTATGAGAAAATCTCTAAGACTTGAATTGTTTTTGAATATGATTTAGGCTAAGTCCATTAAGGGAAACTTAAAGGACTTAGAAAAATTTGACATATGAATTTCATTCATGGATTTTAATCATGGGTTTCAATTATGGATTTCAATCATATGGAGTTGATTTTAGTTTGGACATAATCAAATAAGATTGATTTGGAGTTTGACTTAAAGGAAGAAAAGTGAAGAATGGTTAAGCTAAGGGTAGACAAGTTTCCCTAACACCCCTAATGCATGACCTATTATGGCTAACTCTTTCTAAGTCTCTATTGAGTGTCCACCTAATCACTAGATGTGTCTTAAGAGTAAGGAACTCTTATAGTCTAAGAGAAGTCGTATGTCTAAGATGGAGGGGTTGAGAGCTCATTCTAAAAATGAGATCAATAGAACTAAAACAAGCTCTCATACTTGAAAAGCTCTAGAACAGACTGACCTGTTGTGAGCTTGAATCATTTTGGCTTTGTATAACTCAGCATTTTGGCATGCCCATTTGTATCTCTCCTCCAAGCTTTCGAGCTCTTCTAACCACAACTTCACATTTTGCTCAGTTGTGATCTTACTACCCATAACTATCCTTAATGGTGGGAGTTGAACTTCTAATGGTATACCTACTTCAGACCCATACACTAATGAGAAATGGGTAGATTGAGTTAGAGTCCTATACGTGGTGTGGTAAGCCCATATGGCTTCAACTAACTGCTCATGCCACTGTTGTTTGTCCTGTATATGGTGTGGTAAGCCCACAAGGATTCAACTAACTACTCATGACACTGTCGTTTATTATCGTTGAGTGTCTTCTTTAATATTTGGATGAGAGTTTTGTTGAAGGCTTCTACTAAACCATTTGCCTTGGGTAATAGATGGTAGAATATCTCCAATCTATGTTGTGTCTTCGAGCAAAGCTATTGATTTTAGTGCTCTTGCATATAATACCATTATTGGATATAATTGTTGAGGTACCCCAAACCTATATACGATATGATTCTGAAAAATTGGAGCACATACGGAGATGTGTCCTCTCTGAGTGGGATTGCTTCTGCCCACTTGGAAAAGTAGTCAGCAACTAGAATAAACTGATGCCCCTTGGAAGAAGTATGATCAATCAGACCCATTATGTTGGTACCCCAACACTCGGATGGCCATGAGGCCAATGTAGGATGTAGAATGTTGGGTGGTTGGTGTAGGACCACACGTGTACCTGACATTGGTGGCATCTCCTACGCCCATGCACCGTGATCATCAAGGCCGAGTATCCTAGTCTCTTGATCTTGGCTTTCATCTTCATACCGGATTGATGTGCTCCACATAATCCTGAGTGTACCGTGATCATGATCTTATGAGCTTCGTGTTTGTCCAAACAACGTAACCACATATGATCAAAAGATCACCGGTATAAAGTGCCATCCATAAGAGCATATGAAAGGGCTCTCTGTTTCACCTGATGGGCTAATGACTTCTCTTGAGGTAGTTTACCAATTTGTAGGTAATCCATGAATGGTTGCCTCCAATCTGACTCGTCATCTTTTTTGGTAATCATAACCTCCCCTTCAAGAGTGAGTCTCTCGATGAGTTCAGCATCAATAAAGGATAAGACTTGTCTATTTTGGACCCTTATTGAAATGGACTCATCTTCCGGACATGCAAACTCCTTGGCAAGCTTGGCCAATGCATCTGCTACTGCATTCTCTCCTCGATGAATCATAGATGGTAACCTCTAGGATTTGAGCCCACAACTCCATGGTGTACTTATAGTAATGATGGAAATTAGGCTTTAGAACCTTGTAGGACCCAGATTTGGTTGATTACTAATTGAGAATCCTCGAATATGTTGATGCTCTGAATGCATAGTGTAATGGCTAACTCCAGACCAACGATCAGAGCCTCATATTCAACTTCTTTATTAGTGCATAGATTGGCAGATGATATGAGAATCTCATCTCATCGTAGTCCAAAGTTAGGAGAACTATTCCTACCCCTACCTTTCTTAGGATAGTAAATTGTGATTCTTCTCCTCTTTGAGAGGAAGCCACACCATCAAAGTACATCTCCCAATGTTGAATGCTAGTGTCCCCTAAGTTCATGATTTGTTCAGTGGGGAATCAACAGGAAGTGGGTGTGCTACTAAGAAATCTACTAGTTACTGTCCTTTCACCGCATGGAGGGGTATGAATATGATATCAAACTATGATAAAATCATGGACCGACACACAAACCGTTTAGATAACATCAGCCATGTCATGAGATATTATAGTAGATTGATTCTAGTGATCAAGTTCACCTTATGAGAAAGTATGTAATGTCGTAGCTTTTGGGATGCAAAGATTAAAGCTAGGCAGTGCTTTTCAATGGGTGGGTAGTTTGCCTTAGTAGGGATTAGATAATGATTGAGATAGTAGAGAGCATTCTCTTTCCCCTCGCTATTTATTTGGGCCAACAAAGCTCCAAGGGAGTCATTTAATGCAGAAGCATATAGTATCAATGGCTTGCCCGGGATAAGGGTTGCTAGAACTGGTGACATCATCAGGTAGTGCTTGATGTATTTGAAGGCATGTTGACACTTGTCACCCCATTTGAACTTGGCATCCTTTTTGACAAGTGCTGAAAATGGTTAGCATCTTCTTAACAGGTTGGATATGAAACTTCTTAGATACACTAACTACCTTTGGAATGATCTAAGTTGTGTTAGAATTTTATGGGGTTGCATTTCTAATATCACCTTGATCTTCTTCAAATCAATTTTTATTCCATAGTGCCGAACAACAAACCCAAGGAATTTTTAAGCTACTCAAATGCACACTTTAGGGAATCCATTTTAAGGTTAAATTATCTTAACCATTCAAAAACTACTCTCAAGTCAAATAGATGGTCTTCCTTTTCTTTACTTTTAACTACAAGATCATCAACGTAGCATTCAACTTGATGATGAATGAGTTCATTGAAGATCCAAGTCATGCTTGCTGGTATGTAGCACCAACATTTTTAAGGCCGAAAGACATGACCCTATAACAATAGATTCTGATCGGGATTTGAAAAGAAGTATTTATCTCATCCTCAAGGGCCATCTTAATTTGATTGTAGCTAGATGACCTATCCATGAATGAGAAGACTGCATAAGATGAGGTAATGTCCACCATCTGTTCTAGAATTGGTAGCAAAAATTCATCTTTAGGACATGCCTTATTTAAATCTTTAAAATTGCAAATGCAAATTTGGTCACTCTTTTTCTTCACTGGAATGACACTGGCCCACCAGGTAGGATATTTTTCTTCCCTGATGAAGCTAGCATCGATCAGTTTCTTGACTTTAGAAATGACCTATTGTTCAATGTCTAATCACATGAGTCTAGGAGCTTGCTTTGTAGGGTTCACATCAGGATCTATTGCTAGTTTAAGGACTGCTACGTCAGGAGAGAAACTAGGCATTTCTTCATAACTCCATGCAAAGTCTTAAACTCAGCTAATATCCTAACTAAGTCATTGGTTTCTTCTTCATTCAACAAAGAGCTAATGTATATCAGATGTGGATTATCTTCAGTTCTTAAGTTAATTTCTTTGAGTTCGTCAATGGTTGAACTGATCTCTTCTTCAAACTCTGGTGATGCATCTCTGACTTCAAGATCATTTGGATCGTCTGAAGTTTCAAAACACACCTCCTCATATTAGTTAGTATGATTTGAAAAGAACATATCTGACTCCAAATGATTGGTGATGACTAGGTAGTGGTTGTCATCATTGACTGGACCCACTATGTTGAATCTTAGTCCTGGTTTTGATTGAAGATGTCTGCTCTGGTTGTCCCATAGTCTTTCAAAGTAATCTGACCTATGTTTAGACCAAATATGTAGGATTAATCTCTTCTTTGCTAAGTTAAGAACACAAGGTGAATGCCAAACAAAAGATAATTGTAAGTTCTACATCAGCTTCCTCACTTGAGGATGATGCTCCCAACAAAAATCTCTTTGGCTTGACATCTTTGGATGACTTGGGGCCTCCTTAACTACCAAACCCTCAACTTTTTGAAAGGAAAGTGGGGTTAGAGCTAAGGTTCTCTACTACTGCCTCACTATTCTATATAATAATGATTCAAATACATTCATGCTTTGCTTGGAGGTCTGATCTTCATCCCTATCTGGTTTGAATGACACCTCCAATGGGACCCACTGAGAGGGGTTGATTGGCATGCTAACCACATGAGACTCATCCTCTGAACTGGATTCCAAATCTATATGGATAGCAGGGGTGCTCCTATGAACTGGAACATAGCTCCCACTGGCTAGCCACTAATAAGGAGGTCTTCCACCAATGGAATTGCCTCTAGATCTGCCTCTACCTCTACTTAGTAGTGGTCGACTCATCCTACCCATCTACTGAGGGTGGAATCTAACATCGCCTCTACTTCTATGGTGTTTCTCTTTCTTGTACTTTTATTTTTTTCTTTTTCTTTTTCTTTTTTTTTGAACTTTCACCAAGTTTGCAAGAATAGAATTTTTGATTTGGAGGAAGATAGTAGGTTGCATCTTCATATATCTCAATCTCCCTAACTAAAAATGGCTTCAAGTCTCCTTTGACACAATACTAGATTCCACCTCTATGAAATTTGATGCACTGATATAAAGAGGATGGAACCATGTTCTTTCAATGTATCCAAGGCCTACCGAGCAAAGATGTGAAAGATGTATCTAAATCAATTATGTAGAACTTGGCTTATATCTTCTAGTCATCTATCTCTAATGGCAATACTATGGAGCCTAAAGTCCTCTCGCCTTGTTCATTGAATCCTCTCAACATCATCTGATATCCTCGAAGTTCAGAGATGTCAATCCTCAAGTAGGAAGGGTCTTTAGACTCATATGTTCAATAATGCACCTGGATCAACTAACACCCTGGAGAGTCTAAATCTACCCATGTCCACTATGATGTAGATGGGATGATTGTGCTTGTTTGTCTACAAAAAAAGATCTTCATCTATGAATGTAACTCCCGGGCTTCTCTTGGGTAACATGCCTCCTCTCCAATAGCAATCAGCTAAGCTACGCATATTTTGGATCAAGAAGAGCTTTGATCAATGACTCCCTTATCTCTTTGGATAAGACAAGGGCATCATATATGCTTAACTTAGCTGGCAACTTTCTTAGGTGAGCAAGGACATTGTAGTCAACTCTGTGCTGGTCCTTCATAAGCATATCCATAAGTAGAATATTCTGTGGAGGGGTTATCTGATCGCTAGAACCAATGACTTGTTTACCCTTATCCTGAGGTGCTACACTAGGAGGCAAAACTTTGCCACTGCGGAGGTTGACTTCAGTGACTTCATGAGATGGTTTAGTGGGAAGTTCTACCTGCTCATCAAGTTCACCTATTGCTTCTCCTACAGGATCATCGGAGTCAGATGACTCCAAATCAATCTCAATGGTGGATGAACCATAATGATTTAAGAATGAAAAATCCATTTCTAAATCAGAAGAGGAATGATCAAAACTAGAGTTATTATTAATTAGACTTGGAGAGCTATCTAAAGGAATAAAATCAGCATCAATATAAGTGACATAATGGTAAGTGGAATCATTTTTCTTCATTAATTTTTTAGATTTTCATGGAGGTACAAAATAGAAATCAAGTAAAGTAAGCAGAGTGAGGGATTTGACACCCCCATCTGCTGATATAATACGGCTGCTAGAAGAAGAGCTAGTTAGAGGAACTATAGCTGCAACTGTGGAAGGAGTGTTGGAATTAATCGTTGGTTGCGTTACTATGCTATCACGAACAAGTGGAGATTGTTACTATTGTTGCTAGGCTTCTACCTCCCTCAAGTTATCCTTAGCAACTTGCAAACCTTCCTTAGAGTTAGAGGTTTGAGCTGCTTCAGGCACCTGCAAGAGTAACTTCCTGATCTTAGAAATGATTTTCTTGGAGGTTCAGGATAAGGATATATCCTAACCTTCATCTATCTTAAGAAGATCGGGTGTATCCCCGAGAATTACCCTAACAGAACTAGAGGATTATTCTAGTAGGTATTCTTTAGGGATGACAATAGCACCTAACTTGTAGCTACACTCAAGCCAGTCCTTAATGGAAAAGCAATCTTCTAAGACATGGCCTAGCATGCGATGGTAGGGGCAAAAGTTTGGATCATGACTCTTGCCCACATCCTCCGGTCTCCTAGGCTCTAGTAACTAGAAACCAGGCTTCTTTAAGAGATTCTTAAAGATTT
Organism: Cymbidium sinense; assembly: GCA_021442155.1. Lineage (NCBI taxonomy): Eukaryota > Viridiplantae > Streptophyta > Magnoliopsida > Asparagales > Orchidaceae > Cymbidium > Cymbidium sinense. The sequence continues at coordinate 82,737,295 of CM038225.1, read as the reverse complement.
TCCTGACTACCTTCCTCTTGAATGAATAAGGCTTATTCAATTTGTCAATAAGAGTAGGTAAATAATAGCTACCTGGTCGTGGGTAGAAATCTGCTTTGTTGATCTTTGCTAATGAGGTGGCGTGGTGGCTCGTGGAACGAGGTGGGCCTATGATAGTTGAGGTGGTGGCAGAGGAGGTGGTATAGGATAATGCTGAGCTCAAGGACTATCTAACTGAACCCTAGCTGACTGCTTCCCCTTATCAATTGTTGTGACTACCCCTAACTTCTTCTCAAATGCCTTTTGATATTTGGGCTTGGTTGACTGGTCCTGCAAAGGCAATTATTTGGCTTCCTCTTGCAAACTAGCCACCTCATTGATTAGATTCTTGAAGATTTTGATTGTAAGCATGAAAGCAATTGCATGGATATTCTTGAGTAGAATCTCAATGGCATGCTATTCGGATAGCTATGGTTGCACTTCATTCTCAGGTTTGCCACTTGAGAATGTAATCAACAAGGGACTTGTTTGGATTTTTATTTACCATAATGAGGTCACTTACAGTAACCCTTTGCTGAGCTCCAGCAAACCTCTTGATGAAGAGGTGCTCCAACTTAGCAAATGTCCTTAACAAATCATTGGTAGTTCAGCATACCAATCAAATGCAACATCCACTAGATTGTTGACAAATAATCTAAAAAGAAGGGCATCACTACCTCCGACATTGCAACAGTTGGCCCTAAAGTGTACAATGTACTAGCGGGGGTTCCCACTCATCAAAGGTCTTGAAGGAAGGAGGTACAAAGCCCTTAGGATATTGGATAACATCAAATTCCTCTAGGTATGGTCTACCCTTTGGAATAGATGAGCCACCTTGGGCTTGTGCCAACACATCCTTCACCTATTGCTCCACCAACTATGTTATATCTTTCTCATGCATGGAGGTGCTATCCACCACCTTCCTATGCAAGCTACCACTATGTTCGTCTGCGGGAATGCACCTAGGATGATCTGAGGTATGTTCATTTCTACTCGGCTGTATGGGAGAAGGCTGTGACACGGGGCGAATTCGTATCTAAACTACTACCATCAACTCCTCAATTTTCTTTCCCATCTTATCAATGTGATCATCTCTTTGCTTAAGCTAGTGGAGGAGGTGCTAAGTTGAATGGACAATGTCGTCTTCTTTAACTATAAAACCTTCTTGACTATGTTAATCTTTATGGAGGGAGCTCCTAATATCGACCATATGGACTTCGGTTGAATCCTTGGGAAGGTCATCCTCATCAGGATCAAATGCTATCCTTTCATTCTCTAAATTTGTGCAATCACTGCCTAAGAGTTCCCTCTTCTTGGCAAAATATTGTGCTAGAATTTCATCCAAGGAATGATCTATCCGTGCCGGCACAAACACTCATGGATGGTCGATAGTAGAACTGTGGTGGCTAACAGAAATACATCTAACACTGCTTGCCACTAGAGTGCTATCTCTGAGAGGGCTATGCTCATTGAAAGATATGTGATCATGACTTCCCACTATCGGTGGAGTGCTGTCTCTAGCTCTGATGGTGTTGATGGTGGTGGTGCCACCATAATGCTGTGGGGTTGCCACTCTTTCTTCACCAAGACTGAAGTAGGAGGTCGAGTAAGGTAACTCTTCCTATCCTCAGTCGGTGGAGTTGATGGAGTGGGATCCTTTAGCCATAGTCGGATCACCAAAGGGGCTTTCTTCTCCCCAGAAGCTGTCTTCTATGCCTTTGTCGGAACAGTGGATGGAGGGACATGAACTGTTTATGGCAGGCGAGGAGTAAATTGGTGTGGTGGAGATGTCATCGACTCCACCCTCACCAGGGCATTCCCTTTGTGACTGGTGGTACCCATCAATACTATGTTGTCGGTCCTATCAACCCTGGTGGCTCGATGATAGGGAAAATCAACTAGAGTGGAGGCCACCTAGTAAACCTTCATTACTTCCCTCCACGGGCTACCCTAACCTCTGATGCTCTATCACTGCGGATCTACCTGGTAACACTCTTGGGAATGATCGACCTCAAGTTAAATAGTGTGCCAAACTTTGAGCGTTCATGTGCTCTACCTGCTGATAGTCTCATGAAAAGATAAGACTTCCTCCCTGAAACCTCATGGTATGTGTGTGGCAGAGGCGATGTAGTTATCTGCAGTATTCCTCTCCATATGATGATGAGATGGGATAAAACTTATTGCCACTCTCGGGCTGCATGGTCGTGGTGTTCTTGATCTTACGGCTCCTATTATGACACTGTGTGCAGCGCTGTGTGTGGCTGAGTAAGGTAGTATGAGAACTATATCCTACCTTGAAGGTATGGGAGATTATCTCTGAAGCTAAGATAGCCTTCCCCTTAGAGGGGACCAACAAGGAGGTGCTAGTACACAGCCATGGGAACTAACCCTGGAACTGACCCTTCCTCTTTAAGGAAGGATACTCAGATATCGAGCATGATGGCTTATGCCCAACCACCTCATCCCAGTTGATAGTGGTGAGATTTACCCCTCACAAGTAATGTAGGCTCCCTCAAATCCTTGGCCAAAGAAAACCAAGTGGGTGGAGTCAGTCTAAGGGAGGTTGGCCTGATCCAAGGCCAAATCCATCCCTAATAGAAAGGTGAAGACAAACTTCTGGGAGGCCATATGCACTGACTGCAAAAACTATACTGAATGGTATGCACTATATTTTTGCATGTGTTGAAATGTAACTTAAATTAGATCTCTACTTCAGCACTTGTCCTAAGAAAGTAACAGAGATTTGGAGTTTTGAACCCACACTCAACAATTCAAATATGTTAAGTGGGGTTCAATGGAGAAATTTTGATACGATGAGGAGAGTCTTTGCCATTTAATTTTGATTTAGAACCCATACTCAACCAATTTAAGTAAGTTGATTGAAGATGTTTGTATTAAATCTTGTTTTAAAATTTTGATTTTGAAAGGCTTTACTTAGCAAATTTAGGTATGCTAAGAAAAGGTTGTGATTGTATGTTTTGGAAATTTTATGAAAAATCTTTGCTTGTGATGATTGATTATATGTGTGATTGATTTGAAAATGAGGTTCTCCACTTAACAAATTTGGTATGTTAAGTAAGAACCAAATGTGATGTGATTTGAAAATGTGATTCTCACTTAACAAATTTGGTATATTAAGTGGAACCAAATGTAATGTGATTTGAGAATGGGACTCTCACTTAACAAATTTGATATGTTAGTGGGAACCAAATGCATGTTTTGAAAATGGGACTCACTTAACAAATTTGATATGTTAAGTGGAGGTCAAATTCATATTTTTAAAATGAGACTCTCACTTAACAAATTGGATATATTATGTGGAAGCCAAATTTGTATGTTTTGAAAATGAGACTCTCACTTAACAAATGGAGTAGGTTAATTGAAAGCCAAATTTGTATGTTTTCAAAATGAGACTCTCACTTAACAAATGGAGTATGTTAAGTGAAAGCCAAATTTGTATGTTTTGAAAATGAGACTCCCACTTAACAAATGGAGTATGTTAGGTGAAAGCCAAATTTGTATTTTGAAAATGAGACTCTCACTTAACAAATGGAGTATGTCAAGTGAAAGCAAATTTGTATTTTGGAAATGAGACTCTCTCTTAACAAATGGGGTATGTTAAGTGAAAGTCAAATTTGTATTTTGGAAATGAGACTCTCACTTAACAAATGGAGTATGTTAAGTGAAAGCCAAATTTGTATTTTGAAAATGGGACTCTCACTTAACAAATGGGGTATGTTAAGTAAAAGTCAAATTTATATTTTGAAAATGAGACTCTCACTTAACAAATGGATTATGTTAAGTGAAAGCCGAATTATGTTATTTTTTGAAAGAAGGGAAATCTATTTAGCAATTTCAAGTATGTTAAATAGAGTTCAATGATATATCTTGCTTTCATGTGTGATTCTTTACTTTTGAAAAGAGAGAAACTTTAATTCTAACATATGTGAAATATGTTAAGTGAAGTTTCAATTTAATGCTATGATTTTATTTGAAGATAAACTCCTCATTCAACAATTTTGAATATGCTGAATGAATATAGTCATTTTCAAGAATGTGCTTTTCAAAAGATGCAAACTCCAACTTTAGCATATATGAAATATGTTAAGTGGAGCATCAGTTTTATTTTATGGTCTTATTTGAAAATAAACTCCTCATTCAACAATTTTGAATATGTTGAATGAATATGGTCATTTTCAAGAATGTGCTTTTGAAAAGATGGAAACCCAACTCTAACATATGTGAAATATGTTAAGTGAAGTTTCAATTTTATGCTATGATTTTATTTGAAAATGGACTCCTCATTCAACAATTTTGAGTATGTTGAATGAATATGGTCATTTTCAAAAATGTGCTTTTAAAAGATGATTTTGATCTTGATGTTGAAAAGAACCTCCATATAACAATCATGGTGATTGTTAGGTGAGGTTTGGTTATATGAGTTTTGTGAAAGGAACTTTTGGAATGTGGAACTTTGCAAAAGAGTCTGTTTTCTTAATCATTAAGATGAACCTATCCCACCATGATAGTGGTAAGGAGGTTTTAAATTTTTGTTATTTCCTTTCATGAGTTAATTTTATTTTTCACCTATTGGGAAACCTAATAGGGGTTCTAGGACCTACAAGGAGTGAGGTCCTAAAACCTAGAGGATGTTGGCTAGCTTTTCTTAAGAATGAAATAATAAGTCCATTAATGATGCTTGGAGACAACAATTGTCTACTAGAGATGGAGAGAGGAACCATCCCCAGCAAAGTCATTAGAAAAGTATGTGGCATTTATTTTTGGTTCGTGTGTATGTGTGTTTATATAGTTGGGGGACACACCATGCAGATTTGAGGATGTACTTATTGAGGTGATCACGTATGACATCAAGGAATAGTGCACTATCTCGAAAGATAGAAATCACTACCTACAATCACCTAATGAGCTAATAAGAATGCATGATGAGTCTTTGAATATGCCAGAGATTTTTCCTCTACTTTACATGGATGAATAAAATAAGATTTATTTAAATCAAGTTCTAAAGCTTCCTATGAGGGCAAGCCCCCATAGTTAATTACATCATAAGGAAGGTGAGTTCCTTAGGAATACTCTCGATTAAAGTAGGCAATTATTGTCTCCAAAGAATTCAAAGATAGGGCTACCAATAAATTGGCTATATTCAGAAGATCAAATGGGATAGATTAAAAGGAAAGAATTATTATTGAAGCCAAAGGAAATGAGTAGGGGATGCTCATGATATTATGAAGCCTAGTGAGCATCTAAAACTATCATATGGTTGGGCTTTATATGTTTGAAATTGAGGAGAATTATATATTTGAGTTAAAATTTTATTAGAAATCTAGAACTTATAATTCCATAATATAAGATTGTAGAAATGCCTAAGGAGGATTCTTAGACCCAAGGGAAATAGCAACCTAGATCCTAAATCTAGGGAGCTTTAGCAGGGCCCAAAGCACAATCTATATCTAAGGTGAAAGATGGGTATATTGTTTACCTCCATAAGAGAGAGTAAATCACCTGACTACTAGACTTATAATCATCTGGAGTGGCAGTCAGCTAACTCCTCCAACATTTTAAAACCATGTAGGTAAGTCTTATGCTTTTACAAGATGGCTAGGTTGTTATTATTTAAAAAGAAAATTAAAGTCCTTAAACCCACTCCCTAAGAGACTAGAGCATGAGTGGTATAAGTGATGACCTAGTCTAATGCAAATTTTATCAAAATTTATTTGATTTTAGACTCTTTATTTTGACACAGGCTATGAAATTTTGTATGCCTAAATATGTGATGAAATTTATTATGGGCTAAAACAAAGAAAAAAAGAGGTGTTCTTCCATCATAGACTTTTAAAGGTTAATCCCTTACTATCTGGCAAAGATGGAAGCTCTCTCTTAACAATAGTGAAACAAGATGATATGCATGATGTTAATCATACAACATCCAACTAAGGGGTTATTAAATATTTTTATTATCTTGATTTAATGCCTAGGCTCTCTATGAGGTTATGAGTTATTTTAAAAGTTTAGTTATGACTTATTAATGGGTAGAAAATTTATTTTATCCTAAGAGCCTACATGAATCCAGGCCAAACAACAATCACCAATCATAAATAAACTACGAAAATGCATGCTTTTTCTAAGGCACAAGTTAAACAAAACTTAAAAAAAATTTAGAAAGCTCACAAAATAATAAGAGGGTGTGGTCATCCATACAGAAATGTGGGTAGCTCTCTTGTTGACCTCACTTTTAGAGTGAGCTCTTAACCTCCTCTTCTTATACTTATGACTCTTTTAGACACTAAGAACTCCTTAGTCATAAGACACTTCTAGTGATTATGTGAACACTTAATCTTAGCCTAGAGACTTAGAAGGGTTAATCATAGGATTAGGCCATGCCTTAGGACTTAAAAAAATCACCTATCCTATAGCCTAAACCCAATCTAGATACACTTTCTCAAATCAATCCCAAATTTAAATCTCAAATCAAATCTCAAATTCAATTCCAAATTCCAAATTCATATCCCAAATTTGACTCTAAATGATTGAAACCCAAAATCAAATTCAAATTCCAAGACCCTTCCTAAGCCATATGAACCACCTTCAAGCTTAGCCAAAACTCCCTTTAGATTAAAACAAACCCAAATAATTTCTTTATAAATGAATTATTCCTTCATTCATATTCACAAATATAAATAAACCCACCTTCCAATGACCCAAAATGAATCGAAATACATTGATTTCCCTCTAAGACTTTTTGACCTATATCTATGGACTTAGTCAAATTTCTTCCAAATCACTCCAAACTCAAGTGATTTTCTCATGAATCATTTAGATAATCATTTATATTCAAAAATATAAATGAAATATAAATCCAAATGTCCAAGACCAAATCCAGCATCAAACCAAAATCCAATTTGTACCCTTTAAGCTAATTTCCTAGACTTAACCAAATCCTATTCAAATCAACTTGAAACCAATAGATTTTCTCTTGAATCAATCATTCATTCAATTATCTACCCAAATATAAATGAAACTTATAATTATCAAACCAAATTCAAGTCAATCAAGCCTAATTTAGCCCTTTTGACTTGAAACTTTCAATTGAGCCAAAAACCTATTGGACTCCAAATTAATTGTAGTTGAATTTAAATTTCAATCAAAGACTCACATATAAGTTCAACAAAACTCAAATCAAACCAAAACTAAATCAATTGACCCACTTAGTTCCACTTGGCCCAAAGTAATCTAAAGGACCCATTTGAGCTAACTTTCAATCCAACCCAAATTGGATTGAACCAAGCTCACCAAACCTTCCACCATGATTACTGATCACCTTAGGATGATCAATTGCAATTAATTGGGTCAAACCAACTCAATTTATTCATTTGACCAAGTCAACCCTTAGCCCAAATGAACCAAAACTAGCCTAAACTCATCCTATTGAAACAAATGATTTGAATCAACCCAAAATAAATATTTAAATATGACTTGATCACCAATTGAGCCAAATCAAGCCCAATTGGCTATTCGATCCCAGTTGACCCAAATTGGCCTAAAGGACCAAATTGGATCAAATCATGATCTAACTCAAATTGATTGCAACCAATGGATCAAGTTCATTCCAAATTGATTATTGAACTTGACCAAAGCCATAATTGAACCCAATTTGATCAATTGATCCCAATTGAGCAATTTAGCCCAAATTGGCCTAAAGGGTCAATTTGGCCTAAATCCAAATTAAATTAAAATTTATTTAAACCAAAGACCACATTCATCTTCAATTAGCCAATTGAACATGAATCAACCCATAACCCTAGCTAATTTGTAATTTTGGTTAAATTGGTCAACTTGACCCATTTGACCCATTTGATTTCAAATGAGCCAAAATTAATTCTAAGCTAAATTAAATCAAATTGATCATACCAAAATACTTCAAATTATTATTTAAACCTAAACTAAGCCTTGATTTGACCCAATTTGACCAATTGGTCAATGTAACCTAATATGACCCAAAATGACTCATATGACCCAAATTGAGCCAAATCCCTTGAAACCAAGCCATGACCCATTGGGGGTTGATCAAACCTGACCCAACCTATTTGGGATCAACCAAAAATAACTCAACCAAATTAAATCTCTTATGGATCTACCCAACATAATTCCACCCAACCGATTTAATTCTCCCCATCACATGAATTCACCCCATCCATGGCATTTAATGGAGCTGATCATAGAGCAGCAAATAAAGACTTTGGGAGCTAAATCCAAAGTCTTCAATCAAGCCAACATCCATGACAACCACCTACCCATCACATTTATTCAAATTTCAGCCACCATTAAAGAGGGAGAATAAGGATAGTAAAGATATCAAATTTTGGCATTAGAGACCCTCTTAGAGCTCCCAAAGCAACCAGCCACCACTTCCCCACTTCTCTTGAGCTAAAAATATCAAAACTAGGTGGATTCTAGCAAGAAAATGGTAAGCACTGGAAGATACATCATTCCGAAGTGAAGGCAAAGGCTACACTCATTCTAAGCTTCCTCTTGCACCTAGGAGCTCGCTTGAATGTTCACCGCCACAGGAAACCATCCCCGGCGAGATAATTTTGCCAAACTTTAGTCGAATTTAGGAACTACTATTTGTGTCATTTTTTGCATGATTTATAGGAATTTTCTTAGACCCTACATTTTTCATTATATTTAGTCCTAATACGAATCAGAAGATTGTTTCATAAAATCATGAAAATGAGTCTATTTAGATGAGATTTCATTTTGATTTAGTAAAAAAAATTACAAAATTCATCTGATTTTATTATTTGTTGGATCTTGTGAAGTGGTACCATCCGATATCCTTGGAGATCGACGCAGATAGATCGTGTGATCCATCCGCCTCACAATCCATGTGATCTCACCATTAGGGTGTGGATCAGATCGAATAATCGATCCACGATCCCGGTCGATGCGATCATGCACCGTTAACTCTCACACTCAATTTGAATCGACTCCGTCGATCCATGATGGACATCGATCGATCTATGCATCCGTCTTCATCCGGTTTTCCGCTCTTCACACACCGGCTAATCATGCACCAGGCACGTAGATAGCACAGTGGTGCCACATGACACCATATTGCTCGTCGGTAATGCTGATTGGCTTAAGTGGGAAAATCACTTATTTTTATTTTAAAAATTATTTAAGTGTCCTAAAACTTTGAAAATTCATAAAAAATAAAATACTTAGCAAAAAATTATAAATAAGGGCTCATTGGATCCATCTTTCTGATAGAAATCCAAGGAACCAAAAATCCTAAATGCAAATGAATAGTTTGAGCTTAATTTAAGTTTTAGTGAAAATAAAATTTTATTAATTACTCTAAAAATATAAGTCTTGAATTGAAATATTCAGAGATTGAAATAAGAGTTAAAACACACACACCATAAAAATATCAAGTGAAAATGACTTCTAGATTGGGAGAAATTAAAATTTGAAGTTCAGATTATCCATTTTAATAGAACAAACCAAATAAAAATCCATAAATTTATAAAAAAATCTTTAAAATAACTTAAATCACTTTAGTTAACATCTAGGACCCTTAACAAAATAATATAATTTTCTAAAGCCTAATTAACCCTAAATAAACACTTAAGATTAAAATTTAATCAATTAAGAAATTAGTTAAAACATAATCTAAAAATATTTTAAATACCAAATCAAAATCATAAATGATATAATACCCAAATGGTTGGTAATCAAACTTTAAATCATAAAAATATCATATATCAATCAAGTGAAATTAAAATTAACTAAACCTAACTGAGTTAATGAAATTTAGTTAAATGAAGAGATCTTTAAATCAAACTCATAACTGAATAAATCAATGAAACTTTGATATAAAACTGAACTAATCTTGTCAAACCTAGACCAAGCATTGAATCTTAATCATATGAAACTACTTAACAAATTAAAACAAATTAAATATTAATTAATCATTAAATAAGCTAAAAGTCAAATTGACTAATAAAACATTTCAATATAATCATTTGATATTAATCAAATTAAACTAAATAAAGCTAAAGTAAACTTAATTAATATATAATTAAATCATAATTAAAATTAATCCATTTGGAATAAAATGATTAATTTGACATTAATACAAAAACCTAACAACTAAATCAAACATGAATGAAATCTAATGAACATAATAAATGAAGAAAATCAAACCTAACTATGATTATGAATAATCAAGTTTAATTGAAATAAAAATAAATAATTAAATCACTTAATCTAATCAAATGATAATAACAATGATAACCCTTTAATCAATAAAATTTAGCTAAATGCTTAATTAAAACTATCAAATCAAATAAGTCATATATGTGTAATTAAGTCACTAATCTCTAATTAAACAAACCTTTAATTAATCTAATGATTTAAAATTTCATTACCCTTAATCAAACTTAATTAATTAAACATTTAATTAATGCAAACTTAATGAATTAATCCATCATCTTAATGAACCAAATTAACTTTATAAATCACATTTAAATTAATTCAATCAAACACTTAATTAATCTACTAATTGATTTGATCACACCTCTTAAATAAACTAATTAAGTTAATTTAAACATATTAAACTTAATCAAACATAAAATGCAATTAAATCTAATTAAACTTAAATCATTAAGTCATTAATTACATCATCAAACAAATATGAATCAAATTAAAATATTAAACAATTCTTTATTTTAATTTAATAATTGATCACAACTCTTAAATAAGCTAATTAAGTTAATCAAATTAATCATATTAAACTTAAGCTTAATCAAACATAAATTTGAACATAATTAAAATGCAATTAAATGCCAATCAAATCCTAAATTAAACCTAAATCATTATCATTAATTACATCATCAACCTAAACAAATATGAAAAATTAAAAATTAAACAAATCCTTATTTAATTTAATAATAAACCTAACACACTTCTTAATTAAACTAATAATCACATTGAACCTATAGATTAATAAAGCTAATAAAATCAAATAAAATCAAATAAAGAAAGGCTCTCATCAATTTGTAATCAAATAAAATCTCATTCAACCTTAAATAAGATAAACTAATTAACTATCCAATTTATGAAATCAAAATACAAACCAAACTTTAAAAAATATGAAAAATGAATGAGATTAAAAATAAAATTAAAATTACAAAGAATCAAACTCAATTAAAATCAAAATAAAATCTCAATTAATCTAATCTAATCAAAAAATAAATAAATGAACCATGATTAAATCAAATAGACATAAAATTAAATCACATAACTATAATCAAAGAAAAGAATTAGATATTAACTTAAAAAGATATCAAATTATCAAGATTTAATTGAGTCAAAACATCTAATTAAAAATTAATCAATCAAATTACATGAAGGTAAACAAATACAAACAAATGTGACAAACACTAAGCAAATCAAATCAATTCAACTAAATCATTCAAATAAATCAAATTAAATTAAACCTTAAATACAAATAGTCAAATTAAGGGTTCCTCTTTATGTATTTAACAACATAAAGATCCTTTAAGGAAATTATGATTAACCCATAAGTGTGGAAGAATCATAAAAGTACTTAATTAGATTCTTTAACTTAATTGATCTTTAATTATGAGCCAATTGCATTAGGTTCTTTAAGAGCATTGCAAATTTATTTCCTCACATGTTCATGTCATTTATGGCTTATAACTAAGTGGTTAATCAAATTAAAGAAGCATAGGTAAGGGTAATTAATTGATTTAATTAAGGATCCAACTTAGTTAATTTATAAATTTTACTTAATTATTTCTTATTAAACCAAATTAAATCATGAACATGGGGCATGGAATAGGATTAGCAAATCTCTTCTTATATTTCTTGAATCAAATCAAACATGAAATCAGAATAACATTAAAAAGCTTTAATTTATCTTAAATGATCTTATTTAATATGATTGCCCTTAGGATTTAATTGGATTGAATGAAATTATGTGATTATGTTCTTTTATTTCTTTCCAATCATATTAAATGTTGTATTCCATATATGATCATGCATTCATCTCTTTCAAAAGTAATTAAAAAAATGATATCTTTCATACCAAATTGCATGTGTTGACTTAAATTAAAAATAGGTGGCTATTATCACTATTAAATCAAAAATTACTTTCAAAAGTGCATAAATCAATTATAATATATGGAGTGATGCTAATTATGAAACATTTGTGAGTTGGCATGTGTTTATTATCTAAGATACGTGATATGAAGTCTTCTATCTTTATTTTGCATGGGCTTACATAGGATTTACAAATGTATAGTTCATCTGAAAAGAACATAATATTTGTCCAAATTCATTCCTATGTATGTCCATGCTAAGGCTTAGGAAAAATTTTATATCACACATATAAATCATATGATCAAATCAAACACAACATTTTGCATGACTTCTTCTTATGGTTAATTGTACATTCATATGTGTATAAGAAGTGTGGTATACTAGTCTAGACATCCCAAGGACCCACGACTTTAAGTAGCCCTAAGGAGGTCTTCACCTCACTCCCCTGGTGCAAAATAATGGCATTGTACCTACTCATATCTCTTACACATATGTATGTGCAATGTGACTAATGAATAGAAAGTCATAATTCAATCGAATTAATTTCTCCTTTAGCATGACTCTTCATCCTTATAGTTGTGTATACAGTTATATGTACATGATAATAGTGGGTATACTAGTCTAGATATCCCAGGGATGCACGAATTTAAGTAGCTCTAAGAAAGTCTTTACCTCACTCCCCTCGTGTGAAACAATGGCACCATACCCACTTAAAAATTTTATACATTTGAGTGTACATGTAGCTAATGGATTAAGTCTCCTTTTCTATTAAAAAAGACATGAATTCATATTAATCCAATTAAATAAAATATAAAATTAAAATATACTTCATTACATTCATCATCTAAGTGTGCTAAGACATATTATATGTGTAGGTATACTTAGGATCAAATCATGTGTGAGTCATTATAGCACCCAAGAGGTGGGGGTTTGAATACATATTAAAATTTTAAAACTTAAATCTTAAATTTTAAGTTTTAGTAGAAAATTAATTTTGATTTTATAATGATAAGATATAATTCTTCATGCAAAATAAAGTAAAGTAAAGAGAGACAATAGGCACAATTTTTATGGTTCTACAAATCCCAAAATTCGCCTAGCCTAGCTAGAATCCACTAATTGCAAAAATATCTTACAAATAGTACTCTTCTATAACAGGGTGAGTACAACCCCTATAACAATATGTACTCTCCTACAAAGGGACAAGTACAATCCCAATATAAATTTTACAGCACAAAAAAAAAAATTGATAAAATAAATCTCTCACAAATATACCAAGCTATCCAATTCAAAAAATGATCTAACAACATATAAATGATCACTTAAAATATTTTGGCAAGATAAAATGCTCACTTAATATTGATAAGAAATAATAAAATAAATATCTTAAAGTGATTTTACTAAGATGTTTATGTTATTACAATTGTAGACTAATATAAAAATTATTTCAAAATAAATTCATAATATTCTTTTTGCACAATAAAATAAATTTCAGCAAGGAATAATTTATTTTATTTTAACCAAAATATTCTTTCAATTAATCTAATGATCACAAAATACTTAAATAAAATGAGTATATGATAGATCTATAGATCTAAGTTAGTAAGCTTTAATTAAAAAGAGAGATCTAGCAAATATGAAAATAATTTAGCATAATAATTTAATTTAAAATGCTTAAAATATACTTTAAAATAGATCTAAGAATAAATGATCTTTCAAAATAAGATTAATGAAGAAATATTTAAAAACCAAAAGAAATTTGTAGGAAGTTAAAAATTTCAACGAGTTGAAATAGATCTTACAAACTATCACAAGAGTTTTTCACAAAAGATGATTGAGAAACTTTGATGTGAAAAAAATATCCAAAGACTAATCCATGAAATTATAAATTGGAAAGAATAAATAGATGGTGAAAATAGCATGAACAACTAAAAAGATTAAGATCAAAATAAACTCAAGTAATTTGAGAAAGCTTGCTTAGTTGAAGATGTTGAAGCTTCCAAACCAAGGATTTGATCTTGCAATATTTGGAGAACACTTGGAAGGAAAATCTAAGAAATTTTCTCTTAGATTTGCTGGAGGGATTTTGAATTTTGAATGAGGAATGCTTTCATGAAGAGAATGAGGGCTATTTTATAGGCAAGAAGGTCATTTTGAATTATTTCAAAAAAATATATTATTCTAACCTCATGCTATCATGTGATATATTTAATATTCAATAAAAATATATATTATATAAATATATTAAATTAAAACCAAAATTTATTTTATTCACATGGGCAAGTCAAAAAAAATAATCAAATATGGCTCTTAATATATTCAAAGCATGTAGCATGCATTCATTATTAAAATCAGATAATGTTTGAAAAGTCATAATAAATTCAATTTTAATCAAGCATGGGTCATGTGACCTATCAAATTAAAGGAAGAAATCTAAGAAATCCATTGGAGATAAAATCAGATATAAATTCCTTGATTATAAAATGACTTTGGCTAAAATACAAAATTTCATATATTTTTTTGTTAATTTTGACATGTGACATTTAAATATTATGATATAATTTATATATAATCATACATGTTAGTTATCATATAACCATCAAATTAAATTAAAATATTTAATTATATTAAGTAAATAAAATAATTACACTTAATAGTCATTATCATTTATTATTTTGACAATTCAAATGCTATGTATGAAACATATAATTGAATGTTAATTAATAGAGATTTATATAAATTAACCTCATTAAAATAATATTTAAGTTGTGAGCAAATTGATTCATGCCAATGAATAAATGCATATAACCTAAAATATTATATTTTGAGCTTCACATTATCCATTTTGATCTATCTTTCATTCTCTCTTGCAATTTCCTCAAACATATTATGAGATGTATTGGATATGTAATTAGCAATTGATATCTAAAACACATAAAACATTCATTAGAACATCCAAACATTCATTTGTTATCATCAAAATTGATTGAACATGAGGCTCATTAAGCCAACAATCTCCCCTTTTATGATGACAAACTAATGTTGGGTGATTTTGATGAAGGTGCAAATTGACCTTTCATCATAGTTTTTGAAAAAATTCTCTTCTAAAAAATTTATGCACAAGAGATGAATAATGTTGCTCCCCTAAATGTATGCATAAAATAGACTTAATACTAACCAACATTTTACTCCCTTTTGACAACATCAAAAGTGAGAACAAGCTACATACAATTTTAAATATTAGGATCTAACATTCCAAGCATGCATCTTAAAGTACAAAACATTCTTAATGGTTTTGTAAAATATCTAATTTGTATATCAGTACTAATGAAATTAATATTAACATGACCTTTCAAAACATGATTCCTAATAAAATGATGTCTAATTTCTATATGCTTGGTTTGTGAGTGTTGGATAGGATTTTTGTCAAACTAAACTAGTATTGTCACTTGAACTAGAATGTGATCTTGCTTAATACCAAAATCTTTTAATTGTTGCTTTAACCAAAGGACGAGCAACACAATCCATATGTACTTACTCGGGTGGATAAAGCTACAATTTTATTTCTAGATGACCAAGACACAAGTGATGATCCTAAAAAATGACATGTGCTAGATGTGCTTTTTCTATCTACTTTGCATCCTGCAAAATCAGCATCATAATAAGCAACCAAATCACATGATAAAGAATTTTTAGGATACCATAAACTAACCTAGTAGTGCTATCAAATACCAAAAGATACGCTGCTATTAAATGAGATTCTTTGGTTGTTGAAAATGAGCACACAAACAAACAACAAACATAATATATCAGGCTACTTAGAGGTATAAAAGTGAACCTATCATACTCCTATAAAGTTTTTGATCAACAATTTTCCTAATTCATCTAAATCCAATTTTGTAGATGGGCTTAGAGTTTTACTAGATTTAAATCTTTTCATGTCAAACCTCTTAAGCAATTCATTTGTGTACTTGGTTTGATAGATGAATGTGCCATTTTCTTGTTGCTTCACTTGAAGACCTAAGAAAAAATTAAGTTCTCCCATCATACTCATTTCAAACTCTTTAGACATCAAGATGAGAACTCATGGCATAAAGATTCATTTGTACTTCAAATAATATATCATCTACATACACTTGTACCTCAAATCATCATCTATGCTCTTAAGGAATAAGGTGGTATCTACTCTACCCTTTCTAAATCCATGATCTATCAAAAGTTACTTTATCATACCAAGCATGAGGAGCTTTTAAACCATATAAGACTTTCATTAATTTATACACATGATTTGGACAATCAAGGCTCTCAAATACAGGTGGTTGCTCTACAAATACATTTTGGTCAATAAATCCATTCAAAAATGCACTTTTGACATCCATTTAAAAAATTTTAAAATTTCTAAAATAAGCATAAGCAAGGAGTAACCTGATAGCTTCTAGTCTTGCTAGCAAAAGATTCTTTAAAATATATACCTTCAACTTGTGTGTACCCCTTGTACTAGCTTTATTTCTAACAATACAACTGAATCATCTAGCTTATTCCTAAAGACCCATTTTGTTCCAATGACATTTTGATCTTGGGGTCTTGGGACTAATTCCCAAACATCATTTCTTACAAATTGATTCAACTCCTCTTCCATAGCAATAATCCAAAATTATCATTTAATGCTTCTTCTAAATTTTTAGGTTCAACCTCGGATAAAAATGTTGAATGATCTACAACTCTCTACTATGTCTTCATAACTCCTTTTGAAGGATCTCCTATAATTAGTTCCTTTGGATGATTTTTATTATATTTCCATTCTTTAGGCAATGAATCATCCACATTATCTTCTAAAGATATTTTCTTAAAATTATCAATCTCTTCATCAATCACTTCATTTCTAAGATCAATTAAATTTTCATCAAAATAACATGTATTGATTCTTCTACAATCATTTTTCTTATTGAAAACTCTATAAGCTCTACTAGAAAGAGAGTATCCTAAGAAAATACATCATCTAATTTGCAATCAAACTTACCTAAATGATCTTTTCCATTATTCAAAATAAAGCATTTACATCCAAATACATGAAAGTGTTCAATCTTAGGCTTCTTTCCAAAAAACAATTCATAGGGTGTCTTCTTCAAAATTGGTCTAAAATAGATCCTATTCATCACATAACATTAGTATCTTATTAAAAATATTTTGGCAATTTATACTCATCAAGTAGATCTACTTAATTCAATTAATATTCTATTTTTCTCTCTACTTTTTTTGTTGGGAGTTCTAGGTAAAAATTATGTCTAATCATGTTCATCACAATAATCCTCAAATAATTTATTTTCAAATTTCATGATCGGTTTGAACCTATTAATCAAAAGGCATGTTCTCTTTGAATATATTTAGAAAACTTTCTAAATTCACCAAAAACATCATCCTTATAAGTTACAAATAAAACCCAAGTATATCTAAAGAAATCATCAACAATCACAAAACCATAATTTTTTCCACCTAAGCTAGTGTGCTAATAGACCAAATAAATCCATGTGCAATAATTCTAGAGGTCTAGAAGTAGAAACAATATTTTTACTTTTAAATGAGCTTCTAGAATGCTTACCATGAATACATGCATCACAAATATAGTTTGAATGAAAATTTAATTTAGGCAATCCAACTACTAAATCAAGTTTGGAAATTTTATTAAGTGTGCATGTTAATATGACATAGTCTCTATGCCATAACCATATATCATCATGAGTGCTTTTTAAAACAAAGTAAATTCAAATTCACATCATGAAAGCTATCTAAATCAATGACATAAATATTTTATATCTTTTCCTACTCAAAACATTTTCATTATTTTTTATAATGCAATATGATGCATGGAATACTACATTCAAATCACATGACTAATAGAAATTAAATTATGTTTTAATCCTTTACTAGAAAAACTTTATCTAAAGTGATAGAATTCTTACAAATAGAGCCAATGCCAATGATCTTTCCCTTGCATTATCTCCATATGTAACAAATCCTCCATCACTTGATTCTAAAGTTGTGAATTTATCTTTATCTCCCATCATATGTCTTGAACATCCACTCCAAGTACCACATGCCTTCTTTGATTTTGCTTTGAAGGAATTCTACAAAAGAAACTCACATGTTAACTTTTGGAACCCAAACATGTTTGGGTCCACATTATATTTGAAGCAGATCTAGCATGTGTGTTTTGTAGTGCTTATACCTTTTGGTACCCATACATAAGATGATTGCTTAGTGTTTTGTAATTTTTCATGCATAACAATCAAATGAAATATGCCCTTTTCTATCACAATAGTTGCACCAAACATTAGTGTTTGCATATGACTTAACGATAATTATAAGGTATATATGAGTGGGATGTGTATGATGCAAATAATTTTTTAAATTAAATTTTTCTTGATGAAGTATTATAATGAACTTGTGATTTAAAACATAATTCTAATCTTGCTTTTAACAAGATATTCTCTCTTTCAAGTTTACATACAAGTAAGGAACAATTTAATAGTATTTTTTTTTAATTATCACATTCAAAATGCATATCTAAATTTTTTATGTTCTTTTCTAAGGTTTTGTATTTTCTTTTAATTTTTATATTCAATAACTAAATCATTAAAAGCATCATCTAATTCATCATAAGATATATCATTACATACCTCTTGAGAATCTAAGTCAAATTCTCCATTTGCCATAAGACATATGTTGACCTCTTCATCCAGTAATTACTTGATTTATTTGAATCTGGATTGGCCCATAAAAGCATCTTCTTCTCTTATGGTACTTTTTCTCCTTCATATTTTTTCTTCTTTTCACAATCTCTTTCTTTTTATTCAACAAGTTACGGACAATCACCTCTTATGTGTCCACACTTTTTAATACCTCTTCTTAGAAATTTTATGTTTTAATTTTAGAAAAACTTTATCTTCTTTCTTTAGATATGCATGACATTTCCCATTGCATTATCTTCATATGTAACTAATCCTCATCAACTTGTAAGTTGTGAATTTATCTTTATCTCCCTCCTTTGTCTTGAACATCTTGTCCTATGCCTTCTTTGATTTTTTGAAGAAATCACATGCTTTTGGAACCCAAATGTTTGTCCCATTATTTGCATGATATAGCATGTGTGTTTTTTTAGCTTGTACCTTTTGGTCATACATAAGATGATTGCTTAGTGTTTTGTAATTTTCATGCATGTTTTAAAATCAAATGAAATATATTTTTTCTATCACAATAGTTGCACACATTAGTGTTTTGCATTTCTATAATTATAAGGTATATGTGGGATATTGTATGATTATTTTATTAAATATTTTCTTGATGAAGTATTATAATGAACTTGTGATTTAAACATAATTCTAATCTTACTTAGATATTCTCTTTCAAGTTTACATACAAGTAAGGATTTAATAATAGTATTTTTACTTTTAAATTATCACATTCATTTTTTAAATCACAAAAATGCATATCTAATTTTTTATGTTCTTTTCTAAGGTTTTCTATTTTTAATTTTTTTTATATTCAATAACTAAATCATTAAAGCATCATCTAATTCATCAAAGATATATCATTACATACCTCTTGAGAATCTAAGTTAGATTCTATTTTTTATGTGTTGACCTCTTCATCGATGGAGTGATTTATTTGAATGGATTGGCCCATAAAGAACATCTTCTCTTGGTACTTTTTCTCCTTCATATTTTTCTTCTTTTCACATCAATCACTTTTCTTTATTCAACAAGTTTTGGACAATCACCTCTTATGTGTAAATGGTAAATGATCCCTTTGAGAAATTTTTGTTTAAAATTTATAGTTTTAAATTTTTTATACCATTGATTATTCTTCTTAAAGTTCAAGCCTTTTGGATAGCAACCTCATCACTATCACCATAGAGCTTGGATGCTTATTTTATCTTGTATGCAATGGCTTTTCCTTTCTCCTTCTCCTTTTTTTGAGTTATCCATCTTATCCCTTTGAACAATAACAAATTCATGTATCAAAGAAAAAATTAAATTATAAGATAATATAGCTTTTATATATTACTTTTGAAAATAATTCTCAATATAAAATCTTAGAAAGTCTTGATTCTATATGTTTTTCAAGAATGCAATGTGTTAATTATTTTTTATGAATTTAGTATACATATCAAAAATATATTAAGGAGACATGAAATAACTCATATTCATGAACAAGTCTATTTATGTGAGCATCTTTAACTTCTAGTTCCTTCATAAATTATAATGAGTTTATCCATATTTTTTTTTTTCTTTTACACTAGAAATTTTCATGTAATCATTAGTAATAAAAACAATGTAAAAAAATTATTACAAGCAAACATTTAATTCATCAAGTTCTCTATACACAATCTCAAATTTTCTACTTTAATGTCATTTACTTCTTTAATATTTGTCAACATATACCAATATATCTTGACCTAAAATGTATAATTATTTTATTCCAATAATAATGGTAAATATCTAAAGTGGAGGTCTAATGAGTGGATTGTCCCTCATGAATTGAAACTTGTGTCTAGTGAAAAGATGTTAAGCCAAACTATTTGAAAAATCATTGTGAGTCTTATAGCACCCAAAATGAATATTAAAATTTTTTAAACTTAAATCTTAAATTTTAATTTAGTAGAAAATTAATTTTGATTTTATAATGATAAGATATAAATGAAAATAAATCTGATTAAAGAGAGACAATAGACAATTTTTAGTTTGGAAAATTAATTATTTATACCAGAATCATTAAATGCAAAAATATTACAAATAGTATTTTCTTAATGAATATAACAAATAAATCTCTAAGAGTACAAAATATAACAGATAAAGAAAAATATAAAATAATAATTTTGATAAAATAAATCTCTCACAAATAAAAATTTATCAATTCAAAAATGATCTCAACTTAAAATGACTTAAATATTTTGGCAAGATAAAATGCTCATAATAAAATAATAAAATAAATATCTTAAAATTGATTTTAAGATGTTTATGTTATTACAATTTGTAGACTAATATAAAAATTATTTAAAATAAATTCAATTCTTTTGATAATAAAATAAATTTTAAGAATAATTTATTTTATTTTAATAAAATTCTTTTAATTAAAGCTAATGATCAAATATTTAAATAAAATAGTATATGATAGATCTAAGTATTTAGTAAGCTTTTAATTAAAAAAGAGATCTGCAAATATGAAAATAATTTACATAATAATTTAATTTAAATGCTTAAAATATACTAAAATAGATCAGAATAAATGATCTTTCAAAATAAGATTAATGAAGAAATATAAAACACCAAAAAAAATTTGTAGGAAGTTAAAAATTTCAAGTTTAATAGATATATCTAGATTTCTCAAAAGATGATTGAGAAACTTTGATGTGAAAAACAATGTCAAGACTAATCCACTAGAAATATAAATTAAGAATAAATAGATTGAAATAACATGAAACTAAAAGGATTAAGATCAAAGAAACAAACTCAAGTAATTTGAGAAAGCATAGTTGAAGATGTTGAGCTTTAAAATTAAATTTGATCTTGCAATATTTGGAGAACACTTGAAGGAAAATTTAGAAATTTTCTTTTTTAGATTTGGAGGATTTTGAATTTTGAATGAGGAATTTTCATGAAGAGAATGATGGCTATTTATAAGCAAGAAGGTCATTTTGAATTATTTCAAAAATTATATTATTAATTTCATGCTATCATGTGATAATTTAATATTCAATAAAAATATAATTTCTATTAAATAAATACTAAATTAAAGTAGCCAAAATTTGGCTATTCACATGGGCAAATAAAAAACAATCAAATATGGCTCTTACTATATTCAAAGCGTGTAGCATGCATTCATTATTAAAATCATTAATGTTTAAAGTCATAATAAATTGTTTAATCAAACTGGGTCATGTGACCTATCAAATTAAAGGAAAAAAATGAATCCATTGGAGATGAAATGGCTATGATTATAAAATGACTTTCTAAAATAAAATTTCATTTATTTTGTTAATTTTACATGTGACATTTAAATATTATGATATAATTTATATATAATCATAATGTTAGTTATCATAACCAAAAAATTAAATTAAAATATTTGATTATATTAAGTAAATAAAATAATTACACATAATAGTTATCATTTATTATTTTTTAATTCAAAGATGTATGAAACATATAATTGAATGTTAATTATAGAAATTTATATAAATTAACCTCATTAAAATAATATGTTAGTTGTGAGAAAAATTGATTCATGCCAATGAATAAATGCATATCTAGATAAAATATTTTGAGCTTCACATTATCAATTTGATATCTTTCATTCTTCTCCTCTTGCAATTTTAACATATTGTGAGATGTATTGGATATATAATTAGCTGATATTAAACACAAAAAACATTCATTAGAACATCCAAACATTTATTTATTATCATCAAAATTGATCGGATTGAACATGAGGCTCATTAAGCTACCATCATGTGCATGTTACATGTGATGGAAAGAAATGAATGAACATGTGTCATGTGATAGTAATTCATTCCAATTATTCTTAAGAAGCCATTCACATTGAATAAGGTTATTTAAGGTGAACCTAAAACTGATTAAAACATGTGTGGTGAAAAATTCTCATCCTTCATCTATTCTTCTTTGTTATGGAGAAAAATAAATGAAAGATAAAAATAATCAACTTTCTTATGTTGGACACCATGTAAATCCGCATATGTTCTTATTAGGGTGATCGGGTATGACATTGATGAATGGTGTACTATCTCGAGAGATAGAAGTCACCATCCCCATAATAAATTAATCACTTAATAAGGTATGGGTCTTGATATGAGATTCTTCCCTACTTTACATGGAAAAATAAAGTATTTATTTTTGTGGTTTTAAGTTCCCATAAGGCAAGCCCCATAGTTAATTACATCCCAGAGAATGAGATCCTTAAGAATACTCTAGAAGGTAAATGATCATTGCCTCCAAATATATTAAGATGGGACTATCAATCAGATTTATTTTTTAGAAGATCAAGTGGGATTGATCAGGAGAGCAATTATTGAAATCAAGGAAGATAAGTAGGGGATGCATGATACTAGGATGCCTAGTAAGCTTCCCAAACTATCTATAGTTATGCTTTATTTTTTGAAATTGAAGTGATTTATTTGAGTTGAATTTTTATTAGAATCTACTATAATTCCAACACAAGATCATGAAATGCACAGAGGTAATGATTTATGCTTGTAGCTCATAAAGGATAGTAGTAACCACTGAACCTAAATTTAGGGAGCTTTGGTGAGGGTCAAAGCATGACCTAAATCTAAGGCGAAAATGGGTATATAGTTTACCTCCATAAGAGAGGATAAACCACCCGACTGTTGGACTTACAACTGCTTAGGGGCCACCGTCATCTAACTCCTCCTACAATTTTAAATACATGTAGGCAAGTTTTATACTTTTGCAAGATATCTACGATATTATTTATTTAGAAAGAGACTAAGTCCTTGAACACACTCCCTAAGAGACTAGATCATGTAGGGCATGATTAATGACTTAAACCTAATGCAAATTTTTGTTATATTTTATCTCTATTTTTGGACAATTGATTTGACACATGCTATGAGATTCATATGCCTAATGCATGAGAAATTGGATTATGGGCCAAAATTAGCAAGAAAGGAGGTGTGTTTCCACCAAGGCTCTCAAAGGTCAAACGAAATTCTCTAGCAAAGGTGGAAGCCCTCCGTAATAAGAGTGAAACAACATGCTTTTTATGCATGATATGAAAACATACAACATCTAGCTAAGGGGTTGAAAAATATTTTTATCTTATTTTATAACCTAGGCTTTAGGTGAGGTTATGAGTTGTTAATTTTTAGTTTTGAGTAGATTAATTAGATATAAAATTTATTTTTCCCAAAGGGCCTAATCGCATCCAGGCCAATCATCAATCAATGAAGAAATAAGAAAAAGATGCCATCTTAATGCACAAGCTAAATAAACATCGAACATTTTATAAAGCTAATGCAAAAGAATAAAAGGCCTTTTGTAGTCGGGCTCCACCTCACAAACCAAAAAATAAACTGGGTAGCCGAGCTCCACCCTTATACAACCCGGATTACAAATAAATTAATTATAATTAAATAAGAAATTCATGTTATGGGGGTCTTCATTCTTCATTTCTTCTTTCTTCTTTCTTCTTTTGACTTGGTTAGAATGTGGTTGCTCCAAAGGCTTCACATGGTGCATAAGATATAGTCTTATGACCAATGTTCATCCTAATCCCCCACAACATTCATTCTAAATTCAAATTGCAAAATTACATGAAAAATGGGAAAAGTAAATCTAACTATAACCTATAAAATATAGATTAGTTAAACAAATCACACATCCCAAGCATGTATATGAATAAATTGAACTTAGCACCACATGAGTAACCAAGTCCACTTGGACTATTTTGGATTATGCTTAAGGGTATAAGCAACAACAAGCATTTATATTTTTATTATACATAAGCACAATCCTTTAGAAGATAATGATTAGACTAAGATCATCCTATCATTCACTCTATACATAACATGACTAAACATTATATCATAAAAAACAAAATCAAGCATCAAATGCATGCATATAATAGACTAAAAATGATGACTTAGCTAATGTGTGTGACATTTAAGGCTTGTGTGCAGTCTTAGCTAGGCTTTAAGATTTCTAAGTGTGAAGGGTTCAACTTAGAGGGTGATTTCATTTAAGTGATTTAGTTGATTTGGTTGATTTTATTTTATGATTTGATTTGGTTTGAATGAACCATAATTATTACTAGTGTTGTAAGAGGAAAGAGAGAGAACTTCTCTTTCCTCCCTACCTAAGTAATTTCTAAGGTAGATTCATTAATGATTTTTATTTAGTGAATGTTTTATTATGTGTTGTAATTAGTCTTAAGTTTAGATTTATTCTAAATCAACCTATTCAAATTTGAAAGGCATTTTAGGATTAACAAAATTGAATTACTATCACAAAACACACAACACTTTATTTCTTTCTGACATGTGTAGCATGCATATGGATGAACTATACATGCAAATGGAAATGTTAGCATACCTTAATGATGGATGCTAAGATATGTTGCTTAAGAAAATCTGGATGTTTTTATGATGCTTGATTTTGTTAAGTAGAAAAAGAGAGATTCTTTTATCCATTAATCAAATGCACATTTACATGTATGAAAGAAAAAATTGAGTACGGTGCTATTATTTTCTACACCAGCGGTATAGAGTATAAGACCTTCTTAGGGCTACTTAAAGCTCAACCCCAAGATGTCTAGACTAATATACCGCTTTTCTTAAATACATGTGCATGTACAACAAAAAATGAATGGAAAAAGAGCCATGGAAAAGATTTTTATATTTTTTTTTTCATTTTGGCTGTTTAATTTACATGTGCAAAAGTGAAGATCCTTATTAAATGATAACATAAGAATGAATAGAAATAGATTTAAGCAAATGTTGCATTCTTTTCAAATGAACTATACACTTTGCAAATCTATTCAAAACTATATTAAAAGAGAAGAGAAGGAAAGTCACATAATGCACATCTTATGTTATACTTACATGCAAGCTTATAAGTAATTATAAGTAGCATACCATTCATTGTAATATCTTTGATTTGTAGGTTTTAAAATAATTTTAATAATAGTGATAATAGCCATTCATATTCTTACTTTAGCCAAAACATGCAATTTGACATAAAGGAAACATTTCATTTTAATTTGATTTTTCAAAAAGTGTGAATGCATGATTTCATATGACATACAACATTTAGCATGTTAGGAAAGAAGTAAGGTGGTGTAAGCATGTAATTTCTTTCACCCTAATTAATTCCTAAAGACAATCTTATGGAATAAAATCATTTAAAGTGAATCAAAGTTTTTTAAAAACATTTTCTTTTAATTTCTAGTTTGATTTAATTTTAGAAAATGTGAAAAGTTTCTTCCTAACCCATCTCCACATGTGTATTATTTAGTTTAATTTTAGACCCATTGATTTTATATTTTGTTTAGGTTAAGGTGTACATTAAGTTCATTAATTACCCCGTACCCACACCTCCTTAACATAATTATTCAAACAATCATGAGCCAACATATGATATGCAACCACATTGAATTTAAATTAGCAATACACCCTAAGAAAGAATGGGCATAATGCAATTGGCTCACAATCATTGATTAATTAAGCTAAAGGGTTTAATTAAGTACTTTCATAACCTTCCCACACATGTGGGTTGGAAATGATTTCCTTAAATTTACTTAGGTTATTGAACACCTAAGTATCTACCCAAGAAATGATTGATTAAGTGATTAAGTCTCTAGATTAATTTCAAATTTTGAGTTTAGTTAATTAAGCTATTTAATGAAATGATTAAATCATTAATTTTGTAAATTAATTAAGTTCTCATTCAAATGAAAAGTTAGGGGAAAATATTTGGAAGGCAACCTAATCTCATTCCCTAAGTCTATCCACTTCAAGATGATTAAAAATGTAATTAATGAATTTATCATCATTTAATAGGTTAATTATTTAATTGATTAAGGGGTGATTAGAGATGAAATAAGAAATTACCTAAATTAATCAAATAATAAATTCAAGAAAATCATGGGAGGCAGGTTATCCCCATTAACCTTAAAAGTTTGGAATTAATATTGAAGTAATAAAGAGTAATTAACATAATTACATCCCAATAAAACTCAAATTGAGCAAATGTTACTATTCAAAATAAATTAAACTTAATTTTATATTATTCCCCTTTGAATTATCTTTAAAATGAAGTTGAGATTGTATTTTTTTTTTGGATTTTTCTACATTTAGTTATCTATTTTTGAAGTTTTTTGTGATTATTGATTTATTAAATAGCCTAATTATATAACTAATTCCTTCGGCGCCATGTGGACCACTGACGCATCACACGCTCTCCACGTGGTGTGATGGAATTCATTATTTAAGTTGTCAAATCAATTGTATAGTGGATTGATCTTTCACATTTTCTCACCATCCATCATGGCAAGATCAAACCTATGGATCTAAAGGGATTAAAACATGGGATCTAATCAGATTAGTCAGGACCGTCCATCTAAAATAAGTGGGATGGACTCATGATTCATCCGACTCTGCTGGAGATGGAGTCGTCCATCCCATGGCTTCATCAGAGCTCACTTGAGCTTGAATGGTGATTAAACCACACCATCAAGGGCAATAGAAGACATCCAATGGTCAAATTCACTTGGGATGAAAGTTCCCTTCACGGACCAAGAAAATTTCTTTAAGCTCGGTTTTGAGGCATACACTCAGAGGCTATCACCGACTCCCCATTGGGTAGCTGTTAGTGGAGACAAAGCCTATTGAAGGTTTGAAGGCTTGAGGTGGAGTGGATCTTCTTCCAAGCTTCCATCAATGGCTTGTGGCTTTGGTCTAGCTCCTTCTTCCTGTGTCTTGATTTCTTAGGATTTGATTTGGGTGAGCTCGATTGGGTCCTCTGATGATGCTTCAAGAAGAAATAGAGTTTGATGGTGAATTGAGCAAAGTGGAATTTCTTTCTACCTCCCCTATTTTTGGCTTAAGGAAATCGAGAATGGAGAATTGGGAAGAGCTTGGGGATTGCTTGAGAGAGCTTAGGGAGCTTGCTTTAGGCCTCTCTGGTACAATCGAGTGCAAGTGATGTG
Organism: Cymbidium sinense; assembly: GCA_021442155.1. Lineage (NCBI taxonomy): Eukaryota > Viridiplantae > Streptophyta > Magnoliopsida > Asparagales > Orchidaceae > Cymbidium > Cymbidium sinense. The sequence continues at coordinate 82,709,392 of CM038225.1, read as the reverse complement.
AAATGATATGGAATTAGGGGGAGTATATCTCTCCCTACAAGGATCAAATGATCATGAGTTGTCCTTCCATTATGATCAAATTGATCACATAGAATGGGTCTGTTAGGCTATTAAAGGTGCCATGTGATTCAATTTTGGCAGTGGAGTGTAGTGGAGGAGTTTTCCATGTGCTAAAATGAGTGTGAGAGTGATTCCATGTGGAGAATTTTCCATTGGGTGATCAGTTTGGCCATGGGTTGGGTCAAGGCTGACCCAAACCCATTGGGTCATGTGCACCACACTCCGTGCATTTGGTCCAAGAGGGAAGTTGCCATGAAAAGGATTTAACCAAATTCAGTGTTGGCCATAGGTTACCCCACCTAGGGTAAAATGGTCATTTATTTAGCTTTGATTTCAATTTTTGATTTAGAATAGTTTGAAATGGGTTAGCCAAATTTTAAAGAATTTGGAGTTAATTTGATATCATTTGGCTCATGTTGACCCATTTAGGTCAAAATGGGTTGACTTAGGTCAAGTTGACCAATTATCAAATTAGGTCAAACTAAGGGTTGGGTCAAGTTCATATGACCATTTAAAATATTTTGGTATCATTAGTTTGGTTTAATTTGGTTTATATTTGGTTTTCATTCATTTGAATTCATATAGGTCAAATGGGTCAAGTTGACCAATTTGATCCATTTGACCCAATTGGATTAGATCATGGGTTGGTTTATGTTTGGTTGGTCATTTGAAATATTTTGCAAGCTTTAGTTTCAATCAATTTTGGTTTGGTTTGATTTTGGCTTGATTTGTAATTTTAGGTCAAGCTGGGTTCATGGCCAATTGGGCTAGGTTGGGTCTAGTTGGCCAATTGAGGCTTTGGTCAAGTTCAACAAATGATTTGGAATAAATTTGTCCCATTGGTTGCAATCAATTTGGCTTAGATCAAGTTCTGACACATTTTGACTTTTTAGGTCAACTTGGATCAAGTGGCCAATTGGGCTAGGTTTGGCTCAAATGATGACTTGGTCAAGTCCAATCATTGATCAATGGTTTCAATCAATTTGTCCTGTGGTCAATTTTGGCTAATTTAGGTTTTATATGGGTCAAATAATGACTTGGTCAAAGACTAGGTTTGACTTGATTTGACCCAATTTGAGTGATTGATCATCTTATGATGATTGCTCATAATGTGAGGCTTAGATGAGCTTAGTTCAATCCAATTTAATTATTAGAATTTAGCTCAAAAGTGCTTTAGTTCACTTTGGATCAAGTGAGCCTAAGTAATTGACTTGATCAAGGCTTGATTCAAGTTTGGTTGAACTCACATATGGGCTTATGATTGAAATATAAATCCATTTGCAAGTGGTTTGGAGTCAAATGGGTTTGATTCATTTGACAATTTCAAGTTCAAAGGATGAACATGAGTTTGATTTGGGTTTGAGTTTTGAATTTAGTTTTGGTTTGATGATTGAAGTTTATGTTTATATTTGGTTTCATGACTGAATGATTGATTGAATCATGAAGAAAATCCAAGCATTTGAACTGATTTGAGTTTGATTTGGCTAAGTTGAAGAATTTGACTTCAAAGGGTTTAGGTTGGATTTTGATTAGATTTGGATTTGAGTTTTAGATTTGGTTTTAGTTTGAAGTTGATTTGAATTTATATTTCATTTATATTTGTGAATATAAATGAGTACATAAATGGGTTATGATAAAATCTTTTGAATTTGGAATGATTTCGATTTGATTTGAGCTAAGTCCATAAGACGAAATTAGAGGGCTTAGGAAAGATTTTTTTTTGAAATTTGGAATTCAATCATGGGTTTCAATCATTTGAAATTTATTCATGATTTGAGAAAATCAATTGGAATTTATTTAAGGTTTGAGAAAATTAAGTTGGAATTGATTTGAAATTTGAGTTTGAGGTTGATTTGGATTGGAAGTTGATTTGAATTTGAGAAAATCAATTAGGTTGGAATTGATTTGAGATTTGAGAAAATCAATTAAGTTGGAATTGATTTGAAATTTAATTTGGAATTGATGTTGATTTGAGTTTGAAGTTGATTTGAATTTGGAGTTTGACTTGAAAGAAGGAAGTAAGGAGTTGGTTCAAGCTATAGGGTAGGCAAGTTTTCCTAATACCCCTAAGGCATGACCTATTCCTTGGCTAACTCTTCTAAGTCTTTAGGGTTGGTTAAGTGTTCACGCAATCACTAGAAGTGTCTTAAGACTAAGAAACTCTTGTGTTTAAAAGAATTCCTATGTCTAAGATGGAGAGGTTGAGAGCCCATTCTAAAAATGAGGTCAACAAAGGGCGCCCAATAAGTGTGGTGTGATTGACAAGGCATACCTCACATATTGGTGTTGACCGAGACAATCAACAACACCGAACGATCATAAGCACTAATAGAAATGATCTACTCTCAACCCAAGGTGTAGAAGGAATCAAGAGCTTAGTTCAATGTGACTCTACTCATGTTAAAGACATAAGAGAGTGAAGGAGGAATTCATTAGTGATTGAGTATGTGAACCTTCCACTAAGGGAAAAGTTCAAGTCATCCACTGGGGGATGAGAGGTTTGATTTGATTTGAGTCTCATTGGGGAAAAATTTTGATTTGATTTGCTGATTTAGGATTTTGCTCCACTAGGGATGAAAAAGTGAACTCTCCACTAGGGGAACAAGTACAAGTCATCCACATGGGAGAAGAGCATGTGAAATCTGCTAGGGAGTTAGAATTTAGGATCTGCTGGGGAATCGAAAAGACTTGAATCTCATTAAGGAGAAGCAGATGAATTTGATTGATTGATTGTTTGATTTGTTTGATTTTTTATTTATTTTGACTCCACTATGGGAGGTTGATTGGATTTATTTTGTTGTTTAGTTTGACTCCACTAATGGATGAGGGTTAAATTTATTTCAGATTTTCAAAATTTTGGATTTTAAGATAGACCCTATTGGTTTGCGATGGATTGCACTGAGTGGGGGCCATGTAGGCCTAGCGCTCAGTTACCAAGGGGGTATACCAACCACATGGTATAGCCAACCAAAGGGGTTGCCTTTTGGTGCACGGTTTAGGAAGAATAGTAGATTTACATCCTCAAAGTAGGGATCAGTTGTTGGGGTGATCCATTGGTGAGGCAACGGATTGAACCCAACCTAGGGCTGACCATTGATTGAATGCTGCTAGGGGACTTAAATCAACTCAAAGATAGTCAAAGATTAATTCTATTTTTAATTGTTTTTGATGGATCCTATCAGTTTGCGACAGATTACACTGAGTAGGGGCCATGTAGGCCTTGGGCTAGCTTCGATTTACCAATCCAAAGAGGTAGTCTACCAACCATATAGTAGGACTAGCCAACCAAAGGGATGCCTTTCGGTTTGCAATAGTCAAATTAAGAAGAAAGTTTGGGGACTCATATCTTTCAAAATAAGAAACCACTAGGGTGATTGATTGCTTGTGTAATAAATTAAACCTGACTTAGGGCTGACTATTGAGTGAATGCCAGTCGGGAAATTAAATCTACTCAAAGATAGTCAAGATTAATTTCATTTTTAATTATTTTTAATGGATCCCATCAGTTTGTGATGGATTGAACTAAGTAGGGGCCATGTAGACCTTGGGCTAGCTCAAATTTACTAATCCAAAGGGGTAGCTTCCTAGTCGAGGGGAGAACTATCCAACCAAAGGAGTGCCTTTCAATTTACAATGGTTAATTCAATGGAAGAAAGCACGGAGACTCACATCTTCCACTATAAAAGACCATGGTGATCGATTTACTTGCTTTAATCAGACCTAACTGGGTCTGAGTTTCAACAATCATGAAAGAAAGAATGCATAGTAGATTTACATCTTCCAAAGTAGAATGACTATCGGGGCAACTTGCTTGTGGAAAAATAGATTGAACCCAAACTAACTTGAGATGTCGGTCAGGGGACTTATCTCGTCATGTAGTCAAGCAATTCCTATAGGGAGTTTTGTTGTCACCAAAGATAGGATGTCGCTTGGAAAGGTACCCTGAGGGCTTATAATCCATAAGTGAATAGATTTATTTGTTTGATTATTTGTTTATGGACCTATTGGTTTGCGAGAGATCTTGAGAAGGAGCTTATATGTACTGATCTGTAATTCTTAAGGAAAGAATCTGCATCTGAAACAAATTCTCCAACCACGGTGGATAATAGGAAAGGGGATTGTCCAATCAAAAGTAACCGTGTGTCTACGGGGTTGCAAGGATGTGATCCAAGTGCCACGGGGAGAGGGGATGCTTGGCTTGACCAAAACCTAGAAGATAATTTGCGTAAGTATTCGGTGGTCAACTCAAGGAGAAAGCACGATGACTCACATCTGCAAAGAGTGGTGTATCCACTGGATGAGTCTCTATCAGCATAGAGAACATCAACCAACCTAAGGTGCCCGTCAGTTTGCAACAATCAGCCCAGGAAGAAAGCTTTGGAGACTCACATCCTCCTATAATAAAATTGATTGTTGGGATAGTCTATCTTCGGCTCGATAGGTGCTATTCGACCTAGATGAGTAAATTGTCATAGGGTTTATATCAACTCAAGAGTAGTCAAGAGGAAAGGAGCCTCTAGAGGACTTATCTTAAACCTCAAATATACTCGACTTAGTCAGTACATGATGATTAATTTAAGAAGAAAGCACGAGGACTCACATCTTCTTAAATAAAATTGACATGAGGTGGCTTACTGGCTGCGCAGTGAAGTATACCAAACTAACAAGGTGCTCGTTGGTTTATAATGGTTAAGTCAGGAAGAAAGCATGGAGACTCACATCATCTAAAAAAATGACCACTCGAGTGACATACTATAAGGTAGCATGTTAGCCTGACCTAAAGCAGCTAATGAGTGAGTGCCACAAGGGGCTTGCTCCCACATCAAAGTTGCCTGAGATAAAAAAAAAATTTTTTTTTGTTTGTGCTCATGTTAGAAGGAATAGGATGCTTCTTGGGTTCCCTCACACCTATCCTAAAACACACTGGGGAATTTGATGAAATGATGTCATGAATGGAAACTAGGGTAACCACCAAGAAAAGATGTTGATTGGGTTATCTTACACCTAACTTAGTTATGTAAGTCAAAATAGGATGCCTCTTGGGTTCTCTCACACCTATTCTAGTAGTGCTGGGAATTGTGTTTGATTATGTTTATGTTGAAAAAGAAGGATAGGAAGCCTCTTGGGTCATAAAGACAAGCAAAATAATATCTCGAATGAAGAGAAGATTTTGATGAATTGGAATGAAATTTTGTTCTTTTGATGATAATTATTTTCAAACATGATTTATGGGTAATATTTCTTCAAATAGAGCTCATTAGCTGGAAGCATCGAGTGTTCCCCTTTGCAATCATTAAGTTGATAAGATCCTCCTTAGTAGGCCTTTTCATAGGGCCCCAAGTGGGTTCAAACTTGCCTCCCATCTTTGATGGACAATTGGTCTCCTTAGACTACAAGTTCTTCTACTTGAAAAGCTCTAGGGGGGACCAACTTGTTGTGAGCTTGAATCATTTTGGCCATGTACAACTTGAGGTTCTGGCACGCCTGTAGGCATCTCTCCTCCAAACCTTTGAGCTCATCTAACTGTAACTTTTCATTCTACTTTGTAGTGATCTTACTACCCAATACTATCCTTAGTGATGGGAGTTGAACTTCTAAGTAGAACACTTGACATACATAAGGAAAATGGGTAGATTGAGTTGGAGTTTTGTATGCTGGTATGCCCACAAGCTTCAACTTCATGCCACTATCATTTTATTGTCATTGAGCATCTTCTTTAGTATTTTGGATGAGAGTTTTATTGAATGCTTCCAGGCCATTCTCTGGGGTAGTAGATGGTGGAGTATCTCAATCTATCTTTGTCTTCTAAGCTATTGATCTTATCTTGAACAATACCATTATTGGATATAATTTCGAGGCGAACCTATATATGATATGGTTCACGAAAAACTAGAGCATCTTTGAGTTGTGTCTGAGTGGGATTGCCTCACTTGGAAAAGTAGTCATGGCTAAGATGAAGCGATGACCCTTGGAAGAAGAGGATCGATGGGATAATGTCAGTACCCCAACACTCAAATGGCCATGAGGCCAATGTAGGGTGTAGAATGTTGGGTGGTTGATGTAGGATCACACCATGTACCTGACATTGATGATATATCCTAGATACATCGATGCAATCTGTAATCATTAAAGGTCAGTAATATCCTAGTTTCTTGATATTTTCTTTCATCTTTGGACTAGATTGATGCACTCTGCAAAGATCTGAATGTAAATTAGTCACAATCCTATAGGCTTTGTGTTTTTCCAAATAGTGCAACCACATTTGATAGAAGAACTGTCGATACAAGGTGTTATCCATGAGAGCATAAGAGAGAGCTATCTGTTTCATCTGATGGGCTTGTGATTTCTCTTGAGGTAGTTTATCGGTGTTCAAGTAATCTATGAATAGTTGCCTCTAATCTAGCTCCTTGTCCTTATTGGCGACGGTAACCTCCCCTTAAAGAGAAAATCTCTTGATGAGTTAAGCATTAATAAGGGATAGGACTTGTCTATTTTGGACCCTTATTGGAATGGACTCATCTTTTGGACATGCCAATTCCTTGACAAGTTTGGCCAAAGCATCTATTACTACATTCTTTGCTCAGGAAACCTTGTAGATGGTGACCTCAGATATTTGAGCCAACAGTTTCATGGTATACTCGTGGTAGTGACAAAGGTTAGGTTTAAGAACCTTGTAAGACCCGATAATCTGGTTGATGACCAACTGAGAGTCCTCGTAGATGTTGATGCTATTGACACACACTGTAATGGCTATCTCTAGATTGGCATTCAAAGCCTCATACTCGACTTCATTGTTGGTGTAGGGATTGGAGAGATAGTATGAGAATCCCATGACATCACGGTCTAGAGTTAAGAGAACTATTCCTACCCCTACCTTTCCTGGAAGAGTAGATGTGGTTCTTCTCCTTTATGAAAGGAAGTAATACCATCAAGATACATCTCCCAATGATGGTTGTCAACCTCCCTAAGTTCATGATTTGTTCATGGGAGATCATCACTAAGAGGGGAATCGTGAAGTGGTGTCTTTTAAATCCACTAATGCTTATCCTTTTATAGTATAGAGGGGTAGGAATGTGATATTAAACTATGAGAGAATCATGGACCAACATGTGAAACATCCAGATAGCATTGGCCATGTCATGAGATACTTTGATGGATTGATTCTTGAATCAAGTTCACCTTATGAGAAAGTATATAGTGTTGTAGCTTTTGGGATGCAAAGATCAAAGCTAGGCAATGTTTCTCAATAAGTGGGTAGTTTACTTCAGCGGCAATCAGATGATGAGTGAGGAAGTAAAGAGCACTCTCCTTCCCTATGTCATTGGCTAGGGCCAACAAAAAGGAGTCATCAATGCAAATGTAGAGGATAAATGGCCACTGGGATAGAGGCTAGGCGGTGGCTTCACCAAATACTTGATATATTCAAAGGCATCGGCACTTATCATCCCACTTGAAGGCATCCTTTTTACAAGTGCTGAAAATGGCTTGCATCTTCCGATAGTTGGAGATAAAGCATCTTAGATACCAAGATCCTTGAGTTGAGTTAAACTTTTTGGGTGATTTTAGCTCTTTGATCTTTGGATCTATTCCCTTTGGACAACAAACCCAAGGAATTTTCTTGATGCTACTCAATGTACACTTTGGGATTCATTTTGAGATTATATTATCTTCGTTTAAAACTACTCTCAAGTCAAAGAGATGGTCTTCCTTTCTTGCTACTAGATCATCAACATAATCAACGATGATGAATGAGTTCATTGAAGATCTGAGTCATGGTCCGTCGGTATGTAGCACCAGCATTTTTAAGGCTAAAAGGCATGACCTTATAATAATTAATTTTGATCGGGTTTGAAAAGCATTGTTTCTTTCATCCTCGAGGACCATCTTGATTTGGTTGTAGCTAGATGACCCATTCATGAAGGAGAATATGGCATGAGATGAGGAAATGTCCACCATTAATTTTGGTTTGGGAAGAGGAAATAGGACATGCCTTGTTTAAGTCCTTAAAATTGATGCTATGCAAATTTGGCCATTCTTCTTCTTAACTGAGACGACACTGGCTAACCAAGTAGGGTATTTTTCTTCCATGATAAAACTAACATCGATTAGTTTCTTGACTTCAGAAATGATCTATTGTCCGATTTTTAATTGCATGCATCTAGGAACTTGTTTGATAGGTTTGGCGTTAAGGTCTATTTCTAGTTTGTGGATTACTATGTCAGGAGATAATCCAGGAATTTCTTCATAGCTCCATGCAAAGCAGTCCTTAAACTCAATCAATAGCCTAACTAAGTCATTGGTTTCTTCTTCATTCAGCAATGAATTGATGTATGTCGAGCATGGATTTTCTTCTCTCCCGAGGTTGATTTCTTTAAGCTTATCAATTGTTGAATGGATCTCCTCTTCAAATTATGGTGGTGAATCTTTGATTTAGAGATCATCTGGATCATTTAAAATTTCTAAACACACTTCTCATAAGAGTTGGTATGGTTGAAGAACTATCGATCTAGATGATTGGTACCTAGTAATGTCATCATCGATTGAACCCCTGCACCAAATCTACTTGATTGTGCATCCACTATTGTTCCATAGCTTTGAAACTCGACATGCTTAGACCATGTATATGAATCGCCCTTCTTTCCAAGATTAAGAACATAAGGCGAGTACCAATCAAAAGGTAATTCCATTAATTGTTTATATGAATTATCCTTAAGTCCTACATCAGCATCTGGACTTGACGATGATGATCCCAATAGGAATCTCTTTATTTTGACATCCCTGGAAGACTGAGGGGCTTTCTTAACAACTAAACCTTCAACTTTTTGAGAGAAAAGTCAGGTTAGAGCTAAGGTTCCTAATTGCTGCCTGATAGCTTCACATAAACTTGATTCGAATACATTCATGCTTTACTTGGAGGTTTGGACTTCATTATTGTCCGGCTCAAGTGTCACCTCCAATGAAGCCCACTCAGAGGGGTTGGTTGGTAAGCTAATCACATTAGACTCATCCTCTGAGCTAGATTCCAAGTCCATGTGTGAAGTAGTACTCTTGTGTGGAACATAACCCGTGACAACTGAGTCTTCCACCTCTAGCGCCTCATGTTTGCACCTCTGCACTGATGGAGGTCGAGTCATCTACCATCCATATGATAGAATGAACTGTGGAATGTGACATGCGCTCTACTTCTTCCTTGATGTCCTTTTCGTTCACTTGACTTTCATTTTTCTTTTCTTTTTCTTTTTCTTTTTCTTTTTCTTTTTCTTCTTTTTATTTTTCTTTTGAATTTGAATTTTGACCAAGTTCACAAGAAAATGTGTTTTGAGGATATCTCAACCTCTCCGATTGAAAATAGCTTTTCATCTTCTTTAACATAATAGTCAATCACATCCTACTTAAACTTGATGCACTGATGGAGGGAGGATGAAATTATCTTATTCTGATGTATCTAAAGCCTACAGAGTAAAATGGTGAATGAAGTATTTGAATCAATGATATAGAACTTGGCTTCAGTCTTCCAGTCACCTATCTCCAAAGGTAACACTATGGAACCTAAAGCCCTCTCGCCTTGTTCATTGAATCCTCTCAACATCATCCATCTCCTCAGAGTGTTGAGATGTCTATCCTCAAATAGGCGAGAGTCTTTAGACTCATAATGTTCATCGATGCACTGATTAACCGAATGAAAGTCCGAATCACCCATGTCCACTATAATGTAAAGGGGTGTGGTTGTGCTCATGTCCCCAGAAGGTCTTCATCTGTGAAAGTGACTCCTTGAGATTCTTTGGAATAATGTGCCTCCTCTCCAATAGCGATTAGCTGAGCTAAGCATATCTCTGGATCATGAAGAGCCTTGATTAGTGATTCCCTCATCTCTTTGAATAAGATAAGGACATCATATATGCTTAACTTAGATGACAACTTTCTTAGGTGAGAGAGGACATTGTAATCCACTTTGGGTTGATCCTCCACAAGCATATCCAATGGTGGAGCATCCTGTGGAGGGGCTTCTCGATCATCTAAACCAATGAGTTATTTCCCCCTTTCTTGATGTGTTGTCCTAAGAGGTAGAACCTTTTCACTATGGAGGTTGACTTCAGTGATCTCTTGTGGCAAGTTAGTGGAAGGTTCTACCTGCTCTTCAGGCTCACCTACTGCTTCTCCGATAGGACCCTCAAAATCAGATGATTCTAAGTTTATCTCAAGAGGTGAACCCATAGTATTTAGAGAAGGAAAGTCCAACTTTGAATTAGAAAGATGAAGATCGGAGTTATTATAATTATTGTTTAGTCTTGGAGAGTTTTCAATAAGAGTATAATTTGACAACCCATTAGAAGTGACACAGATGTAATTCAAACTAGCTTTATTCCTTGATTTCTTGGATTTTGAAGGAGGTACATAGTAGAAATTAAGTAAAATAAGAGGGGCGAGGGATTTGATGCCCTCATACACAGATGTCTACAAGAGAAGAAGTTGAAGTGGGCTGTAATAGCTACAATGGTGGTGGAGGTTTGGACTCGATGGTGGTTGGCTATCAGGTTGGCATGCTATTGAGCTCCCACCTTCCCAAAGTTGTCTTTGGCAACTTGCAAACCTTCCTTGATGTTGAGGTTTGAGAGCACTACTTTCTTGATTTTGGACACAATCTTCTTAGAGGTTCAGGATAAAAAGATATCCCAACCTTCTTTGGTTTTGGGAGGATCCCAAGTATCCCCAAGGATTACTCTAATAGAATTAGATGGTTGTTCCACAAGGTATTCCTTCAGGATAACTACGGTGCCTATCTTGTAGCTATGCTCAAGCCAGTCTTTAAATGTAAAACAATCCTCCAAAACATGACATAGCATGCAGTGGTAGGGGTAAAAGTTAGGATCATTACTTTTGCTTCCTCCACTTATTCTCTATAAAATAAAGTTTCTTTAAGAGATTCTTAAAGATTTTCTTGATTACCTCCCTCTTAAATGAATATGGCTTATTTATTTTATCCAAAATAGTAGGTGGATGGTAGCTACCTAGCGGTGAGTATGTGTATCGCTGCTGCTATGGATATGATTGGGGAGGAGGCAGTGAAGGCCATGGAGAGGCTGCGTGGATGATGGGATGGCCTGGTGGTGTAGAGGTGAGTGATGTATTGAGCTGAGGTCTCTCATCGCTCTCGCCTACTTTCCTCTTTATTACACGCCTTCTTCTCATAAGCTTTTTATGGCTTTGGCTTTATTGATTGATCCAGAAAAGGTAACTATTTGGTTCTCCTTATAAGCTAGCTGCCTTGTTGATTAGATTCTCAAATGTCTTGATGATAAAACCTTTGAGCATGAAGGCGACTGGACCATGAATATTCTTTAGTATAATTTCAATGGTGTGCTGTTCAGATAGCTGGGGTTCACATTTCATGCTTAAATTGTGCCATCTAAGAATATAATCAATGAGGGACTCACCAAGGTGTTGTTAAGCCATTACGAGATTGGCCTATAGTTACCCTTTGCTGAGCTCTAGCAAATCTATTAATGAAGAGTTGCTCCAACTCAACAAAAGTCTTCACTGAACTATTGGAAAGTTTATCATACTAATCAAAGGCTATACTACTAAAAGTCAAGTCGGAAGAGTAACACATTACTACCATACAGGCTCACAAAGTGTGATATGTGTTGTTGGGTTCCTACCGCCGGCTCTTTAAAGAAGGTGGCACAAAACCCTTAGGATATTGGATGGCATCAAATTTCTAGGTAGGGTCTAGGAAATGATACTCCTGAGCTTGTGCCAATGCTTCTCTCTCTTTCTTTCAACCATGATTTTAATATCTTTTTCTTGTATGGAGGTATTATCCACTACCTTCCTATACAAGCTGGTGATGTCTTGCTCTACTAGAGGCAAAGTCTTGGCTGGATCCAAGACATGCAACAACTCTAGCTGACTAGCCTCTAAATAGTAGGAGGTGTTGGGTCTGAAGTGTCAAAACTACTACTAACAAGCCTTCAAGCCTCTTCCACATCCTATCTATTTGTTCATCTTTTTTACTTTAGTTGCTGAAGGAGGTGTTGGGTCGAGTAGGCTGTGTCCTCCTGCTCGACCACAACACCTCCCAAACTCTGTTGATCATGAAGGAGGGAACCCCTGGTGTCTACGATGTGCACTCTCAATCCTCCAATTATCTTCATTAGGATCAAAGTATTCTTCTCTCTAAGTGCAGCATATCCTAAGATCTCCTTCTTTCCCTATACAATGTCATCTAGGGATCATCAATAAACATGTATAAAAGATCGAGGTTGACCGGTAGTAGGATCACTGTCATGAACAGATAGACATATAACCTCCCCTATTACTGAAGAGCTGATCTTGTGAGGACTATGCCCATTGGAAGAAAGATGCTCCTGATTTTCACTAGATCTAGATGGAGTGGTACTCCTAGGAGGATCTATGTTCATGGGGATGGCCCTTATCTCCTCCTACTCTACTTCTATCTCCATGCTCTTGGTGGTGGTGGTGATGGAATGACAACTATACTGGTCACCATTCCTCTTCACCACAACTAGGGAAGAAGGTCGAGAGCTCACCTCTCGGTGGTGGTGTAGATGGAATGGGATCTCTTGGTTGTAATTGGATCACCAGTGGGGCTCTCTTTTCCTTGGATGCAACCTTCATGGCTTTTGCTGGAATAGTGGATGATGGAACCTGTACTAGAGATGGTGGCATAGAGTAGAGTGGTGTTGGTGGAAGCACCACCAACTCTCTCTGAGAAGGAGATCCTCTCCTATGGTGGGTAGTACCCATTAGTAAAATGTTATTGTGATTGTGGGTAGCACCCGTCAAGAAGCTATGAGCGAGGCCCGGGGTGTACCATCTCTCCCTAGTAATCTATCTGAAACTGCCTCCGCCCTCTCCTGTGATATTTCCCCCACATGGGGATGATTAAAATCAAATTGAGCCTGACTCGATCATATAAGCTCACCTCTGGTAGAACTGATCTAAGGGCGGCATACCTCTCTCCGATAAGAGCCTCAAAATGAACTGGTGGAGGTAGAACTGAAACCCTCTTAATGTCTTTCTTTCCATCAAAACTAGAGAGGGGATGGAACTTGTTCTCTGTGATGAGAGGAGACACTATCCTAGGCAACTCCTCTGCTACAGACTGAGTGGCTACCTCTAGCTCCTTGGATGTTCAGGTATGATACCGCTTGATCATGTGGTTCTTATTTCGGTGCTGAGTCCTGGTGGGACAGTAGTATGGGAACTAGACCCAACCTTATTGGCAGGGGAGACAATCCCTAGAATTAGGGGAGCCTTCCCCTTGGAGGAAGCCAGTGGGTGCTAACCCATCTTGGGGCACAAGGGAGAACAACGGGCACCTGCATGTCGCATACTGACCTTCCTCTTTAGTGAGGGAATCTCTAAGTTAGACAGCTTCACAACCTGGATGACCGGCTTCCCAGTCACCACGCTCCTGCTGACTGTTGTGAGGGTGGTCCCCTCACTAGTGATCCTAGGCCCCTCAAAGCCTCGACCAAAATGAATGAGGTGGGCAAAGTCAGACTGCGGGAGGTTGGCTCGATCCAAGGCCAAATCCATCCAGAACAGAAATGTGGACACATACTTCTATGCCGCCATTGAACTGACCCAAACTAAATTATTGAAACTAACTGAAATTTTACAATGTTGGAAAATAAACCCGAATCGATTTCTGCTTTAATTTTTTTTTAGAATTTTGAACCCACACTCAATAATTTGGATATGTTAAGTGGGGCTCTTTGAATTTTAAGAGAGATTTTGAATTGATTGGAAAGGAGATTTTGAATGAGTTTAGAATCCATTTTCAACAAATTTGTGTATGTTGAAAATGGGTTCAAATATATTTTTGAAGAGATTGATGCTTCCATAGGTTCATATTTGATTTTGATTTTTGATTGTTTGGGGACCCTTCATTTAACAAATTTGAGTATTTTAAAGTAAATGGTCAATTGATTTTGTTTGGATTTGTGATTTTGGAATTTACTCACTTAGCAAATTTGGGTATGCTAAGTGAGGTGTTTGAAAACAATTTTTTTCTTTTGTTTGCTTGTTTGTGAATCATGTGTGAATTTGAAAAGGGAATCTTTACTTAGCAAATTTGGGTATGTTAAATGAAGAATCCAAATATTTTGTTGTTTTTGAAAAGAGGATCTTTACTTAGCAAATTTAGGCATGCTAAATAAAGGATCCAAATGTGTTTTATCTTGATGATTTTTGAAAAGAGGATTCTTAGCAAATTTAGGTATGCTAAGGAAATCAAAATGTGTTTTGTTTTGATGATTTTTTTTTTGAAAAGAGGATTCTTAGCAAATTTTGGTATGCTAAGGAAATCTAAATGTGTTTTGTTTGATGATTTTTTAAAAGAGGATTCTTAGCAAATTTAGGTATGCTAAAGAATTCCAAATGTGTTTTGTTTTGATTTTGAAAAGAGGATTCTTAGCAAATTTAGGTATGCTAATAAAATCCAAATGTGTTTTGCTTTGATGATTTTTAAAAAGAGGATTCTTAAAAAATTTAGGTATGCTAAGGAAATCCAAATGTGTTTTATTTTGATGATTTTTGAAAAGGGAGTTCTTTACTTAGAAAATTTAGGTATGCTAAAATAAAAGAAATCGAAATGTGTTTTGTTTTGATTTTTGAAGATAGGATTCTTTACTTAGCAAATTTGGGTATGCTAAATAAAGGATCCATGTGTTGTTTGATTTTTGATTTTGAAAAGAGGATCTTCATTTAAGAAATTTGGGTATGCTAAATGAAGGATCCAAATGTGCATTTGATTTTTGAAAAGGTGATTGTTAAATTTTAAATTTTGAAAAAGATGATTGTTGATTTTATTTTTTTTGAAAAGATGATTATTGATTTTGTTTTGAAAATGAAATCTTCATTCAATAAATTGAATGAGGATGTTCATTTGTGCTTTTCAAAAATATGATTTTGGATTTTATTTTTGGAAAAAAGATGATTATTGATTTTGTACAGAAAATGAAATCTTCGTTCAATTAAATTGAATGAAGATATTCATTTATGATTTTTGAAAATATGACTATTGATTTTATTTTTGGAAAAAGATGATTGTCGATTTTGTTTTGAAAATGAAATCTTCATTCAATTAAATTGAATGAAGATATTCATTTATGCTTTTGAAAATATGATTGTTGATTTTATTTTTGGAAAAAGATGATTGTTGATTTTGTTTTGAAAAATGAAATCTTCATTCAATTAAATTGAATGAAGATATTCATTTATGCTTTTGGAAAATATGATTGTTGATTTTATTTTTAGAAAAAGATGATTGTTTATTTTGTTTTGAAACTGAAATCTTCATTCAATAAATTGGATGAGGATATTCATTTGTGCTTTTGGAAAATATGATTGTTGATTTATTTTTGTAAAAAGATGATTGTTGATTTTATTTTGAAAATGAAATCTTCATTCAACTAAATTGAAGATATTCATTTATGCTTTTGGAAAATATGATTTTGATTTTATTTTTGAAAAGATGATTGTTTATTTTGTTTTGAAAATCTTCATTGATTTTGAATTGATGAATATTCATTTGTCTTTTGGAAAATATGATTGTTGATTATGCTTTTGAAAATATGATTGTTGATTTTTTTTGAAAATGAAATCTTCATTCAATAAATTAAATGAGGATATTCATTTGTGCTTTTGAAAAATATGATTTTGGATTTTATTTTTGAAAAGATGATTATTGATTTTGTTTTGAAAAGATGATTATTGATTTTATTTTTTGAAAATGAAATCTTCATTCAATAAATTGAATGAGGATGTTCATTTATGCTTTTGAAAATATGATTGTTGATTTCTTTTTTGAAAATGAAATCTTCATCAAAATAAATTGAGTGAAGATGTTCATTTGTGCTTTTGAAAAAAATGATTTTGGATTTTATTTTTGAAAAGATGATTATTAATTTTGTTTTGTAAAGATGATTATTGATTTTGTTTTTGAAAATGAAATATTCAATCAATAAATTGAATGTGGATGTTCATTTGTGCTTTTGAAAATATGATTGTTGATTTTATTTTTGAAAATGAAATCTTCATCAAAATAAATTGAGTGAAGATGTTCATTTGTGCTTTTGTGATTTTTATTTTATTTTGAAAAAATTATTATTTTGTTTTGAAAGATGATTATTGATTTTATTTTTTGAAAATGAAATCTTCATTAAATAAATTGAATGAGGATGTTCATTTGTATTTAAAATTCATTTTGTTGGTTTTATTTTGAAAATAAAATCTTCATCAAATAAATTATGAAGATGTTTATTTGAGCTTTTGAAAATATGATTGTTGGTTTTGTGAAAATAAAATCTTCATAGATTATGAAGATGTTCAGCTTTTGAAAATTATTATTTTAGAAAGGATTTAAGAATGAACCTTACCTTACCATGAAAATGGAAAGAAGGAAGTCTTTATTTATTCATTTTTATTAAATTTTTATTTTCACATTGGGAAACCAACATTTTAAGACCTACTGGATGAGGTCCTAAAATAAAGGATGTTGAGCAGCAAGGATGAAATAAACTAAGTGCCAATAAAGAAAGATAGTCAGATTTATATAAAAACAAATCCATCGATACTTGGAGATAATGATCATTTACCAAAGATGGAGAGAGGAATAAAGAAAATCTATGGTGATAAATTTTCATCCTTTATCTATTCTTCTTTTTTTAGGATAAAAATAATCAACTTTATTGTGTTGGGCACCACATAGATCTGTAGATGTTCTTATTAGGGTGATCGGGTACAACATTGACGAATGATGTACTATCTCAAGAGGCAGAAGTCACCATCCTACAATGGACTTAATCAACTTAATAAGGACTCCTAAGTACTATGGGTCTTCGTATGTACTAGAGATTCTTCCCCTACTTTACATGGAAAAGTAAAGTAGGGTTTATTTTAAATAAAGTTTGTTAAGTTTCCTATGGAGGCAAGCCCTCATAGTTAATTACATCTAAAGAAATGAGATTCTTTAAGAATACTCTTGATTAAGGTAAATGAGTTTTGTCTCCAAAGATTTCAAAGATAAGACATCAAGTGATTTATTTTTAAAAGATCAAGCGGGATTAATCAAGAGGAAGGAGTTATTATTGAAACCAAAGGAAGATAATAAGGGGATGCTTATGATACTAGGAAGCTAGTAAGCATCCCAAACTATCCCATGGTTGGGCTTTATATTTTTGAAATTGAAGTAATTTATTTATTGAGTTGAATTTTTATTAGAGATCTAGGACTTATAATTTCACAACATAAGATTGTGAAAATGCCTAAGAGGTGAGGATTTATGCTTGTAGCCTGCAAAGCAAAGTAGTAACCTTTGAACATAAATCTAGCAAGCTTTGGTGAGGGCCAAAGCATGACCTAAATCTAAGGAGAAAATGGGTTTATGATTTACCTCCACAAGAGAGGATAAACCACCCAACTGTTGGACTTACAACCACCTGGGGTTGGTCACCAACTAACTCCTCCTACGGTTTTAAATATATGTAGGCAAGTCTTATGCTTTTGTAAGATGGATAGGCTATTATTTATTTAGAAGACACTGAGTCTTTAAACACACTCCCTAAGAGACTAGATCATGTAGGGCATGATTAATGACTTAAACTTAATGAAAATTTTTATTATATTTTATTTTTATTTTTGGATAATTGATTTGATAGAGGCTATGGGATTCATATGCCTAATACATGAGAAATTAGATTATGGGCCAAAATCAGCAAGAAAGGAGGTGTATTTTCACCATGGCTCTCAAAGGTTAAGCCCTACATAATAAGAGTGAAATAATATGCTTTTTATGCATGATATGAAAATATACAACATCCAGCTAAGGGGTTGCTAAATCTTTTATCTTGTTTTATAACCTAGGCTATAGGTGAGGTTATAATTTATTAATTTCTAGTTTTGAGTTGATAAATTAGATAAAAAATTTATTTTTTTCCTAAGAGCCTAATCGCTTCTGGGCCATTCATCAATCAATGAAGAAACTATGAAAACATGCCATCTTAATGCACAATCTAAACGAACATCAAATAATTTATAAAATAAAAGAATAAAAGGCCTTTATTATCGGCTCACACAAACCAAAACAAATGGGTGGTAGCTCTACCCTTATACAATCTGGATTACAATTGAATTAATTACAATCAAAAAAGGAATTCATGTTATGGGGGTCTTCATTCTTCATTTCTTCTTTCTTCTTTCTTCTTTCTTCTTTTGGCTTGGCTAGAATGTGGTTGCTCCAAAGGCTTCACATGGCACATAAGACATAGTCTTATGGCCAATGTTCATCCTAACCCCCCATAACATTCATTCCAATCCTAATTACAAAATTATATGAAAAATGAGAAAATTAAATCTAACTAAAACAAAATAGAGATTAGTTAAACAAACCATACATCCCAAAATATATATTAATAATTGGACTTAACACCCCACACATGGGTAACTAAGTCCATTTCACCTATTTTGGATTATGCTTAGGGGTATAAGCAACTTGCACAGCAAAAGTATTTATATTTTTTATTTATAAGCACAATCCCCGCAAAGATAATGATTAGACTAAGATCGTCCTACCATTCACTCTATGCATATAAACCCTAACATCCAGACTAAAATATTACATCACAAAATAAAATCAGGCATCAAACTGTGCACCGCCCTAACATAGGACTAAAAATGGTGATTTAGCTTAATGTGTGTGTCATTTAAGGCTTGTGTTGCATGTCTTAGCTTGGCTTTAAGGTTAGTTTTTTTAAGTGTGAAGGGTTCAACTTAGAGGGTGGTTTCATTTAAGTGATTTAGTTGATTTGGTTGATTTTATTTTATGATTTGATTTGGTTTGAATGAACTTACAATTAATTACTAAGTGTTGTAAAGAGAGGAAAAGAGAAGAGAACTTCTCTTTCCTCCCTACCTTAAGTAATTTCTAAGGTAGATTCATTAATTATTTTTGTTTAGTGAATATTTTATTATGTGTTTTAATTAGTCCTAGTTTAGATTTACTCTAAATCAACCTATTCGAATTAGAAAGGCATTTTAGGATTAACTAAAGTGAATTACTATCACAAAACACACAACATTTTATTGCTTCCAACATGTGTAACATGCATATGGATGAACCCTAAGCATATCTATACATGAAAATGGAAATGTTAGCATGCCTTAATGATGGATTCTAAGAGATGTTGCTTAAGGAAATTTGGATGTTTTTAGAATGCATGATTTTTTTTAAGTATAAAAAGAGAGATTCTTTTATCCATTAATCAAATGCACATTTACATGTATGAAAGACATAAGTGAGCACGATGTCATTATTTTCTACACCAGAGGTATAAGGTTCAAGACCTTCTTAGAGCTACTTAAAGTCTCGCAATCCTAGAATGTCCAGACTAATATACTACTTTTTTTAAATATATGTGCATGTACAAAAAGAAATTAATGGAAAAAGAGTTGTGGAAAATATTTTTACATTTGTTTTAATTTTGGGTGTTTAATTTACATGTGCAAATGTGAATATCCTTCTTGAATGATAACATAGGAATGAATAGGAATAGATTTAAGCAAGTGTTGTGTTCTTCTCAAATGAACTATACACTTTGCAAATCCTATTCAAAACTATGTTAAAAGAGAAGAGAAGGAAAGTCACATGCAAGCTTATAAGTAATTATAAGTAACATACCTTTCATTTGTAATCTTTGATTTATAGGTTTTGAAAATAATTTTGGATTTAATAGTGATAATAGTCATTCATATTCTTACTTTAGCCAAAACATGCAATTTGACATAAATGAAACATTTCATTTTAATTTGATTTTTCAAAATGTATGAATGCATGATTTCATATGACATACAACATTTAGCATGCTAGGAAAGAAGTAAAGTGGTGTAAGCATGTAATTTCATTTACCCTAATTAATTCCTAAAGACAATCCTATGGAATAAAATCATTTAAAGTGAATCAAAGTTGTTTAAAGAAATTTTGTTTTAATTTTGGGTTTGATTTGATTTTAGGAAATGTGAAAAGGTTTGCTGGCCCTAACCCATCTCCCACATGTGTATATTATTTTAATTTAATTTTAGAGGCATTAGATTGATTTTATATTTTGTTTAGGTTAAGGTGTACATTAAGTTCATTAATTACCCCTTACCCACACCTCCTTAACATAATTATTCAAATAATTATGAGCCAACATATTATATGCAACCACATTGAATTTAAATCAGTAATGCACCCAAAGAAAGAAAGGGCCTAATGTAATTGGCTCACAACCATTGATTAATTAAGCTAAAGGTTTAATTAAGTACTTTCATAACCTTCCCACACATGTGGGTTGGAAATGATTTCCTTAAATTTACTTAGGTTATTGAACACCTAAGTATCTACCTAAGAAAGGATTGATTAAGTGATTAAGTTTTTATATTAATTTTTATTTTGAGTTTGGTTAGTTAAGTTATTTAATGAAATGATTAAATCATTAATCAATTTGTAAATTAAAATTCAAATGAAATAGACTTAGGAAAAGATTTAGAAAAGGCATCCTAATCTCATTCCCTAAGTCTATCTATTCAAGATGATTAACAAATTTAATTAATGAATTTATCATCATTTAATAGGTTAATTAATCTTTTAATTGATTAAGGGTGTCAATAGAGATGAAACAAGCAATTACCTAAATTAATCCAATAATAAATTCCAAAAAAATCATGGGAGGTAGAGGTTATCCCACTAATTAACCCTAAGGAGTTTGGAATTAATTATTGAAGTAATTAAAGTAATTAACATAATTACATCCCCAATAAAACACAAATTGAGCAAATGTTAATGTTTAAAATCAATTAAACATAATTTTATATTATTCCACTTTGAATTATCTTTAAAATGAAGTTGAGTTTGTATTTTTTGGATTTTTCTACATTTAGTTATGTATTTTTGAAGTTTTTTTGTGATTAATGATTAATTAAATATGCTAATTATATAACTAATCCCGTCGACACCACGTGGACCACTAACGCGACCCGCGCTTTCCACGTGGTGCGATAAAATTTGTTATTTAACTTATCAAATCATACGCGGTGTTCTCTACGCATTTTCTCCTTGGTATCGATCAAGATGGACAATGGATCAAACCTATCTAAAGGGATTAAGTTGCATGATATAATCGGATTAATCAGGACTTTCCATCCAAAATATGTAGGATGGATGATCCATGATTCATGCCTACCCTCGTCTATGGAAGATGGAGATCATCCATCCTCCATGGCTTCATCCAAGCTCACTTGAGCTCAGATTGGGTAGGGATTCAACCCACACCATCAAGAGGCAATAAGGAAGACATCCAATGGTCAAATTCACTTGGAATGAAAGTTCCCTTTACAAAGGACCAAATAAAATCTAGCCTAAGCTCAGTTTTGAGGCATACCTCATTGAGGCTATCACCGATAATCCCAAACATTAAGGTAGCTTTGTCTAGTGGAGACAAAGCCTTATTGAAGGTTTGAAGGCTTGAGGTGGAGTGGATCTTTCTATTGGCCAAAGCTTCCTTCAATGGCTTGCACCTTTGGTCTAGCTCCTCCTTCCCGTGGCTTGATTGCTTGGGATTTGATTTGGGTGGTGGGTTTATGGTGGTGAAAGAAGTGGAATTTCTTCCTACCTCCCCTATTTTTGACTTAAGGAAACCAAGAATGGAGAATTGGGAAGAGCTTGGGGAGCTTGCCTTAGGTCTCTTTGGTTCAATCGAGTGCAAGTGATGTGAAATGAGATGGAATTAGGGGGACTATATCTCCCCCTACAAGGATCGGATGACCATGTGCTATCCTTCCATTTTGATCAAATTGATCACATGGAATGGGTTTGTTAGGCTATTAGAGGTTCCATGTGATTCAGTTTTGGCAGGGGAGTATATTAGAGGAGTTGCCCATGTGCTAAAATGAGTGTGAGAGTGATTCCATGTGGAGAATTTTCCATTAGGTGGTTGGTTTGGCCATGGGTTAGGTCAAGGCTAACCCAAACCCATTGGGTCATGTGCACCACACTCATTAGTGTTTATTTGGTCCACTAAGAGGGTGCCAAGTGGCCATGAAAAGAATTTGACCAAATTTCAAGTGGAATTGGCCATAGATCATTTGACATTGATTTCAATTTGGGCAGATTTGGAATAGTTTGAAATTGGGTTGGGCCAAATTTCAAAGAATTTGGAGTTGATTTGATATCATTTGGCTCATGTTGATCCATTTAGGTCAAAATGGGTTAACTTGGGTCAAGTTGACCAATTGGTCAAATTAGGTCAAACCAAGGGTTGGGTCAAGTTCATATGATCATTTGAAATGTTTTGGTATCATTGGTTTGGTTCAATTTGGTTTATATTTGGTTTTCATTTATTTTAATTAATTTAGGTCAAATGGGTCAAGTTGACCCTTTTTTAATTGGTTAGATGATGGGTTGATTTAGGTTTGGTTGGTCATTTGAAATATTTTGCAAGCTTTGGTTTCAATCAATTTTTATTTTATTTGATTTTGGCTTGATTTGACCCTTTAAGTCAAGTTGGGTTCATGGCCAATTGGGCTAGGTTGAGTCTAGTTGGCCAATAGAGGCTTTGGTCAAGCTCAACAAGTGATTTGGATTGAATTTGACCCATTGGTTACAATAAATTTGGATTAGATCAAGTTTTGACACATTTTGACTTTTTAGGTCAACTTGGGTCAAGTGGCCAATTGGGCTAGGTTTGGCTCAAATGATGATTTGGTCAAATCCAATCATTGATCATGAATTAGTTTTGATAAATGGTTTCAATCAATTTGGCCTATAGTGGATTTTGGCTAGTTTAGGTTTCATTTGGGTCAAATGTTGACTTGGTCAAAAGCTAAGTTTGACTTAGTTTGACCAATTTGAGTGATTGATCATCTTATGATGATTGTTGCTCATAATGTGAGGCTTAGATGGGCTTAGTTCAACCAATTTGGGTAGGAATAAATTTGGCTCAAAAAGGGTGCTTTAGGTGACTTTGGTCAAGTGAAATGGGTCAATTGACTTGATCAAGGCTTGATTCAAGTTTGGTTGAACTCACATATGGACTTATGATTGAAATATAAATCCATTTGCAAGTGGTTTGGAGTCAAATGAGTTTTTATTCATTTGACAATTTCAAGTTCAAAGGATGGACATGAGTTTGATTTGGGTTTGAGTTTTGAATTTAGTTTTGGTTTGATGATTGAAGTTTATGTTTATATTTGGTTTCATGATTAAAGGATTGATTGAATCATGAAGAAAATCCAAGGGTTTGAATTTATTTGAGTTTGATTTGGCTAAGTTCAAGAATTTGACTTGAAAGGGTTTAGGTTGGATTTTGATTAGATTTGGGTTTGAGTTTTGGATTTGGTTTTGGTTTGAAGTTGATTTGAATTTATATTTCATTTAGATTTGTGAATATAAATGAGAACATAAATGGGTTTTGAGAAAATCTTTTGAATTTGGAATGATTTGGATTTGATTTGAGTTAAGTCCATAAGATGAAATCAAAGGGCTTAGGAAAGATTTTTTTTTTTTTTTGAAATTTGGAATTCAATCATGGGTTTCAATCATTTGGAACTGATTCATGATTTTAGAAAATCAATTGGAATTTATTTAAGGTTTGAGAAAATCAATTAAGTTGGAATTGATTTGAAATTTGAGTTTGAGGTTGATTTGGATTGGAAGTTGATTTGAATTTAAGAAAATCAATTAGGTTGGAATTGATTTGAGGTTTGAGAAAATCAATTAAGTTAAAATCAATTTGAAATTTGATTTGGAGTTGATATTGATTTGAGTTTGAAGTTGATTTAAATTTGGAGTTTGACTTGAAAGAAGGAAGTAAGGAGTTGGTTCAAGCTATAAGGTAGGCAAGTTTTCCTAACACCTCTAAGGCATGACCTATTCCTATGTCTAACTCTTCTAAGTCTCTAGGGTTAGGTTAAGTGTTCACCCAATCACTAGAAGTGTCTTAAGACTAAGGAACTCTTAGTGTCTAAGAGGAATCCTATGTCTAAGATGGAGAGGTTGAGAGCTCATTCTAAAAATGAGATCAACAACATGTAATAAGTCATTCACTAAAGAAAACTAAGTCATAATAACATGCTTTAGAAAATGTCTTAAGGTGGGGATGAAAGAGGACAATCCTCTTTCTTCTCTTTATAACACTTAGATGTTATGTGTAGGGTCTTATGGAACCAAATAAATTACAAAATTAAAACTTACAAAAATCAACTAAACAACTTAAAGTGAAACCAACATTCCATGTTAAATTGAATTCTTTTACACTCAGAAAACTTCAACATTAATGCCTAATTAAGACATACCACATAAGCCTTAAGCACACACATTAAAATACTAAGTCACCACTTCTAATGCTAAGTTAGGGTGATGTATGTGTGAAGTTGTGTTTTGTTTTGTGATGTAATATTTTAGACTGGATGTTATGGTGTATGCTTCAGGATTTGGATGTTTATTAGCTAATATTTTCTATAAGGGATTGTGCTTAAGGGTCTGCTGTAATAAAAATTAAAATTCTTATGCTATGAAAGTTACTTAGCCCCTTAGAATAACCCACATTAGGATAGGTGGGCTTGGTTACATGTGTGTGATTAAGTCAAAATTATTCATATAACTATGAGTTGTATGGTGTGTTTAGCTAAAATTTATTTTCTGTGTAGCTAGATTTACTTTTCCTAATTTTAATATAATTTGGTATTAGGAATTAGGATTAGTGTTATGGGGGATTAGGATGAGCAATGGCCGGAAGGCTTAGTCCTTGGGGTGCCCTATGATGCCTTTGGAGGAAATTAAATCAAAAGAAAGAGAAGGAAAGAAATTAAGACCCCATATATTATTTTTTTTATGGGTTATATATAAGGGTAGAGCTCGTTACCCTTTTTTTCTCGGGTGTAATACCACCTCCGACCTTTTATTTTTTTACAGTAGTTTATAAAATTGTTTGATGTTGTGTTTAGATTGTGCACTATAATTGCATGCTTTTCCTAGTTTCTTCATGTTTGATATTTAAATGTGTGGCCTGGATGCGGTAGGCTCTTAGATAAAATTAATTTTTCTACCCCAATTAATAACTCACAATTAAAATTTAAAATAACTCATAACCTCACTATAAACCCTAGGAATTAAATCAAGATAATAAAAATATTTAGCAACCCCTTAGCTGGTTCCACTCTTGTTAAGAGGGGGCTTCCATCTGTCGAGAATAAAGGTTTAACCTGTGAGAGCTCGATGGAAGAACACCCCTTTCTCTTTTGATTTGGCCCATAATCAAACTCTCATGCATTTAGGCATACAAAATCTTACAACATGTGTCAAAATAAAAAATTCTAAAAATCAAATAAAACTTGTTAAAATTTTGCATTAGATTAAGTCATTATTCATGCCCTTCATGCTCTAGTCTCTTAAGGAGTGAGTTTAAGGACTTAGTCTCCTTTCTAAAATAAATAATATCCTAGCCATCTTGTAAAGCATAAGACTTTCCTACATGGATTTAAAGCATAGGAGAAGTTACTTGGCAGACACTTCAGGCGGTTGTAAGTCCAACAGCCGGACGGTCTATCTTCTCTTGTGGAGGTAGACCATTATGTCCACCTTTGCTTAGATTTAGGACGTGCTTGTGATTTGTACCAAAGCTTCTTAGCTTAGGATCTGAGGTAGTTGTTTCCTTCAGGCTCCAAGCATAAATCCTCACCTCTTAGGTATTTATATAATCTTATGTTGTGGGATTATAAGTCCTAATATTCTAATAAAATGTCAACTCAAATAATTAACTCTTTTCAATTTCAAAAATATAAAACCCAACCATAGGATGGATTGGATTGCTCACTAGGCTTCCTAGTATCATAAGCATTCCCTACTCATCTCCTTTGGCTTCTAAAATAAGTCTCTCCTTTTGTTCTATCCCATTTGATTTTCCAACATAGCCAATCCTTTGATAATCTTGCCTTGAAATCTTTGGAGATCATGATTGTCTACTTTAATCGAGAGTATTCCTAAGGAATCCATTTCTTAGGATGTAATTTATGGGGCTTGCCTCCATAGGGAACATGAACCGCTTAAAATAAATCATACTTTAATTTTCATATAAAATAAGGGAAAGATCTCTGGCATATTTGAAGACCCATCATGCCTTAGGAGTATTTATTAGGTGATTAGGTCCATTATAGGGTGGTGATTTCTATTTTTTAATATAGTACGTCATTTCTTAATGTTATACCTGATCACTTCAATAAGTACCCCCTAAGATCTGTGTGGTGTCCCACATCTCAAAAATAAACACCACAACCCGTATAAAACCCAGATTATAAGGGAATACTTTCAACTACAAATGATGAATGTTATGGAGGTCTTCATTCTTTTCTTCTTTAGATTTGATTTGAATGTGCTTGCTCCAAAGGCTTCACATGGTAATAATACTTCTTTCTTATGCTTCCTAATCCTCCATAACACTTATCCTAATCCTAATATAAAATTACATTAAAAGAAGAAAAGTAAATCTACACACAAAATAAATGTTAGTTAAACACACCATACAACCTAAGCAGTTATATGAATAATATGGACTTAACACCACATATATGGGTAACCAAGCCTGCCTGTCCTAACTTGGATTATTCTTAGGGGCTTAAGCAACCTGCAAAGAGAGCATTTATATTTATTTTTGAGTAGCCCCTTAAGCACAGTCTCCTACAAAAAACATAATTAGGCTAATAATGGCCTAACATCTAGTGTGCGAAATAAACACCCTAACATCCAGTATAAAATAATACATCACAAAAAAAAACATACATCAAACCATACACCATCCTAACATAAAGCTAAAAGTAGAGACTTAATATAATTTGTGTGCATTAAGGCTTGTGTGGTATGTCCTAACTAGGTTTTAAAGTTATAATTTTGCTAAGTGTGAAAGATTTAATTTATAAAGGGTTGATTTCTCTTAGTGATTTAGTTTATTTGAAGATTTTACTTAATGGTTTTATATTATTTCATATGGCTTACACTTAACAACTAAGTGTTATAAAGAGAAAAAAGAGAGGGGACCTCTCATTCATCTACCTTAAGTCACTTCTAAGGTAAATTAGTTAGCTTGATTCTCTTTAGTGGATGACTTATTATATATTTAAACAACCCTAAGTTTAGTTTCACTCTAAATGACTTTATTCAATAAAAAAGCACCTTAAATTAATTAGAATGAGTTACTATCATAAAACACATGTTTATTCATTTCTTTCCATCATGTGTATCATGCATATGATTAAATCCTAAGCATAATTATACATGCAATTTGCATCTTAGCACACTTAAATGATGAATGTGAGTAAATGTGCTTGGAATTAATGTTTCATTTATTGAATGATTTTGTAATATTAATTTAAAATTCTATCTAGATTCTTATGCAAAAGCATAAGGATAAAACCTTAAATCATATGAGTAATCAGCTTAACCAAATAAATTTAGTATGAATGCATGTCTTTTTAATTGAAAAAGAGGGTTCTCATTCATTAGCAAAGTACACATTCACATGTATAAAAGTTTTAAGTGAGTATGTTGCCATTATTCTATACTAAGGGCGTAAGGTACAAGACCTACTTAGGGCTACTTAAAGCTTTGCAACACTGGGATGTTCAGACTAATTCACCACTTTTCTTATATACATATGGATGTATAGGCAACTATAACAATAAGAAAACTCATGCAAAAATTATATTTGATTTCTTTGATTTATGATTCTTATTCATTAGTCATACCATACATACGTATGTATAAGAGTTTTAAGTAGGTACGACGTCATTGTTCTACACTAGGGGCATAAGATACCACTTGGGGATAAGCCTCCACCGGAATGTCTCACTAATATACAACTTTTCTTATATACATATGAATGTATAAAAGAACCACAAGAATGAGAAGTCATGTAAGAAGTCATTTACATATACAATATGAAATTCTTTCTAAGTCTTAGCATGGAGATACATGGGAATAGATTTAGACAAATGTTGTGTTCTTTTCAAATGAACTATACATTTGTAAATCCCATGCAAATCCATATAAGGTAAAGAAAGAGATCTTCATATTACATATCTTAGATTATGAACACATGCAAACTTATAGATACTTGTAATTAACACCACTCCATATATTATAATTGATTTATAAGCTTTTGAAGATAACTTTTGATTTAATAGTAATAATAGCAACACATATTTTTAAATTTAAATCAACACATGCAATTTGACATAAAAGAAACTATTTCATTTTAGTTAATTTCAAAAGAAATGAATGCATGATTACAAATGGCATAACCTAATCCTATGGTTAATCCTTTTTTGTCTCTAGGCTTAGGTTAAGTGTTCACCTAATTACTAGAAGTGTCTTATGACTAAGAAGAAGTCTGAGTATCTAGAAGACTCCTAAATCTAAAAAGTGGAGATTGAATCCTCTAAAAGTGAGGTTAACACACACATACAATCCCAAGTAGTTACATTTCATAATTTGGACTTAGCACCCTGCATATGGGTAACCAAGTCCACCTGTCATAATTTGGATTATGCTTAGGGGCATAAGTAACCTGTAAGAAGAATATTTATATTTATTTTTAAGCATCCCTCAAGAAAAATCCTATGTATAAAGCGAGATTAGGCTAATAAAGTTTATGAAACATACACCCTAACATCCAGTCTAAAATATTACATCAAAATAAAATATAACATCACACATACACCATCTCAACTCAGGACTAGAAGTGGTGGCCTAATTCTAGTATGTGTGCTAAGGTTTTATGTGGTATGTCTTAGCTAAGCATTAGAGTTATCATTTTCTAAAGTTTAGAATTATTTAATTTAACATGAGGGTTCATTTCATTATAAGTTGTTTATATAATCTGTAAGTTTTAATTTTGTATTTTATTTTATTTCATTTGATTTATACTTATCATCTAAGTGTTATAAAGAGAGGAAAGAGGTTTACCCTTTTTCATCCCTACTTTAAGTTTTTTTTTAAAAGCATATAATTATGATTTAGTTTTCTTTAGTGAATGGTTTATTAAATGTTTTATTAATCCTAAATTTGGGTTAACCTTAAAGAATTCCATTCAATGTGAAAGGCATCTTAAGATTAATGTAGTTGGATTGCAATCACATAAAACATTTCATGACATTTCTTTTCATCACTTATTACATGCATATGATTGGACACTTAGCATACTTATACATACAATATATTTTGGCACACTAAAATGATCATGAATGCATACATACTTAATGGAAGAGAAGATTTTCATTAATTAATCAAATATATATACATATGTATGAAAGATGTGAGCAAGTATGTGTCATTGTTAACTAGAGAAGTGAGATAATCAAATGACCTCCTTGGGGCTACTTAAATCCTCATATTGCCAGGATGTCTAGACTATATACTTAAGATGTTAAATGCATATATATGTATATACAATCAAGAGGATTAAAATCAAGCTAGAGATTTATGTTTTATTTGATTGAATTGTTTGCACATGTAAACTAAAGCTCTATCCAAATTCTAATATGAATGTACATAAGGATGAAATTAAATTAGTA